>CM053580.1:479123868-479157472 GCA_028627135.1 Pseudochirops cupreus
CCATAATTATATAGTTATGTAATAAATGTAGTTAACCATTAGGCAGTTAAAATTATTTGTTTTCATTGCAATCAGGAAAGTGAACTTTTTCCACAAGTAAAAAATACTTTTCTGCAGAAGTATCTTCATTTGAATCTAGTTGTGATTTTAAATTATTGGACATGAATTTAAAATATAAACTGCTAAGAGTTGATGAGGATAATAAAAGAATGGCAAAGAATGTTAGTGAAACACCATATAGTTTTAAGTCTTAGAAAGTTTAATTATGAGCCACAGAAAAGATATGACTCATGAGAAGTGTTTCATGTTCATTAAAGTAAGTTGCTTTGAGGTTAAGTTTCATAAGTGTAACTTGAGATATATTTTTTAAGACAAAAGCCATATTTAACAACAACCAGTATGTGTTCTAAGGATAAGAAAAATGTGAAGTGATGTCTGATTTTTATGAACCTACTTTGTATTAGACACTTGGAAGACTACTGGAGAAAATAGCAGCAAATATCCATTGGAAATTTAATAAAAGACTGGCTAAATAATGTAAGGTTCTCTTAGGAATTATGATAACACATCATTTAAGTGTTTAAAAGAAGATAGTACAGTTACATACATAAATTCTTGGTTCTTCAAAGGCCATTTGATAATGCAGAACACGTTAACATTTAACGTATGAACATTTAACATGTATACAGGCAGAACTCATCTTTCCTCTCTGATATCTCTCTTCCTATTACTCTAAGCTATTTCAAATCCTTCCAGCAAAATGTCATATCAGAAGTTATACCTTTGTCACTTTCACTCATTTATTGGAGATACGTTACCTATGCCTCCCTTTATAAAGGACTCCAACTCTTCCAGTTAACCACATTTCCCATCTCTTGCACTATTCGCTTTCAGTTCCAAAAACTTCATGCCTCCACACCAGGTACCTTCTGGTGGTCCCCTTTCCCCTCTCCCCTTCTCAACTTCCTTTTGTGTATTGTCTTCCACAATTAGATTGTGAGCTCCTTGACAGCAAGGACTTTCTGTCTTTTTTTCTTATTTGCATCCACAATGCCTGTCACAAATTAGGCTCTTAATAAATGTTTATTACCTCTTGTTTCACAACATTCCTTTATTTGCATTTCCTGACTTTCCGTGAATTAGCACATCTCAGTTAGTGACTGCATCTACTGATTTGTTGCATAAAACCTAGTTAACCTGCTTGTGTTAGTTTTTATTTAATACATGTTAATAATTTTTAGTATAGTCTTATCCACACTAAATGTACCTAAGAGGGGATACTCGCTTTCATTATGTGATGTATTAGACAATTTCCAGGGTACTTTTCGATCCAGAGTCCACATGACTTAACTCTTCTTTTATAGGCTTTTATTTTTAATATTTTCAGTGAGGGGGTAATAGATTATGTATCACAACTAGGTATTTATGCTTGTGGTTGCCACATTTGGGAAAGAGATTCAATAACCTTTTTTTAGGCCATCAAAGCTCATAAGAAGAGATTGTGCAGCCTTGACTTTGAGAGTGGTTAGCTTTTTTTTTTTTGCAGTCAAAGCTACTCTGTTCCTCAAATGAAGCCTCTTGATCAACAAAAGAGTAGAGAAGTTGAGGGAAAGTAAGAAGTACTTACAGGTCAGTGTGAAATATGAGAGTAAATGTGCTATTGAGGAGTTATGACACTGAGGGGAATGATTAGAAAGTGTGAAATGGAATGAAAGATGACCAGAATACTGTTGACAAGGCACATAGAAAAGTTAAGGAAGAACCAGAGTCCCCCAACCTTGGTAACAGTGATGTGGTGACATGATCTGAAATCTTGTCCCAGCTCTGTCCTTAACTAAATGGATACCTCATTTGGAACGAACATTTTGGGAAGAGATTTTGAACTCATTAACAGTAGGAATTGTCTTTTACCTTTCTCTGTATACCTAGAGTTTATCACAATATGTGGCATACACTAGGCATTTAATATATGCTTGCTAACTGGCTGACTGATTCTGTGATTTTGACCATTTGATCCCAGGTCTTGTCAACAGCCTTTTTCCAGCCTTTTTCTAGCATATGTACTCAAACTTTTTTGTGTGTCTTGAACCACTTCTCTGAACAATGATTTTTTAAAATATCATTATAAGAAATTTAAAAATTCACTTAGAGTTTTATATATATATATATATATATGCATATACATATATATATATATATATATATATATATACATAATGGATTCCCATCCAAGTTCACATGGGCAGAAATTTAAGTTAGTAAAAATGCCCTGAAATTACAGCTATCAATTAACCATTTAGTTAAATGCAGAAAACATATACTGTTATGTACAAATACTATGATAGGAACTAGGAATACAAAGACAAAACCAAAATGCTCTCTATCCTCAAAAAGCTCACATTCCACTCCCACCATAATAAAATGAACTCTTTTCTGGGATAATGCATGGTTCTAATGGAAGTGTTTCATGTTCCTTTTATTTAAAGACTTCACGAAGGAGGTGAGATTTGAGTTGAGCTTTGAAGAATAGACTGGATTTCAACTTTTAATGGCTTTAAGGGTGAGGAGGAACATATCTAATGGAGAGGATAATATAAACATCATGAATTTGGAAATACACTATTTGCTTTCATTCTTGCCACAATCAAATCATCCAGTTTACCTGAGCCATTACGTGCTACAAGGAAGGAGATGAAATAGGAAGGCTAGGTTGGAGCCATATTTTAAAAGGCCTTGAATGACAAGAAGTTGATTTTGGATACTATTTGGTAGGCAGTATTAGTAATATTTTTGAGTAGGGGAGGGGTATTATCGTAGTATCAAAGTTGTGTTTTAGAAATATTATGTAGTTCACAGAATGCAAGATGGACTATAATGAGAGGGAGGAAGGAGGATGGGAGAGAGAGGGAGCGGGGGAGAGAGAGAGAATGGTTTAAGTGAAAGGTGGTTATCAGCAGGAATGAAAGAAATATAGACAGGAGAAATATTTTGAAGAAAGACTCAATATTTACTTAAATATTCTTTAGATTAAAGTGCAAGAGAGTGAAAATTTGAAGATGTTTTCAATATTCCATATATAAATGACTAAGAGTATGGTGGTATTATTAACTAAAAGAGGATTTTATCTTTTAAAATTTAAAATTAAAAATGCCTTTTAAAACTCCTTCCAACTCTAAATCTATGATCGAGTTAGAGATATAAATTTAGAGGTAATAGTGAAGCTATGAGATAGTAGCTTAGATTGCCAGGAAAACATGAGCAAATAAAATCTTTAGAAGCATCTGTATTTATGAAAAGGAAGAAAATGGAGCCAGTGAAAGATATAGGAAAGGATCAGACAGAGAGATAAGAAGATAACCAGGATGGTGCATTCAGTTTTGCAGAAGCTAAGGGATAAAGGAATTTCAAGAAGTAGATGGTCCACAGTTTCAGGCTTTATAGAGAGATCAAGAAAGATGAAAACTGAGAAAACTTGTTGAATTTGGTAGTTAAGAGATCAGTGGTGATCTCTGAGACAACAATTTCAGTAAACTAGTAAGATAAACAAAAATTGTGATAAAGTTTTTAAAGAATAGTGTACCGCACTACTTCACATCTATCAGATTGGTTAGTATGACAGAAAAAGAAAATGATAAATGCTGGAGAAGATGTGGGAAAATTGGAACATTTATACATTGTTGGTAGAGTTGTAAACTGATCCAACAATTCTGGAGAGCAATTTGAAACTCTGCCCAAAGGTTTATAAAACTGTGCATACCCTCTGATCCCACAATACCACTACTAGGTCTATATCCCAAAGAGATCATAAAAAATGGAAAAGGACCCATATGTACAAAATATGTATAGCAATTCTTTTTGTGGTGGCAAAGAATTGGAAATTGAGAGGATGTCCAGTAGTTGGGGAATGACTGAACAAGTTGTGGTATATGAATAAAATGGAATACTATTATGCTATGAGAAAGGATAAGCAGGTGGATTTCAGAAAAACCTGGATAGATTTACATGAACTAATGCTGAGTGAAGTGAGCAGAGCCAGGAGAACATTGTACACAGTAACAGCAACATTGTATGATGATGATCAACTATGATAGACTTAGCTCTTCTGAGCAATGCAATGATCTAAGACAATTCCAGAAGACTCATGATGGAAAATGCTATCCCACATCCAGAAAAAGAACTATGAAATCTGAATGCAGATCGAAGCATACTATTTTCTCTTTTTTTTTCTTTCTCATGATTTTTCTCTTTTGTTCTGATTCTTCTTTTACAACATGATTAATGTGGAAATATGTTTAATATGCATGTACATGTATAACCTATATCAAATTGCTTGCCATCTTGGGGAGTGATGAGGGGAGGCAGAGAGGGAGAAAAAAAATGGAACTCAAAATCTTATAAAACTGAATGTTGAAAACTATCTTTATATGTAATTGGAAAAAATAAAATATTATGAAGTGGGGAAAAAAGGAATAGTTTACCAAGATATCTAAAGTTGAGAATGAACTCAGGCTGGCAAAGAACATTAAGGAAAGTCAAAGGAATTTTTTAAAGCCATGGTGGGGGAAATGGATCAAATAAACAATAGTATCATTCTTGCTCTCCTGAATGAGATATTAACAGACAATAGATATATGGCAGAGCTGCTTCATTCTTTTTTTCTGTTTTCCCTGATGAGAAAATTTTCTCTTTGCTCCAAAACAACTAATATCCAATATAAGTATGTGGTAGGAGAGCACCTAGCTGCCCTCAATGAATGCAAGCCCCATAACCCAGATGAACTGTATCCTCTGGTTCTAAAAAAATTGCCATATGTGACTGACCTACTAACTATTTCTCATACGTGGCAATCCATTTCCCATTGGTCCTTTGCACAGACTTTCCCCTTTGCCTGTAATCTACTCCTTCATCTCTACCACCTCAAATTTCTAGCTCCTTTCAAGGATTAACTCAAGTACCATCTCTTAAATGAGTCCTTTCCTGCTTGCTCCAGTTTTTAGTGCTCCCTTCAAAAATTCCTTGGAATAGATTTTCTATATGTTTTGTATTTATTTACCTGTGTACATGTTTTGCCTGATAGAAACAATACGGATTGTTTATTTTTTTTATCCTGTATTGCCAAAAGCTAGCTGTGCCTAGCACATATTGGACACTAAATGAATTCTTCTGGTTCTTATTGTCTTAATGTTAATAGTAACTTTTTTCAAATCAAATATTTAATATTATTAACGTTATGAATTTAATATTATGAATCTTATTTGAAATCTTTGTCCAAGATTTAGAGATCATTTCCCTTGAAAGTGGTCTCATCATGTTTTATGTCTTTTCTCTTTTATATGTTGTTATTATTTGGTCATTTCAGTTGTGTTTGACTCTTCATGACCCCATTTGGAGTTTCATTGGCAAAGATACTAGAGAGGTTTACCATTTCCTTCTACAGCTCACTTTACAGATGAGGAAACTGAGGCAAGCAAGGACAAGTGACTTGCACAGGGTCACACAGCTAGTAAGTATCTGAGGCTGGATTTGAACTCAGGTCTTCCTGGCTCTGGGCCTGGTGTTTGATCTACTGCACCACCTAAATGTCTATTCTT
This sequence comes from Pseudochirops cupreus, assembly GCA_028627135.1. Classification (NCBI taxonomy): domain Eukaryota; kingdom Metazoa; phylum Chordata; class Mammalia; order Diprotodontia; family Pseudocheiridae; genus Pseudochirops; species Pseudochirops cupreus. The sequence goes on from CM053580.1 coordinate 479,129,460, forward strand.
TTTTTATATGTCCCAGTATAATACCAAGACAATATAGCATAATGTACTAATGCTGAGAAGTATTAAAATGAAATGATGTTCCAAGTATGGGAAATGATCCTTTATATGCTGCATTAGTCATAACCTGTCATATATTGATTGTCTGTTAAGTACTGTTGTTTATTTGATACATTCTCCCCATTATAGTTTTATTATAACGTCCTTTTGTTTTCCTTAATGTTCGTTACCAGCCTGAGTTCATTCTCACTTTCAAATATCTAAGTACACTATTCCTTTTTTCTTCACTTAATAATATTTTATTTTTTCCATTTACATGTAAACAATTACCTTTATAAGATTTTGAGTTCCAAAAGTACCTCTTTTGGTATATTTGGTCACTATATTTTAAATATTATGTGGATAAAACTGGAGTGTGGCCAAGAAAGAGCAAATACGATCACCAAAAAGCTAAAAAGATGAGGAATTAAAGGAACTGGTACTTTGAATTGATAGATGGAAAGATGAAAAGAAAACTTATTCACTACAGAAGTTTTTATGAATTGCATGCTATCGGTTTTTTCAGGGGTCACTAGGTGGCACTGTGGATAAAGTACAGGGCTTGGTGCCAGGAATATCTGACTTCAAATCAGGCCTTTGACACTTAATTAGTTGTGTGACCCTGTGCAAGTCACTTCATCCGTATTTGTCTCAGTTCCTCATCTATAAAATAGGGACACCCTGGAAAATGAAGTGGCGAACCATTCCAGTATCTTTGCCAAGAAAACCAATGGACAAAAGTCCATAGGACCTCATAGAGTTGGACCAACTGAACAACTAAATAATGATAGCGATAGGAAAAACAATTTCATTGTATAAAAAAAAAGGGCGGGAGGGACCCCAATCACAACCACGTTAGTTTAAGCCAGGAAAGATAGGAAGAAAAATGTCTTAGCCAGCAGCCTCTTGGGAGTGGCGGGGATGGGAAGCCTGGACAAAAGACCTAAGGAAGTTGTAAATTCTCTGGGAAAGGGGAGAATACACCTGACCATGAGGAGAATGTGGGGACAAACACCTGATCACCAAGGGTAAGAAGTATTTTGGAAGATGTCGTGTGGACGGGAAAATAGAAAACTTAGCAAATAGTGTTTACAAATAAGAAGAATAATATGAATTGTTAAAGAGAATAAATACAATGGAAATTTGTTGAATTATATACATTGCAAGAGTCACCACATGAACTAGTAAAAAGACCTAACTAATCTATAGAATATAGGAGGAAGAAGTAAAAGAAAATTTTCAGTCTTCCAAGAGATAATATAGACTATATATTTCTTATACAGTTCTCTCTTGGGATGGTTTAGCCATTTAATTGCACATAGAAAAAGAAGCTAAACAAAATACTCTCTCAATAACCTTTATGATTCTGTAATTCAATTAATATTATAAATGTTTAAGTCATTCCCTTGTGGCATTTTACTCCTCTTCCTAGATTGTCTCTGGATTTCCTTTATAGTAAGCCTAAATCCTTAACCAGAAACAGAATTAATCTGTTTTTACCAGGATCCTTCAAACTAGTAATAGCCTGGCATATGCTAAAGATACTACAACCAACCAATAAATTTTAGATGAAAAGATTTTTTATTTGTTTTATAGAGAGAATAAACTGTCATTTTGCATACATTATTTTCCTATTGCTTTCTTGATTTCTTGGTGGTTGGGATAAAGTTGTTTATTAAATATTATGTGCCCATGACCTAAATAGTGGCTTATATCAAAGGAAAACATTCAGCCATTGATAAAGAAGTATGAGTAGGGAAAATAGGGAAAATAGAGGAGGACATTTAAGGTCCCTTTCAATTCTAAATCTATGATATATAACATATGAAGAAAAAAAACCTTCTAGCTAGACATATGAACTAGTTTGGAATAGATCTTTTAAAAATGTTTATGAGAGGGGCAGCTGAGTGACACAATGAATAGAGCACCAGCCCTGGAGTCAAGAGGATATGAGTTCAAATCTGGCCTCAAACACTTGACACACTTACTAGCTGTGACGTTGGGCAAGTCACTTAACCCCAATTGCCTTGCCTTTCCCCCTCCAAAAAAATGTTTATGAGAAAAGAGAATAAAATTACTGGGTAAAATATAGTGAAACAAACAACCAAATATATTTAAATAATAAACATAGCTAGTATTTATATGGTTCTTCACAAATATTTTTTTGTCCTCTTCACAGCCTTGGGAGGTAGATGTTATTATCCCTGTTTTACAGATGGGAAAGCCAAGACAGAGACTGTGAGTTACTCAGGGGCTCACAGCTAGTCTGATGTCTAGTCCTGGTCTCAGGTTTTCCTGACTCCAAGCCAATGTTCTATCCGCTGTGCACCCAGATGCCTCTTGATTTAATATAAAAGTAACTCATATTTCTGTGTTTGGGAAGTGCTTTTCTGACAACTACCCTGTTGAAGTAAAAAGTAGAGTGAAGGTCCCAATTGGTGCAAATAATTATTCCCATTAAGTGATTGCATATATTCAAATTTGAACTGTTTCAAGTTATATTTATGTAAAATATGGGAACTACTTACAGCCCAATGGAAATATGTGGTGGGAATTACAATAACCTCTGTTACCTCTGTAACCTCTGTGGATTCATTATCCACACTAATTGGGACCCTGGACATAGCACAATAATTTACATCCATATGTGCCCAGGGTCACATAATTTGTAAGTGGAGAAGCTAGCACTCCAACCTGTGTTTTCTGATTCCAAGTCCTACTAAACCACAAAGAATTAGGCTTAATTAAACTGTAGTATATTCTTCTTCATTTTATACTTTCTTTTTAGTGTCACAGTCTTTCAAGAAATGGAATGTAATTACTGGAGAAAAATATTTTCTGTTCATTAGCACAATAATATGCAGATCAATAGCAGGGGGCAAGAAGGGACAGGAATATTAGAAGGGGAGGAAATTTGCCAACTGTTGATGAATAAAGCCTTCTCTTAATCAAAATTGTGATGTAAATGAGATTTAATACCTAATCTCTGTTTTCTGTACTCTCCCTCCCCATCTTGTCTTGCCTACTTCTCCACATTACTTCCTATTTTGTTTTCCCCCGTTTCAATCTCTTCTTTTTTCTTTTCACCATGACCTCTTTTTGAATTGTACAGTCAAGAAATTATCTGGTACTCTCATTGACACCAAAGTACAAGTAACTGATAAGGCTTAAAGTGTTACCTTTCCATTGATATTTATCTTTAGTCCAAAAAGTCTAAAATTAAACGTTAAAATTACCACAAATAATGATTTAATAATAGGAAATTACAAGGAAACAAATTTGGGCTCAGCCTAAGGAATAACCTCTCTGACATTTGGAGCTATCCAGAAAAGAAGTTACCTGTTTCCTCTGGAAGAGGATTCAGCAAAGGAGACAGAGAAGGAATGATCAGATAGATAGGAGGGGAACCAAGAGGTTGGTATCCCAAAAACCTAGAGAGAAGATAATGTCAAGGAAGAGAGTGATCAACAGTATCAGAAGGTACCTAGACATCACAGAGAATGAGAATTGAGAAAATACTATTGAATTTGGCAACTAAGACATTTGCAACTTCATAGAAAGCGATTTTAATGGAAGGATAAGTTAGAAGCTGGATTTTACAGGCTAAAGAAGAGAATGAGAGGAGAGAGAGTGGCAATCCCTTTTGTAAATGATATTTTGAAGGAGTTTATCTACAAAAGGCAGAAGAGATATAGGATGATAGTGGGGATGGAAAGGTCAAATGAGGATTTTTTTTTTCAAGATGGGGTAGACAAAAGCATGTTTGTAGATGGTGAGAAATGAGCCAGTAGACAGGGATAATTTGTAAATTAATGGAAGAGTGTGGATGACAGAAGGAGCAATCTATTGAAAGAGGTAGGATGAAATGGGACTACTTGAACAATAAGAAGAGTTAGTCTTGGTAAAGAGTAAGGTCAATCCATCATTTGAGATGGGTCAAGGAGAAGATAACAAGAGAGAGGCAGACAGACAGACAGAGACACAGAGAGACAGAGACACAAAAAACAGATAGGAATAGGAGAGATATAAAAGGTAGTTAGGAAGAGGAGAAATGAGGGTCAATTTATTTCTGTAAAATATGAGGCAAGCTTCTCAGCTGAGAGTGTAAGAAAAGAGAACTATGGTAGATGTGAGGAAGGATGAAAAGGTTTGGAATAGTTGCTATGGAGAGAGGGATAGTAAGTTAAGGGAGGTACAGCAGGATTGCCTAGCAGCACATATATGGGAGCGGAGGTGGCAAATGATGCGAGTGATCCAAAGTTTTAAGAATGTTTATCAAACATATTTTCATTTTTGATATGTATCTGAGGAAAACAGTAATAGCTAATAGTATATCATACCCCATTGTGTGCAGCTCAAATAGCATGTGTCATTATATTAGCCAAAATTTATATAATAGTAACAGATTGGCAAGACTTATTTATTTGGGCCTAAAGTATTTTAATATCATGTGAGTAGGGAATTTCCCTAAGCAAACACCCTCTACAAAGTTGGTTTGGCTGTTAACTGTTTTCTATAACATATAGTAGCCTGGGGCACAAAGATGTTAAGGAATACCTCTTCTCGTCCCTTTCCCTTTCTCTTTTTCCATCATGCACAACCATAGATTTATATTTTATATTTCTCCTTTGTTCTCCAGGGACATTGAGTAACCCCTAGTATATAGCTAGTAGGGCTTAAGGATAGTTAAAGATGTGGTTGAAAAATAATGGTATGTGATATAATAATTCTTAAACATTTTTCTAATCTGGTTTGATCAGTTGTTTAAAGCACCATCCCCTAAGGAGGAAAAGGTCAAAAAGGCAGCTATACTGTAAACACCTACCATTTATCCAAGTGGACTAAGTAGAGGAGTTCAGGTGATTTAGATGATTCAGTGTAATCTATTACCATAATTGGAGAAACTAAAGCACTAACCTAATGATGGAAAGTCAGGAGCTGCTGGTTCATTGTCTTGGAATATGAAAGACAACAGATGCTTACTTTAATGTTTTGCTGTGTCATTGGTGATTGTGTATAAAATGACAATGTGGTGAATCCATTATATTTCTATAAATCTCTGATGATTTGGGTTTGGTTTCTTATATTTGTGTTAGTTATTTAATTGGAACAGATTAAAAGAGTAATCTATTCTTCACTTGTGGCAAAGAATATAAATTTTCCTTTAACTTGGCCAACCTTAATTTAAAACATGTAAGGACTTTGCTATTGCAAGATAAAATAATTGATTTTGTTTAGTATTTAATATGACATTTTGTATTTCCAGAATATTATTTAAACACTGTTTAGTAAACTGAAACACAGAAACTAAGTACCTTTTATAAGACAATGTAATAAGTTAGTGATAACTAACTAAAATTTTAATGCTTTGATGAATATGAGCTTTTCACTTCTTTTTATAATCCCAGCTTTAGTTTCTGAACAAAAAGCTTCATGTTATATATAAAGATACCGTCAAAGAATATGGACAGATGTTACATAGATTTTGTATTACTGTATGCTTGGAAGAAAGAAATATATTCTTGTTTGCATCCATGCAATCCACAATACCTTAATTTTTTCCTAAATTTTCTGGGTAAAATAACAAGATTCATACAGAATAACATTTCTCTGGTTTTCTCTCTCCCCATGAAATATGATAAAAGTGGCAGAGAATGAGGACACCTGCTTTGAAAAACGGTCTTTTTCCAAAATAGGGTCTGAGCCTGCTAAATTCAACTTGTCAACTTAAAGAACAAAGGGAAAATGTTGGCGTTTTGTAGTCATGGGCAGTAAGTTTGTAATGTATTCTTCATAGCTCTTTCAGGAGAAAATTTTGACCTCATTACTTACTGCATTTTTAAGGTAATCTCCCCCCTCCCCCCAACCAAACCTAGATATTGTTTACTACTCTGCACAGGAAGGGCTGGAAAGGCAAAAAAAAATATGCTTGGTCTCCTGGAGTCTTTGAGCTGGGCAGGACTCAGTACCAGTAGTGGTCAGCTTTGAAGGGGCCCTATCTGGGAAAGCCGAGGTACTGGGACTGCTTTTCTTTCAGCTTTGTTAGCCTCACATTCAGTTTGCCAAGGTGGGCCTCAGTCACAACTTCATCCACCTTCTTGGGAAGGAAGTGCACTCCCACAGGGTACTTGTTTGAGTGAGTCCACAAGGAATCACAAAACTGGGATGGCCCATAGCATAGCCCAGATTGACTAGATGACCTTCTGCCAGCAGGATGATGCACTGCCCATTCTTCAGCTTATAATGCTCCACCTGAGGATTCATATTCACCTTCTCCACAGAATTTTGGTTCAAACACTTTACATCTATATCCACATCAAAGTGACCAATGTTACATAGTATGGTGCCATCCTTCATCTGCTCAAAGTGCCTGCCCAAGATGATGTCTGTGCATCCCGTGGTGATGACAAAGATGTTTCCCTCTTTGCAGGCCTCATCCATAATGGTCACCACATAATCCTACATAGAGGCCTACAGTGCGTTGATAGAGTCTGTCTCTGTGATGATGATTCAGGCACCAAAACCCCAAAGGGCCTGAGTCTAACCCTTGCATACATCACCAAAGGCTGCCATTACAACCACCTTGCCTGTGATCATCACATCTGTGGCTCATTTGATGCCACCAGTGAGAGACTCATAGCAGCAATACAGGTTGTCAAGCTTGGATCTTGGTAACAGAATCATTCACATTGATGGCTGGCACTTTCAGAACTCCATTGACCTTCATCTTTTATAGATTGTGGATGCCTGTGGTGTTTTCCTCTGAGATGACTCTGATGTCCTTCAGGAGCTCAAAGTATTTGGTATGAGCAAGGTTGGTGAGGTACCCACCATCATCCAGGATCACGTTGAGGGGCTGCCCATCCTTGAAAAAGGGGATCTGCTCAATGAACCAGAGATATTCTTCATTGGTCTCCACCTTCCAAGCATACACAGGAATGCCAGTTTTGGCAATGGCAGCTGCTGTATGGTCCTGAGTGGAGAAGCTGTTGCAACTGGACCACTGTACCTCAACTCCCAGGGCCACTAGTGTCTCAATAAGAACAGCTATTTCTGTGGTCATGTGGAGGCAGCCAGCAGTCCAGGCACCCTTCAGTGGCTTAGATACTAAGTACGTTTCCTGAAGTTTCATCAGGTCAGGCATCTCATTCTCTGCTATGTCCAGGGCCTGGCATCCCCAGGCAGCCAGGATGATGTCAGAAACTTTGTAGGGCAATTTGTCAGACATGTTGTGGCCTCCTCTGCAGTTATTTAATGACTCAGCAGAGACCACCATGCAGAGATTTTAGGGATGGGAGAGATGGGACCACAGGAAGGCCAAGGCGGGTGGCAGGCAGCACCAGGAGGGGCCTTTTTAAAGGTCATTTCTGTAGCTGGCATATTATCAGGCAAGCCATACTTGCAGATATCAAATATTTCAGAGATGATATAAAACCACATCAAAAGTATAAAAAGTTTTGTAACAAACACAAGGAAAAAAATTGTCTTCTATAATAATTAATGTAACATTTATGCAAATGGTATATTAAAACACACGATATATAAAATTAATAAAATAGGTCATTTGAAATGTATGGAAACATTTTATCACCTATTATATGTTTATATTTTTTTCACTAATTTTAAAGAAAAAATGAGATTTGAGATAAGGAACATACGTTTGCTCTGATCTAGAATGTAGAAATGTCCGGAGAGTTTTAAAAATTGTTATTATTAACAAAGTCTCCTGGAAATGGTTGGACCACCCAGGATTTAGCATGCAGTAATCAAGGCAATTGATGAAGGCAGAGGAAAGGAGAGAAACCCTCTTCTTCTTGAGGTAACCCATTCTACTTTGGATAGCTCTAATATTAGGAAGTTTTCCCTTATACCAAGTAAAAATCTGTCTATTTAACTTTCAGCCGTTGTTTAGCTTTCTGAGACCAAAAACAAGTCTAATCTCTTCTTTGTGACAGCCCATTTCAAACACTTGAAATCATATCTCAGGTCTTTTCCTAAACTTAATGGTGGCAGGTCTCTCAACTGATTCTTGTATGAATGATCTTAATTGATATTCCTCTCACAGTAGCCTCCAGGGTTATTATTTCAGGTGCATGTTCATTTATTTTCTTGCTTAACAACATCTCTATAGTTGGAATGAACACATCCTCCCTTGTCTGTTCTACCCTTTTTTTGACCTCTTCATCACTGGTGATAGCCTAATCATGTGGCCTTGTCCTACAATCTCTCACTACTTCCCTTCTAGTGCCAGAATCTATAAAGGATAGGGGGTTCCATATCTCTCACTAGGTTTTAACAGTATAGTTTAATGCTTTATTCTGGTCCTGAGTGGATGTTTTCTCCCTACAAAAATAACCCCTGAAAGGTTTTGTTGGATGTGTTTGGAAGCATTTGTTTTTGGTGATATATGATTCTGCTAGAAAAAAAAAGGTATTTATTTTTAAAATAATTTTGGTTATGTTTCGTTTCCCAGTCATCCATTATTGACAATAATAATGGCCAATATTGAGTGCTTTAAGGTTTACAAAGAACTTTACATAGATTATCTCATTTGATTCTCACAACACTGTTATGAGTTAGATACTCTAGGTGTTGTCCAGATTTTACAGATGAGGAAAATAAGACTTATAGTGGTTCAGTGACTTGCCTCTTCACAACAAGTATATATCAGAGACTGGACTGTCCAGGTCTGGCCTTACTCCAAGTCCAGCACTTTTTGTACCACACCTCAAGATCTTTTGCATTCCATCCTAAATTTAGAATTTGCATTCACTAAAGTGACTTTGCAAAAAGTCTTTTTGGCTATTGGTGCTGATGTTATTAGCAGTAGAAGTAAGAAGAGTAGATACAGTCATAAAGTGAACCTCATTTAGAAATTGACTATATACATGTTTGTTTTAACATGTTAAATTGCATCTCTTATATCAGTGCTTTTATGTGCTGTTTAATTTTCTTGTCTTCTGTGTTACCAAAGTCCCCTATCTTGCTTCTTTGAATTAGCATTATTTTTTTAAAAATTCTTTTGATGCTGAATTGTTTTCTACCATCCTACCTTGCTTTAATAATATTAACCTTTCATCTTTCTCAGTATAAAATTAACCTTGTGGCAAAAATACTGACAGACCAGCTTTCAAGAGAAGGGTTGAGAGAGTGGTCTGGTCAAACTCTTAAAAGAGAAAATATACTTTAAGTCTCACAGAAATGTAATGCTCATTGCGTCTGCACCAAATGTACTAAAAATGTCGAGAAAAAAGCCAATAATAAAATTATATAGGGACAATTATTTTAAATAACTGCATTTGAATGCATTTGTGTTTATATGTAGCCATGTATAATGAATGTATAGACACAAAAGTATCCTGAATGTGCCTCCAAAAATAAAAGGCATTTTCTATTGACCTCTCAGTAGTGGTCACAGTTACTGGCACAATACTGATACTATAGAGTCAGTTAACTTAATACTTTATTAGGAAAATATTGTTTTATGTTAAATAGATTTTAAAAGGTTTATTTATATTCTTAAATGGTATTTCACCTCTACATCTACACCATGCTCTAAAATCATAATGATAAATAGGAAGATGTTTTCATACAGTTGTACAAAATAAACATTTTGTGCAAAGCAAGCAAGACACACTCATACATAACAACTAGTATCGTGTTTACAAATTGTTTATGATGTGTTTATATGAAAAAAGCAAGACATGAAACTCAAAAATGTTCCCAGGCCACATTTCTCTCTATGTACATGAAGGAGGACAGAAGTTCATTAGCTGAACTATGCATCTCTGTTATATTCCTTAGCTGAGTTCCTACATGCTTTCTCAGTCATTGTCATTAAAAATTTACAGAAATCTCATGGTTACGTAGAAAGGGGAGTCTGGTGATGAGGAGTGATCCAGTCAGGTGTGAATCATGCTTGACCTTTACTAATGTATGAAGGACTAGAGGGAGGTGTAGACTTGGAAGATGTCATGAGTATAAAAGTAGCATAATCTGACAAGAGTGTCTACGTAGAATGAAACTTTGAAAATCACTCAATTTTTTTTTAGAGAAAGTTCAGGAGTGAACACGAAGATTCTCATTCATTTATGGACAAATGTCATTCCTAATAATAAGAAGTAGAACAGACAAGAGCAACAGTGAAATGAAAGAATATTGGTAAACACTAACATTTCATACTTTTGGTGTGTTTGGTGCTTATTTGTCGTTCAGTGGTGTCAGTCATACCCAGCTCTTTCTGACCCCGTTTGGAGCTTTCTTGGCAAAGACACTGGAGTGGTGCCATTTCCTTCCCCCACTCATTGTACCGATGAGAAAAGTGAGACAAACAGGGATATAAGTGACTTGGCCAGGGTTACATAGCTACTAAGTGTCTGAGGCTTTATTTGAATTCAGGTTTTTCTGATTCCAGGCCAAGGTACTGCACAACCTAACTGCCCTGTCATTTATTTACTAATTGATTCATACTATCTTTTCTAATCAGTATTGATGCCTTAGTTGGATTGAGATAGAATTATAACTTAAACTTCTTCACATTTAAGGAGTCGGGACACTTTTTCACAAAAAAAGCTGTAGAATATATAAACACAAAATTTTAATATTTACATACAAAGTCATAATACATTCTAGAAAGTAGAGAGAAGAGAGAGGAGATAAGAAGCATGGAAAAAGGGAGGGAAAACCCTTCCCACCACCATGGCTATGATCATAGCGCTCTTTGGCTCTAATTCCTCTACTTAGGATTCAGAATTCTTTTAAATACCATTCTTACTCTATAGCAACTGTCCTCTAAGTTCCTGAATGCTACTGCAAGTCCCCTTTGTATTTTTAGGTCTGTTTTTAAGTTTTAGAAGAATTAGATGGAACCAAATGGTATGGAAGGGAATTAAGGAGGAATAAAAGTACTTAAAAAAAAAACTTTCTCCATTTTATGGTTCCCTCCTCCTCTTTATTTAGGTTGGACTGTTTAAAAAGTAAAATGATGCAAATAATGGCTTTTGAATATTAATGAAACTTGTTACCTCCTGAGATACTTTAATGGGTCAGTGATTTCATCAGCCAGAGATGTGACCATTCATGCAAATCCAGACTTTCTCTTTTCAGTCTATACCTCTGTGATACTTGTATAAATTAAAGACATCTACTGATTCTAAAATAAATTCCTAAAACCTCAAAATCTTTGTCATACCATACTATAAAATTCTCAGAATTCCACTGAAAAATGAACTTCTACTTACAAAATGAACTTTTACTTTTTTAAAAAAGTATAAAAGCTAGCTTGTCAATGAGAATTGTAAAAAAAGAATTCCAGATGTTTTCAAACAAACTTCTGGACCTGCCATCAGAATTCTGAGAAAGATTTTTTCTTGAGCCTCTGTAAGCTCAGAACCAAAAAGAAAAAAGTTTAAAGAATTTTAAAGTAAGATTAATACAAGATTAAAGTAAAAGAATTTCAAAATAAATTAATTCATGGTGCGTCATTTTTTAGAATAACCTCATATTTCAGGGTTCTGAGCTATAACTTATTTATTTTATGCCTAGTTCTGTCATTTCTGTCAGTGTTGCTTTTAGCCCTGTAAGTAGAGTAAACTGTTCTATGATATCATTTAAAGACTTCTAGCCTTATGATGTAAACCAAAAAATAAAAAAATAAACAAAAGTTTTAAAAAAAAGACTTCTAGCCTTTATTTTTGAAGGAATTTTTAAATTTTAAATTTAAAGGAAAGTAGCAGCCTTACTCAAGTGTGTCTGCTATACCATTTAGATTATATGTCTGCTGCCTACCTACAGCGAAATTCCAAATATAAACTAATATAATAAAATCTATAACTTCATTAACTGGTAGACCTTATTTAATGCTTTTTTAAAAATTACATAGAATATGTCCCTTTTTTAAATCACCACCTGATAATATATAAAACTAAAATAAAATTGTCCTTATATTTGAAATTTCTCTAATAATATGATCTTGCCAAAATTCTGTTTAGATTCTATACTTTTGAAATAGAAATGTATATTTTTTGTAATTTCAGTCTTAATATTGCTAACATTTTGCTGGATCAGTCACCATGAATTCTAGTTTTATTGTTCTATTTTTTAACTACATGCTATTACCCTAGTTGTATATAAAGCTAATATAATAATGAATAGCATATGGTGTCTTTAATTAAAATAGATGTATTTACAAGCAATTATTTCTTTGCTACTAAAATTGTTATAGAGCTTTTCTGCTATGTCTACAGGGGGAAGATCCAACAAATGAAAATATATTAGGCACATTTGATTTTTATTATGAACCCTTTAAAAATTTCCACATCTCAACAAAAAAGTAGTTGTAAATCATTTTCAACTCCTCATTGGGTATCTCCACTAATCAGTCACATTTTTGATAAATTGTTATCACACACACACACACACACACACACACACACACACACACAATTTCTTCTTCAGTTTTCTGGTCATGGGCCTTGTGGAATTTACCTATACTGACCCTCAGATGACAGATTCACAGTTCATGACCAAGCCCACAATAGAAACTTTATCAGCTTGGAACTGCCTACCAGATCTTGTGCTCCACAGGTAGAGCCTTTGAGACTCTTGAGTCATCCTCATGCCACAATGTTACATAGTTTCACGTCTTTGTGTTTGTATCATTCCCCCTTGATATACTGCAAGACAGGGACAATAACTAAATTATCTATGTGTCTCCTCCTAGCACAATAGTATGATGTAGCTAGGCTTATTAAATGGTTCTATTGAATGAATGAAAGAATGAATACAAACTTATTCCAAAGTGTGAGAATATTAAATTGAAGATGCTGATGAGGCATTTATTCAGTTTCTACACTTTTCATAAAGGTTAAACCTGGAAAGTTAAGATGTACTTTACTCTTGTACCTTTCCTACACCACTACTAAAGTTTTGATTCATTCTTTCATTTGATATTAGATTGTTTTCTTTCATTTCTTCCAAATCTGATGACACAGAAAAAGATTTATTTCAAGCTGTTTCATCATTTTTTTTCTGATAGCTTCTTATATACTTCAGTGTTTGAAAAGGCATCTTACAAGCTATCTATAAAATTAGTGGACATGAAATTATGCACCATCTCAGTGCCAAGCTTTAAATACAGTATTATTTATCTTATTCAATTAATAAGCATTTACTAAATGCTTATGTATCACACACTGTGTTAAGTGTTGGGATTACAAAGAAAAAGCAAAATCAATCGTTACCCTTAAGGAACTTGCATTCTGATTAGGGAAATAATGTGTGAGTAATTAGGTACATACAAGATACCTATAAAGTAGATATTAGGTAATTTTAGAAGGGCATTAGCTGCTAAGGGCTAAGAAGGGGGGCAGGGCAGAAAGGGACAAGAAATGTCTCCTTCAAAAGATGGCACCTGAATTGACTTACGGAAATAATAGATCCTAAGAAGTTGGGGTGAGAAGGGAGACCATTCCAGGAATGAAGAGCAATGAATGCAAAGGTATATAGACAGGAAATAGAGTATCATGAATGAGGAAAAGCAAGTATGACTGAACCATAAAATGAGTAGGTAAGAATAAAGTAAAATCCTGGAAAGAAAGAACTGGGGGCCATGTTGTGAAGAACTTTAAATGCTAAATAGAAGAGTCTGTATTCAATCCTAAAGGTAATAGGAAGTCATAGAGTTTATGTAGTATGAGGAAGGGAGGAGTTGACACTATCAAATCTACACTTTAGCAAAATTACTTTGGCATTTGTGAGGAGGCTGGATTGAGGCAAGTGGTCTAATTAGAAAAGCATTGTAATAGTTCATATGAGAAGTGATAAAAGAGCTTGAACAAAGGTGGTAGCTTTGTGAGTAAAGAGAAGGGGACACATGTAAAAGATATTGTAAAGCTATAAATTTTAAAATTAAATCCATTTCCTAAATCATTACCACAGAACTCATGGGACTATTTGTCTCAGCCTATCAAGGGATACTTTAAAAGTTAATTTTCTCTAAGTTTTGAGTTTTCTTAGAATGCTCAGTTTACAAGTTTGTTTGTTTGCTTTAAATCATTGGTGCTTAGATGGCCATTCATTTTTACATAGAAACATAGGACTAAAAAGCAAAATAAGGGATCCAGTGATAGAATCCAAGCATTTTTTAAATGTCTAGGAGGTATGGTTTATATGAAGGTTTTGAACTAGTTGATCTCTAAGTTCTCTTATTAATTCCAACATTGCATAATTGTGATTCAAATGTAACCTGTTATTGGCTTGCAGAATAAGTAGGTCACTATACATTTTTTGTTTTAGTAGTAAATCTCTTTGTAGATTTCTTAACATTATCCTATTACAATAAGATACTCCATGAGGTTTATCATTTCTGACCACCTAAATTCCAAAGGAATTGGCTTTCTTGCACCTGCCCAGGAAGGCTTCTAGACTCCTGGACAGACATTTGATCATGTCACAGACATTCTTTTATGACTACCTACAACACTGTATTAGTTACCATGCCCAAGCACTCCATTACACACATACCCCTTCCCTTTTTCCAGCTAAATAGTGCTGCCTGGTGCCCTAGTGCTATTCTACCCCCAGACTGAACTTCTATGGAAAATCATTATCTACCTGTATACATTCTTCAGTTTTTAACATATGCCCAAAACTGTCATCCTTTCCCTTATAGTGATTGTGAATCTGAACATTAAATTCCGTTTTAAAACTCCATTCTTGGCCCCCTACTGACTACTCTTTTATATTCATTCCCCTCAACCCATCTACTGTGCTTTCTGGATTGCCTGGTCCATTGGTTATAAAGTAGTTTTCATCTTAAACCTTCTCCTTTTCCAGTTCCATTTTTTTGCTCTTACTGTGACTTTTCTCTTACCTAATAATAGAATTTTACTGATTGCTCTTACTAGCATTGATTGAACTTTCACATATACTTCCCCATCCCCAAACTCACTGGTCATGGTGAAAAAAATTGGATTACTCCTTGCTTCCCATTGCTACCTTCAGGCTCTCCCTTTATCATCATCACTCAATAACCATTTTTCTTCTGAGGTTCATTCAATCCACATTTTTTTTTCACAGAGCCAGTTTTATTAAACATTTGGCAGCATATTCCTGACTATACTTGGAATTGCATGCAACTTTTCTGCACCAAAATTTCTCTTTAAAAAGGAAAGATACACAAGTTACCAAGTATCAGTGTCACTGTCAATAGTTACAAATAGTTAGGCTTCCCTTTACTTCTCTTTTTGTTTACATTATCTTAGGCATCATATGTATGTGTGTGTGTATATATATATATATATATATATATATACACACACATATATACGTGTGTATGTGTATCTATAAATAATTGTGTTCCTCATTCTATTCCCATCATCCTTCATCAGTGACTATATCTTCCCATATTCCTAAGTTTATTACTTTTGGCACAGTAGTCCATCATATATACACACATATATACACATTTATACACACACACATGCATGCATCCAGCTTTTTCAGCTGTTCCCCAATCAATAGCAACCCATTTTGTTTTCAATATTTTGCTATCATAAAAAGTGCTACTATGAATATTTTGGTATATACGAGGTCTTTCTGACTGTCTTTGACCTCCTCACAATAATTCTTTGACATAGGTACCAGAATTATTAGTATCACCGTCTTATAGATGAGGAAAGCATCTCAGAGATATTAAGTGATTTCCTCATGGTCAAATAGCTAGTAAATCTTACTAGGAAGATTTGAACCCAAGGCTTCCCTAATTCTAAGACCAGTACCCTAAACCAGTGATGTCAAAGTCAAAGAGAAATGGAACCCTGCAGGCTGCATATTGACTTAGAAAACATCAAATTAATTCTATCTATATCATATTGTATATTTATTTATTTAGGTAAAAATTTCCAAGTACACTTATTGTTCAAGCTCATCTTGAGTTTTGGGTACCTCTGCTCTATATTCCTACAGCCAGATGCATCTTTGATATATTTGCCACTCAGAGCCTGAGTTGAGATTGCTGAGGTGGAATGGTACTCTGCACCCATTTTGAAGGTCTGATTCCATCCTGGTACTTTAGCTTCTGTAGAATCTACTGGGACTGTACTTTTAATGTTTTTCTCCTTTCTTGATTTCATTCTTTTTTTCTTTTTCTTTTTTTTTTTTTTTTGATCCTGTCATTTCCAGATTGTTTCTAGGGGAAATGGGTAATAGTAAGATTCATAGGGATGATTCAATGTCAGGTGATAATGTATGCTTATGGAAAAATGGTGAAGGAGAAAAGGATCACAGATGATAGGATTGAGGACCTTAGGAATCATCTAAGGAATTTCTTATCTCATTTATTCTTTCTTATCTTTTTTCTACTTAAGATGCCAGCTATACCAAAACCTACTTATTTTTTATTCTCTCAAAAGTACCATGTACCATTTTAAGTCCCCAACACACTAAGAATCAAGCCTATTATTTTATGGATGGTATTTTTGAAAATACTTCTTTCATTGTTTCTTTCTTTGAAATGACTAACAGCCAAAAGAAATCTTTTTTTTTAAAATAAATTTCTACTCTACTGATCTAGGGTACTTAATTTTAATTAGTCCTTGGTCATGATAGTTACTACCTAACTTATGTATTTAATAAATGTATGTATCTGAAGTAAGATTTTTAAATATCAAACTTTCTTAAAACGGAAGATATCTATTTGTCTATACATCTAAAAAAAAGTACTAAGTTTATTCTTTTGGGGAAAAACTAGGTAGAAAAAAATCACATCACAGTATAATAGAATTGTAAGTACTAGTTTTTTTCTTTAGAAACACTAGAAGGAACCATTTCCCTGAACACAGATACTATACAGTTGTGATATTCTAGACTAGAAGTATTTAATTCTTGACAGCCTGCCAACCTCCTGAGTATGACTGAAGCCATATTAAAATGAAATTAGGAAATATTTAACAAAAAAAGAAAAATGCAATTCAAAATAGATATTAGTTTGTGAGTTTTAAAGCCAATATAGAGCCCATGTGGATCTGTTTCTTTTTCAATTTTGGTACTGTTGGTCTACACAAGCTATTCCAAAGTACTAGTTATCTCACACTACTCATTCTTTAGGTTCCAATTCTATTTTTGTGTTTCTGTTGAAACAGAGATAAAGTACTGAATGGCATAATGAATGTGCTTTTTACCAATTATAAAATTACCAGCCTGGGCTTATGACAAATTGCTTAAATTTTCTAGATAAAAATCATTATTTTTGAACAATAAGCATAAGTTAAGTAGTCTGTGTCCTGAAATATATAATTCATCTCTGCGAGAGAACAGTTTGTTCCAGGTAAGTTGTTTGCTTTTTGTAGAATCAGAACTAATTTTGCTGTTTCAAACATCATACTAGAATAGATAGTGTATGAGCCAGCAAAATGTGCTATTACAGGGAAAGAGAAGCTTAAACTGATGTAGTTAAAAAGATACTTGTTTTGATGAATTAATTCATCCATGAGAGTTCCCTCACTTGTTTACTTCCAGGCTCTGTTGAATAGGCATTTATGAACACTGTATACTGGCAAAGCAAAATCATGTGAAAAGCGGGTGCGTTTATTGTCAACAGTATTTGTGGCTGACAAGAATATTTGTTCAGCACAAAATGATGTTCCTCTGACAGAACATGACTTTGGGCTAAATAATGCTTTTGAAAATGCATACACTGTAAAAAAATTTTTGAGTAGGATATTTGCCCTTTATTTTTCACAATATTCTCTATCATTTTACCTCATTATAGCTATTTGTCTAAACCAATATTTTATCACAAGATTTTTTTCATTTTTGATTCTCCAGGACAGTTGTATGACTTGTTTTTCACACATTGATAACATATAACACAATTTGTTATAATGTCACAAAGCCATGACTAAATATTTGTCAGTAGCATCAGAACCAAGAACTGTAAGAAAAAATACTCTGCATAGAGAAGACAGTGAGAATGTGTGGATGAATTCATGACTGAATGAATCTGTGATATATAATGAGGTTCAAAAGGAAAGCTTCATTCTCTCTCTTCTTGCAAATAAATAAGCTAAACAATAAATAAATGAACAATAGATTTATATATATTATATATATATATATATCACATGCAGATAATCACTGGAAGAAATTAACAAGAATTATCACTTGTAATTTCTAATCCAATGTACTTAATTCAATAACATTTTGTACCTTTAATTTGTTTGTTGTGATAGAACCTAGAATCTGTGCCTAAAGGATGCTAATAAATTTAGAGTTGAAAGGGATTTTCAAGGTCCTCTAGTACAAACCACTTATTTTCCAGGTAAGGAAAATGGACTTCATAGAAGTTAAGTGACTTGCCATGGTCATCCATGTGGCAGACCTTCCCTTGAAACCTAAGTACTCTAACTACAGATATGGACTTACTCTTTCCACAGCCCCACACTGGTATGCAAGAGCCTTTGCAAGCTCTTGCTCAAAATCACAAATGTAGTGCGTGTGCATTCTATAAGGTCTTTTCATACCTAAATCCTATGATCCTACTCTTTATTCTCATCTAAGGTCATCTAAAGTTTTGTTCCATTGTCTAAACATTAAGAATTTTCCTAATTTTCCTCATGTGAATGATTGGGATATTTAAGGATTAGAAAAAATATTACTGCTTCAGTGGCAAAGCCAAACTGATGTAAGTTTTCAGCACTACTCTCTTTATCAACAGAATCTCATAATTGTGCTCTCAAGTATCATCTAATCAAACTTTTACTCAAACAGAATAAGTACTTTTCTTGTGAAAATTGAACGAGAATCCATGGAGTTATCTTGTCTATAAAATTCTTTGTTATTGAGAATTCATTGTAACAAGTTCAACAAAGGATTATAACAAGGAGCCACATAAAGATGATTTATTTAGTTTTAGGGTAAATTCTTTGGTTGTAATTTTATTTTCTATAATTCAATTTTACTAGAAAATCTTTATAAAATTTGGAGGATTTTTATTAAATTATAGGATTTCTCTACCTTCTCATCTTCTTCAAAAGATGTTGGTTTATAAACTACAGTTATTTTATAGCAGTCTATTTTGCAAGCACTTATTTTAAACTCTGTGATACAAGTTATTGTATTATTGTTATTTGGTTGCAATGCCAAATGTCCCATGAAATTATGTTTCTTTTTTTTCCTTGAACACATGATAAACCAGCCATCCAGGTTTGTTTATTTGCCTCTTTAAGTAGAACCTGTGGACCTTGCTGTTCCTGGCACACTGTCCATCTCCTAACTCCAGGCATTTTCAATGGCTTTCCCATGTGCCTGAACTCTTGTTTCTCATCTCTGCCTCTTGACTTCCCTGACTTCCTTCAAGGCTCAGATAAAAGTCTCACTTTCTTCAAGAATCCTTTCCTCATCTTCCTCAATCTTAGTACATTCCCCTTGAGATTATCTCTAATTTATCTCATATGGATCTTCCTTTTACATAGTTTTTACATGTTTGTCTCTCCTATTAGAATGTAAGATCCTTAAGAACAAGGAGTGTCTTTTGCCTTTCTTTTTATCCCTAGTACTTATTAATGCAATGCCTAGCGTATGGTCTGGTTGTTCAGTTGTGTCTGACTCTCCATGATCCCATTTGGGATTTTCTTGGTAGAGATACTAGAGTGGTTTGCCATTTCCTTCTCCAGCTCATTTTACAGATGAGGAAACTGAAGCAAAAAAGTTTAAGTAACTTGCCCAGGGTCATACAGCTAGGAAGTATCTGAGGCTAGATTTTAGTTCGTTCAGGTCTTCTAGACTCCAGGCCCAGCACTCTATCCACTCTGTCACCTGACTAGAAGATAGCAAGCACGTAATACATGCTTGGTGACTTATCATTCCTTTCAACTTCAACTTCCTTTTGTCTTCTGGCTTCATTCATATTAGGAATGTCAGAATAAATTGAATATAGTTCCTTGAGTAGTAATGTCCAATAACTTGTCATAAATGCAAATGAAGATCTCACATTGAATATTTCTAGTTAATACTTGTAGATTTTCTGATAATGAAGTGATTCTTAAAAATCTCTGTCAATTTTCAAACCATTCTATAGTAACTTAAAGGGAGTACATGGGTGAGTGCACTGTATTGACAGACATTTTGCATTCTTTGTATCATGAGTTGCCTTGTGCCAAGAATTAATCACTAAGTGGCCAGACTACCAATGATAAGCCTTTTCTCAGACGTCTGCCAAGATCATTATTATAGCCTTTTTGATGTGCTAGGACATGCCAGAGCTTTGGTTCTACTAGCATAGCAGTACCTAGGATAACCTCCAGATTGTAGTATAGCACCCTTGACCAAGTAGATTTGGGCAGTTGCCTAAAGGACAGGCCTGTGATGCTGTGTATTTGTAGGCAAATGTGATTCCTAATTGGATGAGGCTTCTAAGAGAGAATCAAAGTGAGAAAAACAGGATGAGGGAATGTAAATTCACAGACTTGAAATAGCAAATGCCAGTCCCTCTACAGGCATAAATTTGTGAGGAAGAACCAGCACTCCAGCACATCCTTTCATTTCTACTATCTGTATTCCAAAGAGTACTAGGAATGAACTCAGGTGAGACTGTTATCTCCTTGCTTGACCTGTGTCTTTATCTCACTTGTTTCAGAGAGCTCCATTTTACTCATACGTGTTCTGCCACCTAAACTAATCTGTATGATTTCCCCAATTATTGTTTTACTGACTTCTTTGATAAATATGTTTGCTAGCTATCCATGACTATCTTCTTTGTAATAAGCTTTTGGTAGAAAAGAAGCCAAACCAGTGAAGATTAAGTTGTTACCCTCCAGGTCTAGGAAAGAATTATTCACTACCACCCCCAACCTCAAGTGACTAAGGAAGATCCTTTTATGCTGAATCACCCAGAAAAAGAGAATTCTATCCCCAGACTACAAATATTTCATTTATAGTAATAATGATTCTAACCCACTAACCTTAAAGAAAAGAGAGTGGAGTGATCATCTAGCCATAACTGTCTTCCTTTCCAAAAAAGCTGAATTCCAGTCTCACTAAGACAGGGACAGAGCCTATGTAAAAACTAGAGCTGCCCTGCCCAGTTCTCTTGTTACAATGGGCCCACTTATCATTCTTATGGGAAGGAATTTTATAAATCTATAACATACTTGCTCTGGCCTTACTTACTCTTTTATAGCCAAGCTGTTACACCTGCCCTTCATAGTGCCTAGGGTATGTTGAGGTGTTTATAAAGTGATCTCTTTTATCTATTTCCATTAAATGAATTTCCAAACAGTGATATTTACTCCACTGTTTGGAGCCAGTCACTAATACATCAATTTTCTTTAAACATATAACATTGATTAGCTCCTACAAATGAATATTTACTTCAAAAATATGACAAGAACAAATGTACATTCATTTTTTCCTCTCAATACACCCTTATTCTCCCCTATACCTCCTTACTGGCTGAGGCTTCTAAGAGAGAATCCAATTGAGAAAAACAGGCTGAAGGAAAGTGAATTTGCAGACTTCAGATAGTAAATGGCAGTCCCTCTGCAGCCATAGGCTTGTGAAGAAAAGCCAACACTCCAGCACAGCCTTTCATTTCCACCACTAGAACTCCAAAGAGTACTAGGAATTGACTATACCTCCTTAATCTCTGGGGGGACTAGTCTAGAAACTTAGGTCAGATGCTATATAGTATTGGTCACATCAAGTTCATGTCTAGATGTAAAATTATGTAACATTACTATTGGATTAGTCCTTTAGCTAGGCTAGCATCTCAAAGGTCACTCATTACCAGGGAATCAATGCTACACTGATCCTGGAACTCAAACTCAGAATGCCAGAGTTCTGTTCTGATAACCTTTCAAACTCATTAGCTGTGAGGGTCCATTCCTTTCAACTAGAAGAGAAAAGGACAAGTAAAAGCTCAATGATCAGTTTTTTTTCCTCAGGTTCACATGACCTCAAAGGGGAGAAGATCCTAAGGCAGTGGTTCTCAACCTGTGGGTTGCAACCCCTTTGAGGATCAAACAACCCTTTCACAGGGGCCACAGGGGTCACCTAAGACCATCAGAAAACACATTATTTTTGATGGTCTTAGGAACCGAGACACTGTTCCTCTAATCCCTCTCCAGGCGCGTCCGCCCACATGTAGATACACCCACATACAAGTATTAAAGGGTCGCAGCATTAGGAAGGTTGAGAACCACTGTCCTAAGGCCTTTCCTCTTACATCATGGTCTCTCACAAGACTGCATGAGCAAAAGGGTTACTATTACCCTCCAGAAGCCCCATGAGCCAAAAAAGGACTTGGCTAATGCTGACAGTTTTTGTTTTGTTTTGTTTTTGATGCCTCAAAGACCAAAGAATTTTCCTGTCACCAAATGGGCAACCAACCTGAACCAGTTACAGAATGTCTATGAATCCTCCACAGTTTTCTCCAAGACACTCCTCTTTAATGACATCATTTTTATTCCAAAAGCAAGCTCCTTTAATGCAGAATTTGCATCAGTCAAGCAAGCTGACATTCTGCAAATGCACAAGAACTCCATTATAAATGTCTTCACATTAGGCAAAATGTGTGCTTTTCCATATTTATCAACAATGACTAGCAATAATATTTGAAGAATCTCACTAGGGAGAATGAATAAGATGACACCTTACCCAAACGCAAAGTACTTACAGCCTAAAAGTCCCTCTCAAAAGTATATTAATCCTTCCTTGGTCTGTGTGGTACCCATTTATATCTATCATACAACCTTCAGATCAATAATGATACCTATGAAGGGTAGACTGAAGAACAAGAAAGATATCTGTGGATCCTGACTCCTGCTGCAAAGGAAAGGAAAAGGGTTCTGGGAGATCAAAAGAAACTTCCAAATGAGCAAACCAGACTTGGGAAGGTCAAGGAGAAGAAATCCTCTTTCCCGGTCCCATTGGTTTTTAGTGCTTTGTCACTCCAGTAATTATCATATGCTTACATATTGTACTCTTCCCCCAGGCAGATGTGATCTCCTTGAGGGTATGAACTGTTTTTCATTTTATCTTTGTATCCCCAGTACCTAGCACCATGCCTTATACAGTATAGGTACTTAATAAATACCTCTTCAATTATTTTGTAGGAGAGGAAACTAAGAAAATAATTAGTAGATAATTAATAATAATATGAACTAAGTCTGGGAAAGTATGTTGGAGGCAGAAAATGTCAGGCTTTAAATGCCAACCTGAGGAGTTTGGATTTTATACTAGAGGCCATTGAGAGCCATTATAGGATTTTGGACAAGAGTACATCATAATCATATCTGTACCTTGGATTTTTGCATTACTTTGGCAACCATTTAAAGAGTGGAATAGAAAGGAGAAAGACAATAGACAAGAGAGACATGCTATTGCATGAGTCCAAGTGAGAAGTAATGAGGACCTAAAACTGAAGGTTGTTTGAGTGGAGAGAAGGGAACCAATAGGAGATATGTGTAGATAAAATGTACAGACTTGGCAACTGAATGTGGGGGTGGAGGGTGAGAGAGTGCCAGCTTAGGGAGAAAAAAGAATTTTAAAATGACATTCCCAGATTGTAGAACTGGGTGACCAGAAGAATTTCAATGCCCTTAATAAAAATAGAAATGTTTGGGAAAGGAGCAGATTTAAGTAAGAAGATAACAAATTCTGTTTTAAACATGTTAAGGTTGAGATCCCAATGAAGCATTCATATAGTGGAGGGGTGTAGCAGGAAGTTGGAAGAATGGGATTGGAATTCTGGAGAGAGATTGAGGCTGAATATGTATATTTGGAAACATAGAGATAATAACTGAATGCCTGACAACATGGAAGTGGATGATTTTCAAGGGAGAGGTTGGAGATATATCATAGAATCATAGATGTAGATTTGTATGATGATCAAAAAAAATGAGAATGAAAAAGAGTGGCCAGTCAAATAGGTAGGAGGATAGAGAACAATTTCACAGAAACCCTAATAAGAGAGGATGCTCATTATGATGAGTATAAACAGTATTGAAAACTACAGAAAAGTTAAGTTAGATAAACAATGGAGGGAAAGACTATCAGATTTAATAGTTGAGAGAAAAAGGAGGATTAAAAGAAGGAGGAGGAGAAGGAAAAACGAGGAGGAAGACAAGAAGAAAAAGAGGAAAAAGAAGCATAGACCAATGTGATGATTCTGTATTAAGGTCACTATATACTTCTAATGACATGACATCCCTGCTATTCTTTCAGATGCAAAAAAAAATCTGCCAAGTTCTGGCATTTTCATTAGCTTTTCTCCATTCCAAGAATTTTCTGCCTGACTTTCTTCAGGTCTCAGATAAAATTCCACCTTCTTCAAGAAATCTTTTCCATTCCCCCTTAATGCTAGCACCTACCCTCTGATATTATTTTAAATTTATTCTATAGGTATATAGTTTAATAGATAGCTAGAGATATAGAGAGATTATAGGTAGTTTGAAATATAGATAGATTAAAAAGAAATATAGACAGATAGATAGATAGATAGATATATCTTGTTTGTACATGACTGCATATTGACTCACATCAGATTGCCCACAAGCTCCTTGTGGGCAGAAAATGTTTTTGCCTTTCTTTGTATCCCCCTTGATTAGTATAGTAAGACAGTGACACTTAGTAGACGCATAATAAATGCTTTTTAACTTGATACTTTTAAAGATCTGTACATAATGAAAACATAGACCTCTTCAATCTTCTTTGTATATTTGTGTTCATATGTGTTGATAACTTGTTAAATTCACAATTACAAAGAATCTTTTAAAAATTCAGAGAGGTAATCTTTAGAGAGAGCACTTTGAGTAGAGTGTTAGCTTTGGAATATTCTGGTTAAAAAGTGAGTAGGAAGAGAAGTGGAAACAAAAAATATAATTTACTTTTTTTAGGTTTTTGACTGTGAAAGGGAGGGGAAATATGGGATTGAAGCTTCAGAGGATCACAAGATCACAAGACTACATGTTTGTAGATAGCAGAGAAGAATAGTAGATAAAGAAGAAATGGAAATGAGAGAAAGGAGATTGAAGGGATCTTCCAGAGGCATCAGAGATAGGATTTGAACACAGGTTCTGTTTTACAATATGACCCGCATAGTATTTTTCCATTTTAATAAACTACCTCTAATGGAGGGAATATAGTGATATATGATCTAACCCTAAAAGTTTTCATGAATAGAAATCTGGCCTTGTTGGAGGGTGAGAAAGAGTGAGATTGAGGACTGTACCCTGTGGTACCACATACTGTGAAAATTGTTTCCCAGTTTGTAGTGTGATTGAAATAATGTCATTCCAAATTAAAGAAGGCCTCTTGTGATATTATTTAAGGTACTATATTGACAAGATTTCTACATTTTTATTCATTGGTTTTGCTTTAAAACCTCTCAGTTCAATTAGCATAAACTGAATTGACATAAGACTGCATTAGTAAGGTATCTTCTCCCTTATCTCATTGGCCATGTACTGGTAAGAAATGAACTGATGTTCTTTCAGTGAGTTGGGTTTTGTTTATGAGATGA
This sequence comes from Pseudochirops cupreus, assembly GCA_028627135.1. NCBI lineage: Eukaryota > Metazoa > Chordata > Mammalia > Diprotodontia > Pseudocheiridae > Pseudochirops > Pseudochirops cupreus. The sequence goes on from CM053580.1 coordinate 479,155,015, forward strand.
GAGTCTTGCCCAGAAAGTGTGCACTTGGACCAGCATTACTCCATACAGAGAACTTGGGAAGCCTGCTTCCAGAAGAATCCTGATGATGTGTAAGGGAAATACTTTGGAGAGACAAAGTATGAAGCTTGCATAGACATTCTTTAACTATTTCTGGCCATCTAATTGTGTTGAAGAGGAAGCATTTTGGTTGGCTCCAAAGGTATTTTAAAAGACCTGTTAGCTTTAGCTATAGTTTCTTTGCCTTGTTTGCTTCTTGAGTATCTAAGTGACTCCTTTAGTCATGGTATCTGGTGAAGGGAGTTGTCTCTGACTTTGAATATGTCAGAAGATCAGAAGAAAACACAGACATTTAGGAATTTGTGCCCAGATTTAGTGTTGCAGATGGCCCAACCTTAGTGCCCCCAAAAGGAAGGGATGATCTTCACAAGGAAGAGATGAGTATTCATTTGTCAGACCACTTTTTTTTTGGATCTGAACTTGCTGGGACTCAGGCTGTAGGAATTAACTAAGTTGAGCTTACTCCTCCAACTACTTGCCTAGAGAATTAGGTGTGGTGTAGCGGAGAGAATACCAGGGAGAAAAGTTGTAAATGTTGGAAGAAAAGTTAGAAATACCCCATTGTAAAAATTAATTAATGTTAGGTAGTTAAATGGAACTGGAATACTAGTCACTAGGCTCCTAACAATGTGGGAAATAGAGTCCCTTGAACCAATGGCAGTTTTAAAAAGCCACTCCAAACCCCATAGAACATCCTGGAATCCTAAGGGAATGAGTAACCTGACTAGACTAATATAGAGGCTACATTTTGGTTTGTTTGTTGTTATTTTCAAATTGGAATCCCTGGATCCTGGTATTGTACATGAGGATATCAAAGAGGCTAATCACTGGTGGGAGGGAAGGGTGTTGCTACCTTTGCAAAGATCCTCAGCACAGTCAAAAAGTTATTCAACTTGACTGGGAGGAGATTTAGTCAAAAAGATTCTCAGAACCATAATATGAAACTGAGAAACTTACAGGTTTTTATGTTATAAAATCAATCAATACAAAAAAAAACTTATGAAGTCCCTACTATGTTCGGGGCACTGTGCTAAGCCTTGTGGTACAAAAAGAGGCAAAAGACAGTCCCTGTCCTCAAGGAGCTTACAATCTAACGATGGAGACAACATGCAAACAAATATATACAAAATGAGCTATAGAGAAGATAAATAGGAAATGATTAACAGAGGTAAGGTACTAGAATTAAGAAGAGTTAGGTTGTTTTAGATTCATACTTATGTGTGATCCCATCATGAATTTATTTGAATTTGTGTAGCATATATCTTTACTGTTGTAAATCCTCCTTTTATGTATATGTATATGTATGTATATATGTGTGCATGTGTGTGTGTGTGAATAAACCTGATTTTTAAAAGAAGAGGTGTTGGGAAAGGCTTCCTATAAAAGATGGTATTTTATTTGGGACTTCTAGGCATGGGGGAAGGCCAGAGAAAATCTCTGAAACTGAGAGATGGAGTTTCTTGTTCATGGTCTCTGTAGTTCCACTTTTGTACCAGAGTCATTCATTGCATGTATATATACTTTAATTCCTGTATTTGTGAAAACTTCTGTTCTTAGCAAGTAGGAAATAAGTAGCGATATGCTGCAAAAGATAAACCAATGAAGAAATTCCTGAGATTTGTAAACATGTTTATTAGCATTGCTAGAAGCATGCATATGTAGTACCAAGTTATTTCGTTGGATGTGGGTATAATTTAAATTCATAACTTTTTTTTCCTCTAACATACTGATAAAAAATTGTACAAATTTTGCAGTCTATTAAAATATTAACATATTGTTACTTCTTTATGCCAACAGTGCGAATAGCTTTATGCTCAATTACAGACTATTAAACTACCAAGAATTTCCTGTAACTTTTGTCATCCTTAAAAGGGAGAAAGAATTACCAATGGGAACAAATAATGTCTTTAAAAGACATGATTTCAGTGACAAATTCTTTTCCTGTGTCATAAACTAAAAGGTATCAGATCCCTTTGGTTCAGAACATATTATTCTAAAAGGATGGTTAGAAGTAGATAAGTGTAATATAGAGTGCTTTGTAAATTCCTGCTATTAATATGACTTTTCATCTTTCGCTTAATGGCACTGTGAGTCCAAACATATCTGCTAAGAAAAAAGGATGAAAACCCTTCAACAGCAGGAGGACAAAGCTGAAACTTTTCATGGAAGTACATTATTTTGCAAACCTTAAGATTTTGAATCACTGTGTTAGTTTATGTTGTCTAAAGTCTCTTTTCATTCATTGCTTTTTCTGATAACCAAAGTACTTTTTATTTCTAGGTTTTCCTTTTAAGCTTCCCTTTTCTGTTCAGCAGAATGCTTAGAAAATTATGTGACAGGTTGTGACAGTTCTCCAATTTGTAAAATTAATTTCTCATGATATTGAAAGTATGACATTATT
>CM053580.1:479157572-479194083 GCA_028627135.1 Pseudochirops cupreus
TTTTGTTTATTTTTAGTTTACATCATTCATTTCCATGAGATTTGGAGTTACAAATTTTCTCCCCATCTTTCTCCTACCCACCACCCCAAAACAGTGATCCCACTGTATACCCCTCCCCCAATCTGCTCTCTCCTATATCCTCCCCCATCACCCTTCTGACTTTCTGGTAGGGCAAGATGGATCTCCCTACCCCAGTACCTGTATATCTTATTTCCCAGTTGCATGTAAATAATAATAATGATTATATGTATGTATATATACATATATATGTACACATATATTATATACATATATACATATATATACATATATATATATATATATATATATATATATATATATATATATATATATTAACATTTGATTTTAGAACTTTAAATTCTGGGTTGTATCCCTTCCTCCCTCATCACCCACCCCCACTGGAAAGACAAGCAATTCAATACAGGCCGTATACGTGTAGTTATACAGAACATCTCTACAATGGATATATTGTGAAAGACTGACTATATTTCCCTCCTTCCTAGTCTGCCCCCCACTTGTTCTATTCTCTACTTTGCCCCTATCCGTTTACAAAAGTGTGTGCTTCTACCAATCCTCCCCCCAACCTCCCCTCCCCTCCATCCTTTCCACTCTCATCCCCTTCCCCCCTACTCTCCTGTAGGCCAAGATATCCAATTTAGAGTGTATGTCATTCTTTCCCTAATCCAAATTCAGTGAGAGTAAGGTTAATCCACTTCCTTTTGCCTTCCTGTTCTTCCCCTCCATTGTAACAGTTATCCCTTGCCTCTTCTATATGAGAGGATTAACCCCATTCTGTCTCTCCCTGTCTCCTCTCATACTATTCCTCTCCGACTTCTCAATTTCACCTTTTAAAATATTATCCCATCCTATTCAATTGATTCTGTGCCCTCTGTCTATGTACACATGTATACACACACTCACATATTTATTCCTATGCATATATACACTTTTATATAGGTATATGTATATGTATACATGTACATACATTTATATTCCCTTCAACTATCCTCATACTGAGAAAAGTTTCTTAAATTACAATTATCTCATTTCCATGTTGGCATGTAAATAGTTCAACTTTGATAAGTTCCTTATGAATTCTTTTCCATGTGCACCTTCTCATGCTTCTTGTATTTGAATGTCAAATTTTCTATTCAGTTTTCTGATTTTTTCAGCAAGAATGTTAGAAAGCCCTTCATTTCACTGAATGACCATATTTTCCCCTGGAATATTATACTCAATTTTGCTGGGTAGGTGATTCTTGGTTTTAATCCTAGGTCACTTGTTCTCTGGAATGGTACTGATGTCTTAACTGCTGTTGAGCTACACACATAATGTTCTAGTATATGATAGCCCATTATCAGCTATTTTTAATAATAAAGTGTGACTTTCTCTATTTTTGTAGCTTTAATCTACTTATCAGTAAGTATACTTTAAATAATAATCACAGACAGCAGATTTGACTAAATATATTCGTAAATCTTTAGTTAATGGAACAGAATGTATTTATTTGTAGTCTGTTCAAATGCTTATAACAGCAATTTGCACGTAATAAATACTTCATAAATGTTTGTTTAGTTGTATTGAGTTGAATTGCTAGACTAGTAAAATTACGCTAACTTGAAGCATTGAAAGATTTGTTTTAAAAAGTTTTTAATGGGGATAGTTTCATTGACTTCTTGTTTGTCAATGGTTGTTGTTATCCTTTGTGTTCAAAGAGGACCAAAATGAGATCACTATGTTGAATTCAAGGTAGAGTGTGTCCAACTATGACTGATCAGAGTGATATGAGCTCAGAAGCCTCTACTACAGGTCAGGCAAAAATAGTCCATATGAGCATTACATGAGAATTCATTTTAGGGTTTCATAACCCAAAGTAAGAGTCTGAAGTCTTCTTCCTTGACCCCTTAATGGCTATGTAGTTTTTTATTTCCTTTATATATCAGCACACATGAAATAAGTAATGGGATTAGGGTTGCGGTTATAAATTGGTTCAGGTTTAAGATCTGAAATGGATCTGGACCTGAAAGTAGGACTGTGTTCCACCCTAGAGATGTATGAAATGGTCAACAAGTTCATTGTTTAATAGAATTTAGAGCTGACAGAGACAGTAGTGATTGTGATCCTATTTGATTCCATGGCAATTTCGTTTACTTGTGTGTTTGTGCTTATTATGTTACAGGCACCTTCTATGTAAGTTGTTGGAAAGAAGGAAACGAGCATTTATTTGTGTGCTTATTACTATGTGCCTACTTTGGGCAGCTAGATGACACATCTTCCTGTGTTAAAATCCAGCCTTAGACATTATGTGACCCTGGGCATGTCACTTAACCCTGTTTTTCTCAGTTTCCTCTTCTGTAAAATGAGCTAGAGAAGGAAATGGCAAACCTCTCCAGTATCTTTGCCAAGAAAACCCCAAAAGGGGGTCACAAAGAGTACATGATTGGAACGACAGAAATATGCCACCTACTGTGCTAAGTGTTAGCCGTGGTGCAAAGTGCCGGGGGGTACAAATACAAACAAAAAGAAAGACAATTCTAGCCCTCCAGAGGCTTACATTGGTAATCAAGATACACAGCAACAAAAATGAGCAGGAAGAGGGATAGGAAGCAGCGAGGAGAAGGAGGAATGGGAACCTGACTTTGAACTCTGAGCAGAGACCAGAAGAGAACAAGCCAAGCCCTAGGTCAAGGTTCTGTCTCTCTGATGAAGCCTTTTCTCTGCCTTTCTATTTTTGTTGCCTTATCAGTGAGGGGAGAAGAGGGGAGGGAGAGAATTTTAAACAGAAAAAAAAGCCCACCAAAATTGAATAAAAGCAAAACATATACTAAGTTCAACATAAAATTTTCAGAGCTGTCCTACTTGTCTTTGTTTCCTTCTGGCCTTCATGTTATTCTCTAACATTCATTTAAAAATATTTCAATGCTCTTTTCTTTCTACTCTCTTTTTTTTGTAACCTTTACTACTACCATCTCTCTCTCCCACCTCCCTCAGGATCTCGTCTACTGGAAAAAACCAAAAAACTCTAGTAGCAAATACATAGTCAAGAAAAAAATCTACACCAGCTATTTATGAAAATATGCCTTGTTCTGCATCTTGAGACCATCACCTCTCAGTCAGGATATAGGTAGCACAATTCATCATTGGTTATCTAAAATCATGAGTGGCCATTTCATTAATCAGATTTCTTAAGTCAAATTTCTTTTTCTCTGCACTTTTGTTATTATGTAAATAATTCTTCTGATTCTGCTTATTTCACTCTGAATTAATTCATACAAATAATCCCTCATTTCTCTGAATCTGTTCCTTTTTTATCATTTCTCATAGTGTAATAACCTTCATATACCGTCATTATTTTCATATACCTTAATCTTTTTACTCATTCCTCAAATTATGGGCATCCTTTTCATTTCTAATTGTTTGCTATACCAGAAAGAGCTGCTATAAATATTTTTGCACAGAGGTCTTTGTCCTCTCTCTTTGATGACTTTGATTTATAAGCCTAGTAATGGAATTGCTGGGTCAAAAGGTACACACAGTTTAGCGACTTTGAGGGAATAGTTTCATATTGATTTCCAGAAATGGCTGAATCAATTCATAGCTCTGCCAACAATGAATTACTCAGTGCCTGTTTTGTTTATGTTTTTGGGTTTTTTTTGTTTGTTTTTCAGCCGAGTCTCATGGGCCTGACTCCATGGGTGGTCAGTAAAGAATCTTTAACTTATTCTGTTTCTGTAAATGTTTTATAGAACAGATCTCCCAACCTCAAAGGATAAACCAGATTCAGCCTCCCAAGTAACAGGGACTATAGGCAAGGCACTACCATGACTCTTTAATGTGCCTATTTTTCTGCAGCCCTTCCAACAGTTGTTATGTTTTTCTTTTTTTTAATCGTATTTGTCAATCTGATGATTGTGAGTTGGAAAATTAGAATTGTTTAAATTTGCATTTCTCAAATTATTAGCGATCTGGAGCCTTTTTTCGTGTGATTGTTGATAACTTGAATTTCTTTTTTTTTTAACTACCTATTCATCTCTTTTGACCTTTTTTTGTAAATTATTATAAATAGTTATTAAATTATTGGCTAAATGTGTATAATATAATATACAATAGGTTTTATTAGTTTTAATAAGTAGTTTTGCTATTGTCTTCAGAGAAATGTGTGACTGGGAAAAAAAGGTAGGTCTATCATTTAATGAGTGAGTGAGAGAGAGACAGAGAAAGAGAGAGAGAGACAGAGAGACAGAGAGAGAGAGAGAAAGAAGATGGTGAGCCCACATGCTCCAATGACATCCATACAAAGTGAAGTGAAAATGAGGAAAGCCTTTAGCATAGTAATTACAATCTTTTTTTTTGTAGTTGAGATGGGGAGGGGTCATAGATGGTAGTTAGATATAGATAAGCAAGTGTGGATGGTTTTTGATTCACTTCACTGGAGAGAGTACCCACACTGATGAGTAATGGAGTTTTTGTTTATTTTTGATACAAGTAAAAGTTATGATAAATGTCAAGAACTGTGTCAATTTTTAGAAGGCAGTGATTGTCAAAGTAGAGCTGAACCAAATGAATAAATATAAAAGAAGATAGGGAAAGAAGTGATTAGAGAGCCTCCAGGCCCTCTAATCTTTAATGGAATGACACTCAAATCTTGGAGCATCCCAGGAATTTATACCAATCTACTCAGGGCTCTCGGGACCAAGGATTGTTTAGAGTTAATTTGATCTCCCTGAAATAATCCCAAGAGAAGTTACCTAGGCCTTACCTTGATCTAGGTGGATATGATTTGGGAATCATACAATATTAAATATAGAAAGTGATCTTAAAATTATCTAGTTCTATTTCTACTAGCAGGAGTATCCTTTACAACCTTCTTAACAATGGTTGTATATACATTACCCCACAAGGTTTGTCCGGGTTATGTTGAAAATGAAATTGTTGTCGGACTTGTTTACTCATTTTTTTGTCTATTTGTGAATGAATAGATCATGGTTATGGACTTGGTTTCCCTTCTCATGTCTCTAGAGTTTTGGACGTAAGCATTAGGAACTATGATCTAGAGTGAAGGTTGAAACACAATAAATATTACTAACAGGGAATTATTCCTTTAACATAGTGCACCAGGAAAAACACCAGGAATTAATTGGCAGAGGTGTATCTGCAATTTTAATTTTCAGTTGAAATGTCAACCAGAGATTTTACTCTAAATGGAGTTCATTCCAAAATTGATTTTCTTTCATTTTTAATTACATGGAGTGACTAAGAAAATTTTTGAGAAACACTGAAAACTTACTTTTTAAAAATTGAACTGATTTTCTCTGGAAAATAATGTATATTTTCTCTGTTTCGAGCCAGGCTTAGCATTCTCACATTATGATGTGACATAAAGGGAGCTTCTCACAGAAAAAAAATTAGGTGAATTGAATCTATTTCATGTTACGTTTTAGAAAGAAAGATGTAGAATTTATCATTTGTTTCATATTAGGAAATTTTGCTTGATACATATATGTTTACATATATATATTTACTTATATATAATAACCAGAAAGAACTTTCACATTTAACATATGGTGTTGAATCAGTCAACTGATGATTAATTATTTAGTTTTGCTCCCTAGTTGTCTGAATTGTAGAAAATCTAAAGTATTTAGGTTAATAAATAGACTGAGCAACTAATAGAGCTACTTTAAGGAACATACTCTGTGTGATATTTGACCTGACCCTGTATAACCTTCATATATACATATAGACATTTTCTTGCGGAACTTATCACAAAAAAATTTTTTATTGCAATTGGAGTCTGTATTCTTTTATTCTACTAGGAAACAGATGCTTACATAGTGTCCTTGCATTTTAATAGATCCAGTTTGCTTCATCAGAAATCCTGTTTATTTCTGTGAAGATTAAAAAATCAATATCTCTCTATAAGAAACTGTTATTTAAATTAAAATATCCATTAAATCAGTTAGCAAAATTTTTCTTTTGACTATTGATTAGTGTATCATCTTGTAGACAGTCTTAGCCCTCTCTGCCACCTTTTCTGCCACTTTACCATCATAAGTGAAGTGCAGAAGGGACCCCCTGAAAAGACTTAGGTCTATATCCCTCTGTAGCATGTGTGCCCATTGGGTGTTATAATATCAGTTGGTCCAAGGAAGGCTCTTTTCCCCTTTTCTCTCCCTGGGTCTTGCTTTGAGGGTTCCACCTGCTAACTCATCAGAAGGGCTGTTTATTTTCCGTTATATGTTATTAGGTTTTGTTTTTTTTTTTTATCACAATTCAAAAGAACCTTAGTAAGATTTGGACAAAAACATTTTGGTCTTTATCTTTTAATGTAGTGGAAAGCATTATAGATAGTCAAAGGACCCAATGGTCTGTATTCTGTGCCATAAACTTATTATTTAAGATATTTTTTGAAAGCTGCATTTCAGTATATTTGATTTTCTTTGTAATTCAATGTATTTTATGCATTTAAAAGCATTCTTCTTCAATATATACATATATACATATATATATATATATATATTTAAAGAAAGCTATAGTCTGAAAAAGGTTCTGTTGACTTATAACCATACTACCAAAAGGATCCATGACACACTAAAAAGGTTAAGAACCCTTGTTCTACATGAAACAATTCCTGATCTCTCTAATGTCTAATTTCCTTTCTGCCAAAATTAATTTAATTATATTCTGTTTATATTTCTATTCATACATGTAAGCTCTTTAAGGGCAGAGACTGTTTCACTTTGGTCTTTATACTCCAACACTTAGTCTAGTCCTTAAAACATAGAAATTAATAAGTGCTGATTGATTGATCTATGGTTTTAAGCTTACTATTAAAAATTTTTTTTTCTTTTGGAAAGTTTTGAGTTTTTTCCTCTAATATTAAGATTTTCCCTGGTACCTTACCTTTTTAGTATATACATATAGATAGATAGATAGATAGATAGATAGATAGATAGATAGATAGATAGATAGATAGATATAGATATAGATATAGATAGATAGATATAGATATAGATATAGATAGATATAGATATAGATATAGATACAGATATAGATATAGATGTATATATTCATTATATATCTCCAGGTTCTACAGTTTTGTTCTAGATGCCATGGTTCAGGAAGGGCATTTATAAACTAGAAAACATCCAGAGTAGGTCAACCAAAATGGTGAAAGGTGTTGAGTCCATATCATATGAAATCAACTGAAGGAACAATGTGGCAAAATAGAATATTGGACTCAGGGCAAGAAGACTAAAACTTAAGTTCTAGCTTTTGACACTCACAAACTATATGCTGATGGGTAAGTCTTTGTTTCTTCATCTGTAAAATGAGAAAGTTGGACCAAATCACTGCTAAGGTACCTTTTAGCTCATCATCTATGATTCTTTGATTCTATTAATTGGGGATATTTAGCCTGGAGAAGAGAAGACTCATGTGATATAGTTTACCTGTGTTCTGGTATTTGAAGAGCTGTCATGTCATTTAAACAAGGGATTAGATTTGTTCTGTTTGGCCTCATTGAGAAGAACCAAGAGTCACATGGGTGGAAGTTGAAAAAAGAAGATTTGAGCCTGTGTTAGGAGAAAGAATTAGAGCTAAAAGAGCCCCAAAAGTTGAGTGGGCTTGTTGTGGATTACCTCTTATTAGAGGTCTTCTTGCAAAAGTTGAATGACCACTTGCTGAGTATGTTATCTCCAGTGGGGATTTCTTTCAGGTGAAATTGAACATGATCACCTTTGAGATCCCTTCTAACTCTATAATTATTTAATTCTATGATGACAGAGTGATAACATGGGTCTGACATAGTCCTAGATTAAAGATTTTCTTTGTTTTAAACACCAGGACTGCTGGGATCCAAGGGAGATTGAGAAAAAACTATAATCAGTGCTGCCATTTTTATTGTTCTCCTCCCCATAGACCAAAACACATACTAGTACTCAGTGTGCCAAAGAGTGAATATATAATGGCCACAAATGCATGGACAGTAGCAAGAGCATGTAGTTGGAGAGGAACTATCTGAAGAGTTATAAAAATGTAAATGTAAGTAATCAGTATGAGGTTCTTACTCCTTTAGGAATATATTTAACAAGACAAGAATTAATCCCCAAGAATTGATTAAGTTCTTACCAAATGCAAGGTAGTGTGCTAAGCAGTGGAAATATAAAGAAAAAGAAAAAGCTCTTGCTCTGAAGAAGCTTATATTCTCATGGGGAAGCAACATGTATATAAATAGGTTCATATGAAATACAAACAGGGTAAATGAAAGATAACCATAGAAAGGAATATGATAGAAGTTGTGGTAGGTGGGTGTAACACCAATATGAAATTTACAGCACCTATAGTGACTGTAAATATGCTGGTATACTTGTGAATCACAAAATGTAACAGCTTCTCCACAAAGAGGTCAGAGCCAAAGCATTTATTCAAATACCAGAAAGCCAAGTCCCCAAATCAGAAGTCAAAGTCATTACAATAACCATGAAGGTGGTTCACATAGTTAATGCAGTGAACACCCTCATTCCCATGCCTTCACAACAAAACAGGCTCCCTCAGGCAAAGATCCTCCTCTCTTAACCTACTGCCTTAAGCAAAGATCCTCTTCTCCTCACTCATGGTAGCTGCTCAGCCTCCACACTGCTCGCTCCCAGCAAATCTGGCTCCCAACAGTTCTCAGCAGAAGTTCTCAGCAGAAATTCCTTGTTCCAAGTTAATGATTGTGTCAAGTATTAAGATCCAGAACTTGGGAATCCCACAATGAGATGGACTTATTGACATAACAGGAAAGGGCAGAACAGGGAGGAGCTAATACCATATATGAGGAAAAGCCCAAGATGAGAGAGGCCAGAACTTCTGGGAACAAGCAATTGTGGAGGCAGAGCAGCTACTGCTGGAGGGAAAGAGAGAACTGCTGGGAATGAAAATTGCTGAGAGAGAGACAACTGCCAGGATCCTGAGAGCTTCCAAGAACTGCTACAAATTGAGAATAGAATGGAGAACAGAACTTGTGGTGCCAGAACTTCTCCTGAGAACTTCTTCTGAGAACCAAATTGAGAACTTCTGAGAAATGAGAAGATAGGAGAACTAGGAAGAAGCATGACTGTGATGCTGCTACTTTGTCTGTCTGTTTAGATGTTACTTTGTCAGATTTGTCTACTGATAGAGGATGGTACTGTTGTTACAGAAGACCTGGGACCTTGGTGCTGGTTCAGAAGCCCTGAAAGAGGAATTTCTTGTTGTATGTTTACAAAAACCCTGGAGGAGGGCCTTGCTGATGTTTTCAGAGGTCCTGGGACTATACAAATGATTTGTGCTGATTCCTCAGACGTTGTTGTTGGGTCTATGTTGATTTCACAGGCAGAAAGTGAATTGATGAGGATGCTGACAATGTGTATGAATGTTATTATGGCTTTGTTAAGCTTTGTCTTTTCAGGAACAGAAACTGTGAAGGATTTGAAATGGCCTAGACACTGTGAGCTTTGGTATGGAACAGGAGCTGGACAAGGAGCTGGACAACAAGAAGTTGTCAGGAGCTGGGACCATGGAAGGGGAAACATGGAAGTGGAGAGCCAGCCTTGAGTTAAGATGAAAAAACCTCTCCTTGCATATTTAATGCAAACTGAGAGGATCATGATTTACTAGGGGTGGAGAACTTTGACCTTTACAATTAGATGACTGAGTTAAAGACTTACTAATTAAGAATGATTGGAAGCCAATCTCCAATCAAGAAGAAAAAAGACTTTGATTAAAGGGATTAAGACAATGTGACCTAGGGGTAGAGAGCTTTTGACCTCTGTACTTTGTGTCAGTTAAGGAGGCTTGCCTTAACTAGTATGTGTCTAAGATCATACTGGAACTTAGGTCTTCTGCCTCCAGGCCCAGTGTTCTATATACTACACTAAATGAATGTACTCTGTTTAAAACTATGTGACCACTTTGGTGAAAACTTTGTGGCCATTTCAGTGATAAGTTGTTATGCTATAACATGGTGAATACTGTACTGTGATTTCTGTGAATGTTTTGTCTTAGTTTGTTACTGAATAAATAGAGAGTTTACTGTACTACATAATCAGAACCTTGAAGCTGTTCACAGCAGACGTCCTCTGGAAAGCTGCTCATGCTCAGCTTTACAGTGGGTAGGTAGAAGAACCATAAAGGGTTCCACTAAAACATAGTACTTGAGCAAGCACTTAAAGGAAATAAGGGGTTCTGGGTATTAGAAATGACAGAGAACACTCTGAACACAGAGAGGGAGGAAGAGAATAAGCATGAATGTAGTGCCACCTAGGTAAAACTGTCTCAGCAGACAGACTAAACCAGGTTGAGAGGAACCAACAGGCCTCAAATTCATTGCTGAGTTCTACTACTTCAAGCATATGAAGACTTCCCTTGGTGAAATTGGCAGATAAGAATAATTTGTTCTGGTGGTCAGGAAGGCAGCTGAAGCAGGCGCTGTGGTCCTCTTTCAGCTTGGTCAGACATTTAAGATGCCAAGGTCATCCATTGCATCCTGGGCCTTCGCCAATTGTCTTGACTTTTTCTTGCCACTGGACTTCATTGTCTCTGGAAGAGAAGTAAGGCTCATGATTTTGTACATCTCTGCATTACTTAAATCAAGTCAAGAAACTACCCCATGATTTCACTTCAAAAGCTACAGACAAATAAAAATTATGTGCCAAACACTCTACTATGTCATTATAAAGACTGGGAGATAGGAGTTGGAATGTCATCTGTGAATGGCAGCAGGCACAATATGGCTGGACCATAGAATTTAGAGAGGAGAGTAACATGTAAGAAGACTAGGAAGGAAGGAAGGGGCCAATTTGAGAAAAGCTTTAAATGGCAAACAAAGGAGTTTATTTTTTTTAAATCCTAGAGATAATAAGGAACAACTAAAATTTATTCAATACGAGGTCAGATTGCGCATTCAGAAAAACATTTACGACTTGGTATTTATTCCTCATCAGTGCTCTCATTACCCTCCACCCCTTTGCTTGGAGGTCTGAGAGTGGAGTGAGGTGGAGCAAAGAATTCTTCCCAAAGCCTGTATTTAAAGAAGGCTCTCACACCAGCCATCTCTTCATTTTCTAGTTTGAAATCCTTAGACTGAACTCCATACCAGATATGTTCTTCCTCACACACACACACACACACACACACACACACACACACACACCCTTCCCTTTCAACTTCTTTTTGTGTGTTAATTTCTTCCTTAAATTGTAGAGGAATTGACAATATAAACCCAGAGAAGAAGGAGTAATAGCAGTGAGAAAAAGGTCATCACCTTGGTCAAAAGCTAGGTAGGTGTTAATATCCTTATTTTATAGATGAGAAAATGCAGTCAAACAGAGGTTAAATGACTTTTCCAAGGTCCCACAACTAACTAGTGTGTGTCTAAGATCATATTGGAACTCAGGTCTTCTGCCTCCAGGCAAAGTGCCCTATACACTGCACTAATAGAAAAAGTAGAGGGACCTGTTGTCAGTAGTTTTGTTCAAGGAGTTAAGCTGAAAAGAAGACAGATATAGAATAAGATATGTAGAATCTACATAACTTTTAGGGATGGCGAGCTATAATAATGAAGAGACAAAGGCCTGTTTGTGGGCAGCAAAGTAGGAAACAATAAATTTTACTTTTTCCAAAATTGGAAGTATATCTATCCAAAATTCTGATTCTAATGACAAACACCACCATTGCTATTTTGGAAGCATAAATAGGATGTCCCAAGAGTCATAGTGCAGTTCTAAGTTTTAACAACTTAAGAAGTAAGAAAAAATGCTTAAAACTCATAAAATATCTTTAAGATGATTTTTAAATAAAAATTTTAATTCAAAAGTTATTAAAGGCTAAAACTGCATTAAAATTTTGGTACACTATTGTATTCTTGAGATCAGTAAGTGATTGATGAAAAGATACAGAATTTAGAAATCTTATCTCTCAAAAGTAAGTGCTCTTGGGTTGTTTTTTTCCTAGAGGCTGAGTTGTTTATCTGATTTTGTTCAGAAGCAAACCCAAAAGATTATTTTCTAAAATTATACAAATGGTAGTTCTCTATTAGTTACAGAGATTCTCTATTAGTTACAAAGGACTAAGTTTAGATTGGTCATTGGATTTTTCTCTTTTATGTTTCTTAATCTTCTCTTCTTTCTTTAGACCCATTGTTTTGATCTGTGATATTATTCATCAGTCCTGTTCGAACCCTATTTTCTTACCATATTATTAAATCCACTGACTCATATCTGTGGACATTACACTCCTAGACATTTTCTCTTCTAAGAGAAAGGCCAATTTTGTTTTTTTTATTTTCTTTTAAAATGAAAATTTGAGTCCTTTAACCTCTTATTTTATATCATACCTTCATAATGTTTTTCTAACTTCAACTTTCATAAAAGTTTTGAAAAGGATTAGAAGGAAAAGGGAAGGAGAAAGGAATCTAATTTTATCCTGAGAAGTATATACAATTATTACTCTCATTTTACTGTTGAGGAAGCTGAAGTAAACAGTGGTTAAATGACTTGCCTCGTGTCACACACCTGGTAATCATCTAAGACTGGATTTGAACTCAGATCTTCTGGACTCCGGGTCCTGTATTCTATCCACTATACCACCTAGATCAGAAGTGAAAGTATAATATTATTGTATTTATTTTTTAACTCTAATGAGCAAAAGTCAAAAAGATGCTTCAAATACATTAAAACAATTTAAATCACAAGTAGTTCAAATTTGATTTTTTTACTGCATTGTGAAAAAACAAGATTAGGAGAGAAGGTTATACATATTGGCAGTCCATTTTCAGTTCAAATTTAATTACTGGGGACTGTTATGTAATTTTGTAAATTAAAATTTCAAAATTTAGCTCAAATCAAAATATTCAAATTTAAATACATTTTGTTGTGGCAACAAAAAAAGTTATGGTTTTTGTCAGAGTTTGAGTTTAGTATGAAATGTAATAAAAGTATCCTCAAGAATTTATATTTAGCACAGAATTATTTGTAGTTTGATTGTGAGGCAGAACAGTAACATCGAAAAACTAACAAAGAATAATTTGAAAGACCTTCATACCAAAATGATATTTCTTTGCCTCATAATGACATAACAGGTTCTTCACCTTTTTTTGTGCATTATGGACTCCTTTTGTAATCTGGTAAAGCCTATGACGAGCTTCTCAGAATAATGTTTTAAAATGAATAAAATAAAATAATGTGATTACAAAAAAATTACCTTGACATACAGATAGATATAAAGATGTAGTCCCAGGATTCTGTTCAAATCCTACTTCTGGCAGTTTACTACATGTTTGACCTTGAGTAAGTCATTAAACCTCCTTGGACCTCTGGTTCTTCATCATTAAAAATTAAAAAAAATGAGGAGGACAAGATGCTTTTGATGCACCTTATAGTTCTAAATCTATAATCCTAATACAGTGATTCTAAGCAGGTAGGAAAGGCATAAACTTAAGTTTTCTTTTAACTACCTCCATTTCAGTTATTCAGGTGATTGCCCTATTTTAAAACTACAAAAACAAAACAAACAAAAAAACCTATTATGATTTTTAAAGTAAGTGAATAGGTTGTATTGAAATGACACTTTTATAGTTCCATTCTGGATCCTCTTCTCTTATTTTCTCCTTCCATGCTTTCACTCTATGATCTCATCAGGTCCCATGGATTTAATTATTAGCTCACTGCTGACAGTTCTCAGATCCAGTTATCCAGCCCTAACCTCTTTCCTGATCTTCAGTCTTACATTTCCAGCTGCCTATTGGTTATCTCAAACTGAAGCTTCCATAGTAGAAATCTTCAATTCAACATGTCTCAGGTCAAAACTTGGATGTTATCCTCCAATCTTTAGTCTCTTACCTCTCATATCCAAGGCCTTTCAATTTTGTCTTCATAAAATCTCTCAGATAAATCCCCTTCTCTCCTCCTCTCCACCTTATAGCTAGACTTATAGCCCCATCACCTTATAGCTAGACTAGTCCATCATCAATTCAGCTTTCAAAGTTCTTAAAGGACAGGTCTGACCATGTCATCCACATACACCCTAAGTGGCGAAATGGTACAGGGAAGAGAGTGCTAGACTTTGAGTCTCAAAAATCTGAATTCAAATACTGCTTCAGATATTCACTAGCTGTGTGAGCCTGGGCAAGTCACATAGACTCTGTCTGCTTCAGTTTCTTCATCTATAAAATGGAGATAATAATAGCACCCACCTCTCAATATTATTGTAAGGGTAAAATGATAATATTTGAAAGCACTTTGTAAATCTTAAAAGTTTTATATCATACCTTATTCCCTTCTCTTTCATTTTCCCATCTGATCATTTTTAAAACTTAGATGAAAGTTGAAGTCAGATAAAACCACATGAAGGTATGATACAAACTTTGTGATATAAACTTTTGCATACCTGTTGTCATTATTATTACTCAATAAATTCCCATGGCTTTCTATCACCTCTAGGATCAAATATAAAGTTGTCTATTTGGTGTCTAAAGTCCTTTGTAACTTGCCCACACATACCTTTCTAGTCTTCTTACACTTTTTGCACATGGCAGAAGGTGTATCTCCCCTTATTACCTTGCCATCCAGTAACACTGACCTCCTTGCTGTTCCTCTCACGAGGAACTCTATTTCCTGACTGTAGACATTGTCACTGGAAATTGCCTGATTCTCCTTAATTCTAGGGCCTTCTCTCTTATCTACAATTATCCACAATTTATCCTGTGTATAGCTTATTTGTACAATGTTGTTTGTATATTGTTTCCTCCATTAGACTATGAACTCTAAGAAAGCAGGGACTATTTTCTGACTCTTTTTGTGTCTCTGGTGCTCAGTCTAATGCCTGGCACATAGTAGGTGCTGAATAAATATGTTTCTTGACTAATTGATACAGCATTCTGTCCTTGAAGGAACTGATCTTAATGTAACGACAACTAATTTTTTTTTAATCTTTTAGGATGAATTACCTTTAGGAAATTATGAAAATTGTGATCCCGGGTTCTTCATAAAACAAAAGAACCATATTTTTTATTATCATTATTCTTCTGGTGTTGTTGTGTGACTTTAAATCTTAAAATAATATTGGCCACAGTGATGAATTTTTTAGCCATGGCAGCTCTCAAAGATTACATAGAGAGTTGTTTTCTGAGTCAGTGAAGAGAGTACACATTTTGTTCATGGATCCAAACATATCCATATGTCTCTACATGTAATGAACTTTAGGTTATTTTTATTAAAAGAATTATGTTGTGTGTCATATTATCAGTTCAGTGAGTATATTCACAAACACATTGCCAGGAAAATAAATATATCTTAATAAAATGCTTAAAGTATTGGTATAGTTTATGCAGATCCGTCTCCGTATGACCTACCTTTCCTCCAAGAAAATTTAACATTGATACTTTATTTATCTTGGATTTTTGATCCTGAAACCTTTTTTCTTGGCTATTTTTTTTCCAATTCATGAGGAAAATTTTTCTTTTGTGACTCAGCTTTTGAAATTATGTTTAATTAACAAGGAAGCTACAATTAACTCCAAATAATAAGCCATAATGATTCTAAAATAGCATTGATATTCACATTTTAAGGTTATATAGTAGCATATCCTATATTCAAGAGCATGTGGTTTTCATGGGACACAGGGAATGGCAGCTTCTCTTCTTTCAAATATTTTTTATTTTTATTTTGGTTTTGGCAGAT
This sequence comes from Pseudochirops cupreus, assembly GCA_028627135.1. Taxonomy (NCBI): domain Eukaryota; kingdom Metazoa; phylum Chordata; class Mammalia; order Diprotodontia; family Pseudocheiridae; genus Pseudochirops; species Pseudochirops cupreus. The sequence goes on from CM053580.1 coordinate 479,173,295, forward strand.
CAGATGCTACAGTGATATGAGGGATAATAAAGAAAAATAGCTTTATTGAGTTATTGACATATTAAAAAGAAATGGCTAAAATTCTAAATTGAATAATTAGGAGCTAATATAATTCTATAATTAATATTTATTTACTTAATATACTTAGTGAAAGTAGTTTTAATTTTTTTTAATGGATAGATAGAATTTTGGTTATTACTGTCTTCTGTGAGTTAAAAGAAGCACATTGAGCTATTTAAAAAATCAGTATACCTGTAGACATCATATAAGAATTAAAGGTAGTTCTCCACAGAACGAAACCATTTTTGGTTTTAATATACAATTTCATCAATGATGACCAAGAAGCTAAGTATGTTATTACCCAGTTTGTTTGCTGTCACTAGAACTTCCAGATATATGGGAGGGTATTGTTATTCTTTTTAGGATATAATGTTTCGCATTTTATTTAGAGAGAACAGTGACACTGAATTTAAAATGATTCAGTCTAGAGGGAGAAAAAAAAAGACCATGAATGTGACTTAATAATTTATTCAAGTAAAGAGTTATTGTAGTGAAGATACCGATGACCTTTTATCTCCAGAAAGAGAAGTCAAATTAGTTCAGACCTTCTCACTTCTCTCCTGAGATTCTCTAGCAGCATCCTAATTAGTCTTCCAACTTTACCCTGTCTGTCACCTTTCTGTTTCTGTCTCTCAGTGTTTGTCTCTGCCTCTCTGAATCTAGCCTCCATGTAGCTTACAAAATAATTTCCCTAAGGCCCAGGAAAGTCTAATCTGGGCATTCCCTTGCTGAAAAACCTTCATAGGTTCCCCATAGCTTCTAGGAGAAATAAAAATTGCTCTACCTGGCTCTCCATAATCTGTTACATTCTACATTTCTACCCTTACTTTATATTATTCCCTATCAAAAATTCTGTGTTCCAGGCAAACTGAACTACTAGCCATTCCACCAAATTCACATTCTTTTTTCTCACAGAGGGTCAGTCTCCATGCCTGCAATGCCCTCCCTTCTCATCTCCACCTCTTGAAACCCCTACAAGGTTCAACTCAGATGCCAACTCAACCATTGTTCTTAGTGGTATACCATTTTCAAATTACTTTGTTATTTTACTCTAAGTTTTGTATCCTAATAGTAAAGTTCACACCTTCCATACTTAGGCCCAAGTTACTAAGGGCTAAGTATGGGCTAAACTGATTGCTGTTACAAGTGTTAGCTCCTAGAGTTCAGGGAGTATTTCTGTTTCATATCCCTAAATCCATAGCTCTAGTAGTCATTTAATAGATGTTTCTTGAGTTGAATATTAAAAAGGACTACTATCAGAAAGGTGATACTGATGATAAAACTCTCTAACATCATTTGTCTAGAGAAGAATATTTTTCAAGGCAGAATGTGGAATCAACATCTCTGGAAATTGGAAATAAAAAGATAATATTTTTGAACAGTTATGAAAATTCCTTTCTGAATGCAGGGGATTGAACTAGATTTTTTTGTAGGAGTCCTTGACATATATATATATAGATAGATAGATAGATAGATAGATAGATAGATAGTAGATAGATAGATATAGACATAGATATAGATATATGTATGTATATATGTGTATATATGTATGTATATATATAATGTATATGTATATATATATATATAATTTACACAGATATCTTATTTGTGACATTCAAATAAGTACTTTGCCTCTACTGACAAATATGAGATTTTTAAAAATTGATTTTCAAAGCTGTTTTATTGATGCTATCACTTCCTAAGGACTTCCCTCCCCCTCCCCCTCCCCAAACAAGCACATTGATTTTTTTTTATAGCAGTGTCTGATTTAAAAGTGTCTGATTTTCATGTTTATGTTTTTGGAGAAACATTAGTAAGCAGATAGATAACACAGTTATTCATACAATGGGAAATTTCTGGTATCGGGATGGGAAAGTGAGGCATTAAAAACTGTGATGAAAAAGAAAAAAAGTGAAAGGTAACTTGGTGCTTGCTTAAATGCTGCCACTTTTCAAGGATGCTTGTGTGTCTACTTTTATCTTCTTTTTCCAGATTAACTTAATTTTTTTAATAAGAAAAGTAGAAAGGAGATAAAAGTATAATTTTGCAGTTTCGTAGCTGTTGAAATGCAAGGGTCTTCTGTGGCTTCATATGGAAAACTTCCACATCTACTTAAATCACAGCTCTTTAAATCACCAACTTATATAAAGAGAATAGTGTGAATTGTTTGGAATAAAGCCTCTAAATTGTTCGTGGACACATAATATTAAGGAACTAAAAAAAAGTTTTCTAGTTGGTCACTCATTTCTGAGGAGTCAGAAATGGTGCATCTAATTATCTGTTCGCTCCAAGCAAAGGAAAAGAAAGAAGAGGAAAGAAAGGGAGTCGCTGGAGGGAGAAGACAAGTATTAATCCTGGGAGCTGTTTCCCGAGTCCTGTGGCTGCTGCTGCTGCCACCGCAGCCGCCTCCTTCTGATTGGTGGGGACAGCAGCATCAGCATCTCCCCTGCGCTGGAGAGTGGCGAGACACACAGCTTCAGCCTCCAGGAGCCTGTGCTCCTCCAGGGCAGACCTTTGGGTATTTACCAAGAGCCACAGCAATAATCACCGCTGCTTCCTCCTACTACCGGAGAGAACCCCAGTAGTCTTTGGATCTGGTCCCAGAGACGGGCTGAGAACTACTGCGCCCCGTGACAGCTTTCCAGCCCGGGTCCAACCCCAGGTGCCCGGACCCCAGCTGCAACTGCCGCCGCGCCAGCCGCCAAGACGCCTCGAATCTTGTACCGCGGGAAAAGCGGGGCCTCTTCGAAGATGGGCCGGCAGGGCTTGGGAAGCAGTGGCACCACGGGCCGCTCCATGCAACGCTCCCAGAGCCGGAGCAGTCTTTCCGCCTCTTTTGAGGCACTGGCTGGTTATTTCCCCTGCATGAACTCACTGGAGGAAGAGGAAGGAGGTGGGTGAGACCCCCAGCCCCAGACTTCATCTCCTCCAGGAAGTCAGTGTTGGTGACTGAGTTGAGGGGAGGGGAATATAGTAGAGAAAAATGACAGAGGAAGTAAAATTAAAGAGTTATGACCTAATTACTCTAGCTTTGCTCCCTGCTCTCCCAAAGGAGGCAGTCCTGTGCTAAGTACGAGAACCCCTAGAGGTGCCCACTGAACTTCCAAACCCTGGATCATGCTAGCAAACCAGGACAGACATTTGAAAATCCTCAGGAGATTCCGTGTGGTAGAGTTGGGAAAGTGCTCATTTGGGCCAGTCAAGCATAAATACCAAGTACTTTAAAGTACGAGGAGGGTGTTGATGGGAGAATGGTTGACATAGACTAGGTTTAAGCCAGATTAATATCCATCACGAATACTCAGCCTCAGATCCCTCAGGAAAAGTCCACATTTTGTTTTTCGATTAAATGATATGCATCCATATTATTAGATACAGGAATCCAATTATCTCCCTCTGTCTTTGAACCATGCATGCCATACTGATTAGGCTAATGACCCAAAGCATTATTTGTTATTTTATGTTCTTTCATGATATAATTTTCAATTCTTTATGAAATTTATAGAGCTGATTTTTTTTCTGTTATGAGCAAATATTCTCTTTTTTTTCTTAGCAAGTAGCACTGAAGATAGATTGAGCTAAGAGAATGTAGTCAGTTATGGTTAACATGTATTTTAAACTCTGTATACATAGACAACTTAAAGTAGCTGGTAATATAAGTAAACATCCACATATTGATATTTATATACATAAGATTATCATTCTCATTACCATTTAGCATTTGTGTCTTATATGAAAGTCTTAAAATCAGTTCCCAAACAACTAATTAATAATAGCCTTCTGCTCAGGAAATAAAAAGTGGGCTGTGATTGAGCTTTAGAATCTCTATGCTAGACCAAAAAGAAAATACCAAAACATTGTTAAAACGACATGGTTTTCAAACCATTTTGTAGGAAAGTGGTCTCTCCCTTTTTTGACCAGAAGCAATGCCTGAAAAGTTGTCTTCTTAAGGATTACTTTTGCTTGCTTTACTGAACCAGCTTAATTCCATCTAGTTTATTGACATATGAATTCAAATGCAATTTCAATTGGTTTTAAATAAATATCTGTCAGACACTTGAATAACCCATTCTCTCAGAATAAATATGCTTCCAGTTTTGATGTTCGTATAAATTGTTCTTCCAGTTTATAATTTTATATTTGAATTTCATTATAAATAATATTAGGAATGTCCTATTACAAAAAGAATTAAGAAAATCAAAAGCAGACTTCTGTTTTGCTGATTTAGCCTATTGTTAAATTATCATTTGCACACACAGCATATATGATTAAACATGTTATATCAGTCATGTTTAGAAGCATTTCCATGGAAATAATAATTTTTTCTGAAATTTGTAAGGTAAGGAGAAGATAAGATTATGAAATATATCACAATTATATCTTATTTGGACCAGCATGAATTTTGCACAAAAGTGATATTTTCAAAATGAAAAGAAACCATCCTCTCCCAACCTTAACTCATATGGGCTAAACTCAGAGATTCTAATAGCCACACTTAAGCTGTCATTCACTGAAAATTTCTTAGGATGCTATGGTGAAATACTACAAAAATAGGGCATTCCTTTATAAAGGGATTGGTAAGATCCCTGTAGTAGCATCTAAGTAAAGATTAAGTCTAGGCTGCCAAATATATTGTTTAGTTTAAGTTAATGGCTCAAACCTTGAACCTTAGCAAAATGAGCCTAATCTTCTTGGAATTGAACAACCTTTTTACTATTTGTGTGGTATGGCAACACCTCCACACTTTAAGAAAGTCCTGAATGAAATATGCATTTTTAAATTAAAATTGTGTAAAATTCACTTAGTTTTTGAGACTTACATGCCATCCCTTGGGATAACATGGAGGCCAGTAATGATGTGTTTGTTATGAGGTAAAGGTAAAAATTCTTTGGCCCTAGAAAGGAAGACAATTTATAAACACACTTAATTTCACCATTTTGATTATTTTCTATTTGATATAATAACCTGTTTAATTTTAAAACGAGAGAATATATTTGCATCTTATCCAAATGTAAATGTATATGTCCAAAGGTGTTCTCATCTACTAGCTCAGTAATTTCATTTCGTTTTTTGGAAGAATATAGATAGTAGTTGCCAAATATAAGAAGTTCCAATAAATTTGTAAATCATTTCAACCCTCAGCTATCAAGAACTTTCAGAGAATGAATCATTCCAGATAGCCATATTTTCCAGATTGTAATAATTATAATGATGATAATAATTTATGCAACACTTTATTATTTTCAAAATGCATTACATATAATATTTCATTTGATCCTCACAATAACCTTTTGAGAGAAGTAGCCTAGATATCATTTTCCCCATCTAACAAATGAGCAAATTAAAATTCAGAATTTTGTGGCTTATGTTCAGTCCACTCAACTTTCACCAGGTTTTACCTAAATAATTTACCATACTTCCTATTAACTGAAATATCACCCCTTTTAAGTGCTAAAACCTTTCGTAAAAATTAAATTAGGTTATATACTTTCCTTCTTAGAGCATAATTAATATAATTTAACCTTTTCTCTGTGACTTGGAATCAGTATGAACATTAGTTATTGTGCCAATCTAGACCTATTAAAATAGTCTATTTGCTTCCATGCTAAATAAGACCATATTAGAGTGCTTCAAGTCCTTATCTAGTCTGATTCTCATTGTGCAGTGTACATAGTTTTTTTTTTTTATGTACCCTTTCTCACTGCCAGACTGGTCAGTTTTCACTGCTGTCAAGATATTTGCTTGTAGCGGGCTTTTCCCTTTCAAATTCTTAACATTTTGTGGGCAAAACCAGGCAAGTAGGGCTATTGAATTGTGTGAAAAGTAAGTAGAATCTTCCTTCCATGTGCAAATTTTGTGAGGTATAGTGAATGGATTATGTGACATTTATTTTACTTTCCTCAAAGCTCTTTTTGAGTTACTCCTATATTTCCAGTTATATTCCAGATAGGTAATGTTGACAATTGAATTCTGGGTAAAATTGTTACTGTATTATACTTTATTTAATGATTGACATTTAATGAATCATCAATCATGGGTGGCAACATGATGTAGTAGAAAAGGGGATTTAATTTGGAGTCACAAGACTCGGGCTTGAATCCCAGTCATTAAATCTGTAACTTTGGGCTACTTACTTATTGAGACCACAGACTCCTCTTCTGTAATAATGAAATGGTTTGATTAGATGATCTCTAAGGCCTTATCTAACTCTATAATCCTTTGAACCCATAATTTTAAAAAATCTGAAAAGTTAAAAAAGCAACTATTTTATTCAGCAGTTGTACACATTACACAAAGACCTAGAACACAGATATGAATTGAAGAAGTAATGTAAAATGAAGATAAAATAATAGTTTATTAGTGCCCTCCCTCAAACAATTTTATATTTAACTTCTTTGTATTTATTTGTATTTTTCTTTTTACATTTACTCTGTGTGTACATATATATGTGTATATACATATATTTAGATGTAGACATATTTATGCACATACATGAATAAATTTATTAAAATGCATGCATGCACGCATACATATGTATATAGATACATGCATATATAACTTTGTTGTCTCCCTCATTGGAATGTAAACTCCTTGAGAGTAGGGATTGCTTCTTTCGTTGTACTTGTATCCCTAGCATAGTTAGAGCAGTGCTAGCACACAGTAGATGTTTAATAAGTAGTTTTGTTTGGTTAATTCAGGACTGGTACATAGGTGAGCTTGTCTATATATTTTTTAGAGAACCCACTGAATTTATAATGGCAATGTGACTTATCTGCTCAAGATTTTCTTTCATTATAAAGGCACTCTTCATTGCATAGCAAATTCTTATTGGTTAAGAAAGAAGTTTCCTAGATTTGCTCTAGATTTTTAATATATACATTGTCCTAAAGAGACATGTTTATCATTCCTTTTTTTTTTTTTTGCTTTTTTGGGGGGAGAAGGTAGGGCAATTGGGGTTAAGTGACTTGCCCAAGGTCACATGGCTAGTTTTTGTGTTAAGTGTCTGAGGCCAGATTTGAACTCAGGTCCTCCTGACTCCAGGGGTGGTGCTCTATTCACTGCGCCATGTAGCCACCTCATGTTTATCATTCCTACTATAAATGTGTATATATATATATATATATATATATATATATATATACATATATATACATATATATATATACATATATATATATACATATGATATACATACATATATGCATGCGTATGCCATTCCAATGAAATAAAAATATTAAAAGAGAGTTCATCTTTAGATGTAAAGGATTCTCTCTGAAGATTTAGGCTGTATCTCGCAAACATGAAAAGAAAAGCCCATGTGCATACCATCTCTTAACTTTGACCATCCCTGGATCTGATGGTTAATATAGTTGTAAACAATGATTTTTATCCAAGATAGTGTAAAAGATAAGGAAAGAGATGCTTCTTAATGGATGAGTTGTGAGCAACCTTGGCCTTACGGTTCCCTCATCAATCATTTCCAATCCAACATGACTTTTTACCTGTTCCTCACCTTTTCCTTCTCTCTCAAATTTTTTATAAGACAAACTTTTGTCCTTTAATATAGGACTAAAAAGAAGACTTTAAACCTATGCTTATCTATTCCCTCATCAGACAGATCTTTCAGTCTTTTTCTTCACTTAATTTTTCCCCTCTTCCTACAAATATCTTTGCTTTTTTTTAGGGGGGAGGGCAGGGAAATTGGGATTAAGTGACTTGCCCAAGTAAGTGTTAAGTGTCTGAGGCCAGATTTGAACTCAGGTCCTCCTGACTCCAGGGCCGGTGCTCTATTCACTGGGCCCCCTAGCCACCCCACAAATATCTTTTCAAAGTTAAAAGAGGGCATTTGGGGATATTCTCTGTAGTATCTTCTAAAGTCCTATGATTTTGTAGATACATCAAAAAATCCGGAACTTTCAGATGACTCTGCTGTGTTCTGTTGTTATTATCCTCCCTTCTTTCCATGGCCAAATTCCTCAAACTGGAAGACTATACCCACTTCTTTATCACTTATTCCTTAATTCTGCTTAACTTGGCTTCCCCCATCATTTGACTAAAATAACATTTCTGAAGTTCATCAATGATATAATCACAAAATTTAGTTATTTTTCCCCTGAAGCATTTAAATAGAAATAGGGAAGGTCATTAGCAAATTTATAGAAGTGGAAAAGTGCAAAATAAGATTAAACATGAAAATTAGTTTGGCCAGAATATTGATTGCACAAAGGGGAAGAATGTATTATAAAACCAACAAAAGATTTTGGAGTTAGATTCTAGAGGGTCTTGAATGTTGAGCTAAGGAATTTCTATCAGATCCTGCAGCAGAAAAGAAAAGGAAAACAACAACAACAACAACCAGGCAGTAATAAATAAGACACTGTACTAGCTATGCAACCGTATGATTTGTCCTTTGTTCTCGAGGAGGACCGTGACATCAGAGAGATGATGACATGACTTGCAACTGAACTGGATTTGAGAGAGAAAGCAAAAGATAGATATTCAATGAATCAACTCAAATATTTATTTAGATAGCTACTTCATGAAGGACATCACGCTAGGTACAAATTTTAGTTAAGGTGTCATTCCTATCTTCATAGAACCTAGAGTCAAGTGATGGAATATAACAGAAAACTCTAGTACTAAATACATTAGAAGTGTAAAACAATGTGGTATATGAAGAAAAAAGAAAGTAACATCTACAAGAAGGATCAGTAAAGGTTTTGTGGAGTGAAACTTAGAATTGGATTTTGAAGAATGAGTAGGAACTCAACAGACAAGGTATGGGAGGAAATTCTAGCCATAAGGAATAGTGTGATCAGAAACATAGAGGTGTAAGTATCTAGGGTAGCATTCAACATAAAAAGAATAAACCACTTTGGCTAGAGGAGAGAAGTATGGTGGGGAGTAATTTGGTAAATTGGACTGGAAAGGCAGGGTGGTGCCAAATTGTACAGTGTCCTAAAGTCTAGGCAAAGGAGTTATAAATTGGTTTCCAGGCAAAATTTTTTTTTAAGTGGAGAAATCACATAACCAGATCTACACGTAAGGAATATTAATCTGACAATGCTATAAAGGACTGATTAAACGTGGAGAGAATGAAAACAGAAAGACTTGACTATTGGAAGTCTAGAAAAGTGGTAAAGAGGCACCAATTTTTGGTAGTACCAGTAGACCTAGAGAGGAATACAAAAGATTCATCAGATATGAAATTGACAGAACTTTGTTAATTATTAGAGATGAGAGATCAGGCAAAGGAAAATTGAAAGACTGCACCAAGATTATCAATGTGGATAGAAGACTTGGTCTATGGTCCACAGAGAGGAATAATAAAGTCAAAAGGAGGAGCAAATCTAGGAAAAAAGATAAGCTAAAGTTTTTGAAATGTGATCTTAAATTGCTGTTGGGATAGCAAGGTGGAGATGTTCTAAAGATACTTAAAGATCTGGTGCTAGAATAGAGAAGAAAAAATAGGGCTAAAGTGTCAGATTTGGTGGTCAGTTTAGTGAAAAGTATAGTTATAAGACACAGATAATAAGTACAAGTTTTGAAATTCAAATCCAGAATTTTTTTCAACTCTAAATCCAAATGTTCTTTTCACTATACCATGCAGTTTCTCTCTTTTAAATATTATTTTTATTCTGAACTTAAATGCTAAATAGAATGAGCATTTCCTCGCATAAAGTACAAAAGAAATAGGACTATGCATGAAACTATAAGTCTGTTTCATGCAGCTTGATTTTCCTTATAAGTATGTAATAAATTTGACATGTAACAGACATGCTTGTCTGTTTTCTTCTGACTTTCTCTTCTCTCTGTGCAATTAAAAAAAAAGAACCAGGGTGGCTAGGTGGCAGAGTGAATAGATCACTGGCCCTGGAGTCAGGCGGACCTGAGTTCAAATTTGACCTCAGACACTTGACACACTTACTAGCCATGTGACTTTGGGCAAGTCACTTAACCCCAGTTGCTCTCCAAAAAGCAAAAAAAAAAAAAAAAAAAGAAGAAGAAGAAGATCCGCTTTACTTTTTCTTTTACTTTTGGTAACTCTATCACTAGTTTCCCTCTTCCTCCTAATCCACACATTCTCCTCCAGCAATCAATCAACAAGCATTTATTATGGCTTGCTATGTTTAAGCCATTCTGCTAAGTGCAGGAGATACCAAGTCAAAAACAGTCCCTGCCTGTAAGCAGCTCACATGCTAATGGGAGAAACAACAAGCAAACAATGAAGTACATGAAAGATATATTCAGGGTAAATGGGAGAAAATCTATAGGATTTGAGCTGTCTTGAAGGAAAGTTAAAAAGAAAAGATGAACTCTTATGGCAGGTTTGCAAGTCAAGCAAAAGAAATTCCCATATTTTCTGTGTCTAAAAATGCCTCGTTCTGTACCTCTAGCCTATTACTTTTCTGTCGAGGCTTAGATAGCGTGCTTTTTCTTTGGTACTCTAGAATTATGGCTCATCATCGTGTTGATCTTAAGTCTTACAACATTGTTTCCCTTTAGAGTTTTGTTATATAAATTATTCTCCTGGTCTCTTCCTTCTCTCCACATCAGTTTGTACATGTCTTCCCAGGTTTCTCTGAAAATGTCATTTAAGCAGTAGGAATACAAAGGACAAAAAACACAGTCCTTGCCTGGAAATGGCTGACATTCCAATGGGGAAGAATGCTTGTAAATGTGTAGGTACATACTAGATGTATGCAGTGTTAGATGGAAGATAATATCAGAGGAAAGGTACTCTGGGGGAGGGGGGCAGGGAGAGGAGGAAGAACGAGAAAAGCCTCTTTCACAAGTTGTGACTTGAACTGAGTCTTGAAAGAAGCTAGGAAATTGTCTCATCATTTCCTGTTGTGTAATGATATTATATTAAATTCAAACAGCATAATTTTTGCAGCCAACCCCCAATTGATGGCCATTCCATTAGTTTCCAGTTCTTTTCTGTAACAAAATCTTGTATGTGTGTGTATAACATATACATATATATGTGTATATACATATACACATATATATGCATATATATTATTCTCTTTCTTTCAGTTCTTGGGGGTATCTATCACTGGTCAAAAGATAAGTACAATTTAGTGTCTTTGGGGACACTGTTCCATATCATGTTCCTTAGCTAGCCCAATTCACATATCCACCAACCATCTTATTTTCCTGCAGCTATTCCAATGATTGTCTTCTTTTTTTGTCACTTGTGCTGATTGGACTCATTTGAGGTAGAGCCTCAGAGTTTTGCGTATTTCTCTGATTAGCAGTGACTTGGAGCATTTTTTATATGGCATGTTGATAGGTTCTTCCTTTGGAAACTATTTGTTCAAATCCTTTAACCATTTATATATCAGAAAATGTCTCTTGCGTGAAACTTTTTGAATGATTGTTACCTAAGTATCATTTCTCACTAAAGTCAGAACTTAAAATATCTTCAGCCTCTTAGTGATTTAAAATAATAAATTTTTAGAGTTAGAGAGACTGAGATCATGTGGTACAACCCTTATATTTCAGAGATAAGGAATAAATGTCTGTAAGTTCTCTCTTGCGGGCAACTGACGTTGTAGGACAGACGGTGAACAAAAGAGTCGGGCTAGGTGAGCATGATGAGATCAATGCCAGTTTATTGAATATATATATAGAGTTCTTGCTTACAGGTTTAAAGAATATCTTGTTTTCTACTCAGTATGCTTGTGCTCCAATGTATTTTCCCAATAACAACTTTTTCAGAACAGGCTAGCTTGTAATCGCTTCCTTTCTGCCTCTGGTTTATCTCTGAGATCAAGATAACTCTTTGCTGTGTTGGATTTACATAATTATCTGAGGGAAAAGTTTCAGGCTGTTTATTGGAGGGGACCTTGCTCCCTCCTACATCTGAACTAGGTCTCTGAGTGTCCTCAGACCTTAATGCTCCAAGATATTTCAAACATGGCCTTCCATACTCTCTCCTCTCTGACATTCTTTAATTTGTTATTAATGAAACTAAGGCTTAGTAAGATTAACTAATTTACTTAAAGTTACATGCCAGATAGTGACAGATCCAGGACTAGTGACAAGCTGTTCATTATTGTTTCAAGGTACTTCCCCAAGTCAATTGATGAAATATCTTAGTTTTGTTTTTAATATGGAATAGATTTAATGAGCCATGCTCAAATATTAAAAGAAATATGTGAATGAGTTTCTAGGCTTAATGTATACAAGTGTTACCAATGGTTAATATTGAAAAATTGAATATTGATCAGGATAAATTACTTTATATTCAGGATTTGGCATTATTAGTTTCTTTTTTAAAAAAAAATTGTACAGGGGGAAAGCAGGGCAATTGGGGTTAAGTGACTTACCCAAGGTCACATACCTAGTAAGGTCACACCCCAGGGAGCCTGAGACCACTGCAATTGCTAACATCTGGTTAGGGACTAACCAGATCCTATTATATTTATTATTTGTTGAATATAAAAAAGCATTTGATTTTGTAGAGGAATACCCTTATAGGCTTTCCACTAACAAAATTCTCCCATAGACATACTGGACTGTAGGACTCCCTGAAAAATATGATAAGTGGTCCCTTGATTATAAATGTAAAATGAGGCATAAAATGTATGCTTGCCAAAGATATTTGCCAGTTTCATGAAGGATATCAATTCTCACTAAGTAATTAACAGAGATTTTTCATATCTAACCTTTCTAAAATTCTATATAGCTTGTTAACTTCTTTCTTGTTTAACTTCTTAAATTGGTTGAGTCCGGAAGGGGACACTATAATATACTATTATAATTTTGCTGCCTATTTGTAGACAATGCATTTTTTTTCCTTTGATTCTGCTTTCTAATCCATTCTGCTACCTTCCTCCTGTTTTATAGATTCACAGTTGTGATTTTTTAATTCTATCTTTCCCTTCATTATATAGTCAAATTTTTTCATCTCTTTATACCCCTTATTATGAAGAAGAATGTGGAAAAGGAAAAAGAATGACATCAACACTAGTAATCTATTATTAAAGCAATGTGATTTCACCTTTTTTCATCTCCTATGTTCAGATTTTGGCTAAAACATCTCCAGACTTTTCTTTAAGAAGTAGTTTTTTTAATTGATGTCTTTTGTTTTTATCACCTGTATTTCTTCCTGTATCCCCAGCCAGAGGCATCCCTTATACTAAAGATTTTTTGAGAGAAAGAAAAAAATCAATAAAAATAATTAACACATTGAAAAAAATCTGAGGTTATATGCATATTCCACATCCATGGGTCCACTATCCCTGAAAACAGAATTTTTCATGGACTCAAATATCATGTTTTCTATCTTCTGTTAAAAGTTCTTCTAATAGTTTTTCATAAAGAGTTCTAAGTTCATTTTTTCTCTCTTTCTTCTTTGCTTTGATCTACTCTTGATGTCCTCATGGTCAAACCATTCCTTTTACTGAGATTCCACTTCTACAGGGATTTACCTTTTCAGCTTCCTTTAACCTGTAGTATTTCTTTATTGTATGTTTGTTTATATCTCCAGCCTCAGTTCCTTATTCATAACGTTGTGCCAAGACCAGGCTATTTCCCCTCCTATACTCTTATGTATAGGTTGACAATCCCTGTCAACCTGCATCCTAGATGCCAGTGCCCTGTCACAATTATGGATAGAGTGGTTAGTACAAGGTCCTGTTCTCTGTTGCATTTCCTACCTTTTCTTGTTGGCCTTAGCCTCATCTCAGTCTCCTTTCCTTTGTGCAATGATCAGCTGCTATCTGACTCCATTCCCTGCTTTAACCCTGACAGTCCCTAACCAGATGTTAGCAATTGCAGTGGTCTCAGGCTCCCTGGAGTGTGTCTGACATGCACTGCCCAGGTGTTGCACAATTTCTCTCTTGTGTCAATCATTCCCACAAGCTGCTCCTAGCTCCCATAAGCAATGGTAGCTTCAGGCCCTGAGTCATGTACATCCTTCACTGCCCCAATTCCTTGCTGTGACTGTCAGACTGAGGCCAAGATTATGTTGGCTACAGGCTTCTTACTATAGCAAACCAGTTGCTACTTAGAGCTCCCACAGGCTTCTAGCTATCTTCTTATACAGTACTATAATGAATAGTTATTGTTGTTGTTTTTCCTTCATTCTCAAAGAGGACCAATGATATCAGGAAGGTAATATCTTGACTTGCAAGTGAATTAGACTTAAGTGAGGCAGATCTGTACAACGTCATCACACTCACTGTCTCCTCCAGAGTCATTGGAGTCTAGTGGCAAGAGATAGGTCAAGACAACTGGAGATAGCCCTGGATGCTGTGGCAGACCTTGGCCTTCTTAAGGTAAGGTTTTCCCCAGGTCTCAGTCCATCTGAGGCAATGGCCATTTAGTAATTAAGGGCTAGGTAGGAATTGAGGCAAAAGATGGCCTATTTTGCCTTCCAAAAAGCATCAGTCTGGGAAGGGAAGACCTTCAGAATATCTGGCCAGAACAGAAACTACTGCTGTTTACCAGATTTACTCGTATTTGCCTTTCATCTTATTTGAGCATTGTTTCATCTGGTGCCCTTTTAAATCTTTATTGTGTGTTTGTTAGGGGAGCTAGGCTCAGGTAATTCTTTTTACATTGTCATCTTAACAAAAATTCTACCTCCGCACTGACCGAAGGGATTTTTCACTTTTTCTTGGCTGTCCCTATACCTGGAATGTTTTACTCCCTCACCTTCTTATCTCCTCTTAGAATGTCTTGCTTCTTTCAAAGCACAGCTTAGGTATCACCTTCTGTAGGAGGCCTTTCCTGATCCCTCTGTTAGTGCTATTTCTTTCACCACCCCCAAATTATGTTCGGATTTCCTTTTACGCTTTTACTTATTTCTTGAGATTTGTTCACAATAGGATGTAAAGTCCTCAAGGGAAGAGGCTGTTTACTTTTTGTCTTTGTATCCCAACACCTACCATAGTCAGCTCCAGTCACATAGTATGGCCTCAACAAATTCTTTTCCAATGAAACTGAACAACTTTGGGAAATTGCTGAGTTCTTTTAGTGACCCTCAAACTTTTCCCTATGATCAAGAGCCATCTTTTTAAATAACAGCATCCTTCAGGTAATGTTGTATGACTGCACTCCACAGACTAATACAGTTTTCAACAAGTTGAAGATGAAGATCACCCAAACAGCAATATAGAGGTTCCTAGTAGGCATGAGGAGGCTATAACATATTATAAATGAAAATTGGCATAAAAATTAGAGTGAAGATTATTATTAAAGAAGCGTTTAATTGGGAGGGAAAGTATAAACAGATGGACCAATCGTGTAACAAGAGTTATGGTTAAATGATGACTGTCTTTTTGCTCCACTAATATATCCATAAAATGTCAAGGGAATAAAGGAAAACTCAAAGCATGTGAGTAGACCTTCAGGTGGGTTTGTGAGAGGACATTGAAGAGAGACAGACAGGCTTAACAAGGATGGACTGTGATCTATATGGGGGGAAAGAGTAGCAACATGCATGAGATCATGGATCCAAAAGAATAATAAAGCTTCAGTTGAATATTAGTTAATTACAGAATTATTTTTATGAACCCTGCAGAAATTATTTCTAATTCTATAAAACATTTTATTCAAATACATGTTTAATCTTGGTGCTGAAGAACGATTCTCATATTTTCTTTAATTTCAGGTGTGTCATGGAAAATGTCCAGTGATTCTAGAGCATTTATTTGTGAGCTTTCCATTTTATTAAGTAAAAGTAAAATGGTCATATTTACTAGTAAATTTATCATATGGAATTGCTACATAAATAATTATATTATATTGCTATATAATATGATACTACATATGATCTGTATTATTTATGCCATATTATTTCTACTATATTTTTCACATATAAAGGAAAAATTTAATTGCCTTGTAATTGTAAATGATAAAAGATAATATTTGTACCATTTAAAACCATTTTCACTACTTCAAAATATGTGGTAAGGCTTAAAATCTATTATTAAAATGTTTATAAATAAGAAAAGACTTTAGTGGTGATATAGAATATAATAACAGTATTTTATATTTGTATGGTGGTTTCCAGTTTACAAAGCATTTTTGTGGATATTAGCTTATGATCCTTACAATAATATTATGAGGCATATCACAGGTAGGGTGGTAGTTATTTGTCTCCATTTAAGGAAAAAGGAAATTGTGGTTCAATGAAGACAAAGAGCGTCAATGACTTCATCTTAGTCCCACAGCTGGTGAGTGGCAGAGCTTACACTAGAACCAAGATATTTTATCTATTAAACCAGTGTGGTTTTGTTTGCCACACTGTACCGTCTCCCTAAATATTATGCTTCTTTAGTAATTTTATACTTTATAATTATATTATTATGTATAACATATTATTTACATTTATATATTATATAAATTATATAATTATAATTTTATATAATTTTCAGAGCTTTGATATAAATATCTAATTTCATCCTCAGAAACACCCTCTGAACTAAAGAGGAAAGTCTCAAATCAAAAGACATGAGATTAATTCTAACTCTGACCCTTACCTGTTAGCTTTGAGCAAGGCATTTGCTCTCCTTAGGCTTCATCATCTTTTTTTTCATTCATCCTTAGTTTTATTATCTGTGAAATGAAAGTGATTGGGCTCAATGGAATAAGTTCCCTTTCAGCTTGAGGTCTATGATGCTTTGACCTCTTGTTCTGCATGTGAAGAAACAGTTTCAGGAGTAGTAAAGGATTTATTAAAAGTCACATGACCACTAAGTGGTAGGACCAGAACTAGAATTTTGGTATTCACCTTACTCCTAATTTACCATTCTTTCATACCGAGAATATTTAATGGATAAATTTTTAAGGGATCGGAATGTTTGAAATATTCCAGAGTAAAAATGGAACAAGAAATGGAAAAAAAGGAGGGAGAGAGAGGCAAGGCAGAGGCACAACTTTATCAGAAAAAGACTAGAACTGGCACTTTTGAATCTAATATGTGGCCTTGATTTGTAGTTTTCTGTTCCATTAGTAGTGGCATAAGCCACTACTGTCACAGTGATCTTATTTCAGTTAAACTCAAAACTGTTGGAAATCAGCTGTCAGCTTCCATTAATTTAAATTATAAGCATAAATGAATAATATAAATGAAATTGCCAAATTTGGTTGGTTTTTTTTTCAGATTTACTATTAAATTTACAGTGACTTTACTTAATAGTTATTGTAAAAAACATCGATGGGCACAACCATATGCCCACTTCAGTGTAAGTCACTAATTATATTTTTAGTAACTCCAGGGCCACTAATGACAATGGATTCATGTTACATACCTGAAGGTATATATTCCTACATGTGATAGATTTGCAGGAATAAACAAATGGCTAATCTATTTTTCTCAGTTTTGAGCAGTTATATTTTCATCCTTTTATTTCTGAAAATTTAGGGAATTCTGAGGTTTAGGTTTTTAGGTGAAAGAGGGAGGAAAGTTAATAGCATTAAGATTCAATCCTTCAATTTTTCTATAAGAAGTATTGTGTCATGAGATTGAGAAACAGTTTGGTTAGGGAGCAAGACATTGTACTTGAAACAGAAGAAACCTGAGCTCAGTTCCTCGTCTTTATGAGCTGTGTCAGCATGGTGGCCAAGTTACTTTGCCTCTCTGAGCCTCAGTTTCCCCATGTGTAAAATGGAAATGATAAGCCCCATAGTAACTACCTTTCAGAGTTATTGTAAAGATCAAATTATATAGTGTATGTAAAGCATTTTATAATAATTAAACCATGATATAAATATAAGCTATTTTTATCATGAACTCTGTAAGGGCAAGGACTGCTTCATTCGTATTTGTATCTTATATCAACTAATGCAATAAATGTCTAAATGAATTAACAAATCAAAACCCTGTTTGCATTCTTCAAAGCACGAATTCTATATGAAAATCTCTTACGTATTTGAAATTTTTCTCCAATTTCTTACACTGTTTTCTTCATCAGTGAATTGTGGTGTTTTTACATCATTGATGTATTTTGATTAAATTGTCCCATAAAAGAATGATGTTAGTATTCTGTAAGAACTGCTTAAGATAGCAAGTCGTAAAAGTTATAGATCTGTATTGTTAAAGGAGGTTTCTTCAACAAGGGTTCTTTGTAGAAAACAGGGGTCCATATAAAATCTTGGGTTTTTTTCTTTAATGCAGTATTTGCTACAAATTATAAATTGTAGTGATAAAAGTTTTATATCTGGAAAATACCATTTTTCCATGTGCCATTTGTAGTTACATAATGTTAGTAAAATATTCATTATGAATTTAAATTGAATGTTTTGGTTAGGATTTTTTTCATGCTTTCATTATTATCATAAAACTCACAAATACACAGGTAGTCCAGACACAGACCTGTTAAATTTAGAGCTGGAAAAGATCTTAGAAATCATCTAATCTAATCCTCTCATTTTAGAGATTAAGAAACTGAATTTAAAGACGTGCAACTTAGGTTAGCAAGTAGCAGAGCCAGGATTTTATTACAGCTCATCTGGCTATATAACCAGAGCTCTTTCTGCTATACCCTACTCGTAGAGCTCATACAAAGCACAAAGAACCTAAAATAGCTCGGTTAGTAACTTGTTATTTATGCTTGAAGTTGCTGTTCTACTTTTTGGCTTACAAATATTGTTTGGGGACATCAGGCTTCACAAAATTCTATTCTGCTGCTTCATCTCTGCATGGAAATAACCCTGGGTTCTTAAAGACTGTGCCAGTGGAACATAAGCTCTGGGAAATTCTACAGTGCTGGAAAGGTTTCAAATATGGCCCCAGCAACAGACCAAGTCTGCTTTCTGAGGAACAGCCAAGGTAATTAGGTACAGGGAGGCTCATCAGCAGTGGCCTGGCCACTTGAGTATGATTTCTTTGGCCGTGGCAATTCCTGGACCAAAAATAAAATGCATAAATGCATTCCACCCTTGGGGCAGCCTCTTCTACTTTTGATGAGACAGTGTCAGATAAAAGGGGGCTTATGGAACTGTGGATCACATGGTTTTTGGAGTGTCTGCAAACTTTGATTTCGCTATTGATTCTCCAGATATGACTTTTGTCCAGTAACTATGGGAACATTTTAACTGAGTCAGTCTTTACAGTCTCACCATAAATAAAACCTGGAAACAGAAGAAATTTGCAACCAAATTGAGGCATGGGTCGTAATTTTTCTTTGGAAAGGCACGTAAAGGAGTTGTTTTTATCATTTTTCCAAAGACAACAAAAAACATTTCATGGGATATGTCTTTTTTTTTTCATTGACTTGTTTATTTACTTTTAGTTTACAAGATTCAGTTCCACAATCCCTTGAATTTCAAATTTTCTCCCCTCCCTTCCCTGCCCCCCGCCATGGTGGCGTGCAATCATGTATAGGATCTGCGAATACTTTCACATTGTACAATAGTCTGGTTGTATAGAAGGGTCGTAACCAATGAGTGAACAATGGGAAAAAAAGAAACAAAACCAAACATGAAAAAGAATGATAGCATGTATCATGGGATATTTCTTAGTCTCTAATTGCAGTGTTCATGATGGGCATTTGCAAAAGAACCACAAAAATAATTACAGCTTATATACCAATATCTGTTAGATAAGATTAATTGACCAATGAATAAGCAAATGTTGTTCAGTCATTTTCCAGTCATTTCTGGCTCTTCTTGACCTCATTTGGAGTTTTCTTGGCAAAGACACTAGAGTGATTTCCACTTCCTTCTTCAGTTCATTTTACAGACTAGAAACTAAGGAAAAGGAGTTAAGTGACTTTCTCAGAGTCACATAGCTAGTAAGTGTCTGATGCTGGATTTGAACTCAGGAAGAGAAGTCTTTATGATTCCATGCCCAATATTCTATCCACTGTGTCACTTAGCTGCAAATAGCTTCTAAAAACTGAAACCTTTTAGAATGACTGTTCTTTAATTAATTATTATATTAGACACCTACTATATAATGCTATTTTGTCCCTGAAGATATTAAAGCAAATATATATATATATATATATATATATATATATATATATATATATATATACATATATATATGTACATTTAATGGAAATTCAGTTCTACCAAATTAGATAATGTCTACAGATATAAATGTATAGAGAATGTAAGCCAAAAAACAAGGGGGTAATTTTGGAAAAGGTGTACATTAGTAGTTATGATCTGGAAAGACTTCGTATATAAGATAATGTTTAAGCTAATCCAAAAGAAAATGAGAAATTCTTTCCCTGTGTCTTTTTCTTTCCTCTTTTCTTTCTTTTTCTTCTTTTATCTCTTTGAGGTATAGACCTAATGGTGATTCCACTGTATCAATTAGTATACACAGTTTAGTGATTTGGCGGGCATAGTTCCACATTGCTGTCCAGAATTGCTAGACCAATTCACAACTATACCAATCATGCATTAATGTAATTGTTTTCCTGTAGTCTCTTCAACAACTGCCATTTTTCTATTTTTATAATTTTTGCCAATCTGATGATCGTGAGATAGAACCTCAGAGCTGTTTTAATGTGTATTTCTCTAATTTTAGTTATTTAGAGCATTTTATTTTATTTTTTTTTTGATATGAGATTCTTTATTAAATTTTTTTGAGTTACATCTTTTCTCCCCGTCTTTCCCCCGCCCACCACCCCAAAACAGCCATCCCAGTATTTCCCCCCTCCCCCAGTCTATTCTCTCCTATGTCACTTTTTGGTAGGGCAGGATGGATCTCCCAATTGCAGTGCCTGTGTATCTCAAGTTCCAGTTGGATGTAGTCAATA
>CM053580.1:479194583-479234245 GCA_028627135.1 Pseudochirops cupreus
GACTTTAGTGGGAAGTATCTTTCTGTGCGTTTTGGAGTTCCAGGATTGGTTTAGAGTCCTATTTTATGGGTATTTTGGGGTGGCTATGTGAGAGCTGCGATATGTTGCTGCTTCTACGCCGCCATCTTGGCTCCGCCCCCCTATTTAGAGCATTTTATATGGCTATTGCAAATTTGTATTTCTTTTGAAAGCCACCTTTTCATATCTTGTGACAATTAACCATTTGGGGGATGGCTCCAGCTCAGATTGATTTGGATGTAAGACCTTTAGTAAAGAAACATTACACAAAGATTTTTTTTCCCAATTACTTTTTTCCCCTTCTGATTTTAGTTACACTTTTTTCTCTTATGCAACAACTTTTTAAATTTATGTGATCAAAATTATCTGTTTTATCTTCTGTTATCCTCTAATTACTCATTTGTTCATGAATACTTCCCTATCCATAGAGATGAGAGTTAATTTCATCTGTGATCATCCAATTTGTAAATAATATTATTTTTTATGTCTGCATTATATATCCATTAAGAACTTCTCTTGATGTATTATATGAGATATTGGTCTCCACCTAATTTTTGCCAGACTTCATTCCATTCTAATGCTGGGAACAGCATTAGAAATGATGAATTTTCATTGAATAGTCTTTATTCCAATTAGCTATGGTCTTGGATTCATTAAACACTTTGATACTCTTGATTTGCTTCTGTAAATTTTATAGTTAACTTATTCTATTGATTAACTTCTGTATTTCTTAACCAGTACCAAATAATTTTTATGGTCTAGTTCGAGATCTGAGACTAGGCCCCCTTCTTTCACATTTTTTTTTCATTATTTCCCTTGAGATTACTTACCTTTCATTATTCCAGAAGAATCCGTTATTTTTTTTAACTTTAGAAAATAATCCTTTAATAGTTTGATTGATATAACTTTGAATAAATAAATCAATTTAGGTTGTTATTTATTAGTTTTATCTTTTTGGAACAGCCTGTCCCGAACAATTTGTATTTCTCCAGTGATATAGGTGTGCTTTTACTTTTGAAAAGCGTGTTTTATAATTATATTCCTATGGTTCCTCTGTATGTTTTACAAGCTAGACTCTCA
Source organism: Pseudochirops cupreus (assembly GCA_028627135.1). Taxonomy (NCBI): domain Eukaryota; kingdom Metazoa; phylum Chordata; class Mammalia; order Diprotodontia; family Pseudocheiridae; genus Pseudochirops; species Pseudochirops cupreus. The sequence continues at coordinate 479,195,682 of CM053580.1, forward strand.
AATACCTAAATTTCCCTGTCACTTCCTGCTAGGTTTCATTGGTAATATGTAGAAGTGCTGATATTCTCCCCTATACAACCCATTTTAAATCAGTCTAGCTCACTGGATTTATTTTTTCCTCTAACTTTGTGAAGTTATTGTTTCAGTTAATTTAATTGACTGTTTGAGTTCCCTAGATGGGCCATCATATCATTGGCAAAAACTGAAACATTTGGTTTTCTCTTTCTTTTTCTTGTCTACTGCTTTAACTAGCATTTCTAGAACTATGTTAAATAGCTCTGGTACTAATAAACATCCGTGCCTTACCTTTGACCTTATTAGGAAGGACTATACACTTAGTTCTTATTTTAAGATAGATACTACTTACAACATTAAAGAAAAGACCATTTATTTCTAAACTTTCTAGTATGCCTTTAAAAAAATAAAAATGTGCTGGCTTTTGTTAACTATTGTTAACTGTTATTGATATGTGATATGTGAGAATAATGTGAGTTTTTTTAAAATCACTTTTATTGCCAGTGTATGCCATTAATTATTTTTCTTGTTTCCTTATATTTCCATATATATAATTAGTTTTTTTTAGTTTTCAACATTCACTTCCATAAAACTTTGAGTTTTGAATTTTCTCCTCTACTTCCTCCTTCCCCCTCCCAAAAATGGCATGCAATCTGATATAGGCTCTACTTATACATTCATGTTAAACATATTTTCACATTAGTCATGATGTAAAGAAGAATTAGAACTAATGGGAAGAACCATGAGAAAGAACAAACAAAACAAAACAATAAGACAAAAGGAGAGCAAATTGTATACTTCCGTCTGCATTCAGACTCCCAAGATCTTTTTCTGGATGTGGCTAGCATTTTCTATCTTTTGGAGTTGTCTTAGATCCTTGCATTGCTGAAAAGAGTTAAATCTATCGAGGCCAGTCACTGCACAATGTAGTTGTTACTGTAGGTAGTGTTCTTCTGGTTCTGCTCATTTTACTCAGCATCAGTTCCTTTAAGTCCAGGTTTTTATGAAGTCCACCTGCTCATCATTTCTTATAGCACCATAATATTCCATTACATTCATGTACCACAACTTGTTCAGCCATTCCCCTAGCTCAGGGAGATCCCCTCAAAGAGCTGCTATAAATTTTTTTGTTCAGATGGGTCTTTTTCCTGTTTTTATGATCTCTTTGGGATACAGACTTAGAAGTGGTATTGCTGGGTCAAAGTGTATGTACTATTTTTCTTTTTTGCTTTTTGGAGGGGGGAAGGCAGGGCAATTGGGGTTAAGTGACTTGCCCAAGCTCACACAGCAAGTAAGTGTTAAGTGTCTGAGGTCAAATTTGAACTCAGGTCCTCCTGACTCCAGGGCCCATGCTCTATTCACTGTACCACCTACCCACATTGGTATGCACAATTTTATAGCCCTTTGGGTATAGTTACAAGTTGTTCTCCAGAATGGTTGTATCAGTTCACAACTGCATTAATGTTCCAGTTTTCTTACATCTTCTCCTACATTTATCATTTTCCTGTTTTGTCATGTTAGCCAATTTGGTAAGTGTGATGTGGTACCTCAGAGTCGTTTTGTTTTGCTTTTCGCTAATCAAAAGTGATTTAGAGCATTTTTTCATGTGACTGTAGTTAGCTTTAATTTCTTCATCTGAAAACTGCCTGTTCATATCCTTTGACCATGTATCAATTGGGGAATGACTTGTATTCTTATAAATCCAGCTCTGTTCTCTATATATTTTAGAAATGAGGCCTTTATCAGAGACATTCATTGTAAAAATTGTTTCTCAACTTTCTGCTTCCCTTCTAATCTTGGTTGCATTGGCTTTGTTTGTGCAACTACTTTTTAATTTAATGTAATCAAAATCATCCATTTTGTATTTCAAAATGTTCTTTATCTCTTGTTTGATCATAAATCCTTCCCTTCTCCATAGATCTGACAGGTAAACTATTTCTTGCTCTCCTAGTTTGTTTGTATTATCAATCTTTATACTTAAATCATGTACCCATTTTGACTTTATCTTAGTATAGGATGTAAGGTGCATTTTCATTAATTCCTTTGCTATTCTGGACCTTTTGTTCTTCTAGATGAATTTTGTTATTTTTTTTCTAGCTCTTCATAATTTTTTGGTAGTTTCATTGGTATGGAACTAAATAAATAATTTAATTTACATAAAATTATCATTTTTATTATCTTACCTCCACCTACCCATGAACAACTGAAATTTTTCCAATTATTTAGATTTTACTTTATTTGTATGAAAAGTCTTTTGTAATTGTGTTCGTTTATTTCCTGGATTTCTTTCATCAGGTAGACTCCCAAATATTTTATAATATCTGCAACAACTTTAAATGGAATTTCTCTTCCTATCTCTTGCTATTGGGCTTTGCTAATAATATATAAAAATGCCAGTGATTTATGTGTATTTATTTTTATATCCTGTAGCTTTGCTAATGTTGTTTATTATTTCAAGTAATGTTTTTGCTTGATTCTCTACAATTCTCTGTGTATACCATCCTGTACCTCCAAAGAGTGATAGGTTTGTGTCTTCTTTGCCTATTCAAATTCTTGCAATTTCTTTTTCTTTTCTTATTGCAAAAGCTAACATTTCTAGTACAATATTGAATAAAAATGGGGATGATAAACATCCATGTTTCACCTCTTGATCTTATTGGAAATGCTTCTAGCTTATCCCCATTACATATAATGCTTGCTGATGGTTTTAGTGCTAGCTACCTATCATTTTGAAGAAGATTCCATTCATTCCTTTGCTCTCCAGTGTTTTTAAAAGGAATGTGTGTAGTATTTTTGTCAAATGCTTTTTTTCTGCATCTCTTGAAATAATCATATGATTTCTATTAATTTTGTTGTTGAAATGGTCAATTATGCCGATAGTTTTTCTAATATTGAACCAGCTCTGCATTCCTGGTATAAATCCTACTTGATCAAAGTGTATTATCCTCAAGAAAAGTTACTATAATCTCTTTGCTAATATTTTATTTAAAATTTTCACATCTATATTCATTAGGGAAATTGATCTATAATTATCTTTCTCTGTTTTGACTCTTCCTGGTTTGGTATCAGCACCATATTTGTATCATAAAAAGAATTTGGTAGGACTGCTTCTTTGCCTATTGTTCCCAAACATTTTATACAGTATTGGAATTAGTTGTTCTTTAAATGTTTGGTAGAATTCACTTGTAAAATTCATCTGGCCCTGGAGATATTTTCTTAGGGAGTTCATTGATGGCTTGTTCAATGTCTTTTTCTGAAATGGGGTTATTTAAGAATTTTGTTTCCTCTTCTTTTAATCTGGGCAATTTATTTTTTTTTTTGGTAAACTTTAGTTTCACTAAGATTGATAAATTTATTGTCATATAGTTGGGCAAAACATCTTCTAATTATTGTTTTGATTTCCTCTTCATTGGTCATGAATTCACTTCTTTCATTATTGATGATGGTATTTGGTTTTCTTCTTTTTTAAAATTAAATTAACCAAAGATATATCTGTTTTATTAATTTTTTCATAAAACCAGCTTTTTTAATTTATTAGTTCAATGGTTTTCTTTATTTCAATTTTATTAATATCTCCTTTGTTTTTCAGAATTTCTAATTTGGTATTTAATTGGAGATTTTTAATTTTTTCTTTTTCTAGCTTTTTTAGTTGCATGTCCTATTCATTGATCTCTTCTTTCTGTATTTTATTTATGTAAGCATTTAGAGATATAAAACTTCCCCTAAGAACCTCTTTCTCTGCATCCCAAAAGTTTTGGTATGTTGTCTCATTGTTGTCATTCTCTTGGATGAAATTATTGATTGTTTCTATGATTTATTGTTTGACCCATTCTTTAGGATTAAGTTATTTAATTTCCAATTAATTTTTTGTCTGTCTTCCTGTGGCCCTTTATTACATGTAATTTTTAGTCCATCATGATCTGAAAAGGATACATTTAATATTTCTGCCTTTTTGCATTGGATTATGAGGTTTTTATGCCCTAAAATTTTTGTGTAATGCCATGTACCACCAAGAAAAAGATATATTCCTATCTATCCCCATTCAATTTTCTTCACAGGTCAACCATATCTAAGTTTTCTAAAATTCTATTCATCTCCTTAACTTATTTCTTGTTTATTTTGTGGTTAGATTTATCTATTTCTGAGAGGGGGAAGTTAAAGTTCCCTCACTAGCGAAGTCTAATTATCCATTTCTTCCTTTAACTCCCTTAACTTCTTTAAAAATATGGATGCTATACCACTTGGAGCATACATGTTTGGTAATGATATTACATCATTGTCTATGGTACCTTATAGCAGGATATAGTTTCTTTCCTTATCTCTTTTAATTAGATCTATTTCTGCTTTTGCTTTATCTGAGATCAGGATTGCTACCCCAGCTTTTTTTTTACTTCAGCTGAAGCATAATATATTCTGCTCCAATCTTTTATCTTTACTTCGTGTGTATCACTCTGCTTCAGATGTGTTTCTTGTAAACAACATATTGTAGGATTATGGTTCTTAATCCACTCTTCTATCTGCTTCCATTTTATGTGAAAATTCATCCCACCCACATTCACAGTTGTGATTACAATCTGTGTCTTTCTCTTCATCCTATTTCCTTTCCTGTTTATGTTTTTCTCTCTCCTTTCTCCCTTTCCCTCCTCACTAGAGTTTTGCTTTTGACAACCACTTCCCTCAGTTTGCCTTCCCTTCTATCTGCCTCCTCCCTTTTTTCCCCCTTTACCCTTACTACTTTTTCCTTTCCTTCTATCCACCCCTTCCATTTTCTTTTTCCTTCCCCCTCCTAATTCCTATAGTGTGTTAGATTTCTATACCTAACATTATGTTATTCCCTCTTTGAGTCGCATCTGATAAGAGTGAGGTTCAAGTAATGCTCATCTCCCTCCCTTCTTTCCCTCTACTGTAACAGGTTTTTGTATCTTTTCATGTGATGTAATTTATCATTTTCTGTCTCCTTCTTTCCTCTTCTCTAAATACAATCTTTGTTTACCCCTTAGATGTTTTTTATCATCACATCAAAGTCAACTTAAAGCCATACCCTTTATTTATGTATACACCTTTTAAATGTCATAATACCAATGCAATTCTCAAGAGTTATGTTTCATCTTCCCTTGTAGGAATAAACAGTTTGCCCTTATTAATAGCATGTTGTTGGGTTTTTTTTCTTTCCTGTTTACCTTTTTATGCCTCTCTTGAGTCTTTAATTGAAGATCAAATTCTCTGTTGAGCTCTGGTTTTTTTTTTTTTTCCATCAGGAAGATTTGAAGATCCCCTATTTTCATTGAATATTCATCACCTCCCTTGAAAGATTATGCTCAGTTTCACTGGGTAGTTGATCCTTGGTTGTAATCCAAATTCCTTTGACTTACAGAATATAATTTTCCGTGCCCTCCAATTTTTTCTTGTAGAAGCTGCAAGGTCCTGCATAATCCTGACAGTGGTCCCATAATATGTAAAATATTTCTTTCTGGCTGCTTACAGTATCTTCTCTTTACCTTGTAATTTTGGAATTTGGCTACAACATTCCTTGGCATTTTCAGTTTGGGATTTCTTTCAGGAGGTGATCAGTGGATTCTTTCAATGACTATTTTACTTTCTGGTTCTAGGACCTCAGGGCAGTTTTCCTTGATGATTTTCTGAAAAATGCTATCCAGGCTCTTTTTTTCATCATGGTTTTCAGTAGACCAATAATTTCTCAGTTGTTACTCCCGGATCTGTTTTCCAGATCAGTTGTTTTGCTAATGAGATATTTTATGTTTTCTTCTGTTTTTTCATTGTTTCATTCTTTTGTTTCTGTTCAACTGATTCTTGATATTTCAGAGACATTAGCTTCAACTTAGCCACTTCTAATTTTTAACAAATTGGTTTTTTTCTATTAGATTTTATGCCTCCTTTTCCATTTGACACATTTTACTTTTTAAGGAGTTCTCTTCAGTGAGTTTTTGTGCCTCCTTTTCTGTTTGACCAGTTCTACTTTTTAAGGATTTGTTTTCTACAGTCAATTTTTGTCCTTTCCTTTCTAAGTTGTTGACTCTCTCTTGCATACCTCTCAATTCTTTTCCCAATTTTTCTTCTACCTCTCTTATTTGACTTTTAAAATTCTTCAGGTCTTCCAAGAAAACTTTTGGGGATTGACACCAGTTTATATTCCCATTTAAGGTTTGGGATGTGGGTATGTTAACAATGTTGTCCTCTTCTGAATTTGTGCCTTGATCTTGCCTGTCCCCATAATAAGAATCTGTGGTCATTTTCCATTTCTGCTTTTTGCTCGTGATGTTTGCCTAATTCCTGGCTTTTAGAGTTGAGCTCTCATGTTGGAGCATAGGGGGCATTGACCCAAGTTTCTTATGCTAGGAGCCCAAGACCTGTTCACAGGCTTTGTGCGCTAGGGTGTTACCTGGTGCTAAGCTGGGGTCATAAACATTAGAGCTCTCAGGGTGGGGATGGAGAGTCTTGCCCTTGGGGGTCACTTGCTCACCAAGGCCTTGCACTCGAATATTTGACTCCTGCTCACCCAGGCCTTGCACTTGAGTACTGGGCTGCTGGAGAATATCTGTCAGCCTGGAACTATGCCTCCTGGAGTTGTGCTTCCTGGAGTTGTGCTGAAGCGTGGGGAGATTTGGCTGCTGGAGATCTCCAGAGCAAGTGGTAGTTTTTGAGCTGGTTTCTACTGGTTCCTCTGTCTCTGCTGAGGTACTTAGGGGTTCTGGTTTTGGTACTTGCCTGCTCCACCACCCTGGGGCTCAGGATCTCCCCCTGATTTGCTGAGGTTGAGCTTGCCACTGGTTTTCTGGGATGCTTCCCATCCTGTACTGCTTCCCCTCTCCCAGAGCATGTGGGGCCTTTCCTATTAATCCATTAAGCCCTTGGGGCTACAAGACTGCCATACCCCTCAGCTGTTCTAGGGTGTTTCCTGAAGTGATATTTTCTGGGCTTTAAGAGGTCAATAAGAGAGGGTGAGAGTGAATTACTTCTTATTCTGCCATCTTAGCTCCATATTTTTGTTCTTTTTATTGGTGGTTTCACTGTTTAAAATGGCTTCCAAATGTAGTACTGTGTTGCTGTCTAATGTTCCTAAGGGCAAGAAGTCTGAGATGTGCCTTAAGGGAAAAAACACATATTTTAGATATATTTCACTCAGGCATGATTTACAGTGCGTATGGCCATGAGTTCAAAGTTAATGAACTGGTGAGGGAATGTCATGACATTGGACAAAAGTTTAAACAAGATATTGTCTCTTTTGGCTTATTTCAGGGATTTTTGACATAGTCTTATGAGATATCTTGTTGGAAAATATCCTTCAAGGCACTAGTATACTGTGCTAAACAAATGTTTTTTTCATAATTAACAGACAATAAGCAGAGTAGGATCTTGTGTTTTATAGATCCTTGATTCAATTGTATGAATTAGTGATTTGCTGTATTGTATAATATTATCTATGAAAGCCTACCTCATCTTTTCAAACTTTTATAAGGATACCTTCAATATACAAATCAGTTAATTTCATAAAAATATTGTAGAAATGAGAAAGTGAACATAAAGGTAATTTTTGTTTATAACAAAATGTTTTTAAACAGAATACTGTGACAGATCCTTTCGCCTCTTAGGTAAAAATTTGGCATTTGGATTAATATTTACTATTCATATAACCAAAAGGCTTTGGTGTTGAAAAATAGGATAATCATATCTGGTTAGTTTATACATTTACTGGGCAACCTTTGTATCTTCTGAAAAATTTCAATGAACCCTTTTTAAGTGACTGCTGTATATGGAATAGAACCTAGAAGTCTCTTTTTATCTAAAGATGTATTTTGAGTCTCAAAATAGGAGGGGACTGAAATGGTCATGGGCAACAAGTAGGCCATAGCAAACTATCAATATAGTATTATATAAAAATGCTCTGTAATATCTTGAAAGTGTTCTGGTAAAGATGGGATTTGTCCTGGGAAAAACAACGAATAACAAATGGAAAAGCTGAGTGCTTCAGTGTTACTCATGGGAAAAGACTAAGGTAAAGACTTCAGGCATATTGGGGAGAACCTTTATGGAGGATTTATGGAAGAACATGGACAAAAAAAACACAGGATGAAATGACATGGATGCATTGCAGTTTACCATTGGAAGGAGAACCTACATCAGTGAGATCGCGGATCCATTTGGACATCATTTTAATGTATTTTGTTACCTATCTCTGTGTAACACTAGCACTATTAATGTTAGTGAGACGTGGGGAGTGGCCCAATCATTGTGTATACTGGCACATTAGACTCAATAAATCTAAAGTGATTTTACATATAATAAAATAAATGATAATAAAATAATAATAAAATATGAAGGTGATTGTATATATTCCAAGGAGTTGGTAATTTTTTAATAGTTAATTTTCAGTGTGCCACAATAATTAACTTGTTTCACATCACTTCTGCTACTACTGAATGAAGCATTCATTTAGAATATATAAATTTCTATATGGGACATAGTCCTTATGCCAATATCAGTACAACATGTTTGCTATGATTTTGAATATTTTAAAAATTATGGTTGTGAAGAATAGCTTATGCTTATGTAGTACTTTAGGATTCATCAAGCATTTAATTCACATATATTCCATGAGGTAAGTAATAAAAATAATATTATCCTCATCTTACAGATGAGGAAGCTGGGCCTCAAAGAAATAAAATGATTTGTACAAGTAAGGGAGCCCACATGCTAACTCAGGACTTTTATTTCCCTAAAGCAGTGTTTTTTCCATCCTGCTTCTTCTTGCTATTCCACCCCCAAACTCCATTCTGGCATTAAAGGCCCTTCACAATAAAATCCCAGTTATCCTGACCAGCATTATCTCCTACCATGAATCTAATACTTAAATTAGATTTATCTCCTCCTATTCCCTTTTGTCTGCCATGCTCATTCCCGCTTTTGTGTCTTTGTTTGTGCTATTTCCCCTCCTGAAATGTCCTCTGAGGATTCAAACACTGTCAAATATCAGCTCAGGTCCTATTTCCTATCAATCCATATATCTTTATTTTTCATCTTTTAAAAAAATACCTATTCTAAAATGCAGTAGTTCTTAGGTAGTAACTGAGGCAGAGGTTAAGGTAAGATTTGTAATATTTTCCCGGAAGATCTAGTTTTCTTAGCTCTTCTTAAATGACACCTGTATAGTATAACTTCATTGTTTGATTTGAGGTCAATTCCTAGAGTAAAAGATACATCCTTTATTCAAATACTTATACCAACAACAAATATAAGTAATTGGGAAACAGTGTCATGCAGTAGAATGTTAGACTTAGCCTTTCTTTGCTTTTCTTAATAGAGACCCTGGCACATGTTAAGTATTTAATAAATGCTGTTTAACTAACTGACTAATTTACCTGTGTGATCTTGGGCAAGTCACTTAGATTACTTTGGTCTCAGTCTTGCCATGTCAAAAATTATGCAGTTATTCTGATAGCCTCTGAGGTCCCTTCTAGCTCTAGAATTTTGACTTTTTTGTTTCTTCATTACTGTAGAAAATTAGAAAATGTACTTAAAGATCTTAATTGTAATAAACACATGGGAAAAAACCCCACAAATTTTGAGGGAAAAATATATAGTTGTGTGAAAAGGTGAGTAAGTTGTGTAGAAGTTTTTCCTAGGAATGTGTATATGATTTAAATATTTGGAATTAACTTCCCTTGACAGATTTCCTAGTTTAGCTATCTTTAAAAGAAAGTAAGGGACAAAATTGGGCCCAGTGGAGCAGAGAAGTTATTTCATGCATAAATACAGAAAGCTGTGAAAATCATCAAGAAAGTCTGAGACAGAGGAGGTGACCTTTGTTTATTAAAGTACAAGTTACAAGGAAATGAAAATGAGGCTCCTCTGGATTTCATTATTTAACATAATTACCTCTCTCTCTTCCTAACATGACTATTAAAAAGATCAACTTAAAATATGCTAAGAGCCTAAAATGATTATTTTTATAAATTCTTTTATATTCAAGAAACTCACTTTTGCTTTATTTTCTTTCTGCCTCACTTTTCTTTGTTCCTGTTCCCCTAGCATGTTGTGGTTGTTTCTGTTTTAGGAACAAAAGACAGATTTTTCAATTGGTTTTTGTCCTACCACTTTCCTAGCATTTAAAAAAATCTTTTCTTATATGGCACTACTGAGGTTTCATCTTCCAGAATGGAAGACTTTGCCATTATTTTTAAATTATCATCATTGTTCTCCTATAATAAATGATTGGGCTGTTACTAAATAGAGAAACTTTCCTGTTTTGCATTTAGCTATAAAAACTAAAGATAAGTACTTGGGGATTATTCAATATCTAACTTCCTTAATAGTTCAACTTTGTCCCTTCTCTATGACAGAAAGAAAAAAAAATTAATACTGTAAGTAATGAGAGAAAGCATTTTAAAATCTCACTGGAAACAAAGTATGTTTTTATTTCACTTAAACTGAACCTTTTCTGTTTGTGATGCTAAAAATTGTTGTGCTGTCATAAATAACCTCGAATAAATGAATAGTGCTTTGTGTGTCTTGCTTCCATTTTAAAGATTTCTTAAGGGTTTTTTTTTGTCCTTCCTACACAGCAAACATTGTATTTAAATTTCTTTTTCTCTCTTAACAATAATGGCGCATTGTATTTATGTAGTTCTTTTCATGAAGAGATCTCAAGTACCTTTACCCCTTCTTTTTTTACAGATTAGTTATGCCAATGCTTTTTTTTTTAATTTTGTGTTGATACAGAAGCTGGAGGCAAAAAACTAAGGAGTACTGTCCAGAGGAGTACAGAAACTGGCCTGGCAGTAGAAATGAGAAACTGGATGACTCGGCAGGCAAGCCGCGAATCTACAGATGGAAGCATGAACAGCTATAGTTCTGAAGGAAAGTGAGTGAACTGTGTGAGCAAGGATGGGATCATCCTGTCTGCTTCAAAATTGCAGGAACCATTTTGTGTCAGACTTTATGCTTGTTACAGGAGGAGTGATTAACAGAGTAGTAGGCCACTGAAAGATTGCAGCTTATGAGAAAAGTTTGAGTTGACCAGATGAATAGACTTCAGCACAAACATACATAGATCTCAGAAAAAACGAAAGAATATGCAAAACTATATGCAAAAGATATGTAAAATGATATGCAAATGACATGCAAAAAAACCATTGGATTAGCTGGATTAAGTCTTATAAGATAGTATTTGATTAGAAAGTCTAAAGAAACATATGCTTAGGGAGACCCTGGCCTTTTTAGACTAAGGCCTTTTCATGTATTCACTTAGAGTGAGGTGTCCCCCATTCAGTGAATAGCCTCTTTAAGAAGTGAGTCAAGGGCTGACTCCTTTAATTTAAAAAAAAAAAAAAAAAGCAAAGTTGGGAGATGAAGACACTCAGAGTTGCTGGTCAAAAGAGAAAGAATTACTATCGACATTCACTCATTAAGTGAGCCATTAAGTGGAGCTCCTGCAGGGACCTATTTTGAAAAGAGAAGAAAGGAAGAAAGGCAGGAAGATTGGTTGGTTTTGTTTGTTCTTCAGTCACTCAAACCAAAGTCAACTGAAAGTCATGTCATCATTTCCCTGATGTCATGGTCCTCTTTGAAAATGAAGGACAAACACAACCTGTGAATGTCACAGATGTATGGAAAATCAAATAGAAGTTGTTATGTATTGGGTAAAATAAAAGTTATGAAGTCTCATGTCTGAATTTTAAAAATCAGTTTCTGAAAGACAAAATAGGAGAGGTATAGCTAGATTATAGCTTATCCCCCGCAAAATTGGCAGTTTTAGTAGACTGCATGTGTTATTGTAGCCAAGCAAGTGAATTGCATTCTTGGGCTCTATAAAGAAAAACATAGTGTCCCAAACTAAGGACATAATAGTCCCACTGTACACTGCTTTGGTCAGATCACATGTGGAATATTGTGCTCAGTTCTGGATCCTACATTTTAGGAAGGATGCTGGTAAGCTGGAGAGTGTCAGAAAAAGAAAACAAAAATGGTGAAGGACCTCAAGTTCATTCCATATGAGAATCAGTTGAATAAACTGGAGATATTAACTCTGGAGAATAAAAGATTTAGGGGAGACATTATAGTTGTGTTCATGTATTTGAAGAACACACATGAAAAAAGTTTAGACTTATTCTGTTTACCTCAGTGGGCAAAAGAATAGATGAAATTTGCAGAGAGGCAAATTTAGATTTGGTGTAAGAAAAGGCTTGCTGGAACAATGAAAGTTGTGCAAAAACGTAATGGACTACCTTGTGAAAAGAGTGGGTTTCTCCCCTCATGAGACATCTTCAAGCAAAGGCTAAAAAAAGTGTTTGATGGATATTTTGTGATGAGGATTCATTTTCAGATATGGGTTGCATTGGGAAGCCATATGGGTTCCTTCTAATTTCAATATTATGTGATTCATTAATGCTTTCTATGTTTATAGCATTATGATAGACACTGTGAGGCATACAAACAAATACAAAACAAATTATCTGCCATTGAGGAGCTTATAATCTACCTAAGGAGATAAAACAACTGAATTTAAAAAAAAACTGATGGCACCAGATTGTCTATTACATGCCTATTGAATCATAATAGACAGTGATCAGTGATTGTTTTAGGAGTTTCAAGGAGAAACGTGTTTTAAAAAAGTTTATCTGACTTTGAGTGAAGGAACAGGGATTTAATCTTGTTTATATATTTTTTTTCCTCTTAGTTTGATTTTCCCTGGTGTTCGATTGGCCTCAGATAGCCAGTTCAGTGATTTTCTGGATGGCCTTGGTCCAGCTCAGTTAGTTGGACGTCAGACATTGGCCACACCAGCTATGGGTGAGTATTCCTGTTATGTGATTATGTAAGTAAATAATTATGTTATTTTAGGTCACATTCTCTCCATTTCAAAAAAATCTTCTGGAACTTTTTTCAGTTTCATATTCATTTGAAATGTTTTTGAGTTGAAAAAAATAAGGTTACATTTTAAAGTCTTTGTACTTGTTTGTTGTATTGTTTCTAGACAAAGAATCCATGACATAAAAATTTGAACTGATGTCCAGAAGTACATTAGCAAATGGCAAATTAAACAGTGATTACTTCAGAGATCTGGATGGGAAGCTCCCTGATTGTCTTTGGATGCTAATGCTCTTTTTATATTGCCTCTAGGTGACATTCAGGTTGGAATGATGGACAAAAAGGGACAATTGGAGGTAGAAATAATTCGGGCCCGTGGCCTTGTTGTAAAACCAGGTTCAAAGACACTGCCAGGTAGGAACTGAAGAGTACTTCCTAGCTGCTTTGGAGATTTATCTACCTTATTAGGGTACTATCCACATACCTCATCTACTCTTTCCTATTTTAAGAGAGTTTGTTTTAATTGAATAACTGAAAAATATTCATTATTTTCAAGACCACAGTTCAGTTACTGACTCTGTAAATTTAAACTAAATAGAGGCAAAAATGAAAGCTGCTGAAATTTTGTGATGCATTTTGAAATTCCATTCAACAAAGAGTAGGTTATCCACTATGTGAAAGATCAGGGGAAAAAAAGAAGTAAGACAAAGACCTTACCCAATTTACAATCTAACAGGAAAATGACACCTATTCAAATAACATAAGGTAGAATGAGACAGCAAAAGACCAGGGCTAGAGAAATGTTCTATTAAGTACAAAAAGGCTCAGACAAAGCTGTCTTAGTAACTTTAAGCTAGGGGAATCAGAGAACACTTCTGAAGAAGGTAATAACTGAGTTAGATGGTAAGGGAAAGGAAGGCTTTCAACGCAGATGAGGAAGAGTCAATTCTGGGCATGAGGGAATGATGAGGACAAAAGCACTGAGCTGAAAGAGGGGTGGACTAAAAGGAGACGTTGTTAGCAGTGAAATGTAGCTACACTAAAGAGAATGTGAAAGAAAGATGAGTGAGATAAAATTAGAAAGAATATTTGGAAATAAATCATTCCAGGATTTAGGATTTTGTTCTATTTGATAAGCAATAGAAATTTACTAAAGGTTTTTGAATAGAGGAATGGAGTGAAATTTAGAAGAGTTAAATGTAAGTTTCTAAATCTAAGTTTAAAAAAAAACTGATCCCACAAGTATGGGATTCAGAAGAGATATGACGAGATAAAAGGCCACATTAAAACAATAACAAAAAAAAACACAAAACACCACGGTATTTTAGTGTCATGCCAGCTCAGTATGAGTTAATGTGATATGGCAACAAAACAGCTGCTGCGATCTTAGATCCATTAATGGAAGTACATCATCTACTGATGGGGTGGGCTGGCAACCACTGCCATGTACGGAACAGGTGAACAAATTAAGGATGTCTAACCAGGAGGAGAAGGCCAACATGGAGTGTGACAATTGGAAGGAGGACAGAGAACAACCATTTATTAAACGTCTGCTCTGTGCCAGCTATTGTGCTAAGCACTTTACAAATATTATGTGATATGATTTTCTCAACAACTCTGAGGCAGCATCTGAATTCACATCTTCCTGATTCCAGGCCCAGGCAGTGCCTTATCCAAGGCTCAAACTAGCTGTTCTAATGGTCTTCTAATATTAGAATGGTTGTCATTTGAAAGCTAGATAAGTATTGGTTGTTGTCGTCCGGTCATTTTTCAGTCGTGTCTGATTGTGTGTGACCCCATTTGGGTTTTGGGGTTTTCGTGGCCAAGATATTAGAATGGTTTGTCATTTCCTTCCCAAGCTCATTTTACAAATGAGGAAACTGAGGCAAACAGAGTTAAGTGACCTACCCTGGATCACGCAGCTACTTAAGTGTCTGAGGCCAGATTGGAACTCTGGAAGATGAGTCTTCCTGACCCCAGGCGTTGCACTCTACTGAACCATTTCAGGAGGTAGTTTTAAGAGCCAATCAGTTGACTCTTATGGAGGGTATTCCTGTTAGGTACGGGTTGACTCTTAGGTTCCTTTGAAACTTTGACTAGAGAGAATGTGTGGGCATTCTTATGAAGGATATATTGGAGAGGGAAGAGACTAAAAATAAAAAGACCAATTATGGGGCTATTACAGAAGTTTGAATGAGAGTTAATAAGAAACTGAACTGAGGTGTTTGCAGTGTAATGTAAAGGACAACACAGATGTGAAAATGATAGCAGCAGAACCATAGAATTTGTAAAAATGTTTAACTATGGGGCATAAGAGATGGGTTTAGAACCTGTAATGGGAAGACAAGACAGGAATGAGGGCTATCTAGAGGAGTTTGCCTTGGCTAGGAGACCTCTTCGTGTGAGACTAGAGTGAGGCAGCAGAAGGAATCTGAGTGATCCAAAATAAGGAGGGGAGAAAGAGGATTTCTCAGCAAATGGCCTTAATTTTTTCAGAAAAATATGAGGCAAAATCCTCAGTTCTGTCTATGCCCTGACAACTTGTTGAAATGTGCAATTGGACCTCTGGGGGATATATATTAAGGCTGAAGATATAGATTATTTAATTTATATGTTGTCACATTGTATGTGAAAAGGACAGTTTCACATTAGTGCTTTGAAGAAATTCCATCAAGTTCAGTTAGAGCTTGATTTTGTAGTGTAGGAAACACCTGGGCTCCAAAAATACATTAAGAATGTATCTGATATGAAAACTATTTTAAGTGTCCCTTTCTGTAGTTTGGAAGAAACAAACACAAAAAGATGTTTTTGTGAAAGTATTTACTGATAGTACATTTAATATTTCAATATCACTGTAATCTTAAGGTATTTATTATTATGTAGAAACTACATAATCAAACTGAAGAGATAATGATGTCTCTAGTGAAAGTCAGTGAAATTATATTCATGGTAATAGTTCATAGTAAGATCTTCCGCTGACTAACATAATGATCTTGAACCTTCTAACTTACCAGTCTATTTAAAATTTCTTATTATGTTATATACTATTTACTAAATAGCCTTTCTAAAATTATTTGATATGTGCTACACTTTTGTTATTTTCCCCAATGGTTGAAAAAAAAATTTTTAATGTCATAGAGGCAAAATCAGTTTATACTTACAATTACAATTAGAGGAAAATTTTTCCTGCCCCATCCCAACTTAAATTTATCATGCACATCCTTTGCTTAAGGACTACATGCACAGGAAATATAAACAAAGTTAATTTGGAGATAAGTGGGAAATGTAATTAGTTCTAAACTTACTGTATTATTTGAGCATATATATATATATGTATTTTTTTTTAAATACAGGTTGTATAAGGCCATGGGATAAAACTCAAATAGGAACAGATTCCTATGGCCTGCAAAGTGACTTAGAAAATCACAAATTAACATTATCTGAGTTATATTATATTTTTATTTATTTGTAAAGTATTTCCATCTGGTTTTGATCCGTTACCCACTTCCCATACCTCTGGTGTAAGGCAACATTCTTGAATTAAGATATAATTCTGTAGACATTTTTGTAATACTCAATTCAAAGAACTTATTTAATAAGGTTTTCAAATTTCAATATTAAGGTGATATCAAATCAGTACCCAACTCAGAGGCAGTGTATCCATGACACCAAAATATAATCATTTGATTTTATTTTTCATTTTATCCAGATGTTTTAAGATTCTTTCTTCAGGACTCTAGCCTGTCATTAGAATCTTATGGTCCTGGGCTCTTTAACATCTAATTTGGCTCCTGTTTGGCACATGCACGTGTACACATGCACACACACACACACACACACACACACACACTCACACACGAAACAAAGTTTGGGTCATTCAGTCAGGGTAGCTCCTTACTTCTTTCCCCTCCTTGTTTTTCCTTCTCAGCACCATATGTAAAGGTGTATCTCTTAGATAATGGAGTCTGCATAGCCAAAAAGAAAACAAAAGTGGCAAGAAAAACACTGGAACCCCTTTACCAGCAGCTGTTGTCATTCGATGAAAGCCCGCAGGGAAAGGTTTTACAGGTATTTACTGAATTTCTCCCTTTTTATGTAGAAAAATGCTTTTCCAGAGTAGACCTTCATATACTGTGCCTCCTGTCACATTCCTTCCTTTTCCCTACTTCTGGGAATAATTGAAACACTTGATTGTGTCCCAAAAGTTATGGTTAGTGTTTTCGAGCTTTAAAATGGTCTCCTTTGAGGAGACTAAATGTGTGAACTTTACTTCATACGTAAATTTAACTTCCCTGGAATGCTTTTGATCTAAATTTTATCTATACAGCTACAAAAGTAGCTTTCCTAATTTGCCATTGTACTATAGCAATAGAATGATTAAATATGCCAATAATTAAATACAGCTGTTTTCATTGTCTATATAATGTGAATGAAGTGCATTTTAGCACATAAACTAATACCATGTATTTGTTCATACTAAAGTTTTTCTCCTTTCTGCTTTACCCACAGATCATTGTTTGGGGAGATTATGGACGAATGGATCACAAATCCTTTATGGGAGTGGCCCAGATACTTTTAGATGAACTAGAATTGTCTAATATGGTGATTGGATGGTTCAAACTGTTCCCCCCTTCTTCCTTAGTAGATCCAACTTTGGCCCCTCTGACTAGAAGAGCTTCCCAATCATCTTTGGAAAGTTCAACGGGACCTTCTTATGCTCGTTCATAGCATCTGTAAAACTGTCATAGCAACCAGCGTTACAAAAAACAAAAATTACAGGTCGCAAACCCTGGTAACACTGCATGCTTACTGTTGTGTCTTCTGAGCCTGTTTCTAGGGATACAAAGCGATCCTGTGTTCTCAGAGGAAGCTGCACACATTGTGCCCTAAAGAAGGTCCTCAGGTGAAGGAGTGGAGCTATGAAGAACTAATGGGTTTGGAGTTCAGTGACACTCATTTTTTGGTCCAATCTGAAGCCATGGATTAATATAAATCTGTTTCATGCAACAAAAGTCCTTTTCAATGACATCTTTATTTTCTTGCTCCTTTAAAAAAAATTCTGTTCTCCCTAACATGTTCCTTCCCTCCCTACCCTCCTCTTGCCCCCCAAAAAAGCCTAGTTATGCCACAGAAATGGAGCTATGTGACCACAAAGCCATTACAAGTCAGTGGGGAAGTAGGAAGCATGAAGTGACAAGCAGGAGACCAAAGAAATGATCAGGAAAAAAAAAATCAGATCTCCTATGGAACTGAGAATTAAAGTGAAGAAACCCAGCACACTGGCAGCATCGAAGATGAGCAGTGGCAGACCTCTAGCTCCACCTGTCATTTCAGTAAAAGCCAAGATGTGATAGACTCTGAAAAACAAGTTCTGTGGCTATACTGTACTGTATGAAATTAAAGAAACTTTTTTGCATGGACACAGTTTAGCTGAACACTTAAATTATTTTCTCGGGGCTGCAACTTGCAAAAAAAAAAGAATAAAATCAGCCATTTTCAACAATTTATATTATTTTTTAAAGAAAAATTTCACTAGTGCATGGTTTTAAAAGGGAGAGAATGCAACAGGGTGATACAAAGACACACCACGTTTATCATTCTTTAATCATGGTCTGTGTTTTGCAGGCATCAAAAATGACCATACTTTCTAGAAAAATACAGAAAATTCTTTATGTGACAAGTGTAATATATTCAATTTATTTAAATGTAAAAGGTAAAAAGCCTTGTAAAGCTCAACATTATGTGCAAATTGTACACATCTTTCTTCCTCTTCTCTATCTCACCTTCTTCTGCCTCTTATGATTTCTTCCACCTGCCCACCCCCCACTTACCAGGATGATCACTATACACTAAAACTGCTATTTTTTGACTTAATATTCTCATATGCCCCATCTTTGGCTTAGGAATGCAGCTCATTCTGCATTTCTGAATTCTTTGGGAAAAAGAGTACTTTTAAGAGCTTTCATTATTTCCAGCATGTTGAAAAGGATTTTGCAACATGGCTTGGGAGTACATTAAAGTAAGTCAGCATGTATTTGATAAAGAAGATAATTGAATTTTTGCAGTTTATTGTACAGTGCATGGTAACTTATTTTTATTTTTTTCTCACCTTCAAACTGAATTCTACAACAAAATCCTGGAGTCATGTGGCCATTGTGTGATGTCTTTAATAAATCTGTTTTCAGCACCAGTGTCTTTCATCCAGGGATTGAAGTATTATTTCTAGAAGGTCTTAATATTTTTTTAAATGAAAAATTAATTTATTTTACTGGTTTCCATTTATTCTGAATAGTCACACAATGCTAAACAATCTTAACAAACTAAAAAAAGATTACTTATTTATTTTTGTTCTATAAAATTCAATTCTTTATACTTCTGAGAAAAACTTCATGGTACACAAAAACCTGCTGGGAAAATGTCAGAAAAAACTTTATGTGTATTTTCTAATTGTTCTGAAGGAAGTTGAATGTGTTTACTTGTTCTTTGATGCCATCACCAAATGTCTCAAAGTCAAATCTTAGTTAATCAAAATCCCTGATTTCAATTTAAGCGGCAATTATTTACATGGTAGGGAAGGAGAGGGGCATGCTGCTGCAAGTTCAAACTTGTGATCAGTTCTCCAGTTTAAAGGAAATAGGACTTTAACATCTAAAAGCCCATCTGTTCTGGGTCCATAACGTACCTACAGATAAATCAAAATATCTTGCAACATTCTTGGAAGTCTACAGAGCATTCATTTACCTTTAAATTGAGACCATGCACACAGAGTTATTGGATTTTTTTCTTTGTTCGAAAATCTAATGCTGCCCATTAGAAGAAAAAAAAAAGTCATGCCTGATAGGGTAGAGAAGTTACAAGGAGTATCACTAAAAATGCCTTCTTTATGTGGTGCAATATGAAATTCACCAAGACCATGTCTTGACATTCTGAGATGTACAATGGATCGATATTAAGTTGTTGAAGAAACCAATTAAACTATGTATATTGAAATAATTTAGATGCCTATGTACCAGCAACAATTGATTAAAGAGACATGCAGTCCATAATATCCATTAGAATAAAAAAAAAAAAACAACCTGTTACCATTTTCCTGATACTGAGGCGAAGTCAAGTAAACTTTTGTGCATATTCCTATATAAATTATTTCTAATTTTAATAAGAAGGACATGACCATATGGAATATTTGTACATATTTGTCATTATGCAGTATTTATTTAAAAGTCGATGTATTTTTTTTAATTTTCACGTCTGCAATTCTACCTATGATTTAGTCATGTAAATAGGACTCTTCCAGTGATCATTGCTGTCTTTCTTGTACATAACATGTTTTAAACATAAAGGGAATCCCAGTTGGAACAAAAGGGCAGATTAGGCCTGTGCTGAACGCCAACTAATGTAAATCAAATTCATTCTGGCAATGGTAATTAACACTTTAAATAAAACATTTTCTTTATAGAAGTGTATGAGGTGCATTTCTCCCACCTTTCCTTTCGCTCTTCTCCATCCTGATGAATCTGCTTCAGGTCTTTCCCTAACATTGAATGTCCAAAGTTAAAATACTCCCCCTTTGTTTTTTCACACTTTCAGCAACAGAAATGAATTTCTAGTCTAACAATGAAGTAGTTGTGTTTGAATGTTAGATGATGTCCTTCTGTTCATTTCAGCCTTGGTAGAGTTGTTGTCATGGAAGTCTCTGATAGGTGTTTGCCTTCATATGAATTTGAGACACTACTACAATCCTCATACTTTTCTGAATGTGAAACTGGTGGGAATCGTGGTTAATGCCTCCCAGGCTCATTTTTCAGTCCATCTAAAGGACTTTGATATGTGCCTTTGCAATGCTACTATTCAGTCTGAACAGACACATTCTGTAATCCTACATGGACAGACCTGCCAGCCTGGCATGTTTTTGTTCTGTTTTATGATTATGAAGCTTGGAGGTGACTTTCTTTTACTTTTACCTATGTTTCTCAAACTTAGGAATGGTACTGTCCAAGAAATTGTGGTGATGGGAGGGGAAATCTCACAGAGACCCAAATGGGTATAACTTTAAAGACAGTGAGTCTAAAGACAACTTTGGGTCTAGATAAACAGAGCAAGTTAACTTCCAGCTCCTCATTCCCTTCATTCTTTCCACTTTTTAGAGTCTTCTGTAGTTTCAGGAAGGAAACAAACCTCCATTTGTTTTGTTGTTGTTGTTTTTTCCTAAATTCCCCTGTGGAAAGGGATGCACTTGCAAACTTTTCTTCTATCTCTGAAACAACCTCCCTCCACCTTTTTTTTCTTTTTAAAAGAGTTTTTTTTTTCTCCATGTTGTCTTTTTGGTGCAATAGTTGTATATATTATTCTTTTGTCTATGTTCATTTTATTCTGCATCACTTCTTATGAGTCTTCGCATGTTACTCTTAATTATTTATATTCATCTTTCCTTATATCCCAATTATATTCCATTACATTCCTGTATCATAATTTATTATGCCATTTTGCAACTATTGGAAGGAAGCATATTTTGTTTCCAGATTTTTACTATCACAAATAATATTGCTATGAATATTCTTATACATATGAGACTTTTCTTTTTTATCAATAATCTCCTTGAGGACACAGCTATCCTTTATCCCTAGTATCAAAATTATGGAGCTATCTTTAATTTATCTCTGTTACTTCCCTTCTCTCTTCTGTGATCAAGTCTGAATATTTTTCCATTCTTAGAATCATAACTTCTTTCCATGTCAAAGGCCAGTGTCCCATTCCACACCATAACCCTCCTCTACCATGCACATCTATAAGCTTATATTTCATTTTTTCTCAATCTACATCCTCTTGTATGGCAAGGCTGACTTATTCATTGATTCATATATTCTTGCACCCATATAGCCTTTGTTATTATATGACCCACCCCCCAAAACTCTTCATACTTTAAATGCTACATTAACTCTTTCTATAAAATCCAGATCATGACATAACCTCTCTTAACTTTTTATAATTCATCCCCATCCCATTCTTATCTTACTTTCACATTTATTTGACAATACATTATTAACCACTTGTCTTATCTATTTTGTGATACATACATATATATATATACACATATAAACACACATGCGTATATGTATATACATTTTAATAGAGATAAACATAAACTTGTACACAAAAGGATTGACTCATATCTTATCCAAGTCATTGGTAAAAATGTAAAACAGCACAGACCTAAACAGAGATCCTCTGGAGACTTTCTTCCAAGTTAACAATGAACTATGAATGACTACTCTTTGAATATGATCATTCAATCAGTTTGGCATCTACCTATAAAGGATGTGACCAGGAATAAATACAAACAGTTTAATGAGGCTAAAATACAAAGCATGTGGAATTTTGATTACTGAAAACCCAAAAGGGGATCATGAATAGTGAGACATACTGAAAACAACTAAACAATGACAAAGAAGGGTGTAGGCTTAGTCATTAACACTTCATTGGGATTGCTGAGAACATCTTTTGGGAGGTTTTGGGTTCCTGAGTCCCAGTTGACTAATTGGGTTGACCCGTACCCTAAATTTGAGTATTGATCAACCTATTCATGCCTTATTGAGAATGAGAAATTAAATCTCAGCATTCAGAATTATTGAATTCAGTCCTAGAACTTAATCCTAAGACCAGAGCTATGAAAAGAGGAGAACAACTGTGCCAGAGTTAGTTCTTAATTAGTGTGGGGTGCAGAGAAACAGAAGTAGAACAGAGCTAAGAGCTAGCTGAGTAAACTTGAGCAAAAGAGCCTCTCAACTATGTGACTAACCCCAAGGGTAGAGAAGAACAAGGAATATTGAAGTTGAACATGCATTTGATTCTCAGTCAAAAGCATTTATTAAGCACTGTCATATACCAGACATGGCATTAAGTGGTAGGGATACAAAAAGAGGCAAAAGACAGTCCTTTCTCTAGCAATTCCAATTTCATTTCCCTTCAAGGGAGAACCCAAATCCTTAGAATAATGCTAGTCAGATAAAGCTCATTAAAGGCCTGTATAGTTCTCTTGAGAGAAGTTAGGCTCATAGGTGGAAGGGCCCTCAGAGGCCATCTAGTCCAAGCCCCATATTTTACAGATGAGGAAACTGTGAATGTAAATAGTAATTGTTTCTCTTTTGGCAAGAAACCCTGAGGATCTTCCCCTCCCAGTTTGATTTTTATTATTATTATTATTATTAAAAGGGCCATCTCTTCTTTTTTTTAACTTATTTATTTTTCGTTTTCAACATTCACTTCCTTAAGTTTTAAATTGCCTGCTCCTCCCTCTCCAAGACTACGTGCAATCTGATATAAGCTTTACATATACTTTCCTATTAAACGTATTTTCACGTTAGTCATGCTGTACAGAAGAATTATAATGAATGGGAGAAAGTATGAAAAAGAAAAATAGTCTGCTTTGCTCTGCATTCAGACTCCATAGTTCCTTCTCTAGATGTGGATGGCATTTTCCATCATGAGTCCATTGGAATTGTTTTAGGTACTTGCATTGCTGAGAAGGACTAAGTCTATCAAAATCAGTCATCCCTCACTGTGGCTGTTACTGTGTCCAAGGTTCTCATGGTTCTGCTCACTTCACTCAGCATCAGTTCATATAAGTCTTTTCAGGTTTTTATGAAGTTCTCCTGTTGATAATTTGTTATAGCACAATAATTTTCCATTACATTCATATACCATAATTTGTGCAACCATTCCCCAATTGATGGGCGTCCCCTCAGTTTCCAGTTCTTAGCCACCATAAAAGGAGCTGCTATAAATATTTTTGTACATGGGCGTCCTTTTCCTATTTTTATGACCTTTTTGGGATATAGTCATAGAAGTGGTATTGCTGGGTCAAAGGGTATGCGCATTTATATGCCCCCAAAGGGGGCCCTTTGGACATAGTTTCTTGGTTCACTTCTTAACCCTAATTACTGCAATAGGTGATGCCTCAATCAAAGTGAGGACTCAAAAAACTCAAAGACCAAAGTCTCCCACTGCATCTGGGGCCATCTCCAGTTGTCCTGATCTATATCTGGTCACTGGACCCAGATGGCTCCAAAGGAGAAAGTGAGACTGGTGACCTTCCACAGCGCTCCCTTTCTTAAAGCCAATTCACTTGCAAGTCATGGCATCACCTTCCTTATGTCATGGTCCTTTTCAAGAATGAAGGACAAACTACAACCACAACCTGTGAGGAGTATGCTATAGAAATACTGAAAAAATTATACAAAATCATGCCATATAAGAATTGGTTGAAAGAAATGAGGATGTTTAGCCTGGGGAAGAAAAAAATTAGGAGGGGATTTGATAGGTTATCCTAGTATCTGAAGGTTCTCTCACATGGAAGTAAGTGGTGCTTGGCACCAGGAGAGCAGAATTAGGAATTAGGGTGAGAGTGGCAAAGAAGCAAGTTAAGGCTTGATGTAAAGAAAAATAAAAAAACTTCCTAACAATTAGAGCTACCTAATGGCCTTTTCTCAATCCTCATCCTTCTTGAGCTCTTTAATGCCTTTTACATTGTCAAAGACCCTCTTCTTTTTGATTCCCTCTTCTTTCTAGGTTTCCATGGAACTACTCTCTCCTTGTTCTCTTACATATACATATACATGCACAGCTTTCTGGTTTTCTTAAAGCTTGCCTCCCAGCAAGTACTCTGTGTTCACTGTGTACATTGGCCTCCTTGCTTTTCCTTGAACAAGACACTCCTTCTCTGGACCCTGGAAATTTTCACTGACTCTTCCCCATGCCAGGAATGCTTTGCCTCCTGGTTTCCCCCACTGTGGTACAAAAGGTATCCATTATACATAGACGAGGCTAGTTTCTAGTTAAGGAAAACATGAAGACTCTTATTCAGATTTTATTGATCTGGGGGCACTGGGGCTTTAATTGTTGATGTGGCTTTCTGGTCACTTAAGTTGTGAATGGACTAGCCTATGGGGAGTCAGAGTTCTGCAGGCTTGATGGAATTGCCATTTTTGTGGGAGTCAGACGCTGCTGTCATGTAAAATGTAAAGGTGGAAGGAAGCAGAGTCCACGTGCATCAGTGATTGTATACATTTTACATTTTTGTTGCTGATGGTTACATATATGTTTTATTGAATTCCATCCATGAGATTATTTTTAAATTGTATTTTATTTTGTTTTTGCTTTTTGGAGGGGGGAAGGCAGGGGAATTTGGGGTTAAGTGACTTGCCCAAGGTCACACAACTAATAAGTGTTAAGTGTCTGAGGCTGCATTTGAACTCAGGTCCTCCTGACTCCGGGGCCTATTTTTACTGTGCCACCTAGCCGCCCCTTTTCATTATATTCTAGTTTCAAGCCTGAATCAGGTGGTCCTTGAGTTTGTCATCTCTTCTATAGATAGCTAGGTGGAACATTAGATAAAATATGGGTCCTAGATTCAGGAAGACCTGAGTTAAAATCCAGACTGAGACATTTCCTAGCTGTAGGATAGTCATTTAACCTTTATCTGCCTTATGTTTCTCAGTGTAAAATGGGGATAATAATATCTACCTTAGAGAGTTGTAGAAAGGGTCAAATAAAATCATGCATGTTAACAAATTAACACCGTGCCTGGTTCATGGTAGGTACTTAAATATTTGTTCTCTTCCCTGCCGTAAAATGTCCTAGGTATCTATCCTTGGACTGTATTACTCAAAATTTTTTCTCAATTACTTGGATAAAATAAAGAGGCATTGTAACATAGTATATACTGAGAGCTGGGCTTGGAGTCAAAACCAAATAACTTTAAATACCACATCTTACATCTACTGTTTGACCCTGATCAAGTTACCTAACCTCTGTTTTCCTCAAGTAACTCCTTAGAACTTATCTACTATATAAGGTGTATATAGGAGTCACTATCTTTGATTTGAAGAGTATAGGCAATGCTCACACCAGAAGATCTCCTTACTGACAAAATCATAGATCCTTCATCTGTTTGAGTGCTTGGATGAAGCCACAGACGGCTTGCTTATCATTTCATCTAATCAATAAAAGCCCATAAGGAGGGGTAATGTATTGGGTGGCAGACTTGACTTCCCCCCCAAAAAAAATCTCTACAGGTTGACCAAATTTGAAGTTCTACATTTTGCTATTATTAATCAATGTAGAGCCACTACTACATTGTTTTCATGGAAAAACATCTAAGAATTTAAGTAAGAAACAAATTCAGTGTGAATCCACAGTGACAACATAGAAGCTAAAAATTTTTAATGCAATTTTAGGCTCCACTAAGATAGACATAGTGCACAGAATGAGGGAAATTATACTCCTTGTCAGATGACATTTTAAATATTGTGTTTAAGAAAAGAAATTTACCGATTGATGAAGTTTGTCCACAGAAAGCTAACCAGAGCCATGATAGACTAGAGCCCTAAACAAGTTTACCTTGTAGAAGAGAAGACTTAAGGGATTCCCTACTACTTTTCCAATTTTATTTCACATCACTTCCCCTTAATTCATTCCACTTTTCAGCCAAATTGATGAACAGTATAACTATGATGACGAAAGAATAAGAAACAATTAGAGGTCAGGTCCAGAGAAAAGGCTTTGAGAAATTTGAGAAGTGACCTGGCAGGTGAGGTGTATCAAAAAAAGGCTTCATGGGGAAGAAAGCACTTTTCTTTTTGTTTTTTTATTTTAAATTTATTTATTTATTTTTAGTTTTCAACATTCATTTCCACAAGATTTTGTGTTATAAATTTTCTCCCTGTCTCTCCCCTGCCCCTCACCCCAAGAAAGCAAGCTTACTGAATACTCCTTGCCCAGATCTGTTCTCTCTCATATCCTCCCCAAAGCTCCCCCCAACTTTCTCGTAGAGCAACGTGGATGTCTATACCCCAGTGCCTGTATATCTTATTTCCCAGATGAATGAAAAAAAAAAACAATTTTGTTTAACATTTTTCTTTAAGGGGCGGCTAGGTGGTGCAGCAAATAGAGACTGACTCTGGAGTCAGGAGGACCTGAGTTCAAATCTGGCCTCAGACACTTAACACAAAAACTAGCAGTGTGAGCGTGGGCAAGTCCCTTAACGCCAATTGCCCTCCAAAAAGAAAACAAAAACAAAAGCATTTGTCTTTAAAACTTTGAGTTCCAAATTCTTTCCCTTCTTCCTTCCTCACCCACACCCCGACTGGGAAGACAAGCAATTCAAGATAGGTTGTACATGTGTAGCTATGCAAAACATTTCCATAGTAGTTATATTGTGAAAGACTAACTATATTTCCCTCCATCCTATCCTGCCCCCTACTTATTCTTTTTTTCTCCTTTAACCCTGTCCCTTTTCAAAAGTGTTTGCTTATAAACACCCTCTCCCCCAGTCCACTCTTCCTTCTATCATCCCTCCTCTTATTCCATACCCCTCTATTTTCCTGTAGGGTAAGATACCCAATTGAGTGTGTATGTTATTCCCTACTTAAGCCAAATTCAATGAGAGTAAGGTTGACCCATTCCCTTTCACCTTCCTGCTCTTCCCCTCCATTGTAACAGTTTTCTCTTGCCTGTTTTATATGATATAATTTATCCTATTCTATCTCTCCCTTTCTCCTCCCAACGTATTCCTCTCTCACCTTTTAATTTTATTTTTTAAATATCATCCCTCCATATTCAACTTATCCTGTGCCCTCTGTCTATGTATACATGTACACTCATATACACACACATATATTTAAAGACACATACACCCTCCTATACATATATATATTCCCTTCAACTATCCTCATACTGAGAAAAATCTCATGAGTTACAAATATCATCTTTCTTTGTAGGAATGTAAACAGTTCAACTCTAATAAGTCCATTATAATTTCTCTTTCCTGTTTACCTTTTCCTTCTTCTCTTAATTCTTATATTTGAAAGTCAAATTTTCTGTTAAACTCTGGTTTTTTCACCAAGAATGCTTGAAAGTCCTCTATTTCATTGAATGACCATATTTTCTCCTGAAGTATTATACTCAGTTTTGCTGGGTAGATGATTCTTGGTTTTAATCCTAGCTCCTTTGACCTTTGGAAGCTCTTCCATCCCTTAATGTAGAAGCTGCTAGAGCTTGTGTTATCCTAATTGTTTTTCCACAATACTCAAATTGTTTCTTCCTGACTGCTTGTAATATTTTCTCCTTGACCTGGGAACTCTGGAATTTGGCTATAATATTCCTAGGAGTTTTCTTTTTGGGATCTTTGTCAAGAGACTATCAGTCAGAGGCAGCTAGGTGGCACAGTAAATAGAGCACTGGCCCTGGAGTCAGGAGGACTTGAATTCAAATCCAGACTCAGACACTTAACACTTAATAGGCGTGTGTCTTTGGGCAAGTCACTTAACCCTGGTTGCCCTCTAAAAAGCAAAAAAAAAAAAGAAAACAACTGGTGAATTCTTTCAATTTCTATTTTGCCCTCTGGTTCTAAAATATCAGGGCAATTTACCTTGAGAATTTCTTGAAAGATGATGTCTAGGCTCTTTTTTTTGATCACAGCTTTCAGATAGTCCAATAATTTTTAAATTATTTCTCCTGGATCTATTTTCTAGGTCAGTAGTTTTTCCAATGAGTTATTTCACATTGCCTTCTATTTTTTCATTTGTTTGGATCTGTTTTATAGTATCTTGATTTCTCATAAATTCATTAACTTCCATTCACTCTAATCTAATGTGGAAGGAATTATTCTCTTCAGAGAGTTTTTGAAATTCCTTTTCCATCTGGGCAATTTGGCTTTCTAAGGCATTCTTCTCCTCATTGGCTTTTTGAGTTAGTCTATTTTGAAGGTGTTATTTTCTTCAGTATTTTGGGGGTCTCCTTCAGCAGGCTGTTGACTTGCTTTTCATGATTTTCTTGCATCATTCTCATTTCTCTTTCCAATTTTCCCTCCACTTCTCTTGATTTTCAAAATCCTTCTTGAGCCCCTCTATGGCCTGTAACAATTTCATATTTTTCTTGGAGGCTTTTGATGCAGGAGTTTTGACTTTGTTGTCTTCTTCTGGTTCCATGTTTTGATCCTCTTTGTCCCCCCAAAAAGATTCTGTGGTCTGATTGTGCTTCCTCTGCTTGCTCATCTTGCCAGCCAATTTCTTGACTTTCAAACTCTTTGCCATGGTTGAACTTTGCTTCCAGAGTGGAGAGTGCTGTGTACCAAATTTCTGGGCTTTTGTGCAGTTGTTGTCAGAGCTGTTGTCAGAGCTATGAGGGGAACGTGCTCCCTACATCCACCACAAGCTCTGACACATTAGCGTTCCTCACCCCAGGACTACCACCCAAGATTGTGACCCAGATCCAAGCAGGTCAAAGCAAGAGTGTTTACCCTCTGAATGGTCTCTTGGTCCCCCTATGATCTGTAGGCCAGGAGCTCTGGAGGCAGCCATGCAGCAGCAGCTGCAGCTGCCGCCACCTCTGCTGCCCCAGAGTCAGGGGCCCAGACCATGCTCTTCTCTCATCTAGTTCCAACAGAGTTCCCTACTGACCTTTAACTTTCTCTGTGGTATTTATTGGTTGAGAAGACTAGAAACCACCACAGTTGCCAGTAGAAGTCTGCTCGGGCCTGTCTGGGCCATGAGTCTGGACTGTTTAGGGTCTGGGCCCACACAACTCATGCGGGACTGTGCTCAGCTCCCATCCTGATGCAACAGACCCTTCCTGTCAGCCTTTTCTCTCTGTCACTTTGTGGGTTCTGTAGCTCTAAAATTTGTTTAGAGGCATTTTTTTTACAAGTATTAGAGGTGGTTGGAGCAGGAGCTCAAGTAAGTTCCTGTTTTTAATCTGCCATCTTGGCTCTGCCCTGAAAGCACTTTTCTTACACCTTGGAAAAAAATGGAAGGACTTAAACTGATAGAAGTAGGGCCAAGGGAGAGTACACTATTTCCCTGAGCTTGGTAAACTATCTTCTCCCTCTATTCATTTGCATAGCCTCTCTACCCCCACCCCCCACCCCCACTGGAATATACTTCTTCTTTCTCGCTGCCTCTCAATATCCTTGTCTTCCTTTAAAGCTCAGTTTAGGTGTCATATCCTGCGCATAATATTTACTGTACTATGTCCATTTGTGAACAGAATATCTCTTCTCAAGTAGTGCTAGGACACCTTGTCTGAATTTTTTCTTTGCTCTCCCAATCACTCCTTACTTTTTGTCTGTGTACATATCATATTCCTTACAGTGTAATTAAGTTCCTTGAGGGCAGGTTCCATTAGACCTTTACTCCATTAATATGCATCCCTAGCATCTAACACAAATACTTGCACAAAGAACACATGCAATACATACATACATAGATATTCATTGAATTGAAATGAATAATTATCTTGGATATCACAAGGGTTCCAGTGGAAGTAGGATTAGAATTATTTCTCATGGCCCCACAGGGCAAAACAATGTAATGGGTGAAAGTTGCAGAGAGACAGATTTAGGGTTGATGAAAAGGCAAACTCCTTATTGATTAGAGTGGTCCAAAAATTGAAACAGGCAGTTGGGAGACAGTGAACCATCCTCCCTTGATAGAAGCATTCAAGCAGAAGAAGCTGGATGACCACTTGTCAGAGATTGCTGCACAAGTACAGGTTGGACCACAGGATTTTGGAGGCTCTTTCCTAATCTGAGTTCAACCAAGAATACAGTCCCCAATCCATTTTCTAATCCTAGAACTCTCTGCCTCTATGTTTTTACTTATACCTTACCATTCCTGGAGAGGGCTTGCCTATCCTATTTCTGCCTGTTAAAGTTCTTCCCCTTAAGGGTCAAATAAGGCATATTCTTTTCCATGAAGCCTTTCCTGAACCTCTCCCCTTCACCAACTGAAAGAGATTGCTCATATTGCTCATATTTCTCACAGGTTTTTTCCTGGACCTTGTCTTTGCCTATTTCCTAATCTGTTTATGTCAAGCTTGTTTGTATCCATATTTTAATTATTAGACTTTAAGTTACTAAGGGTTAGCACTGCCTTATTTCATCATCATCCTGTAACAGTTCACAACATGGTAAATGCTAATTAAGTTGATTTTTTCCCCCTAAAGAGTAGCTGATATGTGCTAACATCTAATACCTGAACTTTGGTGAAGTAACTATTACCATATTATAGTTAAGCATCTCACGCTAGATACCTTGCTAAATATTTTCAAATATAATAGCTATTAACAAAATTAATTTTAATTGGAGAAATTCTAAGCTTCAGTGTACTTATATACAAAGTAATCTCTTTAGTAAAATAGTATAGTTTACAGCTTCTAGATCAGTCCTCATTACAAGTAGATTATATATTTCTTGAGATCAGGGGTCTTGTCTTACCTCTTCTGTGTGCTCCATAGCGCACATTGCAATGTTGGACACAACATTATAGCACTTTAAAAAATATTTGGTTGATTGCTCAAACCTCAATTTTTTATTCCTGCTCTCCACAGAAGAAACTATGAAACCTGGAAATTCATGTTTGTGGTTGTCATGAGGAAAGCACTTTGTAAGGTGTAAAATACAAGCTAAATATAGGCTATTAGGGAGGCAGCACGTTATGAAGAAAAGAGCATTTACTCTGGAGTCAGATGACATGGCTCAGATCCCACCTCTGACATCAACCTGTGTGACTGACAACCTCCTAAGACTTAAATTTCTACATCTGGAAAATGAGAAAATTGGACTAGATAGCTTTCAAGGTCCCTTGCAGGCCTAGTTCTATGACCTTATGGAATATTATTGTACAAAACAAATCTAATCTCTCTTTTGGGCAATCCAGTTCCCCTCTATTTTTCTCTCCTGTAGTCTAAACATCACTAATTCTTTTTTTTACTAAAATTTAAATACAAAATAAGAAAATAAAAACATATTATAAACTTAAATATTGAAACTTAAATACAAAATAAGAAAAGAAAAAAATCATGTTATATGTATAGCAGAATGTAAGAGGATCCAAATATATAGCAATAAATTTCCCTTTCAAGAAAGCCTATATAATAAATCCTACGTGTTATGTTGAGAGCTGTCCATTTTTCTTTGCTTCCTTGTAAATTTTCTTTTGTTCTCTGTTGTGCTCTTTTTATTTCGTTCTTTTCCCCCCTTCCTCCTCCCACCCCCAAAGACTACAATTAAGCATGGATATATTTTATATATATATATATACACATACATATATATATAAAATATATATACATACATATACATATACATATACATATATATATATATATATATATATATATATATATATATATATATATATACACACACACATATACTTTCCTTAACAAATTCTACTTCTGGTCTTTCTTTTTATATTTGTATGTATCTCTTATTTCCTATCCCTCCTAACTCCTTCTATCTTTCTTGCCCCCCTATTACTTAGCCTACCTCCCATCCCCTTGCAAAGATCCCTCCCTGATCCTTCCATTCCCATTAATCTAAATACCCTTCCATACCCACTTTAATCTATTCCCTCACCCTCTTCTCTAGAGATCCCTCCCTTATCCTCTCCTCCCCTCCCTATCCTCTTGGCATTTTATTTCTTTCTGAATTTAGAAGACTTTTATACTCTTCTAGATATATATGTATTGTTCCCTCTTGAATACATTCCCTATGAAAGTAAGTTTCCAGAACTAACAGCTCCCCTCCCTCATCTAATTCCTCTGCGTTGTTTCTTCCTCTCTCTCCTCATTTATATAAGATAATTACTCTTTTTTAGCTGTTCCTAAATGGTTTTACTTTTTAAAGTCATATCATGGTCAGATCTACCCCAATCTTTCTTATAAAGTACCCAATTGCTAATAACAATCTTAGACATATGTTTTACATTTTACATACTCTTTGGGGTAAACAGTCTGTGCCTATTGAGTCCCTTGTAATTAGTCTTTGGTATGTACCTTATATTTCTCTTGGATCTTGTATCTCAAATCTTCTATTAGTTCAGGTTTGTTTGTTTTTTTCTTTAACAAAGTCCTGAAAGTCTGGCAGTACATTAAATGTTCATTTTTTTTTTATTCAGGATTTTGCTTAGCTTTTCTGGGTATGATATTTTAAGCCAGAACCCCAGTTTCAATATCTATGGTCTTTTAGTGTCACCATTGTGACGCTAAGTCACACTTGTTTCATTCTAATCATCACACCACCATATTTAAATTAGAGTGGTTTTTTTTCTTGTTACTTGTAATATTTTATCCCTGAGCTAGGGTTTTGGAATTTGACCATAATATTTCTGTGGATTTTCCTCACAGGATCTCTTTCAAGTTGTGATTGGTAGATTTTTTTTTCTATTTCCACATTCCCCCTTTTTTCTAATGCTTCAGGACAATTTTATTTAATTGTTTCTTGTATTATTGTATCAAGATTCTTTTTTTGATCACAGCTTTCACATAGTCAAATTATCCTTAAGTTTTCTCTTCTTGATCTGTTCTCTAGAACAGTCGTTTTTCTTATATTTCACATTCTCTTGTATTTTTAAAATTCTGTGTATTTTATGATTTTCTTCATCTCTTATAAATTCACTGACTTGCCCAATTCTGATTTTTCAAAGAGTCATTTTCTTTCTTAAGATTCTGGATCTCCTTTTCTGATTGATTAACTTTCTTTTCATGATCTTCTGTTTTTCTTGGATTGTTCTAATTTTATTTTATTTTATTTTTTAGTTTTTCCTCAATCTCACTTGATTTTTAAAGTCTTTTTTTAACTTCTTCTATGAATTCTCTTTGGACAGGTCACCATTTGATGTTACTCTCTGAGGTAGAAGAGGGTTTAGTTGTTTCAGAAATCCTCCTCTAAAGATGAACCCTGGTCTTCTCTATTCCCATAATAACTCTTTGTGGTTGGATTCTTTCTCCTTTGCCTGTGCATTTAAAAAAAATTTGTAATAGCTAGGTTTTGTAATCACCTCTAGTCCTGGCATATGAAGGGGTGGGGCAGGATAGGTGCCTCTTGCCTCAGATCCTCCTTCAGTTCTCTTCTCTAGCCTTGAACCTAAACTGAGACCTCCAGTCTCTTGTAAGTGCCCACAGCCAGTAGTGTCTCTGCCCCATGGCTTTTGCAGGCACCAGGCATGTGCCAGTTCCTTCTTGCCACCTCCCCCCACCCAAAAATGTGTCTCTGCAACATATGTGTCTGGTGTTTTTGTAACCAGAGGTTCCCTCAGTCTTTCCCAGCTCAAACACCCAGCTCCCCTCATTGTCCCAGAGGTAAAAGTTCCTGTGACTAGGGCTAAGGCAGTCTCCCAACTAACCTAACCCTAAGGTTTGCCACTTGTTGTCTAAGGTAGAGCTTCTTAAACTTTTCCCAGTCATGACCCCTTGGCACTTCATGGCTTGAGGGAATGCACAGTGCAAAGTATGTATGCTGTATATTCAGAACCAAGGATGCAATGAAGTTGCACATGGACAAACACTGCCAGAAACACCTCAAATTCACTATGTGTTTGATTTTTAATTAATTTTTGGTCATTGCGTGTTCAGAAACCTATTCTTATTGCCACATTTTTTGCAACCTCATGGAGTCATGTCCCACAGCTTAAGAAACTGGAGTGGATCTACAACATAGCTTAGAGGTGTTTACTCTTCACAAGGACCAAACCTTATCCTGGGATTTTTCTTCAGATCTCCAATTATCCCAGGAGGAACCCTATTCTGCTCATACTCTGTTTATTTTTAGCACTCTATCTGTCCTGAGGCACTATTTCATCTCCTTTGTGGGAGTTTTCTGACCTTCTCCACCATCTTCACAGAATCCTCTCCCTCACTAGTTCTTTCAATAAGACTATCTTTTGTCCCCTCAATATCCTGGTCACTATCCTCAAAAGACCCCACTTTATTTTTTTTTATCTGCCTAAAACAATGTGTTGTTTTTTAAAAAAATAACTTTTCTTTTTACCTAAGTATCTCCTACTTTCCCTGTTACTGTAGAGGGCAACATCATCCTCCCTGTCTGTCAGGCTTGTAACTTCCATGTCATTCTTAACTCCTCTCTTTCTTTCACCCCATATACCTAATATAACCTTCATATATCTTCTGACTGTGGTGTGTACCCTCATCACCTCACACAAGGACTGTTGCAGTAGCTTACTGGTGGTCTACCTGCCTCAAGTCTCTCACCATTCTAATCCACATTCAAACCCCAAAGTGATTTTCCTAAAGCACAGTTCCAACATCACAAAACCACTCCACTGGCTCCCGCAAAGCCAATCATGAGCAGCTCTCCTGAGGACTGCTGCTGTGAATGACTTTAAGGTTCTGATTGCATGGTATATAGTGAACTCTCCATTTATTCAGCAATAAACTAAAGCAAAACATTTACACCAATATAACATAACAACTTATTACTAAAGTAGCCACATAGTCTTAGACAAAACATATCATTCAGTAATTCACAATCTCCACAATCAATATAAAGTATCCATCTAAAGTCTTCTTTCATCTTCATTGGAGGCTGGCTTCCAATCATCCTTAAGCCAATCATTCTTAAGGGGTCGTGGAAAGTACAAAGGTCATCTACCCTTAGGTCACAGTAAGTCATAATCTCATCAATCAGCACTAAGTATCCAAGTAATGGTCCTTTCATCTGAACTCCAAACTGACTTCCAAACTCCATGGTTCCTCTTCCACACTCCCAGTTCATGCCTGGATTCACCAGTCTTGCCTGGATTCATAGGTAGGCAGTTGTCCAGCTCATGGTGACTAGTCCACTCCAAACCCTTCACAGTTTCTGTTTCTGGAAGACAAAGCTTAATAGAGCCACAACAATATTAAACTTAGCAGAGATACAACAATACTCACACACATTGCCAGCACTATCATCTCAATTCACTTTCTGTCTGACAAAGTAACACAAACCAACAGATAGAACTTTTGTCTGAGAAATCAAACACGCATCAGCAGTAAAGTCCCAGGACTTCTGTAAACAGCAGTAAAAGTCCTCTTTCAGGACCTATGTAAATAGCAATAGTCTTTTAGGACCTCTGTCTCAAAACAGTAAACAAGACTTTTGTCTGACAGACCAACAGAGTGCTATGGGGTGCTGAAATCACAAACATTCTCGCTCTCAGTTCTGCTTGGTCCCAGCTCACTCTTAAGCTTTTATCTGCTCTGCTCCTTTCTGTTCCGCCCTTCCTCTTGTGTCTTTCCTGTTTTGCTCTTTTGACAAGTTCCTCCCACTCATACATCCAGACTACCCCTCTGCCACAATCACTCGGAAACCTCTCCTCTTCTGAAGTTTAAACAATCCAAATTCATTCTCTAACCCAGGTCCTAGTGATTATCATCCCAAGGGTCATCTTCTGTCCTTTTTCAGTCTTTTAATTTTTTTTAAATTTTAAACTTAACAAACACCAAAAGAGAGAGAGAGAGAGAGAGAGAGAGAACATGTTCGTGTAAAATTTGAACAGAAAAGGGTGGGTTATATGTGAAACCTCAAATTTCTATCTTGTATAAATTGATTTCTTTAAAGTGTATAATGAAGTCAAGAACTTTCACAGCTATCCTGCCTTTCTGTTTCTTTCTGAAGCATTCATTAAAATTAAATCTCTTCTGAGCATCTGAAAGTTTTTCAATAATCGTCTTTTCCTTCTTTTCTACTTTTTTGGGGACAACATTGCTTCCTACTTTCTCTTTAAAATAAATTGAAAAAGAAAAACAATCCTTGTAGCAAATAAGCATAACCAGACAAAATAAGTCCATGAATTTGCCACGTCTAAAATGTGTGTCTTATTCTAAGCCTTGGGTCCATCTCCTTTCTATAGGTAGACTGGTAGCATTCTTCATTGCAGTTCCTCGGGAGTTGGTGGTTGGTCGTTGCATTGATCAGAGTTCATAAATCTTTTGAATTTTTTTTCTTTAGAATGTTGTTGTTCTTATAAAATTTGTTTTGTTTCAGCTCAATAGACTGTGTCAATTTATGTAAGTCTTCCCAGATTTTTCTAAAAACTATTGCTTTGTTAATTTCTTGCGTAAGTTTAATAATATTGGAATGTTGTCCTTTCAACAGAATGTAGTTTCCTTGTTTCTTCCTTTTTAGGTTTTGCATGTTTATTTTTGTTTTGTATGATGACACACCTCCTTTTCTGGATTCACTTGATACACAGTAAATGTTTTCCAGTCTGTAATTTTTAGCCTGTGTATATTTTTGCTTTTTAAATGTGTTTCTTGTAAGCAACTGATTGTGGGGTTTTGCTTTATTATCTAATCTGTTACTCTTTTTCATTTTTTGGATTGCTTAATTTATTTACATTTCAAATTATGGGAGTTAGGTTTATATTTTCTTCCATTTGTCTCTAATATTTGTTTTCAAATTAGAATTTTTACCCTTTCCTCTTTAAACATAGCACTGTTTTCTTTAATTATTTTAGCCTAGTCTGTTTAAGGCAATATTATCCCCACCATCTCTGTTTGCTTTTATATAGTTATTTGCTTCTCCTTTTCACCCCCTCTCAATTAAGACACAAATAAAATTCCTCCTTTTCTCTTTCTTTTCAACTTGTTATGTTTGTTAGTTTGTAAAATTCCATTTTCTGTACCTTTTTCTAAGGCAAGTTTCTTTCCCTCATTCCCTTCATTATCTATCTTCTCTTTTTGGTCTATTCTGGGCTTCTATTCCTTAGTTCATCACCCTTATACTTATTTGGAATTGCTTTATTCTCTGAATTACTCATAGAATTTAAACTACCAATTTTGAGTTTCTGATTTTGCCTTATAGGAAAATCTTTCCTCCAACCCTTCCTTTTTGTTGTTGTTCTTCGCTCTTAGAAATACCAGTTCGGGGGGCGAAGTCAAGATGCCACTGTAGAAGCAGCAAGGCTCTGCAGCTCTCCCCATAACCATCTCAAATACCTATAAAATATGACTCTAAAAAAATTGTAAAGCTCCAGAACTCACAAAATGACAGAGCGGCAGAGCTCTGGTTGAGGGCAGACTGGCAGGCAGATGGGAAGGGGTTCATCATACCACGATGGGAGCCCAGACCACTACTGCATGAACCCACAGCAGGAGCCCTAGGGCCGCCAGAACAAGCCGCAGCTGGAGCGTGAATCACCAGCAGCTGTGGCATTTTCCAGAATTAAAAACCTATAAGAAACAAGGACTAAGTGAAAGGTCAGTAGAACTCAGATAAATTTGGGGGAAAGGGATGGGCCAACTGCCCCAGGGCTAGAAGCGGCTGAAGTTGCAGCCCTGCAGCCTCTTCCACATGGCTGCTTCAGAGCTTAAAGCGTGCAGATGGCAGTGGGGCCAAGTGATCATTCAGAGGCTAAGTGCTCTTGCCCTGAGCTGCCTGGATGGGGATTGCAATCTTGTGTGGTAGCTCTGAGGTGCATTTTCAGTGAGCCAAGCTGGTGGGGGCTGCAGAAATGGTAGCCTCCTAATAGCTCCAGCAGCTGTGAAAACCCCAGAAGTTTGGGACAGAGCTTTCCTCTCTGAAAGCAGATTTCTACTGAACCTAAAATTCAAGTAATTGACTGGCAACATGAGTAGGCAAGGGAAGCAAAGTAAACCCAGCAATGCAACTTTAGATTCCTTTTTTAGGGACAAAAAGGATCAAAGCATGGAACAGGAGGAAGATAACACAGTCAGAACTTCCAAGAAAAATGTTGACTGGTTACAAGCCATAGATCAGCTTAAGAAGGATTTTGAAACCAAATAAGAGGAGTGGAGGAAAAATTGGGAAGAGAAATGAGAATGATGCAATAAAATCATGAAAAGAGTCAACAACCTGACTGAAGAAAATAACACCTTAAAAAATAGGTTGACTCAAATGACAAAAGAGGCCCAAAAAGCCAATGAGG
>CM053580.1:479234745-479245145 GCA_028627135.1 Pseudochirops cupreus
ATTGTTACAATGGAGGGGAAGAACAGGAAGGCAAAAGGGAATGGATCAACCTTCTCATTGAAGTTGGCTTAGGGAAGGAATGACATACATTTTAAATGGAGTGTCTTGGCCTACAGGAGAGTAGGGGGGAAGGAATTGAGAGGGGGGAGGATGGAGGGGAGGTATGGGGGCTGTATTAGAAGCCCACACTTCTGTAAAGGGCGAGGGACAAAGTAGAGAATAGAACTAGTGGGGGGTGGAACAGGTAGGAGGGTAATATACAGGTACTGGGATAAGGAGATCCATCTTGCCCTACTGGAAAGTCAGAGGGGTGATGGGGGAAGATATAGGAGAGAGCTGATTGGGGGAGGGGGTGTACAGTGGTATCGCTGTTTTGGGGGTGGTGGGTAGGGGAAAGATGGGGAGAAAATTTGTAACTCAAAATCTCATGGAAATGAATGATGTAAACTAAAAATAAACAAAAGTTAAAAAAAAAAGACATACCAATTCCTATGTCCCTTACTGTACAGTTCATTATTGGTGTATTTTTTCTGCTTCATCACTTTTTTTCCCCTATTTGCACAAAATCTCTGCCTTGGGTCTATATCCTTCCCACTCTTCTGGGTGTCTCACTTCTAAGAATTCTGATTTCCTTTCTCCTGAGGTAGACCTGCAGATAATATGTACTATAAGTGGGACAGCTAGATGGTGCAGTGAATAGAGCAGCAGCTCTGGAGTTAGGAGGACCTGAGTTCAAATCCAGCCTCAGACACAACACACACACAAAAACTAGCCATGTGGCCTTGGGCAAGTCACTTAACCCCAATTGCCCTCCAAAAAAGCAAAAAAAAATGTTTTTTTAAAATATGTACTATAAGTTTCTCATCTCCCTTTACAGAATATCTCTCTTCTCTCAGTTGTTTAGACTTGCAGGATATATTGCTTTGGTCTATATTTGGATCTTCTTTGCACTTTAAAACACATTATTCCATTTCCTCCTATGGTTTCTGATGGGTGAAAACTTTTCAAATTTCTTTTCATTTGTATTTTAATATCTTTCTCTTGATCATGTGTGGAATTTATTGTTTGTCCATGGAATTATTCGTTTTAGCCACTAGGTTTCCTGGAGTCTGCAGCACAGCTTTTTCTTTATTTGTTTGTTTTTCCCTTGAGGTGATCTGTGATTTTCATTTGGCACTTTGTTTTCTGCATTCAGAAGTTTGGGCAATTTTCTTTGTACTATTTCTTTTCTTTATGGTGTTCAGTTTTTTGGTTTTTGGTTTTTTTTGATGTGGCAAACCTTCCTCAAGGTTCATATGTTTTCCACGTATGGAGATCATGTTTTTAAAGAATGCTATTCTTTTTTGCTTTTCTTCTTTCAGACCATCTGTCACTTTTCTGTATTTCCATTTCTAGTCAGTTATTTATCCTTTTCTTTCTCTGTTGAGACTTGCCACTTTGAATTCACTTTTTTTTCTGTTCTGCCAATTACTTCTTCTTTGTAGATCTTTTGAATTCTGCTTTCATAATTCCTACTTCACTTTTAAACCATTTCTAAATGTCCTGGTGGTTGTGGTTCCATGATATTTGGGGAATCCTTGGGATTCTATGCCTTTTCAGGTATTGATTCATTTTCCTTTGCCTATTTATTTGTAGATACCTAGAACCTTTTAACTGATATGGAGACCACATTGCCTTCTATTACTGATATCTTCCCTGATGGTTTATCTGTTTAACATCAAGATCTTTGACTTTTTATGACTCTTGAGATCTTTGACAAATTTGTCTCTTCTCCCCCTCCCCCTTATTTTCTTCTACTGCTCACTTTCTGATTCCCTCCCCTTGATGGTAGTTTCTCTTGGGGCTGGATGTCAAAGAATATCAGCCTCCTGTCTCATTGGGCAATTTGGTTCCTCAATCTCATTTTCTATCCCACATGACTTCGGGGGTGGGAGAGGGAGAGCAGGCAGATGGATGCTAGGCACTTTTTCACAGGTTTAGTGGAGTGCCACCCATAATGTTCTTCCTTCATTCCTCTGCTCCTCAGTTTATTGGCCCTTTTGAAGCCTGAGCAAATTTCTGTCAATTTAGAGTTTGGGTCTCTGCGTGACACTGGGAGGATGAAGGGTTGGAATATATTGTTGAGTTCTGCTATATGCATTCAGTTTGTTTAACCCTGCTTCTGGGAATATGAAAACAGTAAGGGAGAAGGTGCTGAGTGAGCAGGAATTTTCTGTTAGTTCACTGATTTTTTTTTTTTTTACCTTGTTTGGGTTCTTGTCATCCAACATCATGGAAAGAGTTGAAATCGCTTTAACTTGGATGCATATTTCTTATTTTAGAGACATTTGAAAGGTCATGAGCACCAGAAAATACATTTTCTTCTCCATCCTTTCTCAATGAATTCAGGGAGTGACTCATAATCTTCTCTAACCCAATTCCTATCTTTATATTAGGGGGATTGAAAATAGATGTTGATATCCCCTCAAACAATATAACCTCTCAGCTCTTTAACCTATTATGAGCTATTCTTTTACTCCACTTACCACAGGAATTCTCACACCCTTGATCTTGATATCATAATAAATGATCCACTTCCAGCATCCAAAACTCTGAAACTCATTTATCGAATCACACCCTTTCAATATTCTATATCTTTCTATTCCTCACTCATTACCCTATTCTTTACGCTCATCATTACTTCCAATCCTTCCACTTACAGTACTTTCCTAGGTCATCTATCCTGCTGTGACTATATTTTTGTCCCTTTCAAATCTTGACCCTTAAGTTAACCATTTCAACTTTATGCCATCCTGTTCTCTCAAATCCACTATACTCTGGTCTGTCACTGCCCATATCTTTGATTGATATCATCATCCTCATGGATCCTCTATTCCTTCTCACATATGCATGAATACTACCAGAGAAAATTACCCAACTGTCCTGATTGTATACACTAAATATATATGTTATTTATTCCCAACTGGTTCAAACTATAGCAAAGCAGTTGCTATATTCCTCTCTAATTCATTATCTTTTCCACAATCCACAGCAATTATTCCAAGACTCATTTTTTCTAGCTTTCTGTACTGCACTAGTCTCCCCATATTCTCAGATGAAGACTTTATACTTTACTGAAAAAATTGACACTATTTTGTTGGGCTTTCTCTTCTCTTCTCTCAATTTCATATCTTCTTGACATAATCCCACATTCTGCCTTTACACTAATTCCTAGTGAAGATACAGTTTTTCTTCTTTGAAAAGCCAACTCCTTTACATATATCCTTGATTTCCTCCTCTAATATTTTCTCTAGAAGACTTTCCCTATAATTTCTCTCATCTCTCTCATCTGTAGTTTCTATCTACTGACTTCTCAGCTGTTGCCTACAAACCTGCCCAAATCTATGACTCTCTTAAGACTCTAACATCCCCTCAAGCTACTATCCTCTGTCTCATCTTCCTTTCTCAGTTAAACTCCTAGGAAAGGGTTTGGACACTCATCTCTACTTGTCTTCTTACTAACTCATAAACGCTTTGTAGTTTAGCTTTTGATCTCATCAATCAAATGAAACCATTCATTTCAAAGATACTTTTGTTGTTGTTCACTCATTTCAGTTATGTCTGACTCTTCATGATCCCATTTTGGATTTTCTTAGCAAAGATAGTGGAGTTGTTTGCCATTTCTTTCTCTAGCCCATTTTATAGACTTAAACTGAGGCAAACAGGGTAAAGTAATTTGCCCAAGGTTACATAGCTAGTAAGTGTTTGAGGCCAGATTTGAACTCTTGAACTCAGGAAGATGAATCCATCCTGAGTTCAGGCCTAGCACCCTATCTGCTGCACCACCCAGCTGTTCCAAAGGAATTGGGTACTATATAAACTTTAGTTATCATCATCATTATGGACAATGGATGAAGTACCTAACCAATGTCTCCTTTGTGGGTGTTTATAACACTTCTGTCTCCTGATTCTCCTCTTGCCTGTCTTACTGCTCTTTTATAGTAGCTATTGCTTGGATCATTCATGTTATGCCCCCTAACTGTAAACTGTGTGTATGCACTGAGGGCATGTCCAAGGTTCTCTTTA
The DNA here is from genome assembly GCA_028627135.1 of Pseudochirops cupreus. Classification (NCBI taxonomy): domain Eukaryota; kingdom Metazoa; phylum Chordata; class Mammalia; order Diprotodontia; family Pseudocheiridae; genus Pseudochirops; species Pseudochirops cupreus. The sequence continues at coordinate 479,238,811 of CM053580.1, forward strand.
CACATATTCTCTCACTAATTGACCTCATCAACTTCCATGGGTTTAATTTTCATCTCTAATCAGATGACCAAAATTTGTATATCCAGTCCTAGTTTGTCTCCTGAGCCCCTATCCTTCTCTACCAATTGTCTTTTGGATATTACAAACTGAATGTTAGATAAACACCTCAACCTCAACATGTGCAAAACAGAACTATCTTTCCACTGAAATCTTCTCTGACCTTCCATATTTCTGTTGAGAGAACTACCATGCCTCTAATCACCTTGTTTCAAGACTTCAATGTCCTCCTTGGCTACTTACTCTCTTTCATCCCATATATCAACTTAGTTGACAAATCTTGTCATTTCTATATCAGTGATACTCACTTTTCTGTCTCCATTCCTTATTACTAGCTATCCCCCAATCCTGGAATGCACTATCTCCTCATCTTTGAATTTTAGAATCCCTACTGATTCAATTCAAGTATCAATTTTTATATGAAATATTTTCTAATTCCCTACCTACTATCAATCAATCAAAAAGTATGTATTAAGTATTGTCATGATGAAACATCTGCAATAAGGAGAAATTGAGGCATGAAGTTCTAAACATTATCAATTTATTAGCAAGGCTAGCAATTGCCAGTAAAAGGGACTCAAGATCCCTCAGTAGTCAAGGATTCATCTGACAGTCAGAGAAATTCTTATATGCTGTTAAGAGGGTAGTCCAGTGATCCAACATAAATTAAGGCTGTGATTGGTCTGACACAGAGATTAAGGGTGGGGTGACATTTAGCTTGACTAGAAGAGATTTCCATGACTCATGGCAATAGGAAAAAACAAAAAGTTGGCTAATATCTTTGGGAAAGTCTCATTATGGGCAAAGATCTTATCATCAGATTGACTCACACCCCCTGGAATATGTCATGGTGGGCATAAATCCTATGACCAGGTTAACATATCTCCTCCTATGGTCAGCAAAAGCACATAGATTTGTGGTTGGCTTTTAACTCTTGTAACTAGGAAAGCTAAACTCTTACAAGCTTTCCCAATGAAGCCTATACAATTATGTCTGAATTTGATTCACAAACATTGATTCTGACTAGAAACCATTTTCAATAAATAATTAACAAATAATGGAAAATACAATGGAGCATGAATTTTTAATTTCACAGCATTTTTGTGGCAGGCATCGTACTCCTTGCTGAGTCTATAAGTATAAAGATGAAATGATCTCAAATCACATTGATCTAACATGTAACAGTAGAAACAAATATATATAAATACAATGAGACTGCAAAGGTAGCTTAGGACCAGGTTATATTGACTTTAAAAGTTACCCAGAGAATTTTATAATTTATTCTAATAGAGTGATTCTTTACTTTTTTTGTATTGTGGACCTTCTGGACCCTGTGGACCCCTCAATTGGTGAAGCCAATTGACCACTTCTCAGAATGTTTTGGAAGGCATTAAATTACAAATAGAATTATAAAACAAAGTAATTATTTTGAAATGCAAATTATCATTTTTTTAAAAAAAGCTTCATGAACCCCAGGTTAAGAAATTCTGTTCTGAAAGCAACAGGAAGCCAATGTAATTGGTTGAGTCATTGGGGAGTCACATGGTCAGATTTGTTTTTAGGAAACATTCTTTGGCAAAAATGTATAAGATAGTTTGGAAGGTGAGAGATGAATGAAGCAGGCAGACCAATTGTGAGGATGTTGTAATAACTGAGGCAAGAATTTGTGAGGACCTGAATTAAAGCAGTAGTTGTGTGTGTGGAAAGGAGTTCAATATGAGAAATATTATGGTGGTGTAAATGTCAAGAAGTGCCAAATAGTTGACTGTGTGAAATAAGAAAGTAGTGAATGATAAAGACAAGATTACAAAACTGAGACACCGAGAGGGTGGTTATACCTTCAACGAAAAATAGTGACATTTGAAAGAAGGGTTTCAATACAATTTTGAATAATATTGGTGACAATGAGCATTCTTGTTTCACACTTGATCTTATTAGGAAGGCTTTTAGCTTGTTCTACATCACAAATAACGATTGCTGATGGTTTTAGATAAAAACTTTTAATCAATTTAAGAAAAAATTAATTTATACCTATACTTCCAAGTTTTTAATAGAAATGAATGTTGTATTTTTTCAAAAGCTTTTTTCTGCATCTATTGCTATAATCATAGGATTTTTGTTGCTTTTATTACTGATATAATCAGTTATGCTAATATTATTTTCTCATGTAAAACCATCCCTACCTTACTAATACAAATCCACTTGGTCATAATGTATAATCTATATAATATATTGTTGTAATCTTCTAGCTAGTATGATCTCAGGAAAACAAGAATAGACTGGTAAGAAATAATGAAGAGTGAAATGAGTAGAACCAAGAGAACACTGTATGCAGTAACATCAATATTGTTTTAAGAACAACTTTGAGCAAATAAGTCATCTCAACTATTAAAAATACCCAAATTAATTACAAAAGACATATGAAGAAAGATGCTATCTGTATCTAGAAAAAAATTACAAATATAAGTATGTATAAAATGATTTTATATGTATGTATATGTCTAATGTTAGGCATTTCTAAGGCAAGGGAGGATGGGAAAGAGGGAGGAAAGAGGAAAAAATCTTTATCATATATTTAAAAAGAATAGCAAGGAGTAGAAAATAGATTTATAATTTCATGTGCCAAGGATCATCTTTTTAATTATACTGTGTTATGGAGGTGTTTGTTTTATTTGATAAATTAAAAATAAATATTTTTTAAAGGGAAGTTTTAGGAAGTAAGATAATGAGTTCAGTTTTATATGCGCTGAGTTTAAGATGCATCATGAGCATCCATTTTGAATATCCAATAGGCGATGAGGGACTGCAGCTCAGGTGAGAAACTGGTGCTGATGAGGTTACCAAGTAAAGAGGGAGAAGAGAAGAAGTTCAGGGCAGAACCTTGGGGAACATGAACACACCCAGCAAGAGAAACTGATATTGATGATGAGCAAAGGAGACTGAGAAGTGGTCTTAAGTCAGAAAATGAACCAGAAACTAGCAGAGCCACAAAAACCTGGAGAGGAAAGAGTAACCAGTAGGAGAAAGTTTTCTGCCATGTCAAACGCATTAGATAGGTCAAAAAGGACAAGAACTGAAAAAAGACTGTCATATTTGGCAATGAAGAGATCACAGGTACGTTTGGAAAGAGTAGTTTCAGTGGAATAGTTAGGCTTAAAGCCATGTTGTGAAGCATTAAGGAGTAAGCGAGAGGAAAGGAAGTGGAGACAATAAACGTAGACAACTTTTTTGTGTTTTACTACGAAACAGAGAAGAGATAGACTTGAGGGGATGAAACTGTCTAGTGAAGGTTTTTAAGGATGGAAGATTCTCGAGCATTTATATACCCACACACAACACACACACACACACACACACAGGCAGTAGTGAAAAAAGCCAGTTTATAAAGGTTGAAGTTTCAATAAAGAAGTAATGATTGAGGATGTGACTTGTTGGAGAAGATGGAAAGGGATAGGATTAAGTGTAGAGGGGTTAACCTTGGCAAGGTATTTTATGAATATTATTCCATTCACAACCTCCTATGATGGAGGTACTATAAGTATCATCACCCCTATTTTACAGATGGAGAAATTGCATTCCAGAGAATTTAAGTGACTTGCCTAAGATCAGACAGTAGTAACAGAGTGTCGCAAGAAGTCAGTGTTCCTGACTCCAAATACAGTGTCATTTCCTCTTTTCCATATTGCTTCTCAAGAAATGTGGTATAACATATTGTATCTTAAAATTAAATTAAGCCTTATTACTTTGAAAGTTTCACAATATATTTTGAGGTAATTAGAGACCAGAATTTATAGGAAACATATGGTAATATTCTGGTCTGTAGATACTTCAAATTTGACTTTATAAGGAAAGAACTTCAGAAAACTTTTGGCATCAAAAAAACATCAAGAGGTAGCTAGGTGGTGCAGTGAAGAGAGCACTGGCCCTGGAGTCAGGAGGACCTAAATTCAAATCTAGCCTTAAGACACTTAACACAAAAAACTAGCCATGTGACCTTGGGCAAGTCACTTAACCCCAATTGCCCTGCCTTCCCCTGTCAAAAAAAAAAAAAAGCAAAAAAGAAAACCAAAAAAACCATCATGACATGGTAGGTAGAACCCTGGGTTTGGAATAGTCTCACATTCTCTCCTCCTTCTAATGAAGAGGTTGTGACTCGCCCTTTCTGAGATTCAGTTTCCTCATCTGTAAGAAAAGGAGTTGGGCTAGATCAGAATTTCTTGTCCTTTTTCGTGTCATGGATTCTGGCCAAAGTCTAATGAATTCTGTGCACCCCTTCCCTGAATAATTTATTTTAAATGCATACAATAAATGTATAGGATTACAAAAGAAACCAAAGGTTAATGAAAATGAAGATATAACTTTTTAAATTTAAATTTAAAGATTCCCCTTTAATTCATCTTTGAAGATCCACTTCAGTCCAAGGATCCCTGAACAAGATGATCTCAAAAGTCTCTTCTAACTCCAAGATTCTCTTATGCTAAATTTCCATCCAAATATTATTCTGTCACAGAAAGATCTTCATCATGTAAAGAGGGACAACAAATGATGCACGTGCACACGCATGTTCCCCTCCTTAGAGGCTGGGACACAGTACTAAGTGGTGCTGGTGTCTTTCCTATTCCATTCAAATTTCTGGAAATATTTCCTCCAGGGGGAAAAAAGGAATGAAGGGACAATTTGGGAGGGAAGAACCAGTTTCCCAAACTTTAAGATCCAGTAGGGGGTGCTAGCACAATCAGAAGATACTGCCTCAGGCATACTGACATAGAGGAGGGAATAGGATTTACTGCAAATCTGCTCCGATTTGAAAATAGAGATTTGCTAGTGTTGCAAGGGAAAGGCAGGCCCACATTATTCTTTTACCTCCTCTCTCACCTCCTCCCTCCCAAACCCCCAAATCAAAAAACCTCTTTCCAATAAGCCTTCCATATGAAAGTTGGGGAAAAGAAGGATTAAAAATAAAAGAAATGTTGGGGTGGCTTTTTTTGTAGGTATAAAAACCACTTTTAGAAACTTGTCTCATATGGGCCTATTATCAGAAGGACAATGCATGCAACTGACTTGTAACAACTAATTGTAAAATTTTCATTTTAAACATTTACACCTCAGAAATCAGCAATTACTGAAAATCTGGGCTTGAATTATTGTTTTATTGATTTTCTGAACTTAAGAAAGTATGAATAATGCAAATTAAACTCAAAAGCCTGCATTCAGTTTTTTTGCATTCACTTTTTCCCCCTAGACAGCGCCATTGTTAAACACTTACCAGCACACCCCCTGCATTGCTCTATAATCATTGCTTGAGCTCAACAGGTGTGTAATAGGATGCTCAGGAAATGAAGTCATCAGCAGACTGAAAGTCTGGTGAATATAGGCTAAGAATTAGTAGTAATAATATTACATGGCATTCATATTTTGCAAAGTGTTTTACATTTTCTCAAATCATCCTCACAGTAACCCTTGCAGAGTTAGGAACAAATCTCCTGGGAAAGGGGATGAATACCACTTATTGGAGGAGGGCTGAAATGTGATGAGATCCTGGAGACAGGAAAGAGATTCAGTGACAACAGCCACGCCTCCACCTGCTGGGAACAGAGTAGAAATTCAGTAGAGTGGAGCAGGAAAATGGGAAATAAGAACAGCAGTGACAGAATAGCCCTGACCTGGGCCCTACCCAAATTCTAGATATATTGCATGTCCTTGGGGCAAGGTTGCTCAGTTGGTAGTGGAGGGAGGGTTTTGATACTTTCTGGATTCTCAGATATAAATTATGTTTATATTTGTAAATAAACATTTTTGTTTGGAGCTTTGTGAACCTGTGTGCCTGTAAGGGGAATTGGTAACTCCCCCTGGGGAGTGATAGGATGTTGAAGTCCTCAGATCGTAGGGGTAGGGGCAATGTACCAGAGAAATGGGAAGTATCCAAAGTGTGCTTGAGCCTTTCTGTCAGGATGGAGCCTCTGACATGAGACAAATACAGCCATCGGCAAATCAAATAAATAATCTTCCTGGAGCCATTTCTCTTTGTCAGGCAGAAGATCCTCTCAGAGAAAGAAGAAAAAAGAGATTCATTGGTGGGTCAGGGAGACAGCAGAATAGGAGAACAGCCACTAGGAAGAGGAGCCCTAGAAACTACAGTGAATCGTACATATGATGACCAACCTTGATAAACTGGACTATCCTCAACAATGCATAGCTAAAAGACAACTCTACAAGCCTCAGGATGGAAGGAGATATCTAAACTCAGAGAAAGATATAGAAAGACTATAGTTTAAATG
>CM053580.1:479245245-479259613 GCA_028627135.1 Pseudochirops cupreus
GTCTGGTTTTGCTTTTTTTTTTTTTACCAGTGATCACTCATTGGTTACAACCCTTCTATATAACCAAACTATTGTACAATGTGAAAGTATTTGCAGATCCTATACATGATTGCACGCCACCATGGAGGGGGGGAGGGAGGGGAGAAAATCTGAAACTCAAGTGATTGTGGAACTGAATCTTGTAAACTAAAAGAAAATGAACAAGTCATTCAAAAAAAAAAAAGAAACTACAGTGAACCAAACCCTACCTGTGCTTCAGGTGTTCTTTTCAAAATAATTCTGTTGAATTATGGGAAAGATCACTTCTGCACATAGATGTACTTGGTGCTAATGCTTAGGGAAGATTTTTCAGGGGCCTCTTGTAGAAATAAGAAAAAAGAACAGGATTTGGTGAAAGGGAAGTACTAAATAAATGCTTGTTGAATGTTGAATAAATTAATGTATAAATAAAGAATACCTATGGGACCAGGTCTGGCAGTTCCACTTCTCAGGTTAAGGTTGAACAGGCCAAAAAGTTTTTATAATGAGTAAAATTGGGTTATATCTACAGCATGAAAGCTAAGCCTCAGACAGGGGAAGAAGAAAACTTGGGGTGTTTTTTTTCCTTCTCTTCATTGTTTCCTCTCCTTATAATTTGTAAATATTTGTTCGTGCCTAGTCAACTCATCTTTAAAGTCTTTTCTAGTTGCCCCCATGTCAGAGGGAGATCCTAGAAAGAACTTTGGAACTAAACAGTCCAAGATCATTAGACCATAAGCTCCATGTCTTATCTAAACCTTATCTTCCCTCTCATCTGGCACAGTACATGGCACACAGTAGGTACTTAACAAATATCAACAAAACAAGATTTAATTCAATCCAGTGGAGCAGAATGGTATCAATTTCAGATATTTTACCTGAGGTCCATCTAGTCTTGAATGCTTAAAAGCTGATTCTGTTGCAAGGATAGAAATGCCCTTGGGCTTGATTCAGAATTTATATTGTTTCAAAGTTGAGGATAAAACTCAGTCTTGAGACATGTTTTTGAGTATTCAGTCTCACTTTAGCCTTTTGATTCTTTGATTCACAGAGATACTAGTTATAGTCTAGGGAGGGGTGGTGAAAGTCCAGTCAAGGTCATCGTAGGCTTGACATCACTTGTAGGGTGTGTTTAGAGAGGGATAGAATAGATCAGAACATCATAGATTTTTGAGCCGGCATAGGCCTTGGAGATCATTTAATACTGTTTTTCATTTTACAAATGAAGGACCTGAGGCTGAAAGAGGTGATTTGCACAACATAGGTCATGAATAAAAGATACAGGATTTAAACTCAAGTCCTCCGACTCCAAATCCCTTTTCCAGGATTCCAGACAAGCTAATATACAAAGACCAATTCAGGCTACAGCATTAAGGAGGGAGGGGTTGGGTCACATGCTGAAATCCAAAGAAGGTTGCTTAGCCTGAGGCACAGTAAAAAAAAAAACACCTTCCACAGAAAATGCTGTTCTCAGCTCAGAGCAGGAGGGGAGATTGCAAGGATGGGGCACAGGCTTCATCACTGACCTACTTCCTAGTTCTCAGTCTAAAGACAGAAGCTGAAAACTCATATAGAAATGATAGAAGCCTCAACTCAAGCTCTGGGATATTTGGAATTGAGAAATCCTTATTAGAAAAGGCCCCAAAGTAGAAGTATAGCCTCTAGCATTTCCTCCAGAGAGAAATTTTCCAATTGCCCAGAAGTCAGTTCCAATAGCAACACCTTTTGCTAACTTTTCAAGAAGATGGTGTATTAGGTCTATATACTGGCATAGACCCCTGAACAGGAATAAATATCAGAGTTGTTGTTTAGTCCTGTCAGTTGTGGCTGACTCTTTGTGACCCTATTTTGGGTTTTCTTATCAACGATATTGGAGTGATTTGCCATTTCCTTCTCCAGCTCATTTGACAGATGAGGTAAACAGAGTCAAGTGACTTGCTGAGGGTCACGCAGCTAGTAAGTGTTTGGGGGTTGCATTTATATTCAGGTCTTCCTGACTCTAGTCTAGACCCTACCCTCTATCTGCTGTGCCTGCTAGGTGGTGCAGTGGATAGAGTGCAGGGCCTGGAGTCAAGAAGAATCATCTGTAAAATGAGCTAGAGAAGGAAATGGCCAACTACTCCAGTATCTTTGCCAAGAAAACCCTAAATGGAGTCACAGAGTTGGACCCGACTAAACAACAATAAATATCAGAGACTGAATATCAGTTCCAGAGGGTATGACCAATAAATGGGATAATCATTTCATTCTTCCAGCACAAACATTTTTTTGAAGTCTGGGTTTCTTGGCTGAAGGTGGTGCAGGGACTACTCATAGGCCTGATCCTAGAATTGATTAACATTGAAACTGTCCTGCTCTATCTCCAAATTGGACTGATTCATCTCTCCTGAGGCAATCTGGTGGTCTTCTGCTCCTAGCGGCTCAAAATGTCAGACTTAATGTAGGTAGCCAGTTGATAGAGCCCACTATGGCCCAGAATTTCTGAGCTCAAGAGATCCATGTGTACCATTTTGTCCGGCCAGCATGTGCTCTTAAAAACAACTTTTTTTTAATTGACATCATTTTAAAAATATTATCTACATTTCCAAAAATACCTTCCTTCTCTCAGGAAGCAATCTCTTATAACAAAGTTTTTTTTTTAAGTTCATCAACGTTCAAGACCTCTGATTACAAACACCTTTCCAATTCTGAGATTCTATGACTCTAGACAATTCTAGAACAAAGACACGTTGAAAAAGCCTGACATTACATAGTAATAGCGATGATGATGATGATGATGATGGTGACAATTAGCATTTATATGGCCCCTACCATGGGCCAGGCACTGTTAAGTATTTTACAAATACCATCTCAGTTGATCCTCACAATAATCCTAGAAGATAGGAGCTATTATATTTCCATTTTACCATTGAGGAAACTGAGGCATATAAAGATTAAGTCATTTGCCTAGGATTATAAGGTTAGGATGTTCCGAGGCTGGATTTAAACTCAGGTCTTCCTGACTTCAGGCCCAATTCCATTGTGTAACTTAGCTGCCATTAAATGCTATATATTATATGCCTTGTCCCTCACTTCTTTGCAAAGACGCCTTCTTATATCTCTTCTTGGGGGCGAAGTTTGGTCATTATCATCTCAGAGCATTCATTTCCAATTATTTTGTTCTCGTTCCTTGCATTTGCATTTTTATACTAATTATATTTATTTTTCCTGCTTCTGCTTACCTCACTTCATATTAATTCATATGTTTTCCCATGCTTCTCTGTATTTGTCACAGGCATTGTTTCTTATATTACACGTATATTCCATTTCATTCATAGACCATGATTTGTTTAGTCATTCTCCAATTGATCGGCATCTAAGTTCCTAGTTCTTTGCTACTACAAAAAAATAGTGCTGCTATAGATATTTTGTGTATATGAGACCCTTCTTCCTACTTTTGACCTTCTTGGTGTATATTTCTATCAGCGAGATCTCTGGATCAAAGGTGATAGACATTTTAGTGACTTTTTTTTTTAGCATAATTCCAAATTGTTTTCGATGGTTGAAGTAATCCATGGCCCCACCAAGAATGCATTAGCTTTTCTTATGTTTTTACAAGTGCTTAAAACAGCTTCTTCAAGCTAAGTCTGTCTCCTTGGAGATTTGGAAATGGTGGACTTTGCAGTTTCTGCCCATAGAGAATCACCAATTCTGTTACTGGCAAGGAGAGAAGAGTCCCATAGTAACTCATTAGTTTACAGAACTCTCTCATCTGTCTTTCCCAGGACAGATGAAGTTAGAGGTTGATACTCAATACCAGGGAGAAAGTCTTGAAGGAGCTTTTCCAATAGCAATGATGTTTTTACTAGGAGAAATCACATGGGGAGATTTGCAGGCTTCTAGCTGCATCTCCAGCGTTTACTGTGCTCTGGTTAGTCAGCCTTAAGTATGCACTTGGGCTCTGGCAGTATCTGTTTAATAACCTTTTCTGAGAAAAGCTAATGATGGTGAACTACAGATGTTTCAAATATTATTTTGGATATTATCACCAGCTGTGCATCTCTAATTCACATGAAGGTATAGTTACATAACTCAGAGGCAGCCCATTTTTATTAGAAAAAACAATACTAATGATTACCTAGAATTTATGTAGCCCCTCGTTGCCACTGTGCCCAGAATAAAGCTCTATTCTTCAAGAATATGCAGTGTTGGTGGTGTGGATATTGAGTCCACTGACTCGGATTACAACCTGTTTATAACTTAAATAATGGTCTCTGAGAATTGTGGGTGAAAATTTGCCACGGGAAAGCCAGTCTGAATGTGATGAGCCTATCTGAACTTAGCAGATGCCTCCTGTACATATATCCCTTCATTTAGCTGAACCAAAAAGCACTGCTTTTGTGAAGCTGTCTAATGAGATAACATCTGTAAAGTCATTTGTATACCTTAAGGCCCTGTATCAATCCCAGCTGTTATTGGGAAGGAAAGAAGGAAGGAAACAAGTGCTTATTAATTGCGAGGTGCTGTGTTACATGCTTTATGAATATTATCATTTGATCCTCACCACAATCCTGGAGATAGGTACTGTTATTATCTTTAATTTACAGGTGAGGAAACTGAGGCAGACAGTGAAATGACTTGCCCAAGGTCACACAGCTAGTTAGTGTCTGAAACCGGATTAGAACTCAGGAAGGTCTTCCTGGTTCCAGGCCCAGACCTTTACCCACTATGTCACTTAGCCACATCTTATTACAATTATTAATATAAACGGACCATATAACATTAAAATTTGCAAAGCATTTTGCATACTTTTCTTTCAAGATCAGTTGGTGTGCCTCACCCCTGGGCCCTCTCTTTCTAACTGCTTTGTATTTAACAACTCTGTATTTACAGCAGAACCTCAGTTTGATGAGGTACAGGCTCTGGGAACCCCCTTTAATCTCCCCACTTGATGAGGCATTTGCCTGTGGCCATAAACCTTTCATTATCCTAGGCTCAAATCTCTGTTACTCAATATAGCCTAGCCCTCCACTGTGCAACTACTTCCCACCCTTGATCCTATCAAAATATCTATACCCAAATCTATTACTCTTAAACTACCCTAGCCCTCCATTGTCTGTCATCTCCAGGTAGACTTCAGCTATCTCCTACTCTTAATCCCATTCCTGGAGTCTGACTTCAGTTCCTGTATAGATCCTCCTTAGATTCCTCCTCAAGACCCTCCCCAAGACCCTCCTCTAGATTACCCCTAGATCCCTCTCACAGTCTTTCTATATATAAGATCCATCTTGCCACCAGGAAGGGGCTGAGATTCAATCTAGAGGAGATTCAATCTGGCAGCTTGTCAACACAAGCCTCACAAATACCTAGGCTCCTTAAGAGTCTACCCATTATGGTGAATCTTTAATAAACTTTGTTTTACTTTGTTTGAGAGAAGGCTTGAGTTGAATTCATTTGGCAGATGTTGGTGTGTTGGTATTTTAGGGTATTCAGCACCCCTAAACCCCAAACCTCAATAGATTTACAAGTAACTCGGTTTAAGCCTGCTTTGCTGGACAAGGAAAAATTTTTTTGCAAAATTTGTCTCGCAGGACGAACAAAAATTCTCAGTACAAACATCGTGTTTGTTTCCACTGGCTTAGAGGTGCTAGTCATAAGCTGCTGCTCTTCCAGTGGAGATGTCACCATGATATTAAGGTAGAACGGAGAAAGGCTCTTACTCTTGCTATAGAACCAACTGGCAATCCCCGTACCAGTTGATATCTTGCCTCACCCAACAGTTCACCCAGCTCCCCAGGGCCCTCTGGAAGAGGCACTGACCCAAAATGAAAGTAGTTCAGGATTGTACCAAAATGATGACCATTCTGGTCAATCTGCACCCAGCCTTTGCAGTCTGTGAGCATCTTCATGCAGCCACTGAATATAGCTTTTGAATATGGTGTCCTGCTCAGTCAGGGTCTGCAGCATGGTATAATGCAGTTAGCCCTCCACATTCAGCTTCACATACTTCCTACTGGGACTCAGCGGCTAGAGATTATAGGTGGCTCTCACTCCTATGCCTACGGCCTGGAGGGTGGGAAGTGTGGGTTACTAGGGAGGGGCTTGGGGCTTGGGACCCCAGGGGAAGGGCAGTCAGGTATCCCTGGCCTGTGGCCTCAGGGGACATTCTGGCCATTCCCGCAGGAGGTGGCAGAGGTGAGTGGTTGCAGTAGAAGCAAAATCCCTTTCTTCCCTCCCCAGGCCACCTGCCCCCTCCTCTGACCCCAGTCCTAGCCACAACCTCTGACCCTGCTCTTCGGACCCCAGCCCTCTTCCAGAGCCCTTCAATTCCCTATCCTACTTCCCTCTACTCTCAGACCGTCTCTCTCTTCTCCCTCTTGCCAGCCATGATCCTTCTCAAAGGTAAAGTGCAGGTTAATTTGTTTTATTGTCAGTTCATATTGTGTACTAATCATTGCTATTATATTTCAGGTGCCTTAGGGACAAAAAAATTTACTTAAAATTATAAATAATCATTTTTATATGAATTTTTGGGGGGTATGTGGTACCGAGCATCTGACTTTACATTATTTCCTTTGGGAATATTTGCTTTGCAAGATGAACAAATTGCATGAGGAAAAGAATCTCAGAATGAATTAAATTCATAAACTGAGGTTCTACTGTATTTGTATTCCTCTCCAGGATCACTGCCTTATCATGGTAGAAGGACTTGTATGGGGTAATGAAACTGTGAGCTATGCTGTGCAGGGTTACCCAAGACAGATAGGTCATAATAGACAGGCCTGACAAAAGGTGATCCACTGGAGAAGAAAATGGCCCACAACTTCATAGATAGCATTAAAACTACATATGTGTGTGTTTGCATATATTAACATATATACGTGTGTATGTTTGTGTGTATGTATATATGCATGTGTATGTTTGTGTGTATATAAATATCTATACCTATATCCATATCTATATCTATAGACACCAGAAAATGAGCCGCTTGGGCTGGAAGGTGTCCAACATGCTAATGGGGAAAAGTGCAGGGCAAACACAATTACCTCCAGAGACAATGAAGCAGCTGGGCCAAAGCCAAAAGGGAAGCTTAGCTGTGGGTATGTCTGGTGATGAAAGGAAAGTCCAATGCTGTAAAGGTCAATATTGCATAGGAAACTGAAATGTAAGATCTATGAACCGAGGTAAGTTGGATGTGGTCAAATAGGAGATGGAAAGATAAAACATTGACATCTTGGGTGTCAGTGAACGTGATCATTATATATACTATTGTGGGCAAAAATCCCTTAGAAGAAATGAAGTAGCCCTCACAGTCAATAAAAGGGTGAGAAAAGCAGTGCTGGGTCATAATTTGAAAAGTGACAGAATGATATCTAGTCAAATCCAAGGCAAACTATCCAACATCACAAAGAAAATATATGTAAAGTTCTGCACAAAGTTTAAATTGCTATATTAATATCAGTTATTATATAGTGGTGGATATTCCTGCTCAACTACAAATTAGACATATAGATGGGGCACTCACAGTGAGAAAAAAAGTTGGACGTATTATCAGAAGACCCGAGTCTGGGGCTCTGCCCCTTTGTCATCAGTATCCTTGGTCAGGAGACTTCATCTTTTTTATTCTGTTTCAAAATCGGGGTGGTAGTGGTGGTGGATGAGGTTACTATTGAACTCCATCACAGCTCTACATCTATGAATATTGAACTACATGCACATTAAGTTCCTTTCCAATTGTGAGATTCTGTAATCATATGATAAGTCTTTCTTGATATAATCCTGGGTTCTTATTCCATCCCTATAATTTCTGATTTTTTATTATATTTGTCCTTTTTATATCAGTGTTTTATACACTTAGGTTTATATAATTTGAGTCACTCCATAAGCATTTATTAAGTATTTCCTATGGGCCAGATGTTGTGCTAGGAAACAAGGAAACAAAGAAAAAGGAAAAAGGCCCCCTCCATGAGGAGATCACATTCTAATGGTGGAGAAGGCATAAACAGAAATGAGAGTGTGAGCCTCAAGAGAGCAGGGGTTCTCTTTGTTTTCTCTTTGCATCTCTTTCTATTAATACGAATGTCTAGGCCAGCGGTTCTCAACCTGTGCGTTATGTTCAATTTGTAACAACGGAAATACATCCTGCATATCAGATATTTACATTACAATACATAACAGTAGCAAAATTACAGTTATGAAGTAGCAGTGAAAATAATTTTATGGTTGGGGGTCACCACAACATGAGGAACTATATTAAAGGGTTGTGGCATTAGGAAGGTTGAGAACCACTGGTCTAGGCCATAGTAAGTGCTTAATAAATGCTTGTTAGTGACTGATTGACTAAAGATATAAAAACTCAAGTTCCTAGAAGGCATGAACTCTCTTCCTTTTGGGTTTTGTATCCCCAGCATTTAGCACAGTGGCTGGCATGTAATAAGGGCTTGATAAATGCTTTTTCATTGAAAAAAAACATGCACATACCTAACTCACCAGGTTGTTGTGAGGATCAAATGAGATAATATTAATAAAGTGCTTAGTACAATGCCTGACATATAATGGAGACTTAATAAATGCATATTTCCTTATTCCTCCCATATATGTGTGTTACACATACATATATGTGTATATATAGACACACACACACACACACACACTGTGTATATACAGACATACACAATTTAAGGGCAGCTAGGCAATGTAGTAGATCCACTGGCCCTGGAGTAGGAGCTGACTTCAAATACTGCTTCAGGCACTTACTAGCTGTGTGACCTTGTGTTGTGGGCTGCTCAGTGTCCAGCACTAAGCATGATCAGAGATGTGAATAAGAAATGACCAGGTCATGTGGGTAGTTCAAGGAAGAATGATGAACTCCATTTAATGATTCCTTGAACAAGGTTTTTATAGAACAAGCAGACAAAGATTCAAGTACTCTTATCAATAAGCTTAGTTTGTCATATCCTGGACTATTATTGTCATTATCATAGTTTTATCATTATGATAGTCTGTCACATCCTGGAAGTAGCTCAGATAAGATCAGGCTTTGGTATCAGGCTCCAGGAAGTCATGGGAAAAGTCAGTTAACTCTTATCAAAATGTATTCACATACAAAGGATGCTTTGAGAGCAGGCTTCAAAGCCGGGAAGCCAAAGCCACAGTCTCAAAGACATCTGCATAGAAACTGACCCCTAAGAATCAAATACTTTGGCTTTCTACAAACTTGGACAAGTCATTTCACCATTTGCCTTAATTCCTCATCTGTAAAATGAGCTGGAGAAGGAAATGATAAACTACTCCAGTATCTTTGCTATGAAAACCCCAAATGCGGTCATGAAGAATTGTACATGACTGAAAAATGATCGAACAACATATGCATTTACACACACACATACATACATATACATATGTCTATATCAGATAGCTATAGATATGACAAATGGAAAGTAGATAGAAAGTAGATAGATAGATAGGAGAAGTCTCTGGCAGTTGGGAGGGAGCCAGTGATGACTGAATCTTGAAGGAAGTCAGAGATCTAAAAGGTTGAGTTTAGGAGGGAAACCATTCTAGGAATGGTAAACTAGTCCAAAGGCTAGAACAGTATGAATGGATCATAGCAAGTGTGGAGAAAATTAATGGGTAAAAAACATAGAAAGATGGAAGGGGCCAGATTGTGAAGAGCTTTAAATGCCAAAGAGAGAGTTTATATTTGATCCTAGAGATAAAAAGGAGCATTGGTGTTGATTAAGCAAGGACTGACAAAGATTGGCTCTTTAGACCTATAAGAATCTGTCAAGTGACTAACTCAAGGATCATGGTCCACCACTTATCAACTTTTGTAGGACTTTGTTCCTGCTTGCTCAGTGGATTGAACACTGGATCTGGGGTCTGGGAGATCTGAGGTCAAATTTAGCTTCAGACACTTACTAGCTATGTGACTCTGGGCAAGCAAGCTAACTAATTTCTGTCTCAGTTTCCCCAACTGTAAAGTGAGGAGCACTTATCTCATAAGGTTGTTGTAAAGAACTATGTGTCTGGCACATAGTAGGTAACTAATAAATACTTACTTCCTACTCTACTTCTAAACCTAGTAGCCGAAGTGTCCTAGAGATATTGTCTGAATTTTAGCACCTGGGAATAAGAGAATAAGAGCAAAAAGATGAAACCCTAAGAGTCCCTTAGCAACAAAATGGAGGGAAAGACAATCACAAAGAAAGCAGAGCTTTCATCTACTATCTTCCCTGACCCCTTAACTGTAAAACCTGTTGAATGCTGTCTGCATCTCCAGTTTAGGGGGTGTGAATGAAGTGTATGAGTGTCTCTGCCTTGATGGCTGAGGGGAAACAAATAGTCCATTCTAATACAACCCATCTTCCTGAGCTTGCACAACTGAAAGGTCTGAAAAAGCTACGAATCATACATCTGAAAACATACAGCTATGAATGGGATGTCATCCTCAGGAAAGGAGGCTTGGCCAAATGCCTATCATCGTTCCTCTCCTCATTGGGTCCAGCTCCCAAACACATAGTGCCCCAGTTTCCTTGGACAAAGCCTACCTCCTGGACTTTGTGTTGTTGACACAGCTGGAGACCCAGAAATTCAAGTGAAGTTTTTGTTCTAAATTAGTGTTTCCGTGGGGGGGAAGGGGCGCCTCAAGGGTCAAAATGGGAATTCCAACAATTCAATTCGAGAATTGCTAGGTTTGGGAAAGGGAGAGGTTGTGAAGAGGAGAAATTGAAGGGGAAGTTCTGACTAAGAGGAAGTCAGTCATGAAAGAAGTGGGCTGGGATCACCCCATTGATTTTGGCTCAAAGAGGTGAAAATAGTGTGAAAGGTTACGATGCTAAAATTTTTGGAAAGCCTCTCAAAAAAGCTGATATTCCCTGCTCTTTAGTAGTCACCTATGATGTCTAAAAATGTGTGGAGAAACCAGTTGTATAAGTTAGTTATAAAACTTGCTCTTCACCTTCCCACCCCCTTCCTGCGGATCTGTTAGCCAAATCTATGGCATCTGGAATTATGAGAAACCCCATAACTCCTGGTCAAAATATGAAGACAAAATATGTGGTCACAAACATAGCACACAGATTTCATCAAAGCATTTAACTACCATGATCTTGTTTGGAACAAAATGGAATGATTTGGGCTGGGTGATCATATGATTGGTGGATATTGAAGAGGTTAGGAAACCAGACCTAAAAATGTGAATGAATTAATAACAGCCCAAAGGGAAATGCCTAGTGGAATGCCATAAAGATCTATATTCAGATATGTTCAGTTCAATTTATTTTTATTTTAATTTTTTGCTTTTTGGAGAGGAGAAGATAGGGCAATTGGGGTTAAGTGACTTGCCCAAGGTCACACAGCTAGTTTTTTTGTGTGCTAATTGTCTGAAGTCGGATTTGAACTCAGGTCCTCCTGACTCCAGGGCCAGTGCTCTATTCACTCTATTCACACTGTATTAACTCATCATTTAACTCAACCCTGTTGTGTTAAATTTAGCATTGCAGAATTTCACAACTGGAAGGCACTCCCAACGACCACTGAGTCCAGCTCATCCCTGAAAAAGGTATCTCCTCATCCATATTCCTAACAGGTTGTTCGTCCAGGCTTTGTACTTGAGCAAGCCACTACTATCCCCTGGGGCAAGCCCATTTGACCTGTGTATAGTTCTAGTCATTAGGAAGGTTTTCCCTCCAAGTTAAATCAACGATTCAACAAACATTTATCAAGTGCCTACTATATAAAAGGTTAAGTGACTTTTTTAAGGCCACAACTATAATGAGAATAATTTACTTAGAATGAGTAACTCCATTTTTTTAAACCTCTGTTTTCTGACTTAGTAATTGTTGTGTAAGAATATAAGAACTTGAGAATAACTTGGCAATGACATATGTTCCCCAAATTAGGTAAACAGCTACTGATGGCATGTGTGTTCTCCAAATTAGGTAAACAACTACTAATGATGTGTGTTTCTAAATCTGTTAAATAACTAATGAACACTTAATAATGATGTGAGCTTTTAATTTCCTTTCACCATAATTTGTAAACACCCTTAGTCAGAACTGTAAAAACCTACAGATGGCCCCAGTCATCAGCCTACTCTTGAAGTTGAGACCAAGACAGAATCCTGCATTCCTCGTGCTTGAGATCTGAGTACTCTTTGTTCCTTCAAAAGCAACCCAGAGAGATGCAGACTTGCCAGAATGCTACCCCAGAGGGAGACTCCTGGTCTCCAACAGAGAGGGAACTTTGTCATGGGTACGGGTATGAGATACACTTAGTGAAACTTCTAGGAATCAGATTGGTGATTTGTTGCTGATGTTAACACTTTTGTATTAGTATGCCATCAGCCCTAGTAAGCATAGGGGATAGTAAATGGGTCTTACACTGAGTCATATAACAATCTAGCAAGTCAGGGAAGTACCATGTCATTCTCATGTTCCACATTTACAATAGATGATTACAATTGATGTCTGATCCTAGAAAAGTGCAATCATTTCATGTTTGTCCCCTGAATTTTTTGCCTCAATTCCTCAAAGCTTTAGGCCATGGCAAGGCTATCCTTATTCCTTACTAATGCTAATTCTTCTATTTTTGGCCACAATCTCAGACCTCATAAGGAGCGAAATAAACCCAGAAGCCCCAGGCTTCACCTCTCCTCTTGAGGAAAGGATCCCAGAAGTCAGAAATCTAGCCCATGTGATGGAGGAGGGCAAATCTATGCAGTTCATAGAGGACTCCTCATATCCCAATTTAAAGTGATGAAGAAAGTCAGCAGCACAAGGAATATAAGGGGCTACAAAATGTCCCTTTTAGCAGTCACTTATCCTTATCCAGTAGTAAAATAACTAATCAGTGTTTCCCTGACTAAAGATCTTAGCAGAAGTTACTCCTATGTTAAAAACCAATCACCCTTCAAAAACACTATTCCTCTGTATGCATTATTTCCCTCAATAGAAGGCAAGCTCCTATTTATATCTCCATTGTTTATAACAATGATAAATATTTTTTCATTCATTTCTTCATTTTATCATGCATCATTTAACTCAATCCATTGTCCAAGTACTAGTCCCCTGGACTAAGGTACCTGACACTGTGTTAAGTGCTGCAGGTACAAAAAACAAAAATGCAAACACCTTTACCCTCAGGGAACTTACATTCTTTAGGAGTAATTCTTATTGATATCTTTGGGTTTTGCAACATTTTCAGTATTTCTTCCTCCTCACCCATACCTCAGCCATCTACATGATAAAAAAAAAATAAAGCTCAAGAAAACTAACCAAAATTTCTAAAAATTTTGAGGTTATATCCTCCCAACCAAATCTACCTCTATTTAAAAGTTCACGAAAGAAAGTAACTTTTCATTATCTTTTCTTTGGGGCCAAACTTGGTCATTATTAATTCACAATATTCAGATTTTTTTCTTATTTTTTTAAAAAAGAATTACAGTTATAGTAATATCATGTATTGTTTTCCTGATTTCACTTATTTCACTCATAAAGGCTCATATAAATCATCAGATGCATCTTAGTATTCATCATGGTCATTGTTTTTTTCAGCACAGATATATTTGAGTGCCCAAATCTGCTTAGTCATATCCCAATCATTGCATTGGGAATGCACTTAATTTCCTGTTCTACAAAAAGTGGCAATATAAATATTTTAGTGTATCTGAGGTCTTTCTTTTTGTCATTGACCTCCTTAGGTTACTTGCTTAGCAGTAGAATCTCTGGGTTACTTGATTTGATTTACTCCTTTTGAGTAATCCCAAATTGAGGAGTTCACATTCTTATAGCAGAGACTATATGTATACATGTTACCCATAATCTAGCCTCACCCTTCCTAAGAGTCTGTTTTCCTGAGATTTGGTCTAATCCTGGATGTCATTCCTTTTTTTTCAAAGTTGATTTGTTTATTTACTTTTAGTTTACAAGATTCAGTTCCACAATCTCTTGAGTTTTAAATTTTCTCCCCTCTCTTCCCCGCCTCCCTCCATGCATGCAATCAAGTATAGGATCTGCAAATACTTTCACATTGGACATTAGTCTGGTTGTATAGAAGGGTTGTAACCAATGGAGTGAAGAATGGGAAAGAAGAAATAAGACCAAACATGGAAAAGAAAGAGAGCATGTAGTTTGCTTCAGTCTCCATTTAAACTCTGTTCTGTCTAGATCTTTCTCTGAATGTAGACATCTCCTTCCATCCTAAAACTTTTAGAGATGTCTTATAATTGTGTGTTGCTGAGAAGAGTCCAGTTCATCAAAGTTGGTCGTCATACATACGATGTGTCTGTGATTGTGTACAAATTTCTCTTGGTTTTGTTCTTCTCACTTAGCATCAGTTTGTATAAACCTCTCCAGGTAAATATGAAGTC
>CM053580.1:479260113-479293513 GCA_028627135.1 Pseudochirops cupreus
TACACAATGACAGACACATCATATGTGTGATGACCAACCTTGATGAACTGGACTCTTCTCAGCAACGCACAGCTATAAGACAACTCTACAAGTGTCAGGATGGAAGGAGATGTCTACATTCAGATTAAAATCTAGAAAGAACAGAGTTTAAATGGAGACTGAAGCAATCTACATGCTATTGTTCTTTTTCGTGTTTGATTTTGTTTCTTTTTTCCCATTGTTCACTCATTGGTTACAACCCTTCTATACAACCAGACTGTGATACAATGTCAAAGTATTTCCAGATCCTATACATGATTGCACGCCACCATGGGGGGCGGGGGGAGAAGGGAGGGGAGAAAATCTGAAACTCAAGTGATTGTGGAACTGAATCTTGTAAATTAAAAGTAAATAAACAAGTCATTGAAAAAAAATTTAAAAAAAAGAAACTTCTCTTTCTTTATAGATTAGAGAAAAGTTATCTCTAACCTTTAAAGAGGAGTAGCTAAGAAATAGCCTTGGATACTACCATGTATGAAAGGTTGTCATGTATGGAAACAATAGATGAGGCTGTATAAGCCAGATCTCCATAATCTTTCTTTCATTCCTCCTAGTTGAAGAAGAGAGTAGAGCTTTATGTGCTCTTCTCTTCCTGTTTTCCAGGAACCATAAGATACAGAACGAACTTTTGAGGCCATCAAATCCAAACCCTTTATTTTTATGTAAGAAAATTAGGTTCAAAGAAGTTAAGTGACTTGCCCAAGGTCACACAATTACCAAGTGTGAGAGAGGGCCTGAATTCATGTCTTTATTTCAAGGCTATCTCTCTTTCCATTGTAACAACTAGCTAGCTTTGGATCACTCTCTGTTTTACCTCTTATAGTCTGAGCTGTGGAGCAGTAGGGAGCATTTTTTACCTCCACCTTTTTGTGGAAAGTGTTAGCTAGTAGGGCACTTTTTTGTCACAGAGGAAGCCATAGAAGTCTTTTCTAATCCTCTTCTGTTTTCCTTCTGGGAGTTAGAAAGTTCGTGTGGCTATATATCAAGGTAGGTCTGACTGAGTCATGGACAGGTATCCATTTACCATTCTCTTTCCACAAATAATGTGCCTCATATTATTATTATTATTAGTGTTAAAATGTCTATTTTTATTGTTTATAAGTAACTTTTAACAGGGGCAGCTAGGGAGCAGAGTAGATAGAGCATCTGGGCTTGAATCAGGGAGACTCATCTTCATGAGTTCAAATCTGGCCTCAGACACTTCCACCTGTGTGACCCTGGGAAAGTCACCTAACCCTATTTGCTACAGTTTCTTCGTCTATAAAATGAGCTGGAGAAGGAGATGGCATACTACTCTAGTATCTTTGCCAAGAAGACTGAAAATGGGATCATGAAGAGTCAGATATGACTGAAAAACAAAAACAAACTTTGTGTGTTTCCACTGAGCTGGGAATTTCCCTTGATATACCATATGCTTGGTGGATTTGTATCCTTACTTTGCATTTCTGTAATTGGGGTAAGAATTTTCCACATAATCTGTATGTTTTTGGGAGTTCTCACTAAATAACTTTCTCCTGAGCAAAACTGCTTCTTTACTTAGTTGTATTCATCTTTAAGTATGTTCAGCTTTACTGACCTAGAAGATGCTGGGAGTACTGGTCCTTAATAGATTGGAAGTAAGACAGACTGATCAACATCCTCTGAAAGTACAAAAATTCAGGGTAATCCACAGATTATTAGGTAGAAAGATCATCCATTTTTCTGTCAAGAAGCCCTATCATGGATATGGAGCAATATCTTGGTAAATGGGATCATAGAACCATAGATTTAGAACAGGAAGGCACTTTAGAGGCCATTCAAGCCAATTCCCTCATTTTACAAATGAGAGCTTAGGATCTCGCACAAGGGGAAGGGAAGGAAAGGGAACAAGTATATATGTAGTGCCTATTGTGTGTCAGGCACTGTGCTAAGCAAGATATTATTTCATTATATCCTCACAACAACCCTGGGAAATAAGTGCTATTATTATCCCCATTTTACAGTTGAGGAAACTGAGTTATTAGAGCTTGTATGATTTATGCAAGGTCACATAGCTAGCAAGTGTATGAGGCTAGATTTGAACTCAGATCTTCCCAACTCTAGGCACAGCACTTTATCCACTCATAGAGGTATTAAATAACAGAGCTGGGATTTTGATCTAGGTACTTCAACTCCAAAATCCAATGCATTTTCCACTGTACCATACCAATCAAGACATATAAACCAAATTTGCTTTTTCATTTAGCATACAGTCATTATTTTCTTTTCCCTGCAAGCACCCTCTAGTATGTGTAAGGAAACATTAGTACCAATGGAAAATGCCTTACTAGAGGGTCATAACCTGGTACTGAATTTTAAGAACCAGTGCTTTCTGAAATTTAGCTTTAAATGCAGGGACAAGCAAAGTAATAGAAATCAAATTTGGAGGTAAATTCTGTAAGTAGAAAGAAATTTATGTTCCAAGGGCCTGAAATTATACTTGAGCTATAATAAATTGCTAGTGATTGGAAGCTGAATGAGCAAGGAGGGACTGAGAATGACAAAATGGAGGAAGAAGCATATTGATCCATGGCCATTAAGGATCTTATAAGTGAGGAGCAAAATTCTGAAATCAATACAGAGTTATATAAGAAGCCAATGAAAAGATGCTTTTAAAGGAGGTAAATGAAGCACACAGATACCTGTAGAAATGTTGGCAACCACATTCAATATTGATTGCATCATCAAAACATAAGTCAGGCAAAGTCTCTGAAAATTCTGAGAATAAAAGCTTGAGAATGTATTGTGTAGGGGGTGTATGGAGCACTTAGAGCTTGCTCAGACATTGAAGTTGCCAAGGTCATCCACTGTATCCCAGACCATAACCAGTTGTCTTGACTTTTATCTTGTCACTGAATTCCAATGACTCTAGAAGAGAGGGTGAAACTGGTGACTTTGTTCAGCTCTGCCTCACTTCAATTCACACATGAGTCAAGATATCAGCCTGTGATGTCATTGGTCCTCTTCAATGATGAAGGACAAACAACAACAGCAGCTAATGTTTACTGAATACCCACTGAGTTCATGGTGTGCTCAGCAGGCCTATGACTTTAAAGGGGGCATTATTCCCAGAAAATAAGTATAAGCAAACTAATCTTCAAAAAAAGACAATAACGTTTCTATAACAAAATCACGAAAACAGTCGTTCTATATGTTCAGATGAGTTTGCACACGAAGCATCAGGTTTAAACTCAGATTATCCTGATTGTTCCTTTTGAATCTTCTCATTTGCTTTTTTGTAGGGACCTATTTTAATGGGGACATTTGAAAAGTTTTCATATAGTTTGAAGCCAATTCTTGTGAAGGATATGAGAAGAGATGATGCCAATTTTGTGGTCAAGTAGAACTTCTGCTGCCCAGCACTTAGGAGAAAGATTACTTTAGCCGAGGATGTTGTAAAGAAACTACTTTATATTGTTTTAAAAACTGTAATCATTCATTCAACCAAAAAGCATTGTCAGTCAGTTACTCAAGTATTTATTAAGTGCTTACTTTGTTCTAGGTGCTGTGCTAAGTGGTGCGGTTACAAAGAAAGATAATCCACCCGCTACATGCAGAACATCATGCTGTCAATGGAGGGGATACTACATTTAGAGAAGAAATGGTTCCTGGTCTCATGGAGCTTACTGTTAGGAAGAAAATAAGACACAAATACAGGTAACTATAATACAAAATATTAGAAGATAAGTTTATCGGCAAGGATCAGAACAAAATGCCCTGTGAAGTGGGGAGCAGGTTGCATGGAGGGGAGGTAGGTGGGGAGATTGTTACTGATCACACATAATGGTAATAGGAATTTGATGATCTTCCCTGCCCCTTAATGGGCAAAATGTGATCATATGGAGTCTGATGTGGGAGGAGTTTGCTGAAGGATGGAGCTGGAAGAGTTGAGTAGAACCTGGAGAGAGCTGGAAGTTGGTCAGAGCAGTTAGTATGGTGGGAGAGAGAGGATGCAGTCATGGAGACAACTAGACTTGTGAGTGTGGGAAGACTTTGGGATAGTGTTGCTTTCTGCAGTGATATTGTGTGTAGATTTCTTTGTTGCTATGATGGATTCAGCTTTCTGGTGTTGGGATTTGGCTTTCTGTTATCTGAATTAATGTTTTTCTTCTGTCTTCTATATAGAGTCTGTTATATTTGCTATTCAGAACTATGCCAGCATATTCATAGTTGCAGTTGGTGCTGTGAATATTGTGTTGGTGCTACACCAAGAAGGTCAAGGAAATGTTCATGAAGAAGGTGATACTGTACTTGAGCTTTAAAGAGATGGATAATAATTCAAAAGGTGAAGATGGGGAAGGAACATATATTCTGTGTGTGTGTGTGTGTGTGTGTGTGTGTGTGTTTAAATTGCGTTTTGACTCTAAACGTGGTTTCTTTAACACTAGAAAGATTGTTTTTAAGAATACCTCAAATACCAAGCTGATCTTGAAAATTTGAGGAATGTTGATTCTCAAGAATAACATGGGAGACTCGGTTAAAATTTAAGTGGATTAAAGCTGTCACAGCCCCTTGCTCTAGCACTTTACTAACCCTGCCAAAATAGGTAAAGAAGCTAACCCGACAAGACCTATTCTTGATGAAACCATGATGGTGACCCTTTTGTTTTGTTCTGCTTTTCCAGATATTTACTGAACAGTCCTGTGTTTTCTTGCCATTTTCTTTGATCTTTTAAAAGTCACTGACTGCAGCTAAGCAATCATATCAGCAGGTGCTTTTTTTTCCAGCATCCTAGTATAACAAAGATATCGTGCAGTCTAATTCTCTTGTTTTATTTTTATGTAAAATATATAACTGGTTGTTCTTTTATGATGTCCTCATTTGTCTTAGGTCTCAATACTCTTTCAACCATTTTTTTTCCATCTTTCTCAGTTCAAAGATTGTTTTCTGATAGAGAAAACAAAAGCAGAATTAAAATTAAATAGTTCTGTCTTCTCTCCATCTCCTGTTATTATCCTATGCACACTGAGTATTAACCTTATTCCTTTCTTGAACTTCATTTTGCCTTTAAAATGACAAATAGAGAAATGGTGTCCTTAGCATTCATCAACTGCAGGATTTCTGGGACTCTTTTATATTCTTTTATTATTTTAAATTCTTGCTTTCTTCATTACATATCTCTTAGGATTTTGAGCTGGTTGATTAGTTCATAGAATTAAAAAACATCTTCTAAGTCATCAGGTTCAATTTCTTTGTTTTACAGATGAGGAAACTAAGGTAAATGAAGGGTAAGTGATTTGCCCAGAATCGTGCAGCCTGTATGTTTTGAAGGCAGGATGTGAACACAACTTCCTGACTCCAAACCCAGCACTTTATTTGCTCTGCCATCTACCTGTTCTTCATGCATCTGCCTTAATCTCTTAGCAAACTGTTCTTTTCTCTTTTTTTTTGAGGGGGGAAGGTAGGACAATTGGGGTTAAGTGACTTGCCCAAGGTCACATGGCTAGTTTGTGTGTGTGTGTGTGTGTGTGTGTGTGTGTGTGTGTGTGTTAAGTGTCTGAGGTCGATTTTGAACTCAGGTCTTCCTGATTCCAGGGCTGGTGCTCTATTCACTGTGCCACCTAGCCACCCCTGTCCTTTTCTTACTCATCAGAATCATCTGAGTTAATTTCAGTAGACTATTTTTGAAAGTGTTCCATCTCTCTTGAGCTTACTTGTACTAAAAATTTTAGGTCACCTATGCTTTCTTTTGTCATGACAAGAAAATCTACTTTTTGCAATTGAGAAACGAGTCAGCAGAAGGTTTTGACTCAGTACATAGGGTATAAGCCTAGGCAAAGCAATAAAATGGTTAACAGAGAACAACGTGTTTCTATGGTCTCCTAAATATGAGACATTTCTACATATGATAAACATTTAAGGTGGTAAACATTTAACAACCAACTCTGGGTGGAAGAAAACATGTATACACAAAAGAATTAAATTGCATACGTGTTCTTAACATTTAGTCCATCACTTTCTGAAGTCTAGAAATTAGCAAAACAAATATATCAGGCTCTGATTTGTATGTAGCATTTGCTGATTTCCCGGGTCTAATTGCTCACAATGAAAATTTAACAATTGGCCCTCTTGAACCTTTAAGAGCTAGCTCCTGGATACCCTTGATTCCTATAGGTACTCGTATTATACAAAAGATAGGTAGTTACACTCATTCACAACTGGACAGTTATTGGCTTTGGGGGACATGGGATTATGGAAACTTCCTAATCAACTAGTATGTCATTGGCCTATGGGGTCCAAAACAGTGCAAACTTTGTTTTGTCTTTTGGTGCTATTTGCTTGCACGACAACTTGCATCCACTTTACGGAACAAATTGTAAGACTTTACAGTTTAATTTCATTCTCACTGTCCACACCTGAGACTTTAAGAGCAATGAAATGAGTATTGAGGAATAGGTAATTCTTAACCATAACATAGCTAAGGTTAGTGCTGAGACCAGATTTCAGTTCCAAGGGCAGATTACAGACAATGTGAAGGAGAAAGGCATGGCAGGTGTCCTGGTGAAAAATGTTACTTTGCAGTTTAATTGATGCGCTCATGTCTGTTGCTTTGATGACAGACAGCAATATTGGTGGGTAATAGGACTTGGGAGCAACTCAGAGGAGTTCTAGTAGATGATTAATAGCCAGTATTCAGAAGAGGTAGAAAGGATCACTAAAGCAGTGATAAGTTTAACATGCATTGTTAGCATTTTCTCCATCATCCTAAACAATCAAGAAAACAATACATCAAGCCCTGATATTTAAGTATTTGCTGATTTTCAAAGTTTAAAGGCCCAAACCGAAAATTTAAAAATTGGATCTTGTAAGTGTGGTTAGAGCTGGCTCCAGCACACTCCTGGATAGACTCCTTCTGTGAGGTTGAAGGGTACTCTTCTCATTTGTAGGCCCAGTTTTTCATTGGAAGTTATAACAAGTGATGCCAGGTGGTGGAACAGAACTTCAGATGTCTGTTTGTTAACAGACGGTACGTTTCATTAGCACCTGAAAGTAGTTATGCTGATTTTATCCATTAACTAGGGCCCTGTTTAGTGTGTGGGATGCTATAAGCATCTCACATGGTGTCAGTTCATGCTTTTCTATTCTATGTTCTCACTGTGGATGAGAGGGGGAGCTGGAATGTCAGGTCACCGAAGTCTGGTCTCAGTTCAAACCTCAGCTATGCTATTTTGAAGAATTACATTTTCCGCAGTATTTATTTCATTGCTCTTAAAGTCTCAGGTGTGTACAATGAGAATGAAATTGAACCTGCATCGTCTTTCAATTTGTTATATAAAGTAGATGCTTTTGCAACTTCCGTTAAACAAATAGGGGGAGGAGATCTACCATTTCTGGGGCCAAATTCCTTTTAAGTTTTGTACTAATTGTAACAATACATACTTTTAAAAAGGAAAACTGATTTGTCTGAAGTATTAGCAAGCAATGACAAATACATGTTCAAAAGAACAACAATTTACATTAGAAAAACTCAACATCTGTTTACAAAACATTCTTAGTGATGGATGAACTGCTTGTTTCTCCTTTGCAAGTCTTCCAATTAGCCTCCCAGACAGAAGAGCTCAAGAAGCGCTATTGAATTTAGTGAAGAAAGTTAAGGTACCTATGACCTTCTAATTGTTACAGTTCCCCAGTAGGTGGAGTAGGGCTCAACTTAGTTCATGGGACACATAGAGGGGAGGAAGGAACAAAGGCACCCTGGAATCCATACAAATATTTAGAGTCAGTTCATAAGCTAAGATTCCTTAAATGAAGTCTAATTAATGATATTACCACCACCATCACCACCACTACTACTCCTATTCCTACTCCTAACTAATTAACTATTTATTTAGCACTTACTTTGTGCAAAGTACCGTGCTGAGCATTTTACAATTTTTATATCATTTGATCCTCATAACAATCTTGAGAGGTAGGTGCTATTATGACCCCCTTTTTGCCAAAGAAGAAACTGAGACTTACAGGGGTTAAGTGACTTACGTGGGTCACACAACTATTAAGTAAAGCCAGATTTGAACACAAGTCTTCCTGAATCCAGGACCAGAGCTCCACCTATCTCTCCCATGCTACATTTGAGCATTTCTGTTCAGTCGTTCAGTTTTACCCAACTGTTTGTGACCCCATGGACCCCAGATCCTTTAGTCCTCCACTATCTCCTGAAGTCTGTCCAAGCTCATGTTCATTGCTTCCATGACACTATCTATCCATCTCATCCTCTGCCATCCCCTTTTCTTTTTGCCTTCAATCTTTTCCAATATCAGGGTCTTTTCCAATGAGTCCCATCTTCTCATTATGTGGCCAAAGTCAGAGTATTTAAACTTCATCTTCAATATTTGATCCTCCAGTGAATGGTTTAAATTAATTTCTTTAGGTATTGCCTGATTTGATCTCCTTGCTGTCCAAGGAACTCTGAAATTCCTTCTCTAGCACCACGTTTTGAGAGAGTCAATTCTGCTGTGCTCATTTCTCAAACTAAAGCTTTGTCTATATCAGTGTTCTCAACCTTCCTAATGCTGCAACCCTTTAATACAGTTCCTCATGTTGTGGTGACCCCTAACCATAAAATTATTTTTGTTGCTATTTCATAACTGTAATTCTGCTACTGTTATGAATCTATCTGATATGCAGGATGTATTTTCATTGTTACAAATTGAACATAAACCACAGGTTGAAAACTGCTGGTCTTTACAAACCTTTGTAGCTAGATGATGTCTGCTTTGTAATATGCCGTTCAGATTTGCCAAAGCTTTCCTTCCAAGGAGCATCTTTTAATTTCATGGCTATTGTCACTGTCTGTGGTGCTCTTTCAGCCCAAGAATATAAAATCTGACACTGCTTCCATTTCTTCTCTTTTTGTCAGGAAGTGGATCACTTAAACTGTACTACATTCAACAATTGAGAAACGGTTATTTCACAAGAAAATTATTTTCACTCCTTGTATTTCTTTAACAGTTATTTAAGGTTGCATAGGAAAATTGGCCAAACAATATAAATGAGACAATGTGGAACATTGTTTTGACAAAAATAAAATGGACACAGTATTAAAAATCCAGACACATAATGAGAGATACTTGTTAAATTGTCTTTCATTTTTGAAGAGGACTGATGACATCAAGGTGATATATTGATTTATGCATGAATTGGATTTAAGTAAGGCAGAGTTGCACATATTTGTCACCTTTACTCTGTTTTTGTGAATCACTGAAGTCTAGTGGCAGGACAAAAGTCAGGATGACTGACGATGACCCAGGATGCAGTGGAAGAGTTTGGCATTTTTGATGTCTGACCAAGCTCTAAGTGCTCCACAGCATCTGCTTCAGCAGGCTTCAAAGCCCTAGGATCAAATTATTCTCCCCAAGGTCACTGGCCTGGCGGAGGAGGGGGGGGCTCAGTTTATTGTTTTAGAGGAGTAGATACAGAGACTTCTGAATCTTCTAAGTCAATCTTTAGGCTGGGTGTCTGAGGTAGGGTGAATTCTGTTTACCTTTTGGTTGTCCTTACATAAGAACTCAGGTAAAGGAAGGTATAGCATAGGGATTACATGTGAAATGATGACTTATTTTAAAATGTGATTACTTGTATCAAGAAATAGAAGTATCACCTTGATATCCTTGGTCTTCTCTTTACCACCACACTTTAAGCCAGTTGAACTCTGCTGTTTCAAAATCTGTTGCACGTATATATGACCCACTTTCCTTTCTGATCCATCACAGATTCCAAGCTGGAGTCATAATTTGCCTTCAACATTTCTACTTTAGCAAGTAGTTCTGTTCATTGGTCAGAATCAGGTCCAGAAACCAGGATTTCTCTCATTTTTGAGGAATGAAATCATTCTCCTTTAGTAGAGGCTGGATGATTGTTGGGGATATTTTGTAGCACAGCTTTGTATAGCTATCATTTTTGGTGCTTGGGGCAAAGCAGAACAAACTGTACCCTCAAATCAACTAAGTAACATACCATGTGGCTTGGTGTTGCAATTGATAGAGTGCTGGACTTGAAGTTAGGAAGACTCGAGTTCAAAGTCTGCATTGGACATTTCCTCATTTAACTTTTTTCAGCCTCAGTTTCCTCTTTTGGAAAGGTTGGGCCCAATAATTTCTACCATTATCTACCTTTCAGCTATAAAATCCATGGTACTTTGGCATAAGAAATAATTAAGACAAATTCAGTTGAGCAGGAGGTAAGACTCTGGGACAGAGTGGCAATCTTATGGAAATCCTGGGATATGCATCTGTGGTAGGAAAAATTTCAGGACATTGCTCCATGGAGGGGGGATAGAGATCTTCTAACACCAGCCTGATAGGAGGAGGTCTTAGGGAATGGGACAGTGGAAGAAATAAGCATTTATATACCACCTGCTACACACGAGGCTCTGTGCTAAGTGCTTTACAAACATTATGCCAATGGATCCTCATGATAACTCTACCTATCTTCCTCATTTGAAACTTAGGAAGCTGAAACAGAGATTAAGTGACTTGCTCAGAGTCACACAGCTACTCAGTATATGAGGCCCAATTTCAACTCAGATCTTCTGACTCAAGATGCAGTACTTTATGTAGTGTGGTACCTAGCTGCCTCTAGGACACTTTGAGCCAGTTGGGAGGCTAATACTACTCAAGAATATGAAACAGGGTGTAGTTGGACCAGGAAGGTACTCACTTGGAGGGAGAGATGTGACATCTGGTAGTTTCCTATCTCTGTTAATTATTTTTGTAAATTAAGTACTGAGTTCAATTATGTCATTGGTGTTAAAGGAGTGCAAATTCTGTCCAAATGCAATTGTACCCAATTAAAAATTATAAAATCTTTAAAAATCATTATTTAAAGTTTTTATATCTACTCAATAAGTTTGCCCAAAAGCAAGACCCCTGTTGTCCTACCCTCATCACATCTCTGTTGATTGGCTAGGAAGTTGAGGTTCATGACCTCTAATGTCTCAGCCATGTCTAAGATTATGATATAATTTATATATGTTACATCCTGACATCTAGTGGCTTGTAATGGGATTCTGGCACCTGGAACAATCATAAATGAAGTGAGTAAATGGATGGGAACTCTGTGAGTGGAGCTAATGAGAGATATACACAGAAATATGTTTGGTCATCTCAATGAGTTTGGGTCTTCACATTCTGATGCCAGAGTCACATTCAAATACACTTACTGAAGTGTTGTTTAGCAGTAAAATAAGTGGAAAACCCAGACCATTTCTAGGGGGATTATTTTCTCTCTTTTAATCAATAAATGAACATTTATTAATCATCAATAATGTGCCAGGCACTGTGTTAAGCACTGGAGATACAAAAAGTGGCAAAAGATAGTTCCCGTCCTCAAGTAGGTAACAATCTAATGGGGAGTGGGGGGACAGCATCCAAACAAAAATATATGAAACAATCTATATACCTTATAAATAGAAAATAATTAATGGGGGAATACACTGGAATTAAGAGGAGTTGGGAAAGGCTTCCTGTGGAAAGTAGAATTTTAGTTGGGACTTAAAGGAAGCTAGGATTATCAGTATTCAGAGTAGAAGAGGGAGAGTGTTCTAGGCATAGGGTACAGTCAGAGAAAATATCCAGAGCAGACAAATGAAGTGTCTTCTTTGAGAAACAGCCAAGAGGCCAGTGTCACTGCATTGAAGAATACTTACTGGGGAGTAAAATGTGAGAAGACTAGAAAGGTAAAAGGGGGCTAGGTTATGAAGGGCTTTGAAGGATGAAACAGAGTATTTTGTATATGCTTCTGAAGGCACTAGGAAACCACTGGAGTTTATTGAGTATAGAGACGCCATAATCAGACCTGAATTTTAGGAAAGTCACTTTAGTAGCTGAATGGAAGATAATTAGAGTAGGGAGGGACATGAAGGAAACAGACTCATCTTTAGGCTATTGCAGTAATCAAGGTCTGGGGTGATGAGGGCTAGCACTGTAATGGTGGCAGTATCAGAGGACAGAAGGGGATGTATTGGAGAGATGCTGCAAAGGTGAAATCAACAGGCCTTGGTAACAGCTTGGATAGTGGGAGACCAAATTGGACAACTGGATTCGCTTTTAAAGCCAGTCCCACTGTGTTTGACATTGTTGCAAACCATCTGTTTTAAGGTCTCCCTGGAATATTACGTCTGTTCTTTATTGCCTGCCTGTTCAAAAAATTGTTGCTTTTTTCTTGAACTTGGCCACTGGCAAGCTCCCTGGCTCCAAGCTTTGCCACACCAGCCTTTATTGCTGGTAGAATTCTCCAGTGCAGATTACCTTCTCCATGTGCTTCTTTGTTCCACTGCTTCTTTCTTGCTACTCAGTCCTGCATTCACTAAATCCTAGATCCCACAATTGATGACTACTCATAACTATTCATTTTTGCTATTTGTTTGGTCATTAAGAACTGCTGCTTCTTTCTACAGAGATCGGTATCACATTTACCTCTACCCAAACTGCCAAATATCTTATTCAGGACCCAGATCTCTTCTACCTGGACTACTATAGTCTTCTCATTCAATTCACTAATTCTTGATCCTCCAACCTTCATGCTTTTTCTAAATAAGAATGATAATTATTTGAACAAAACAACTTATATTTATATAGTGCTTTGAAGTTTATAAAGTACTTCACATAAATTATCTTACATAATCTTCAAAACAACCATTTGTGATAGTTACAACAGATATCATCTCTATTTTATTGGTGAGAAAACAGAGGTTCTGAGACCTAGTGTGACTTATTAATATTCATACAACTAATAAGATTCAGAGGTGAACAATGAAAATAAGTCTCTCCTTCTTCCATGCCATATTCTTTTCTTTACATTGCAATACCTCTAAGCATTATCTCCAGAAATCATCTTATCTTAGTATGGTACCATCCCTCCATTTTCTATCTACTTCAATATCTGGCTTAAAAACTTCCCTCTGACTCCTAAGACCTATTGCTAGCTCTCTCTCTACCTTCTTTTTATTTTGTTTAATATTCCAATTACATGTAAAAAATTAACATTCATTTTTAATTAAATTATTTATTTTTAGTTTTCAACAATTACTTCCATAAGTTTTAAATTTTTCCCCTCCCTCCCCAAGACAGCATGCAATCTGATATGGGTCTACACATACATTCCTGTTGAACACATTTTCACATTAGTCATGTTGCATAGAAGAATTATAACAAACATTAATTTTTAAAAATTTGATTTCCAAACTCTCTCTAGTCCCTCTCCCATCCCTTGAGAAGTCCATTATATATGTGCATTATATGACATGCCAAACTTCTCTTTTTGATCTTTTGGAATAGTCTTAGATCATTGCCTTGATTGCGTGCAATGTTCTCCTGGTTCTGCTCACTTCACTTTGCATCTGTTCATATAAGTCTTCTCAGGTTTTTCTGAAATCCACCTGCTCGTCATTTTTTATAGGACAATAATATTTCATCACAATCTTATACTGCAACTTCTTTAGTCATTCTCTAATTGATGGAAGTCCTCTCAGTTTCCAGTTCTTGGCCACAACAAAAAGAGCTGCTATAAATATTTTTGTACAAATAGTTCCTTTCCCCTTTTATTTGATCTTTTTGGGATGCAGACCTAGTAGTGGTATTGCTGGATCAAAGGATATGCATGATTTTAAAACCCCTTCATGTATTTACAAATTGCTCTTCAGAAGTGTTGAACCAGTTCACAATTCCACCAACAATGCAATAGCATGCCAATTTTTCTACATTCCTTCCAGCACTGGTAATTTTCCTTTTCTGTCATGTTAGTCAATCTGATAGGTATGAGGTAGTATTTCAGAGTGGTTTTAATTTGGATTTATTTAATCAATAATGAGATAGATCATTTTTTCATGTAATTATTGATATTTTTATTTCTTCTTCTGAAAATTGCCCGTTTATTCATCACAATTTCCTTTGATCATTTATCAACTGGGAAATGGCTTATAGCTTTCAAAATTTGGCTCAGTTCCCTATATATTTGAGGAATGAAGCCTTTATCAGAGAAACTTGCCATAAAAAGTTTTCCCGGTTGCCTGTTTTCCTTCTAATTTTGGCTGCATTAATTTTGTTTGTGAAAAAGCTTTTTAATTACATGCAATCAAAATTATCTATTTTGCTTCTTGCTATACACTCTATCTCTTGTTTGGTCATAACCTCTTCCCTTATTTACAGATCTGATAGATATATTTTTTAATGTTCTCCTGATTTACTTATGATGTCGCCCTTTGTGTCTAACTCATATGTCCATTTTGACCTTATCTTGGTATATGGTGTGAGATGTTGGTCTGCACCTAGTTTCTGCCAATCTGCTTTCTGGTTTTCCCAGAAATTTTTGTCAAATGGTGAGTTCTTACCCTAAAAGCTTGGGTACTTGGGTGTACCAAACCCTACATCACTATGGTCATTAACTACTGAGTATTATGTACCTAAACTCTTCCACTGATCCACCCCTCTGTTTCTGAGCTACAACCAGATTGTTTTCTTGATTACTTCTTTGTAATATAGTTTGATATCTGGTGCTATTAGGCTGCCTTCCTTTACGTTCATTTTCATTGTTTCCCTTGATATTAATGACCTCTTGTTCTACCAGAAGAATTTTGTTATTATTTTTTCAAGCCCTATGAAATAATTCTTTGGTAGTTTGTCTGGTATGAAACTAAAAAAAAAATAAATTAACTTCGGTAGAATTGTCATTTTTATTATATTGTCTCAGCTTACCCATGAACAATTAATGTTTCTCTAATTGTTTACATCTGTCTTTATTTGTGTGAAGAGTGTTTCATAATTCTGTTAATATAGTCCCTGGGTTTGTCTTAGCAGGTAGACTCCCAAGTATTTTATGTTGTCTGCTGTTACTTTAAAAGGAATTTTGCTTTCTATTTCTTCCTGCTGGTTTTTGTTGATAGTATATAGAAATGCTGATTATTTATGTGAGTTTATTTTATATTCTGCAACCTTGCTGGAGTTGTTAATTGTTTCAACTAGTTTTTTCTATTGATTCTCTATGGTTCTCTAAGTATACCATTATATCATCTGCAAAAAGTGATAATTTTATTTTCTTGTTGCCTATTCTTATTTCTTCAATTTATTTTTCTTTTCTTATTTCTAGAGCTAACATTTCTAATACAATAATGAATAAGAGTGGTGATAATGGACACTTTCTACCCATCTCTAGTTTATCCTCATCATAGATAATTCTTGCTCTGATAGATTCTACTTATAATTTTATGAAAGTCTCCTTTCATTTTTATGCTTTCTAGTGTTTTTAATAAGAATGTGTCGTATCTCATCAAAAGCTTTTCCTTCATCTAGTAATATAATCATGTGATTTTTCACATTTTTGTTATTGATATGGTCAATTATGCTGATAGTTTTCCTAATAATTAACAAGCACTACATTTCTTGTACAAATCCTACCTGGTCATAATGTATGATCTTTGTGATATATTGCTTTAATCTCCTTGATTGTACTTTATTTAAAATTTTTGAATTATTTATCAAAGAAATTGGTCTAAAGTAAAAGACCCTATCTATCATAAAAGGTATTCTTTGCTCATTTTAAAAAGTAGTTTATATGGTATTGGGACTAATTGTTCTTAAATATGTGGTGGAATTCATTTGTAAATCCATCTGGCCCTGGGGATTATTTCTCAGAGAATTCATTGATGGCTTGTTCACTTTTTTATTCTAAAATAGGGCTATTTATTTTATTTCTTCTATTAATCTGGGCAATTTATATTTTTCGTGCATGTTTGGCCATTTCACTTAGCTTGTCAGTTTTGCTGGCATACAATTGTGTAAAATAACTCCTAATAATTGCTTGAATTTCACTATCATTGGTGGGGCACTCACTCTTTTCATTTTTGATACTAGTAATTTGGTTTTCCTTCAAATTATAACCAGTTTAACTATTTTATTGTTATGGGTTTTTTTTTTCATAAAACAAACTCCTAATTTTATTCATTGGTTCAATGGGTTGATTTTTTTCCCCCTCTCTATACCTTCTTGACTCTTCCATCCTCCATGATATGTCCCCTCCAGCTTTTATGGAATTATGGTTAGAAAGGACTTCTTCAATCATCTAATCCACCCCTTACCAGAAAGAGTTCCCTCCACAATATGCCAAAAAGCAATAATCTAGAATGACCTTGAAAATCTCCCATGATGGGGACTACACACCCTACTCAGACAATTCATTCTATTTTAGGGACCTTGATTTTACTGCTGTGGATCTGTCTCGGCTTTGGGCATTACCTACATTTTTTCTCACACATCAAAATGCCTTACCGTATTCACTTTAAAGCAATGTACTTGACGTTGCGGGGTGTAAGAGTTGTATAGGATGCTACCTTTGTCCTTAGGGAATTTATGATCCAGTCTCTCAGATTAAGGTGATACTGACTATAATTGCAATAACAGGTCAGAGAAAGGAGAAAAGAGTGTGGATTTGACTGTGAGCTCTGGAATGTCAGGTAATACGTCTTATTCTTTTTGCAATCCTGCACTGAGCCTTATATATATAGGGGGACTTAAAAATATTTGCTTAATTTGTTGAATCACTAGGGGTTGGAATAGTTGCAAATGTCTTCTTATAACTGATGAAATTTGATCTGATCCTTAAGGGATTTGAATGGGCAGAGAGGATATTCCAGGGCAATGGAAGGATATATGTAAAGGTGTAGAGACAAGAATGACTATGAAATTTATGGGAGATAATGAAATTACTGTTCTGTATCAGGGAATCCTAACCTGCTTATGTCCCATGGATCCCATTGGTGGCCTGAGGAAGCCTATAGACCACTTGAAGAATGTTGTTTTTAGATGCATGAAATACATAGGATTATAAGGGAAACGAATTACAGTGAAATACTCTGTGTGTGTATAATATGTATGCATGTATATATATATTGTATGTATATATGTAATATATACACATATACATACAGATGTGTATAATATATACATTTTATATATGCATGTGTATATACATACACATCTACATACACACATATATGTACTTATATACACATACACACATGCAAAAAGCATTCACAGCTCCCAGGTTAAGTTCTCTTGTTATACATGTCAGAGAGTGTATCAAGGAACAGTAGACCATAAATTTAAGTAGTTAGAGGATGGGGCAAATCTTGGAGGCTCTCCAAAGTCAGACACACGAATTTACACTTGCTGTGGTGGGCAATAAGGAGCCATTGTGAGTTGTTGGGCAGGCAAGTAACAGAATGAAAGTTGTCTTTAAAAAGATGAATCTGACTTTCTGATGAGTCTAACTAGTGTCAGAGAGATCAGCACAGAGATTATGGCAGGTTCAAAATTCTGTGTTTTTCTGACTTTGAAAACTCTCATTTCATCACTGCCCATGTAATGTATAAAGACCCAGTAGAAGGTCTCCAGGGTGGTGGATGGAGGCAATATGAAGGATTTGTCAAAATTTGTGGACAAGATGAGACAGCCCACCTATTGGAGTGTCAAAGCATGCTTGAATACAGCATTGGTTAAAATTAGGGATTTTACTGCTTTAGTCTGGGGCTGACTACTTCTTTTATCCCAAATAGATTCAAAGACTCAAGCACCTCCAGTTCAAAGCTGTCTTAATTCTCTATGGAAAGAAGCTAAAAAATCATGGCTAGATTTTGCAAGGAATCTATGAGGGAGTTTTTTTTATTCTAGTAAACTTAGAAATTTGCTTCCCAACATTTAACTCAAATAGTATTTCTGAGAATGGGAGACTCCCCCTTAATTAGGTAGCTAATTGTTTAGACCCTGGGGAAAATCTGAAAAAGAAACAGCAGGATATGTTGCTAGGCAGTTTAATGAATTACTGGAAAAAACAAATTTTGCATGTGTGTGCTTCAGGGGGTCGTTTAAGTAATAATTTTCAGATCCTAAAAATCAACATAAATTAATAGGAAAATAACAAGCAAGTGAACAGGCATTCATTTGGTGGAGCAAACAGAGTGCTACAATTGAAATCAAGAAGCTCTGAGTTCAAATTTGATCTTAGACACTTACTAGCCATGTGACTCTGGACAAGTCACTTAACTTTTATCTGTCTCAGTTTCCTCATCTGTAAAATGGGTATATTACAAACTCTCAGTGTTGTCTTGAAGATCAAATGAAATAATACTTGTTAAGTACTTAGTAACAAACACTTAGAATAATTTAAAAATGCTGGTTAGCTCTAATTATCAAAAAGCTTATTCAGTCCAGGAAACACTTATTAAATACTGCATATAAGCCCTGGGCTTCAACTGAATTGCATTCTAGTGGTGTTATATGACTTGTGAGTCATAGAATTCTATGATACCTTGTGAATTAAGAGTAAATATCACTCACTATCATAGAGAAGCTCATAAGGGTGTGAAGAGATTGCAACATGAAATAAGTGAGGAATTTTGAAGAACCATTTTAAAAGCAATGAATGGTTGGAAAAGAGTTCGTCATAAGAGAAGAATGAGGAATAATCAGTAGGTAGGCCATGCCCTCCATTAGTATCCTTGTGATTCCAGGAGAAAGTGAAAAAGGTCCTCAGACTGCTGGTAGATCTTGCAGTGGTGAGCTTATGGGACAACATAGACAAGACTGGCACATAATGGGTAGGCATGGAGAGCTTACAGCCTACAACATTAAAAGGAACAGTCACATCAATGAATTCACAGATCCAGTTGATTATTTGAAATGTGAGGCATCATGATTAACTAGAGAGTAAAAAACAAAAATTAAGGAGCTTATATTCTACTGGGGAGATGCAACACGTATGTAGGCAAGTCTATAAAGGAGTATATTCATATACACTACATTACCTAGGTGCTTGAGGCCAAGAGAGAATCTTGATCCTTAGGGAAAATCACTACATTCAACCATCTAGATTAGTGCACACTAACATCATAATGTCATCTGCTCTGTACACTCTGATTGGTAGGTGTGTTTTGTGTTCATCAAATTTGAAAAGTCTGGGAGAATTTTTTGGAGGAATAAAGATGAGTTTAGGCAGTATAGTGGATAGAGAGGGTTCTGGCCCTTGAATCAGAAAGACCTGAGTTAAAATCTGGCCCCAGAAGTTTACTAGCTATATGACACCATGTAAGTTACCAAACCCCTCTCTGCCTCAGTTTCCTCAACTGTAAAATGTGACTAGCAATAGCATATAACTCTAGAGTTATTGTGAGAATGAAATAAAATAACATATGTAAAGTGCTTTGCAAACCATAAAGGACCATGTAAATGCTAGCTATGCCAACTACGTGAGGTCTATGGGTATGAATGCCTAGGGATTCAGGTGCCTGGAGGGAGACAGAAAAAGAAGGCAGCTTGTGCAAAAATGTCATGGCATTCCTGAGCTCCACATCCCAAAATGGACTCTTACAGTAACTATAGATCAAAGTGAGAGGCTTCAGTTTGTACAACCAGGGGCAAATCATGTTTTCTACCCTGTGAGGCCAAGAATGGGGAGAAGCTGATGAGTCAGTTCAGCTCAGATTCTAGACTATGTCATCCATGTCGTGAGTTTGAACTCAGATGCTCCTCTCTTGGTGTGTTGAAGACAAAAGGGATTTTACTTCTGATATCCTTTGGAGCTGTGGGAGGTAAGTACCATGTCAGGGTGGATGGGGTCTGAGAACATTTACTACCAAACCCACTTTCTGTTAGTCTACTGCACTTATCTTTTGCTTTGAGTTTATGTGCCAGCTAGCCTGGTCTGCAAAGTATCATTGAATGGGGGTTTACAGCCATGGCTTTTTTTTTTTGGCTTTTTGGAGGAGGGAAGGCAGGGCGATTGGAGTTAAGTGACTTGCCCAAGGTCACACAGCTAGTAAGTGTTAAGTGTCTGAGTCCGGATTTGAACTCAGGTCCTCCTGACTCCAGGGCTGGTGCTCTATTCTCTGTGCTACCTAGCCACCCCAAGCTATGGTTTTAAATAAATTCTGACCCTAAATAGTATATCAAGTTTGGAAGGTAGTGAGGGGTCCCACAGCCATGTAATAAACCTGTGTGTGGTGGTGGTTTGGGGGGAAGGGAGTCTATGCTATAGGTAACAGATCATTTGAGGTGGAAATGAACATTAGCAAGAGGAGAGGGAAGGGAGACTATTTTGTGGAGGTTCCTTTATATTTTACCCAATAGCTATATAACCCAAACCAGTCATGAAGTATCTACGACAATATGAGTCCTGTAATTCTGCTCTGACTTTCTTGCTCAGGATCTGATAATAACATCTGGTCTAGAAGGTTATGAGCAAAGCTATTCTAAGAAAGAGTCATACTGCTGAAACTAAGCTCTTTCTCCATGACTCCAAAATGGCTACTTGGGACAGAGGTAACAGGAATGGTGGCTGATGTGTGTCACTTGTCAAAATCACTCAAACCCTCTCTAAACTGCTGCACCAGATTATTATACAGCCTGCTCTGAAACACCACCAACTTCTAGGCTGGCGAGAATCACTGAGGAACATTTCTCCTCTTAAGTTACACATGCCTTGTGCTGCCTTGCTATTCTTTCATTTTTTTTTCCTTTTTACTAATTTTCTTGGTTTCTGCTCTCTAGGGATAAGGTGATAAATCTATAATACATTTATCTTATATAAAAAGTAAAAATTTAAGGAAAGAACAGAAGAAAGGAATGAGGGAAGAAGGGAAGGAAGGAGAGAAGGAAAGAAGGAGGGAGAAAGGAAACAAAGGAATAAACTAAAAAAAGAGTAAAAGGCCCATCAGGTTAACCTACATTTAAATTCCCTTATAAGGTCTGTTTCCTTAAAAGCAATCCCAAGCAAAGTGATGGAAATAATGAGAGTCGATGTTTATTTAACATTTTAAGATTTACAAACATCATCTCATTTATACTCACAACCACCCACTGAGATATACATGAGTATTAATTATTTTCTCCAGTGGTTCTGAAGAGAAAATTGAGGCTCAGAAACTTTAAGCAACTTAGCCATGGTCCCATATTATGATAATGCCAGAGGCAGGATTCAAACTCAAGTCTCCCTTTATTCCAGGTTTGGCATGATTTCCACCACACCACTATTTCCTCCTACAGCAGCTATTTCATGAAATAATTATTATTATTTGTTGTTGTTGAGTTATTTCAGTCATGTTCAACTCTTTGTGACCCCACTGGGGATTTTCTTGGCAAAGATATTGGAATGATTTGCCATTTCCTACTCCAGCTCATTCTACAGATTAGGAAACAGAAACAAAAAGGGTTAAGTGGCTTGCCCAGGTTCATACAGCTAGTAAGTGTCTGAGGCGAGATTTGAACTTATATGTTCCTCACTCCAGGCCCAATGCTCTAGCCACTGTACTGAATTATTACCTTTTGTAAAAAAATACTCTTGCAACATGTTAACATGTCATAGATTAACATGTCTTTTCTCAATTCTCAGCTCATATGTTCCCACCTGGATAACTCCATGTTTAGTAGACTCCAGGGTCCTGAGACACCTCCCCCAGCTTCCAATCCTGCAGAAGTTCCACTCTGGGCCAGCATTGCTCTATCATGGCCCCTGGCATCCTCATTGCTCCCAGCAGACTTGCCAGACAGTTTCTCTTGGCTCCTTCTGCAGTCTCCTACTGCTTCCAAAAGGGAAGTCCAGGTTTGGCTTTCTCTTTCTCATCCAGAAAGTTATTTTTTTAGTCAGTTGTGGCCAAGAACCCTTCTTTGTTGAGCCAAAAATTTTCTATGTCCTTGGGCACAGTCTTCCACCTAGGGGAAAAGCCTTAACAATTCTCCTCATCTGGCAGGAGATGCAGCTCTCCCTGTATCACCTAACAGACCTTGGTACAGGATCAGATCACGACTTTCTTGTACTCATTTTATTCTCCTTTGCTCCAGCTTCAGAAGAGTCCCAGCTACCAATTCCATGTCCAAATACGGGAACAATAAATTTTGATGTGCTTTCTCCTTTTGACACCTGGG
Source organism: Pseudochirops cupreus (assembly GCA_028627135.1). NCBI lineage: Eukaryota > Metazoa > Chordata > Mammalia > Diprotodontia > Pseudocheiridae > Pseudochirops > Pseudochirops cupreus. The sequence continues at coordinate 479,282,079 of CM053580.1, forward strand.
TGGAGCAGTAGGAGTCTTCCACTCTCTACTTGTTCAGAAGACGAGAAAACATCTTCATTTCCCATAATTAGCTCCCTGAGGCAATTCTGTGATATTATTCTAAATATTCTAACCTCTAGACAACCTTTATTGGTTACTACTTTGAGGACAGGTCAAGGAGTATTATGCTTCTCCCAGTTCTCCCTTCTTTGTGGTCTTGAACAAATACTATTTGTTTCAAGAGAAAGGGGAAAAAAGAGGAAGAAAGGAGGAAGAAAGGAAGGAAGGAAGAAAGGAAGGAATGAGGGAAGGGAAGGAGGAAGGAAGAAAGGAAGGAAAGAGGGAAGGGAAGGAAGAAGGAAGAAAGGAAGATGAGAAGGGTAAAGCACTTGCTGTGCAGCAGTTATTCTATCTTTATTTTTACTCAAATGCATAGTGAAAATGAAAAAATATATAAATATATATAAGACGTTAACATTGATGGCTTGAGGATTTCTGTTTACAAAAAGGTTTACTAAGACTTGTAAAAACCACTCTGTTTCATACTATGGAACCATCTGATGTCAGAAAAATCATACAAGTGACTCTCTGAGTGCTGCAGCCATCTGTGTTGAAGCAGGACACCAAAAAAATGAGAAGTTGAGAAGTTCTTTCGAAAATCTGAGTTGAGAAGTAAGTATTAGGTTAATCAGTAGGACCTTAAAGGGGGGGGGGGGCGAGCCAGACAAGATCTCTGCCCTCATGAAACTTGAAACCTAAGAAAAGAAAAATATGATGGTAACAGAAAGCAATGTTAAGCCTTCTTTACTTCTGATCATTTATTATATAAAATACAAACTCCTCAGCTTGTCCTTCCAAGCAAGCTGACATGACTATAGTTCATTGTCCTCATTCTTTGATTTATCATTACTTCCCTCAGTGATTTTTCACTCTAAACTAATCACTCTTAACTTTTTCTTTCAGTCACCCAGCTTCTCAGGAGCTTCATTCCATTTGCTCTTTCCCAATGAAGGTTTTCCATGAGCCAATTCTCTCATTTGACATGTTCTACTCCCTCTTCAGCCAATCATGACCATCAAAATTTTCAAAATAAGGCTTTAAACCCGCCTTCTCTAGGAAATACTTTTTTTAAAAATCAGCTTGACTTCATGTATTCCAATTGCCCTTTTACTTTTTGTTTTCTCAGCACTTATGATCTCAGTTTATAATATGAGGCAACTATGATCTTGTTTTGCAAGTACAACGTGCTCTAGTTACTCATGGTTTTTCCTTATTATGGAAAGACAACAACAGCGTGAATAGAGGACCAGCTTTTGAGTCAGGAAGACTTGAATTCAAGTGTCATCTCTGATATTTGCAAGCCATGTGACTCTGGACAAGTCAGATGACTTTTCAGTGCCCTAGGCAACTCTCTAAAGCTATAAATTATGAACTGTTGTTGATCTGCATTGGTAGAGTGAGTTTCCTATCTTGGAGTTCTCTACAACAATGGAATCACATAGAACAATATACATATGTGTGTATAAAAATATACATATTTATATGTAGATAATTATATGTAAATAAAAAGATAATATATATACAACTATTTATGTATAAATATACAGATTAGGTCCCCCGGGGTTGAATATCACAGTTCAAGGCACTCTTTGGATCATGATCCTAAACTGATGTGTTTACTTTAATTCCGATCATCTAGAGAATCCATTAAATTCAAAGCAATGACATTTACTGAGATGGTATAACAACAAGAAAAACAATGAAACATCTCTTTCAGAAACCTGGGGTGTATTCTCCTGCAAATACACATCATCATCACATCAGCTGGAAAAGTGATCACAGATGGGATTCACAAGTGGAATCACACACATACAGAGAACAACTGTGGCCAAGTTAAATGCAAAGTATGGCAGCCCCTTCCTCCAATGCTGCAGGGATGGAGGGCCATAGATGTCTTTGTATTTGTCCTGCCAACCTTGTCCTCACATTCTCTGCTGGATGCTATTCCATTGTTTTTTGCCAAATGCTGCTCTATTGGATCTGGTCAAATATTGTTCCAATAAATGTGCTTCACTGATTGGCCATAATCACCACTGGCATTAGCCTTTGGATTATGGAGAGTTAGAGTTCACACTCTAGGATTACCAAAAGTCTCAGTTCTAGGGCCTTCCATCTGATGAGTAAGGACCAGCCCTAGGCTCTGAAACCCTTTTGGTTCAGTACCTCAGCTGGACTTTGCATCAGCAGACATAGCCATGTGCTTCTTAGGGGAGACAATACTGCCAATGGTGGAGGAGGGAGAAATGAGAGAAAGATTCTCTCCCCATCTTGATGAGTTTTCTAAGAGAATTAAAGGGCAAGTGAATTGTGAATTTCATAGTTGAATTTTTCCTTCATAGCTGGCTGTTTTCTTGACAATTCCATGATGTAATTGCTAGCAGGATGGGATTCTCTAATTTTAAACTCAGATCCTCTAAACTGACTTGAGTCAGTGAGTAGGTGGGAAAATAGGGGGAATGGGATAGTCCTATTGTTGTTATTTTTTTTAACCAGTTGGGAATTGGATATTTAATATGCAAATGGAGCACTGAAAATCTAACCCCCTTATAAATTCTGACATTCAATTGATATAGGTCTTCTGATTAGCCTTCTCAACCCTATATACGCTTACACATATCAATATAATATATTATATTAGGGAGGCAGCTTTAGTGTAGTGGAGAAGGCTCTAAATTTGGAGCCAAGAAGATCTAGGTTCAAATATTGCCTATGACACTTACTGGCTAAATTACCCTCAGTAAGTCCAGTATCCTCTCTGTGCCTCAGTTTCCCCATTTATCAATGGAAGGGGTTGGAACCATCTTCTAAGATTCTATCCGTCTCTAAAGTAATAACTGTATGTACAAAATAATATGCACTCACAGGAGATCTGAATGTTGTTTTTTCTTTAGTACTATGCCATGTTTCCTACTTCAGTGTTCAATACATAACCGTTGATGTATGCTGATTGTTCATTGTTTTTCTTTTCTGTACATGCTTCTTTCATTCCCCAATAGGAAAAAACTAGGATTGGTAGGAAATTGGTTAAAAAAAATCAAATCAGGGCAGCTAGGTGGCACAGTGAATAGAGCACCAGCCCTGGAGTCAGGAGAACCTGAGTTCAAATTTGCCTTCAGGCACTTAACACTTACTAGCCTTGTGACTTTGAGCAAGTAACTTAACCCCACTTACCCTGCCCTCTCCCCTCCAAAAAAGAAAAAAAAATAGAAAAAAATCAAATCCATAGATACTAATCCTCTACTATGACCCTAGGCAAATGATTTTATCTCTCAATACAAAGAATATGCCTTCCTTCCTCCCTTTTTTTCTCTTCTTCCTTTTTCTTTTCTCATCTTTCTTTTTTCTTTCTTCCTTTCTCTGATCAATGCATTGACCATTCAAAATTCCAGGAAACATGATGAATTATGTTTCTCACTCCTTGTCAGAGAGGTGATGGAATATGGGTGCATCATGATGCTTACATTTTCAGATATGACTAATGTATGGGTTTGTTTTATGTGACTATACATATTCATTTAAAGGGAGAGCTTTTATTTTGGGTAGAGGGAGGAAAGTCAGGGAAGCAGTGTTAGTGATACTGAAAAAGGAAGGAAAGGGTGTTTGTTATTGAATCATTAAAAAAAATAAACAGAAGACCCCATAAGAAAGTGCATAAGGGAGCCCAGAAAGGCAGCGCAGTACTGGAGCTACCATGTTAAATTTGAAATACACAGCAACAACAGTAAAACCTCAGTGTAGATTCACAGTTTCACATGTTCTCTTTTTCTTCTTTGTATAAGGAAATGGTCATATTTGTTGATATTTTGTCAAGGTGATTATTACAAAAGTGAAGCTTTTAAAAAAAAATCACAAAGGCCACTTCCTCCATGAAGCATGTGGCACTTATTTTATTACTAATAGATGTATGTAACATAATGTATTGTAGTTCTCTGTGTTGGTGTATTAACCCCTACTGGACTGTAAGCTTCTTGAAGGCAGGAATCATGCCATTTTTAAAAGTTTCACTGATGTGTTTTGCTCTGGCATTATGCACATTAACAGATTAGACCCATTCCCCAAGTGGTTTCTGGCAACAAAGTAAAAGGATTAGGCAAAGCAATACAATGACCTCATCGGAAAGTGCCTGCAACGTTCTGCATCAATAGTACCCGCCTCAATCTGTCTCCAATTTTTAAAAAATTAACAGTAGTCTATTTTCTTTCCTATGGAAAAAGAAATTCCTTGTAAAAATATGTATAGTCAAATTCATCATTTACTGTATTTAAAAACATGTAGGTTTCATGTTTTATCTTAAAACTGTCACTTCTTTGTCAGGTTGTGAACTGTATCTAATTATGGATGGCCGTTGTTGTGATCATGGTTTTTACACCTTTGAAAGTTGTTTGGCTTTATAGTTTATTGTGTAAATTATTTGCCTACTTTTGCTTATTTCATTTTTCTTCAGTTTACAAAAGTATTACAAATGTTCATTTTTATAATGTTGATGTTATGGCATAAAACATTCTTTTGATTCTGCTTCCTTCATTCAGCATCAGTTCATGTAAGTCATTCCATGTTTCTTTGAAATTATCTTTCCTCAATTGATGGACATCCCCTTAATTTCCAACTCTTTGCCACCACAAAAAAAGAGCTATTGCAAACATTTTGCACCCATAGGACTCCTATTTCTTTAATCCCTGTTGGTCTGGGTTTTAGTAGTATAGATGGATTAAAGTGTATGTATGGCTTAGTAACTTTTTGTGTAAAATTCCAAATTTTTTTTTTTTGCATCAATGTGCCAGTTTTGCCAGGGCCCCTCTAACATTTTATTCTTTTTTTTGTCATTTTTGCCAATTTGATAGGTGTGAAGTGGAATCTCGGGTTTGTTTTATTTTGTGTTGCTTTAATTAATGATTTAAACCATATACAACTTTAGATTCCCTGGATTTCTTTCTTTGGGAACTGCCTGTTGATATCTTTAGACCATTTATCGATTGGGGATGTCTCTTATTTTTGTAAATTTGAATCAGTTCTTTATATAGCTTGGAAATTAGACCTTTTTTAGAGAAACTTGTTGTAAAGATTTTTTTCATAATTGTTACCCTTTGAATCTTAGTTTTAATAGATTTGTTTATACAATACTTGTTAATTTCATGTCATCAAAATTACCTTTATATCTTCTGTAGTTCTTCCTACCCCTTATTTGGCCATGTACTTTTCTTGTAACCGTATATCTGATAGGTAATTTTGTCCTGGGTCCTGACAGTTGTTTTGAGGTGACCTTTTAGATCTGTGTGACATTTGCAGTTTGTCTTGGTACAAGGTGGGAAATATTGATCTAAATCTAATTTCTTCCATACTGATGTCCAATTTTCCCAGAAGTATTTGTCAAATGATGATATCCTTGTAACTGGGGTCTTTGTGTTCATGAAATAGTAGGGTACTAGATACATTTTTCTATATGTTGTATAATCCTGTTCCACTGATTGATCACTCGTCTTTTAAAACACTATCAAAATGTTTTGAGAATCATTGCTTTGTAGTGTAATTTAAGAGCTAGACTCAGTAGCACCACTTATTCTGATTATTTCTCCTGTGATTCTTAACCTTTTTTGCCTTTTATCATTATTTTTTTCTAATTCTATAATGTAATCTTTGACAGGTTGACTGGTATTGCATTGAATAAATAAAGTGATTTAAGTTGAATTGCCACATTTCATTATATTGACTCATCCTACTCATGAGCAATAAATATTTTTCCAACCATTTAAGTCTGTCTTTATTTCTATAGACAGTAATTTGTAGTTATGGAATATAGTTCTTGCATGGATGTTTAGCTGGTAAATAAGTCATATCTAAACTTTATATTCCCCATTCTTCTCCCCATGACCTAGAATAGGAGATGCTTAATAGATATGTATTGTTTTTGGAGCTCCCAGAAGCTCTTGGCTACAATGATCAGACAGTAACTACTTTTAAGCAAATTACTTTTCTTTACTGTCTTACTGAATAAGTGCAATTTTCCCCTAGAACTTCTCCCAAAAGAACAAATCAGGACAGGGACAGATCCAGAGAATGTGATCTGATTCTCCAGCTCTCCTATAGGGCATATAATCTGGGTAAAAAGACAATTTTAAAGGTCTAGGGGGCCACAAGGGAGAAGGCATCAGTTGGTTCTAGAGTCTTTTGTTTTGGTATTCTTGAGATTTTAGCAGGGTTGTGTGGAATTAAGACTTGACTAGGAATAGACACTCGGTCATGGACTGAGCCTTACTCAGGCCAGTACCATGGTAGTTTGTGTTTGATATTAGAACAAAATGAGACACTGATAAGTCATTCAAGAGTTAATTTAAAAAATTAGATTTACTTAGTAATAGCAGAATGACATTCAACAGGATATACGTTAAGGACTGCACAAGTTGATTAAGCTAAGCGAAGTTCCTCTATGTGATTTGCCCATCATGATCTGCTAACCAAACATCAGAGCATTACTAGAGCTCCTAGTAACTGTGTTATACTCAGGCAACATGTGATGTCAACAATCTGAGTCTATAGTTCCCTAAACTAACCAAGTCCTAAGGATATTTTCAATGTCTTTAAGGAAAAAATGAGCTTACCTAGGATGGGGTCAAGGGGGGTAAGATATTCTCTCCATATACCCACTCTGGGTTTGTGAACCTTAATCCTTGGAATGACTCTGTAAGCCCAAAGTTGTAGTCATAGCAGGAATTCCTCACTTCCATCTGCACATTTTCACCCAAGTCAGGGATCCAAATTATTTATTCTTCCCTGAGAAGTCTAGGTTAGTCATATTATGATTGATTCCAACAACCATCATGTAAAAGCTATAGGTCAGAGAGTGAGAGGTAGTTTGATATCACCATCCTGCTTGCTTTTGGTGTCCTATACCAATAGTCCAGTATATTTACCTGAGTTTCTTTCTGATCCATGTTACCTAGATTCTCTTTCTAGTATCCTAACCTGCTGCCTGCTCTGTTGATACCAATGCTTCAAGTTTCACCTAAGTACCTAGTTCTGACTCCCCATCTATCTATCCTTTAATAGCATTATATGACCAATATAATTTTAAAATTTAAGTTTAAACCAATAACTTTGTAGAACCCTTTGAGAACTCTTCTATTGTTTCAATTTCAGCTCCTCAAAAAAAAAAAAACAAACCAACCTTCCCACAGCTACTAGGGTTCTCTGTCTTCCTAAATATTTCAGGAACATTTTATTTGGTTCTTCTTTTTACCCCCTTTACTCCCTGACTTATATTTATCTATTTGTGTGTACATGTTGCATGCTCTCACCCTCCTTTCCAAATGGAACTTCCAAAGAGAATATCCCTGGGGACTGCAAATGTTCTTTATTTTTGTCCTTGACCTCAGTGCTTTGCATGCAATGAGTATCCAATATGATTCTTGAATTGAATTACCTGTTGATATTCCAGGTTACCTAGACTGCTGGCTCCTTGGCTGGTCTTCAGGCCTGACTCAGTCCTGTTCTCACTCTCTTGCCTTTTGCCCCAGCATCTTGACTCAGCTTTCTTAGCTGTGGCTTGGTGTCTGTCTTCCTACACTCCCAAGATCTGTCCTTGGTCCTGCCAGTTGCAAGGGGGTATTAAACTATCCAGAAGAAAAGCAGGACAAAAACAGGCAGCACAGAAAGGAGTTTGGAAAGTCCTTGGTGGCAATTCATTTAATATTAATATATTGAACAGTATGTTTGTCAAAAGGGATGGGTATGTTCCAAAAGGCCAACTTACATTAAGCATTTATGGCTCTGAGCCAGTTTTGAAAGGGACAAAGGAAGTACAATTATGATCATCATCAGGTACCATTTGCCAGCATGCTTATAAAGCTGTGGCAATGTCATCATTACTGAACTCTCGATATAATAAGGATTCTGAAGTTTCCAATAAATCAACATTTATTGAGTATTCATCATACACCAGGCACCGTGCCAGGTTCTGGGAATAGTCCGACAAAATATTAAATCATGCCCAAGTGAGTCATTATACAATCTGCTGCAAAACTTGCAAGTTACAATGGTATCAATTTACCTACCTACTATATGGCTACCACCATGCCTCTTAGGATTATAGAAAAACTATTACAATTACAAGCCAACCTGGCACACTGGCTTTTCCCTGAGTTTTCTCTTCCTAGCTATAATTAGGATTTCTCAAATTTCTACTAATAAATTCACTATACAAGCTCCTCCTAATGATATGCCTGTATACTGACCCCTGACTCTTCCATGCCTGGCATACATGCCCCCTTTACGTCTGCCTTTTACTATCCCTGGCTTCCTTCAAGATTTGGCTAATGTAACAATGAGGAATCTTCTCTCATTCCCCTAATTGTTGGTGTCTTCTTCTTCCTCATATAATGTTGTATTTCCTTAACTATCTATGTATTGCAAGCTTCTGGTAGAATGTAAACTTGTTGTGGACAAGCACTGCTTTTTTATTTTTGTCTTTTTAATCCCTAGCACCTCACAAAGTCCCCTGCATATAGTGCATATGGTGAATGTTAAATGAATACTTACTGAATTGTGTTGTTAAATTACTATTTGTTCATGGCAGATATTAGAGTGCTCTGTGAAGTCCCTGACATCTAAGTTATTCCATGTATCAGTGAAATGAAATTGAAACAAATTCCTCACATGTAATGCTTATCAATGGCATACATTCATTTCTAAAAGTGTCTGTGGAAGACTCATTGATCTAGCATTAAACTTTGTTACATCTACTAGTCAGCCAATCAGTCAGTAAGTATTTATTGAGTATGATATGTAAAGATGCTATAGAGGACAGAAGAAATGTAAAGAATGGTCACTGTACTCAAGGCACCATTCTAACCAATACTGAGGAGGAGTGAGAAGTAGAAAATGTGAAAAATAAGATGACAGTCCCTGTCCTCAGGGCGTTTATAGTCTGGTAATGAGCATACAAAATAACTGGTGGGAAAAGAGTTGTAGAACAATACAAGATAGTATATTATTAATTGCTAAATTGTTCAGCAGTTTAGAAAAGGGAGAATTAGAGGCAACTGCTGGCACAATGGACAGGGCAATGGGCCTGGAATCAGGAAGATCTGAGTTCAAATCCAACTTCAGACACTTATTAGCTTGTGACCTCAGGCAAGTGACTTAGCCTCTGCTTCAGTTTCCTCAACTGTAAAAATGACCATAATAATGGCACTTACCTCACAGGATTTTTATAAGAATCAAATTGATATTATTTGTAAAGCACTCAGCACTTAGCAGGTACTCTATAACTGCTAATTTTTTCTCCCATTGTTGTCTGAAATAGTCAAGGAAAGCTCCATGGAGGATGTGGAAACTTTATCTGAGTCTTAAAGGAAGTGAAAACAATTTGAATGGGCAGAAGAGTGAGGTCATTGAGTAGAGATGTCAGAACAAGACATGGAGAAAGGAAAGAATGATGGATTTAGTTGAGAATTATGGCACATAAAGGTCCAGATTATAGAACAGCTTGAAAGCCAACTAAAAGATTTTCAACATGCCTAATGACCTTTATGTGAAGGAAAGGCCATAACTTCAATAAGCATTATGGATTTGGGGTAGCAGGAGTTGAGCGGAAGCACAGAGGTATAACAGCTACCACTTTGTTGTTCTTGTTATTGTTGTTAAGGTCAACTAGAGATGTTGGTCATGGGAATTGAGGATGTTGAGAAACTTGGATGCCAGGGCATTTTGAGGGTTCAGAGCTTGGGATGGAGAAGGCAGTCAGACAGGTACTGAATGAGAGCCTAAATCAAGTCTTGATTTGGGGTAGAAAGACTAACAACAAATTCTGCAGTTCTTATCCCCTGTTCCATTTTCTTCCCCACATCCCCTGAAGAGCCCAGGGGTTCTGCAGTTTTAAACTTCGTGTTTATTCAAATCATCACTAGGTCCACACTTGAATCATTCCCAGTTTGATAGGTAGGGTTTGCACTCTCTTAGCAATGCCTCTGAGAGACTGGGATGCCCTCCATACTATGCTGAGGTGTTCGATTAGGGCTTTGCTGTAGCAACTCAATGCTGTAGCCAACTCTTTATCTGTTCGCCAAGAACCAGCTAAACTAAATTCAGATACTCATTACCAGATTTGATGAAGGTTAAAAAATTTGGGGGGCACAGTAACTCTCAAAGAATATCTAGCACAGGGGTTCTTAACCTAGCATTTGTGAAAATTAAAAACATATTTTGACAATTGTATTTCAGTATAATTATTTTTTATTCCATATGTTTTGTTTCATGCATTTAAAAACGTTGTTCTGAGGAGTCCACAGGCTTCACCAGATTGCCAAGGGTCTATAATACACAAAAAGTTAAAAACCTTTGCTTTAATAAATTGTAGAGAGATTAGAATCAGAGTCAGCAGAGGATATACGCTCATCAGTGAAATATCACAATATTTGACCTTTCATCCACCAAACAAATATGTATTCAATATCTATACTTGCAAGGCCTGCTACCGCTTATATCTACATCACTGAAAAATAGTAAATGATGATGGATCTATTAGATGGAACATTGTAATGGTAATTAATTTAGCAGGTACTTAGTCCTTAGTAACTAAGGTTAAGTACTTCTGTGAAAGAAACAGAGGGTATGAACTGTCTCCTGTGTGAAAGAGACAGAGGGCATGAACTCTGTCTCCTGTTGCTGACATGGCAGAGGGGGTTGGCTGAGACAGGAAGCCAATGTGTGTGTGTGTGTGTGTGTGTGTGTGTGTGTGTGTGTCCGTGTGCGTGCGTGCACATGTATAAGAAGAGTTCCAGGGACAGAGAATTGGAATCAAGAATTTCCCTCCTGGCCAGCTCCTGGTGGAGGAAGAATTGTGGAGACTGAAGCCAGGAGAGAGAGAGAGAGAAGGAGAGAGAGGGAGAGAGAGAGAGAGAGAGTGTGTGTGTTTCTCTCCCACCATCTAGAAGCTGACTGAGAACTGAGTTGGAGATTTTCTTGAGACCAGAATCTGATGAAGGCTGAAGTTGCTGCCTCCTGTAAGGATGAGATTCCTTCTGGGTCCTAGGGCCAGCCAAACTGCTGGAGGACTGAAGAAACATGACCAGGATAAGCCTTTGTTTTTTTTTTAAATTTTATTATAGTTTGCATCATTCATTTCCACAAGATTTTGAGTTACATATTTTCTCCCCGTCTTTCCCCTGCCCACCGCCCCAAACAGCCATCCCAGTGTGTCCCCCCTCCCCCAGTCTATTCTCTCCTATGTCACTTTTTGGTAGGGCAGGATGGATCTCCCAACTGCAGTGCCTGTGTATCTCAAGTTCCAGTTGGATGTAGTCAATAATAATAATAATAATTGCATATAGATAGATAGATAGATGGATAGATAGATACACATTCATAACATTTGATTATGGAACTCCAGATTCCAGATTCTT
>CM053580.1:479294013-479320871 GCA_028627135.1 Pseudochirops cupreus
TCATTGGCTTTTTGGGCCTCTTTTGTCATTTGAGTTAATCTATTTTTTAGGGTGTTGATTTCTTCAGTCATACTGCTGACTCTCTTTTCATGATTTTCCTGCAACGTTCTTATTTCTCTTCCCAGTTTTTCTTCCACTTCCCTTATTTGGTTTTGAAAATCTTTCTTCAGCTCATCTCTAGCTTTAAGGCATTCTTCATGTTTATTGGAGGCCCCTGGTGGGGGTGCTCTGGTTGCGCTCTCCTCCTCCCTCTCTCTCCCATGATCTTTCTTTTCCCCAAAGAAGGAATCAAGGGTTGGGAGCTGTTCTTACTTTGCTTCTTATGCTTATTCTTACTCATGGTTCTTCAGACCGTGATTTTTTTTTTAAATCTCTGTGGGGCTCTGCTTCCAGAAGGGAAAGCTCTGTCCCAAATCACTGGGGTCCTCCCAGCTGCAGTAGCTCTCAGGAAGATGCTCGGAGTCTTCCTAAATACTTCCAGCTGACTGCATAATAAAGACTCCAAGATGGAGGCCCAAGACGGCAATGCGGATCCAGGCCGCTCAACATGAGCCTGGCCTGAAAACAATCGCTAAGTCCCCCTGCTGTCTGCAGGCCGCGGGCAGGAAGCTACAAAGCAGAGGTGGGTGCAAAACCTCTGCCTTTCGCTTTTCTGCTCTGGAGGCCTTTTGCCCGGACTGCTTATCTCGCCCTTTCACAGTCCCCACTCGCAGCTGCTGCTAATCTGCTCACCTGAGAGGCTCCTCTGCTCCTTCCATCCAGCTGCCCCCAGGGCACAGCCGCGGCTTCAGAGCAGGCTGGTTTTGGTTCTCAATGCTGATATGGTTCCTCGTAGCTGAGCTGACTTTAGTGGGAAGTATCTTTGTGTGCATTTTGGAGTTCTAGGATTGGTTTAGAGTCCTGTTTTATGGGTATTTTGGGGTGGCTATGTGAGAGCTGCGATATGTTGCTGTTGCTACGCCTCCATGTTCGAAAAAAGCCCTTTGTTTGTTTATGGCTTGGTTGATCCTTGAGCTCCCGCAACAAAAGTTATGAATGGTTTGAAATGTGGTGGACCCTGTAAACTTCAATGTGTAACAAGAACTGCCCAGAGGACTGGACAAGGAGCTGGGAGCTGTCTGCCTCTGAATCCAGGTGACTGGTGGATTTAGGTAGGAGTTGGGATCAATGGAAGGGGATCAAGGGAATCAGAGAGACCACCCTGAGTTAAGATGAGGAAAAGGCCTCCCCTTGGACACATGATGAAATTGAAGTATACTAGACACCCAGGGGTGGAGGTTTGTGTAATTTTTTAATGATTGTATTTACTGATTAATGATACTTAGTGACTAATTGCTAGATAAGTGACTGATTAAGTTAATCTACGATTGCCCCATGAGTGGAAGATTGATTAATGTATTGTGAAATGACTGAATGATTAAGTAAGGAGGGTTTCCCCGCTTAGGGAAACCAGATGATTATTCTTTTGTTCTTTGTTCTAAACATTGTGGCCACTGAGGTGAAAAATAGGTGGCCATTCTAATGTTAAGCTGTTGTGAACACTATATTGTGATTTTCTGTGATAAGATGTAATGGTGTGCATATTATATTGTGATTTGTTGTGAATGTTTGCCTTGATTTGTAATTGAATAAATGGAGTGTTCACTATACTGTGTAATCTGAACCTTAAAAGCTGTTCACAGTAGCATTCTTTTGGGAAGCTGCTCGTGCATGGTGTCACAAACATTTAATACAACATAGGTGATTATAGGGATAAAACAGCCAAAGAATAAGGCAATGTGTGACAGTAGCCTCACAAGGATGTGGGTTTGGGGCTAATATTATTAAGAATTGTGGAGCCAAGACTAGAATATACATGTACTCTGTCTAATGCCCTATTAATAAATTAATGAATAAGCATTTATTAAATACCTACTATATGCCAGGCACTAAGCTAGGCACTGGAGATACAAAGACAAAAATGAAATGGTTTCCACCTTCAAGAAATTTAATGTTAGGTAAGGCAAATCATCACTCTAGGCCTGAGTTTCCACATCTCCCAAACAAATGAATCAGGCTAGACAATCTCAAAGTCCCATCTAGCAACATGGTTAGAAAAGATATAAAAGATGTAGGTTTCTAGAAAAGGGCTGCCCAGTTTTACAAGTGACGGTAAATGCCCTTACAGTTTGTAGACAAAAATTCAGTGGATCTTTGTTAACTAGATGAGGGCATGAAATATTAAGCTCACTATTAAGCTCACTAGTGTGACCCAGAACATCAGAAATTTACATGGACCAAGTTCAGTCATTAGGATGATCCAATATTGTTATTCTCTCTTGGAATTGTGTTCTTTCTGCTCAGAGTTGTCTCTGAAAAAATCTCAAAATAAAGTTCATGTCTAAATCTCCACAGCTATAGATGAGGAAAGGTTCTAGGATCAAGGCAGTTAGGTGGCACAGTGCACAGAGCACTGGACCTGGAGTCAGGAAGACTTGAGAGTAAAATCTGGCCTCAGACACTTGTGAGTTGTGTGACCCTGGGAAAGTCATTTAACCTATGTTTGCCTCAGTTTCTTCATCTGTAAAATGGGGATAATAATAGCAGCTGCCTTGCAGGATTGTTGTGAAGATCAAATGAGATAACATTTGTGAAGTGTTTAGCACAATGCATGGCACATAGTAGGCTCTATGGAAATACAAGCTACTATTATTGTTATATCTTCAATGAGTAATCAAGGTAAAATAAATTCCTTGAATTTCATACATCATCTCATAGGCTGAGAGGTTGTGCTGCTATATCCCCAAGGCTAGGATAGAGAACTTGAGGATTAAAATTTTCCTCTTGGCTCAAGTGGGTGAGAGCACATAGAAGCCCCATGTCTCTGTGCCCCATTCAGGCATAAGCCAGGCAATGTTCCCCACCTACAGTACCCAGATCTATTCTTTTTTTTTTTTTTGCTTTTTTGGAGGGGTCAATTGGGGTTAAGTGACTTGCTCAAGGTCACATGGCTGATTTTGTGTTAAATGTCTGAGGTCGGATTTGAACTCAGGTCCTCCCTACTCCAGTGCTCTATTCTCTGTGCCATCTAGCTGCTTCCACTCCCAGATCTATTCATACCTCTGTTTTATCCTCTGAAAGGGGGAAAATGAAGGAGAAGGCTGAGACTATGACTGAAAACATCCTTTTATAAACCAGTATAAAGGGATGACTCCTCTCGTAATAGCCTGAGCTAACTAGTTATGCCTAATTAATGAAACCTGTCTTCCACAAAGCACTAAAGAGCATGTCCATGCGCTCCATGAGAAGATACAACTAAAATTCCAGACTTATCACTCCACAAGCTCATCAAGTTGGTTTGGGAACGGCCTTAATCAACCTCCTATAATTCTCAGGAACTTTCCTTCCAATCATTTTCTGAGGAAGGTAGGGTGAATCTTGTTATCCTCCAAATAATGAATAAGCAAGAATTTACCACTGAATGAAAAGGGCAGCGGGAAGTGCATGCTGAGTCCACTGTTGATCTTCCACTGATTCCCACCCTTTGTTAAGCCCACTTTGACCCTGATGCTCTACTGATTTCTGATATCCTGCTATGATATGGGTCCTGAAGAAATACAGAGTAAGAGAAAGGAACCATGTGAGGACATGTCGACCCCAGGGAGAGGGTGGACTTAGTGAGGCAAGGTCCCTGTGGGTGCTCTGTCCTGGGGAGAAAAGTGTCCCTCCTCCCATGTCACTACCTGTGGCATAATCAGCTGACCAAAGCTAGGTCAAGCTTTAGGAAAAAACACAATCATTTATTAAGCAGGGAAGTAACATGATGAAAGCAGGATGGCAATGAAATAAAGGACACATACAGAAGGGGAAACACTGGAGTCTGGGGGATTATTGTTCCATTATTGTGCATTATTTTGCATTTTGGTTGTGTGTGTACATATTGTGCTCCCCCGACTGTCTCATCTGAACTGCGTATCACTGATCAGCTTCCCTCATGGTGAGACCAGGGTAGGAACTCTGGAATAGCATAAATACAGTCAAAAATCCAAATAGACAGCCTAAGAGACACAAGCATTATTCATGCTCTCAATCAATTCCACAGAGAACTGGCAATTATTTACATACAGAGACAAAAGGGAAAAGCACCCGGGGGCTCAGGTACCTATAACTGATGCTGAGCGGCTTCCACAATTCACTTTGCATCCTGCTCTGAAAGTTCTTTGTGCATTATCAACAGCACATGAATAGTTAAGAGTCCATCCCCCTCCCCTACCTCCAATAGGGAAAGGTCAGCTTCTCCCTGGTTTTATGTGGTGCCTTTAGGTAACCTCAGTGAAGGAAAAGTCAAGTCCCTTCCTAGAGACTGTTGATTATAATTGATGCCTTCCTATCCCTGCAACTCAACTACTCTTTTCCCCCCACTCTAAAGAAGCTAGCAATCATTTAAAGACCCTTTTAAGATCTTTTTTTGTCTCTACCTGGGAGCTCCTGGTGAAGGAGCTCTCTCCACCAATGCAGATCTACAACAGTTCTATAATTTAGTATTAGCAAGTTTCCTGGAACCTGAGAGATTAAACAACATTGCCCAGGCTCACACAGTCCATGAATGCAGGCAGAACTTAAACCAAGGTCATCATGATGCCAGCTGACGAGACCAGGTTTTTATCCACTAAACTAGGCTCCATCTCATTTGAAGACATACATTATGATAAATAAAAAAGTTATATAGCATTTCATTAACTTAATAGAATTTCTTTGATATAGACACTTGTAATATAAGTATAGCCAGGTCCAGTTAGTGTGAACAACAAATCTTTGGAAGTGGCTCTATATGTTCATATTTTCACTATTCAAAGTTATATTTTTATAAAATACGGTCATTGGTTCCAGTTGAATGGAAACATGGAGTCCAAATTCAAATAATGTGGCCATTTTAGGGGATTCATTGTTCATATTAGTCAAGACCTAGCTGGAGTTGCATTAGGTATGCTATTACTCTGGGGATTTAGCAGAACTGCCTGGCTAGTCCAGCTACATTGATAAGTTATGGTCTTTTTTTTTTGATTACTCAGTCAATATGAGCAGTCTTTGGTTTGCACAGTAAATGTCTCACTATTCTTCTAACTTCTGAGCAATTCGTCACAAGGCTGATAACTTTGCAGAGCTCTGCCTCAAATCCGATTCAAGTTCCTCTCTCAACATGTGGGGGCTCTGTTCATAGAAATATAAACTTTGGTTGCTTATATTTTATAAGATATTTGGGGTTTTGGAGGCTAGAATTTTTTTTAATTTTAATTTTTTTTCAAAAAGTTTAGACAATTTACTTTTTGTCCTGTGACATTTTCATTTAGGATTACTTGAAAATATAGCTCTGAAAAAACAGGCTTTAAAAAAGCCCATTATGTTTCAAATGGAACCACCTGACTATCTGCTGATTTTCACTGAATGGCCAATAACAGCCCCCCAGACCAAGTCTCTGTGGCTCATTCTTTAGATTTTGATGACTTAGCATGATTGCAAATAGCAATGTTGTTTGTGATAGTGAATCAGGCCATCTTTTGTCTCAGTTCTTACCTCGCCCTTCACCATTAAATAGCATTGTCTCAGACAAACTGAGACCTTAATTTTGAAAAACTAAAGTCACACCCACTACATCCTGGCCATTACCAGTCATCTTGACCTTTGTCTTGCCACTGGATTTCAGTGACTGGAGTAGAGTGTGAGGTTGATGACTTTGTACAGCTGTCCTACTCATATTCAATTCATGTACATTTAAATACAATTAATGAGCAAGGCAAGACATCACCCTCATGACTTCATTGGTGCTGTTTGAGAACAAAGGATAAATGTCAACTGAAAAGTACCAAAAGGGAAGGAGCCAAGATGGCAGAGTAGAAGCACAAACTTGGTGTGAGCTCCAGCTCCAATCACTTCCAATACATGTCAAAAAATTAATCTAAACAAATTTGAGAGCTACAAATTGCACAAACTGACAGAGAGAAACAAATCTCCCACTGAAGGCAACCTGGCAGGTCAATAGGAAGGGTCTATAGCAGGCTGGGAGCCCAGCACAGGAGCATGTGAGTCATATACTTCTGGCCCCAGGGCAGCCCTGATCAGCAGCAGCTGGAGCAGACTTCAGGAGAGAGAACCACCAGCAGCTGTGGTGGTTTTTAAACTTCTCAACCCATAAACACCAAAGACAAAGTAAAAGATCAGTGGGAACTCTGTTGGAACAGGGGGACGGAAGAGTGTGGTCTGGCCCCTACCCCTGGGGCATGAAGTGAGGTAGCCTCAGTGACTATAGCTGCTGCCACTCAGCTTACTCCAGAGCTCCTAGCCTGCAGATTTTAGGGGGACCAAGTGACCATTCAGAGTATAATCACTCTTGCTTAAACCTGCTTGGATCTGGATTGTGGTCTTGGGTGGTGGTCCTGGGGTGTGTGGCCAATGTGCCAGAGCTTGTGGGGGCTGTAGAGAGAGCACTCTCCTAATAGCTCCAGCAGCTACAAAAATGCCAGCAATTTGGGACACAGCTCTCTCTATTCTGGAAGCAGAGTTCTACTGTGGCAAAGAGCTCAAAAGTCAAGTAATTGACAAGATGAGCAAGATGAACAAGCAGAGGAAATGTAATCAGACCATAGATTCCTTTTTTGGGGACAAAAAGGATCAAAGCATGGAATGGAAGGAAAACAATGAAGTCGAAACTCCTGCTTCAAAAGCTTCTAAGAAAAATATGAATTGGGTACAGGCCATGGAGGAGCTCAAGAAGGATTTTGAAAATCAAGTAAGAGAAGTAGAGGAAAAATTAAGAAGAGAAATGAGAATGATGCAAGAAAATCATAAAAAGCAAATCAACAGCCTGCTAAAGGAGACCCCCCAAAATACTGAAGAATATAACACCTTAAAAAGTAGACTAACTCAAGTGTCAAAAGAGGCCCAAAAAGCCAATGAGGAGAAGAATGCCTTAAAAAGCTGAACTGACCAGATGGAAAAGGAATTTTGAAAACTCACTGAAGAGAATAACTCCTTCAAAATTAGACTGGAGCAAATGGAAGTTGACAACTTTATGAGAAATCAAGATATTATAAAACAGATCGAAACAAATGAAAAAATAGAAGGCAATGTGAAATATCTCATTGGAAAAACCACTGACCTGGAAAATAGATGCAAAAGAGACAAACAAAAAATTGTTGGACTACCTGAAAGCCATGATCAAAAAAAGAGCCTAAACACCATCTTTCAAAAAATTCTCAAGAAAAATTGCCTTGATATTCTAGAACCAGAGGGCAAAATAGAAATTGAAAGAATTCACTGATTGCCCCTTGAAAAAGATCTCTCCCAAAAAACTCATAGGAATATTATAGACAAATTCCAGAGTTCTCAGGTCAAGGAGAAAATACTGTAAACAGTCAGGAAGAAACAATTTGAGTATTGTGGAAACACAATCAGGATAACACAAGATCTAGCAGCTTCTACATTAAGGGACTGAAGGGCTTAGAATATGATATTCCAGAGGTCAAAGGAGCTAGGATAAAACCAAGAATCACATACCCAGCAAAACTGAGTATAATGCTTCAAGGGAAAATATGGTCATTTAATGAAATAGAGGATTTTCAAGCATTCTTGATGAAAAAACCAGAGGTGAACAGAAAATTTGACTTTCAAATACAAGAAGCAAAAGAAATATGAGAAGTTAAACAGGAAAAATAAATCATAAGGAAGTAATTAAAGTTGAATGATTTACATTCCTACATAGAAAAACAATCATTGTAACTCATGAGACTTTTCTCAGTATGAGGATAGTTGAAGGGAATATATATGTATGTATAGCACGGTGTATGAATATATAAATATATATGTGAGTGTAGGCATATGTATGTACATGCATACATAGACAGAGGGCACAGGATGAGTTGAATATGAAGGGATGATATCTAAAAAATAAAATTAAGAGGTGAGAGAGGATTTTATTGGGAGGAGAAAGGGAGAGATAGATTAGGATAAATTATCTCATGTAAAAGAGGCAAGAGAAAACTATTACAATGGAGGGGAAGAGAAGGAAGGTGAAAGAGAATGGGACAACCTTACTCTCATTGAATTTGGCTTAAGTAGGGAATAATATACACACTCAATTGGGTATCTTATCCTACAGGAAAATAGGGGAGAATGGGATAAGAGGAGGAATGATAGAAGGGAGGCAAGATTGGGGGAGAGGGTAGTTAGAAGCAAACACTTTTGAAAAGGGATGGGGTCAAAGGAGAAAATAGAATAAGTGGGTGGCTGGATAGGATGGAGGGAAATATAATTAGTCTTTCCCAGTATAACTATTATGGAAATGTTTTGCATAACTACACATGTACAACCTATATTGAATTGCTTATTTTCCCAGTGGGGTGGGTGAGGAGGGAAGAAGGGGAAAAAAATGTGGAACTCAAAGTTTTAAAAACAAATATTTTAAAAAATTGTTTTTTTTTTCTTTTTTACATACAACTGGGAAATAAGATATACAGGCAGAGGGGTACAGAAATCCATCCTACTCTACTAGAAATTTAGAGGGAGATGGGGGAGGATCTAAGAGAGAACAGATTGGGGGAAGGGGTATTCAGTAGGCCCACTATTTTGGGGTGGGGGTAGGGGAAAGATCGGGAGAAAAATTTGTAACTCAACATCTTGTGGAAATGAAAGTTGAAAACTAAAAATAAATAAATAAATTGGAAAAAAGAAAAGTATTAAAAGAACTACTTGATTAAAAAAGTATAACCAAAGAGGATTTTATTTGCATTTTATGCAATGTGATTCTATTTGTAATACTGGTAGCATGAAATAGACACGTAAATCAGATGACTGACCAAAACTTAATGTCAAGCAATGGAGGTTAAATAGAAACTTTCATTGTGATTAGGTGAAAGTGAAATTCATCATACCTTTCATATAGTAGATACTCAATAACCATTTCTTGAATTGAATTGGATACATTTTCCATAAGAAAGAACATAGTCTTATCCCTATGCCATTCTGAGGGTCTCTTTTCCCTAGGTGAAAGAAAAAACTTTTTGGGGTCTCTTTGCTTCCCCACCTGCATTCTTAAGAATTACAACATGGGTAAATGAAGAAATGAAAAAAGGAAAGCAACCTTAAAGCCTACATTTCAGCATGGCAGATTCAATTTTAATTTTTTCAAATCCTCATTTTTCCTGATTATTTTTCTCTTTCTGCTCTTCGATCTATGATTTCATCAGCACAGGGAATTTAGAGAATGGAAAGTCAACTCCTTTGTTAATTTCTAGTTTAGGGAATTGCCCGACACTGACGAGTTCAATAACTTGCCCAATGATTACATCACTTTTGTTTGTCAGAGGCAGGAACTGAACCCTGGTCTTCCTATCTCCAAAACCAGCTCTGTGGCAGCGAGGTTATTCTATTTCTCGTGCTTTCATGTGGTTCTCAAGTCATTTTAAGATTAAGATCTGTCAGATTGCATGGGAATGTATAGCAGAATCTCTTTTATAATTGTGGAGAAAGCAGTCTATTTTAGAGAAATCATGCTGCTGAGTTCTAGCCCTGCTAGTATCAAGGGGGAAAAAAATGTAATTTGTTGCAGACAGATGATGGTTTAAACAGCTGATGAGGATCTAAAATTTTTTATTAATTATAATAAAAGTAGAGAATTTCATGTTTTAATGGCAGATATATCCTGAATATGATGTAATTTCTATTCATAAAATTAAAAAGTTCGACACAAGTAATGATATGCTATTCCAAATGATTCCTGGTTAGCTTTTATATGGAGATTTCCAAAATCATCATCTTCATTTATATCTATAATTTGATTCTGCATAAAATTCTGGCAATAGGCGAGCCTTCACTTCTGAGAGAAAAGAAATTCCATCACAATTATTCTTTGAAGAAGATCCAGGGGTGGTGATTTCAGGTGTGCTCCTAGATAAGACCATGTGGAGCATCTGACTGAGCCAGAAGTACAGTATTCTGGGTCCATTTCCTTTGGTTTTCTTTACCTTTGAACAGAAGAGGAATATACTGTAACATGCTCCTTCACACAGAAAATGCTGAGTCCCATCTTTTGTCATTGAGAAAATTCATCAAGGCAAATCACCAGGAAAGATAAAAATAATTGCTTTTTTCTTTCTAATGGAAATTATTAATTGTTATTAATTATAAATTATTAAGAGGGAAATCCTCTTAATTATATACTTTCTCTAATAATAAAATGAGTAACAACAAGAATAATAATCGACATTTATATGGTTCTTATTCTGTGCCAGGCTCTGTGATAAGCACTTTACAAATATTCATTCATTCATTTTATTTTCACACCAGCCTTGGGAAGTGTCATTGTTGTCCCCATTCTTTTACAGATGAGGAAACTGAGGCAAACTGAGGTTAAGTAACTTGCCCAAGGTCACATAATTAAGTGTCTGAAACCAGGTTTAAACTCAAGCCTCCAGGCACGGTGCCCTATCCACTGCACCACCTCACTATCCCTATAGACCCCACAGTTTTAAAAGAATGGCATGTCCCAACTCTGTGTCACAGACAGAGAGGCCAAACTAGGGTCATCCAAAGACTCAAGAAAATTATGAGATGCATGAGAGACAAAGCAGACCATACCATATTCTCCCAAAATTTTGCATGATATTTGCCTCCCTCTCTAGCCTTAGGAGGCCCCTTCTAGAAAAATGTAATCTCCTTCAGTCCAAGAACCATTTTGTTTTTGTCTCTGTACTCTCAGCACCTAAAACAAAACCTTGCACATACTAGACACTCAAGTTTACAAAGGCCCCATGAAACCTTCCCTTATCTCCCCAGTGGCTATACTCTCTCCCTAAACAACCATGTTTATTAGTTATTTGTCCTGTATATTCTTATATACAATAGGGGTTTGGCGCATGTCATTGGCCCTGAGACAGTGGAGCCCAAGTGTATATGCTCTGTAGACATACAAGTTGTCTCAACTGAGGGAACGTAAGTTCTTTGCAGGTAAGGGCAACTTCATTGTTAAATCTTTGTACCTCTAACACTTAGCCCAGTACTCAACATACAGAAGAGCTATAAAATGTTTACCGATTGATATGTTGAACTGAGTTGAATTTCAGGTCTCAGAGACTGAGGCTTCTCTAAGTTTGTCTCTACCTAATGATACTAACCCAAATTTTATGAGAGGTCGTTCTCCTAAATTTGCCATCATTCAATCTTTCATCATTTTAAACAATAACGATAGCCAACATTGGTGCAGCGCTTCACTGTTGGCAAAGCTTTTTACAAATATTACCTTACTTTAAACCACCTCTCAAAAAACTCTTGGGCTTCAGTGTTCACTTTCTTTGCAAACTTACCAAGAGTGAAGGAGACATGAAATTCATATGATACCCGGGTCACCTGTCTGGCATCAATACCCAGGCCCATAGTGTTTGACTATGAGCAATGCATTACCTGAGAGTGCTCAAGCAAAGCCTTAGCGATGGGCCTATTTCCTGTTTGCAGATGTCGAAGCTTCTTTTTTATCACTGGCCTTCAACAAAATCACTTCCCCTTGGTAGGGGAGTCGTTCCACAGGGGTAGGCATGCAGGTCTGGAACAAAACATTACATTTTTTTTTTTTGTACATTTCATTTCACTGGGTGTGTATGTATTGGAGTGGGGGGTGGTATATCTTAACTTGCCTTTTTTTAAAACTAGGTGCAAGTCTCTTCAGGCAATTAGGGGAAGTTTAGTTTCCAAGTAATAAATGCAGCTGTGGAAAGAAAATCAGACTTGGACTCCGGAGATCTCAATTCAAATTCTGGTTCTGACTTATTGATCGTGTAACCAGGGCAGGTCTAATTTCTCTAAGCTTGTTTTCTCATCTGCAAATTGAAGATAATACTTGGGCTACCTAACTCAAAGGATTGTGAAGAAAAAAACTTGGGGATCTTTTCCTATAGAAATGAGACAAAATATTCTTTACTTAAAGTTTGGGGGTAAGCAAGAGATATTGAGAGATGTCCTCATTACAGCACTATCTCCTCAGCCCCTTTGACAGAAACCCTCTTCCTGGCTTAGGAAGATACGACTCCAAAATTTTCTCCCAATGCTCTTCTTAACCAGCTGAAGACGATTCCCTTGAACATCATGCTTCTTTTTTTTTTTCTGGGGGTGGGGAGTGGGACGCAATTGGTGTTAAGCAACTTGCCCAGAGTCACACAGCTAGTAAGAGTCTGAGATTGGATTTGAACTCAGGTCCTCCTGACTTTAGGGCCAAGTAGTCTATCCACCAAACCACCTAGCTGCCCCTATGCTTCTTTCCACGGAAGCTTTTCGATCCATATTCCCTTCCTCCTGAAGTTCCTGCAATAACTCTCTCTGCTTTTGGTTGCTATTGCCTAATATTAAATCCCATTCGAACATCATGAATTTTTGTTGTGTTTTGTTGAGTTCGATTGAATATATCTCAGCTACTACGTGATCACAGTGCCATTTTTTTTTTGTCTCTCAAAACTTACTTCCTGCCAATAGGTGTTACAGGGTATAGAGTGCTATACTTGGAGTAAGGAAGGCCTGAGTTAGAACCCTGCCTGTGAGATTTACCATTTGTGTGACCATGGCAACTCATTTAACCTTCCTTGGCCTCAGTTTCCTCATATGTAAAATGGGGATAGTAATAGCACCTGCCTCACAGGGTTTTTCTGAGGATAAAATGAAATAAATGTAATTTAAGCTTTAATTTAATTAATTTAAGCTTTAATAATTTAAGCTTTAATAGTTTAAAATTGCACCAAGACTTTGAGACACCCTGGATAAGTGCTGGTGCTGCTGCTGATGTTCAATGGCCCTGTTTGTTGGCAATTTTGAAGGAATGCTAGTTTTGCTCTATTTCTCTAATGTCAATGTTAATCTTCTCCCTTTCCCTTCCCCTTTCTGCGGGCCAAGCAGCTTCAGTTAGCAGTGGTGTCCATATCTCAGCTAAAAGAGGAATCTGGCACAGGCTGACTAAACTCATAATTCTGTTCTAAATAAATTATGGCTTTTTTCACAGGTGTGCAGTTGTGCATGAGGAGTCCTCCCACAGCAAAAACTTCATACTGGCCGCATGAAATGTTTATGGAAAAAATCCTGATAAGACCCAGGGTGAAAAACAACAGAAAGCCTTATTCCAAAGCATGGGAACTTTGACCTCTGTTTCTGACCAACCTGAGCTGATTCAATTCTCCTTAAGCAATAACCTTAATGTCAAATTTAGTGTGTGTTCCTGATTGGCTTAGACCACTACAACTCAAAACTTCCAAACTCAAGCAATCTACCAATTCCGGGTTCCCAATAGCAGGGATTACAGCTATCATATATCTTTTAAAATTAAATTATAGAGTTTTCTAAAGAGGAAAACAAGTGCCTAATACTAACATTGTGTACTGTCTCTCCATGATGGGTTGAAAGTATTTAAATGATTTAAGATTTGGTCCTGGGGAGTTGTCTAGGGCATATAGATGTTAAGTGATTTGTCCAGGATCATATAACTAATAAGTGTCAGAAGTAGGTTTGAACCTAGGTCTTCTTGACTCTAAACTCAATTACTCTACCTTCTATGCCCTACTGCCTCTAAGATTTGAAAATGTAATTACATTAAAAAGGGTTTAAGAAAAATTCCCAATTCTAGGGTAGGTGTGATTATAGTTGATATGTTTCCAACATTTCCTTCTATATTTTTATTGATTTCTTAAATTAAATTTTATTTTTTCAATTAGTAAAGGTCTTACTTTTCTCCCTTCTGCTCCCTCATTGAAAAAGAAAAACAAACTCTTGTAGCAAATATATATATATATATATATATATATATGTATACACATGTATATTGCTGTTAGTAATATAACACAATCAATCTATGCAAAGACATATCTCTAACATAAGAAGTGATTTTAGAGATTTAGTTCAACCCCTTCAATGGACAAAAGAAGACACTAAGGCCCCCTATGGAATAAAAGTGCCTTGTCCAAGGTCACACATGTAAAAAGCCACAGACTGTTATTTGAACCCTCTGACGCTAATTCTAGTGTTCTTTTTACTCTACTATGCGTCCCTTTGGATAACACCATCAAAGGCACTATATAGCTACATGCCACAGTGAATAGAGTGCCACTCCTGGAGTCCTGAACTGTGAAGACCCTAGTTCAAATCTAGTCTCAGACACTGACTAGCTGTGTGACTCTGTGTTAGTCACTAATTCTTTTTGCCTCAGTTCCTCATCTGTAAAATGAGCTGAAGAAGGAAATGTCAAACCATTCCAGTACTTTTACCAAGAAAATCCCAGATGGGGTCATGACTATACCACAACAATGAATTTTGCTAGGAATAGAAAGCAAATTCATTGGCTTATCACCCACAGACTCAATATTTATCACATCCATATTCATCTGTCCCAGATCTGTATCTCTACCTAGAATGTCTCTTTCTACCACAGACACCTATTGTCAACTGTCCACTGGATGAAATTTTCACTTGGAAGTCACACTATTACTTCAGACTTAAGACAACCAAAGCTGAGCTCATCATCTTCCTCCTTATACCTTCCTCAGACCTTGATTCCTTTATTTCCATTGATGCCAACATCATCCTGCCAGTCATCTTTTTTCTCACTCTATACATTCAATCAATTGTCAGGTCCTATTGATTCTTTCTGAGCAGTATCTCTCACATCTGTCTTCTTCTGTCTACTCAGACTTTATCCATTCTAATTCAGGAACTCATCTTTTCTTGCTTTGACTATTGTAATAACTTACTTCTTCTTCTTGAATTCATCTCTCTCCACTCTATCCTTAATATTCAAGTATACTTCCTAATTACCATTTTGATCTTGTTTTTTTTTCCTTACTAAAAAACCTTCAGTAGTTTCTCATTGTCTAATCTAGCATTCAAGGCCCTCCACAGTAGGGCTCCAATCTCCCTATCCAGCCTTTTCTCATTACCACTCCCTTTTATCCACTTTGCATTGTAACCAACACGTCTTTGCCAATCTGCATACTATCCATCTCTCTGTCTTGCCTTACCTTCTCCATTTTTCATGTTCTTGTCTATATCATCTTCCATGCCTTGAATGACCAATCTCCATCTGTTGAAGTATATCAAGGCCTAATTTCAGTTTCATCTTCTCAGTGAGGCCCTTGCCAACCTCTTCAGGTAAAAATGATCTAGCTCTCTGCTCCCTGAAATTTCTCAAAGTGCTTTGATCCTTTTATTTTTTTTCCATTTCTTTTTACATCATGGGTATTTGTGTACTTGCAGTAGATTATAATCTCCTCGAGAGTAGGTTCTGTGTCATATCTGTCTTTTTATCCATAATCTCTTACAAATAGTAGGTGTTTAATAAATGATTAATGAAGGAATTATAGATCACATTCTAAATGTAAATGTAACTGTACTAATAAATAAAATATGATGTTAACGAAAAATAAAAAATTCACTGCAGGTCTATATTCGGACACATTTGTATCATAAAGATAAAAAGCACTTTGAAGTATAAGACATAATTGTTGGAGCCACATTTAAGGAATCCTTAATTTCTTGAGCCTATGATTTCAAAAGACTGGATTTTAGGTTGGATTATCCTTACATGTGAGAAAGATCATGAGTGTTGCCAGAAAAATAAATTATTTATTGTGCTTCAATATAGCATAATATATATGAATCATTTGGTCCAGCAATTATTTCAAGTTAGCAGAGTCTGGATGAAGTAAACACACCCTATTTGAACTCAGCTTGCTCTCCTTGCCTCCTATCTAATACACTGTAAAATATGATCAATCAATTTGACATTATTGATAAATATGACCAATTAATTCTCTGATGCTTTCATTTGTTAATAATAAAAGTTTCAAGATTTTTTCTCAATCAATAAGGAGGACATCTAAATTATAGATATGGGACATAATAAAATATTAGGTAAGAAATGTCATCCAGTGAGAGAGCATCAGTGAAATCACCAGTGTACTAACATTCATTTTGAGTGCATGTCAATGTTGTGGAGGCGGATCCCAGTTCTCTGAGGCTCTTCAAGTAAAGTATAAGCTATGGTGGGTTCCAACAAGCTCTGACTATGGATCTAGTGACTTATTTCTATTATCTGAGGACCAGCCTAGCCAAGTCACCATTAAGATTAAATTTTTGGTCATAGCAACTCATGAACACCAGCTACTAATTTAGAGGCGTTATGACTTGCGTAGGGAGAGAGAATTCCCTTTGAAATATTGAATGGATGACTGGACTAATGTATGAATGAGTAGTCTATACTAGTGGGCCTTGTTTACACAACAGATCTATTTTGAAAGGCCTGAATTTTTACTGTAATTTTTACTGTACCAGAGATCTTTTTTTGAAGGTGCAATCATATCTAGTATTTATATAGAATTTCAAGGTTTACTAAACATTTTCACAAATATGATCTCTTTTTATCTTCACAACCACCTTGGGAGGTAGGTGCTATTTCCCCATTTGACAGATGAGACATTAAGGAAGACAGGTTAAGTGATGTACCAGGATCATACAGCTAATTAAGTGTCTGAAACTGGATTTGACTTAGGTCTTCCTGACTCCGGACCCAGCACTCTATCCACTGAGCCACTGAACTTTCTATAATAATAACTCCCATTTATATAATCTTTGAGATTTGTAAATAATTTATAAATATTATCTCATTATTTTCATCACAACTTGGAAGGTAGGTGCTATTAGTATACTCACTTTACAGATGAGGAAACTGAGGTAGAATGGTGTTAAATAGTTTGCCAGAGGTCACACAGCTATTAAGTGTCTGAGACTTACTCAGAATTGAATTCAGTTCTTGGCTCCAAGTCCACCACGCTACCCCGCTATCCACTGTACTGCCTAGCTGCCTCAAACACTTCAAAATACATGTGATTCCACTAATGTTGTATGGAACAGTCTCTAATGAGGCAGCTCCATCAAATGGTGTGCTCATGAGCTATCATGAGCAAAAACTCCCTCCTCCGGTGGCCACTCTTCTGGTGGCGAGGCTTTCAAATTTGGTTTGGCTGCTTCTCCAATACAGGCCACCAGCTTTGAGAGGCCACAACCCCTTCCACAGCATCATGAGGCAAGGCAGGTAGACCTTAGTATCACATGGGAAAAGAAATAATTACCTCTACTCTATAAAGCTTATAAATCCAGATTTTGAAAATAATGTATTGGTCTTACTAGTAAAATAAGGAAGTATTTTCTGTTGACAGGCAGCTCTTGAAATATTTATGATGCATAAAATATAAATTTTGCTTTCCCTCTTTTGGATTCTATGCAAGTAATGACTAGATTTTTTTTAAAAAATTAAGGCAAATTACTATTTAATTAACAAACTCATTAGATCACAATCTATACATTAATTTTTGTTTTTTCATACCACTATAATACTGGCACATAACCTTTGGTTTTTGTTATAGTTTCATCCAGCAAAAAGGCTCATTCCTAGAGACTACCCATAACAGATATACCTTCTCTGGAAACATTTGTCCTATCTAACTAGACAAAGAAAGTAATTTTTGAAAGTGCATTAGTTTATTATTCAAATTTGTTAGACTAATAATCATTCCTCAATCGATAAACAGTAAAAGATATGAATAGGTATTTTAATAACAAAGAAATAAAAGCAATCAATAACTGTATGAAAAATGCTCCAGATGATTAGAGAAATGCAAACAAAGTAAGTGAGGTTTCACATCCCATTTATCAGAGTAACAGAGTTGACAAAAATAGGAAACTGATAAATGTTAGAGGGATGACAAGGGGAGCAAGAGGTCATATATTGGCACTGTTGGCAGAGTTGTGATGTGGTCATTCTGAAGGGCAATTTACAACTCCATTCACAGTCACTAAACTGCATCTTTTGACCCAATTACAACACTATTAGGCCTATCCCTCAGAGATATTATAGAAAGAAGAAAAGGATCCATAAATTAAAAAAAAAAATCATAGCTGCTTTTTTCACAATGGCAAAGATCTGGAAACTAAGGAGATGCCCTCGGTTTGGGATATACCTGAACAATTTATCATGTATACATGTAATGAAATAATATTGTGCCATAAGAAATGATGAAAGAGATGGGTGCAGTAAATTCTAGGAAGACTTGTGTGAACTGATGCAGAATGAAGTGAGCAGAACCAGGAGAGCAATTTATATAATAATAAAAACACTGTGAACAACAACAACAACAACACCACTTTGAAAGACTTAAGCACTCTCAAGAATGCAATAGCCAACCAAGATTTCAGATGACTAATTAAGGATACTTTCTGCCTCCTGACAAATAGGTGATGGATTCATGGTGCAGAATGACATATATTTTGGAACATGGCCAATATGGTAGCTTATTTTATTTTTCTATATTTGGTAGAAGAGTTTTGCTTTTCTCTCTTTTTAAACAACATATGGAGGAAGAACTAGAAGAAAGACTGGATTTTTATTAATTAAAAAATAAATTTAAATTTTAAAAATGTGCCACATTAAAGAAAAAGTCATCCATCTAACAATGATTCTTCGTTATGAATATTTGGGTTTAAATACAATTTAACACAACCCAAGTACAGCATTAGGTCTCATTCTTGGCCCAATGGGTATACTCTCTAGAATGAACTTAGAACTTTCCCCACTGTGCCCCAGATATGTCCCAGGCCTAGAATTTACCCACTGAAAATACTTTCCATTCCTGCAACCTCTTCCTCTGATTGGGTGGTTTCTCCCAGAATGTCCATTCATGGAGAGAAGTCCAGGTCAGTCTTGCCTTTGCTCCTTTCCATGCTGCATTCTGCACTTTCTCTCCCATGCCTCTGACTACAAACATCCTCCTTCCCCTTCCTTAAATCTTTTTCAGCTTCCTTCTATGTATTTTCTTTTCCCATTAGATTGCAGGCTCCTTGAGGGCAGAGTTTGTCTTTTGCTTATATTTATATTCCCAGGGTTTAGTACAGTGCCTGACACAAGGTAAGCAAATGCTTGTTGACTGATTGACTGATACAATGAAATCCAACGGGACAGAATTGAGAGAGAGAAACCCAGAAGTTGGTGAGTTTTATAATGGTAGTCTATTCTGTATAGATTCTTCTATACTCACTTGATCTCTCTGCTTGATTCGTTTGTAAACATATTCAGCAAATGGTTTCCGAGGAATATATTTTCCATCTCCTGCATTGACATTAAAAACTCCAGCTTCATATACCACCTTGCCTCTTGAAATAGTCACAAGGGGTACCCCATGACAGACCATTCCCTCAAATATATTGAAGTTAACAGCTTGATGATGAGTTTTTGCAGAAATAGTCCTGTATTAAAAATGAAGAATAAAATTCATAATCATACTATTAGGAGGATTCACTGAACCATTTTTTAAACAGAAAAGCAACATGGGGGGATGGGTTGGATTGTTCGTTGAAAAGTGACTGATGGGTCAAAACAAAATGTATCAAAAAAAAAAAGAAAGAAAAAAGGAATGAATAGGCTTCCATTATTTTTTAAAAGAAATCACTAGCTCATTCATTTTCTTCTGAGTGGAACATAAAATGCTGGAAGAAGAATGGCTTAGGAGAAAATTTAGGAACTCTATTAAACCATAGCTTTATCACATTCTGAGAAGTGACTACAAGAATTGAATATGACATTAATATTTCACCACAAAGTAATTAGGCTTCCTAAGAGCATAAAATCAAATAGCCAACTGTTTCCATTTATTAAGGCAGGGGGAAAATTGTCCTTTGGGTTTAAATGTCTATTTTTATAATCCTGTCTAAAAAAAGTTGAATTTTAAAGAACAACTTATTTTGAAAGTTTATTCCTTCCAAAGAAGAAACTCAGGGAAAAAAATGTAAGACCTTAGTGGGCAAATCCAGAATCTCTTGCATATTCTGTATGCCATTCAGAAATGTACTGTCACTATTTTTGACATAAAAGAGCAATTATATTTTTGGTTTTTTGGAGAAATCGTCTTTGTCCCAAGAACTTTCCAGGGTCCTCCCCTAATCCTCACCCCCAACTAATCCAAGGCTCCAGGCTTAAAAAGTAAGAGCCAAAGATACCTGCACACTATCCAAATAATGCTTTGGAATTATATACTACATAAAAAAGGCCTAGGAGATTGAAGCAAAAGGGAATTCATGAAATCCCAACATGCAACAAGGATGCCTTCCAATTATCACATAAACTCCGAGGACATTATAACAATGGGGCTATATTATAGTAACAGTAAAGGTAATCTTTCAGGAGCCCCTCTTTATATCATTTCTGGTTGTTTGAGGTCCTTGTTTGTGTATATTAGAAGATGAAGAAGTCAAGGTTATGTATCTGTAAAACCATACTGAGTAAGAACTAGCAATAAAGTAGGAGCCTATCAATTGTGGAAAGGCTAAACAAAGTGTGGTACATAAATAGGAATATGGATATTATTGTACCATAAGAAACAGCAGATATGAAGCAATCAAGAGAAGTGTAGGAGGCCTTCTGTGGACAGAGGACAAAAAATAAAGAATGGAGAATTAAGAAAAGAACATACACTATAACTGTAACAATATAGAAGCCAGCAGCTAGGTGATGCAGTGGATAGAGTACTGGACCTGGAATCAGGAATCTGATCTCAGACATTTACTAGCTGTGTGACCCTGGGCAAGTCACTTAATCCTGTTTGCCTCAGTTTCCTCATCTGTAAAATGAGCTGGAGAAGGAAATGGCAAATCACTCCAGGATATTTGCCAAGAAAATCCCAAAACGGGGCCACAAAGAGGTGAACACAACTGAAAAATGGCTGAACAACCCTCAATAACAATATACATAGAAAGAATACAAACACAGGGGGTCCCCAGAAAAGAACTGAGAAAACACATCTCCTTCTTCTTTATTTTTCCGAGGTAGGAGACCATGGGTAGCGCATATCGCATATACCATCTGACAAGATCAGACGTAGACTTTGATCTGGAAGGGACCTTAGAAGTCACCGAATCCAGACCTCTCATTTAACAGATGAGGAAACTGAGGTCAAGAGAGCCTAAGTGTCCGAGGCAGAACGTGAACCACTGACTCCATCTGATGCTGGTTGGTTTTACTGAATCGCTTTCTTGGCTCTTTCTTTTAAAAACAGCGAGCGTTTATATAGCCCGATGCCTACGTTATCTCATTTGATTCTTACAATAACCCCGTGAGATACTGTACTGCTTTACAGATAAAAAAACTAAGGTCAGAGGGGTACTATTGTTATCATATTTGCTTTACAGGTGGGACAACTCAGTGGTTGTCCAGGGTCCCAGAGTTAGTAGACGTCTGAGGAAGGGCCTTAACCTAGTTCTTCCTGACTCCAGGTGACTTGTTGGTTAGTTTTGCTGGATGATTTTCTTTTCTCTCTCTAAAAGAAACAAACAAACAACCCTTTATTACAAAGGATGCCTAGCTGGGTAGGGAAGGGCAGGGGTGGGTAGTCCTGGTGGATATATTCAGAAAGGAAAGGGATAGAGAATCAAAAGACAGTAATAAAATGATAATATATTTTAAAACCCACATTGCAATAAATTGAAATTACCCAAGAGTATTGGATCCCACAGACAACATTGCTGGTGTTCGGGAACAGTTCATTTGTTTTTTTAAAGGCTATTATCTCAAACTTTCATTATTAGTTACAGTATGTTAAAATCCACCTAACCATACATACTTGATACTTATGGAAGACTTTTCATATAGGTGGTACTTTAAAATGTTTTTTAATTGAATCATAGACTCACTCTACCAATGCAGATGGCCAACTATCTGGAACTTATATTCTTAAAGAGTTGTCAAGGGCACTGAAAGGTTAAATCACTTAGACATTGTAAAATAGTTAAATGTGCTAGAGGTGGCATTTAATGCCCCCCCCTTCTTTCTGAGTTCCTTCCAAGGCCAACCTTGTAGCCACTACCTGACTCTTATATAACGTTTAGATTCTTTAAAAGAGCTTATTTCGTTTGATCGCCACATTAAGCTTGTGAAGTATTTAGGGCAGGCAGTGTTATTCTTCTTTGCAGATGAGAAGAGTAAGACCCAGAGATGTTTAAAAACAAAACAAAATAAACTTATGTGAGTTAGTAGAAGAGTCAGGA
The DNA here is from genome assembly GCA_028627135.1 of Pseudochirops cupreus. Lineage (NCBI taxonomy): Eukaryota > Metazoa > Chordata > Mammalia > Diprotodontia > Pseudocheiridae > Pseudochirops > Pseudochirops cupreus. Next base: position 479,316,106 of record CM053580.1, read on the forward strand.
CTAGACCCAAACCTCCTGACTACAAATATAGGGTCTTTTCCACCATAGCTCACTGCCTCTTACTTCACATGCCATAATAATTGAATCTCTGAGTTAGAAAAAGGATCAATGGCCAGAAGACACTTTGGAGATTTGAGGAAAAGAGGAATTACTTCTGTCTGGGAGAAGCAGGGAAGGGGTCAGGGAGGAGGTTACATCTAATCTGGGCCTTGAGGGAAGAGGGCATCGGTAGATGATATTGTGTAAGGGAAGTGAGGTCTGTTCTAGGCATGGAATATGACATTGAGGGAAGGCAGACAAGAATCAAGCAAGCAAAGATTTATTAAGCATATGTGACGTATCTATATACACACATGTTGTGTAGTGTATGTATGTATTAATATATTTACACAGTGATAAAGACATTGATACAGAGATACATGCAAAAAAGTCCATATCAGTACATACAAAGCACATATAAGTAGCCTTAGAAGGGAAGCATTTATCAATAGGCCTGGAATAAAGACCAAGACAGAGAACAGTCTGATTGGAACCCAGCAGGGTACGTAAAGAAGAAGAGGCTAGAAATGCAAATTGGGGCTGGATTGCCCCTACACTACCTTTAACAGTAGGATAGCAAGTGTGTGTTTTTATTTGTCATACGATGGGGAGCCACTAAAGCTTTCCAAGAAGTGCAGAAATGGTATTCAACAGGACATGATAGTGTCATAGATTTAGAGCTAAAAGAGGACTTAAAGCCCATTCTAGTCAAACACCTTGATTTCACAGATGAAGAAACTGAGACTCAAGGAGGTAAAATGATTTTCCCAGGGTCACTCAGGTATCAAGTGTCAGAGGTAGGATTTGAGACAGATCATGCATCCTGGGTCCTCTGACTCCAGAGACAGTGAAAAAAACCACTTTGTCAAGAGGGTGAAAGGTGGGTTGAATTAGGAAAAGAATGGAGGTAGGAAAACCAGCTAGCAGATTATTACTATTGTTCAACAAATATTTTAACCTATTTTGAAAAATGTGACTCTAATATTTATTAAGTGTCACTCTTAGTAGTCTGAAAGAATTAAAGTACTAACTCCCATTCAGAAATTTCTTATTCCCTAGACATTATTGACTCATGATTTTTTTTGCCTTTTTTGGGGGGAAGGGCAATTGGGGTTAAGTGACTTGTCCACAGTCAAATGGCTAGTAAGTGTGTCAAGTGTCTGAGGCCGGATTTGAACCCAGGTCCTCCTGACTCCAGGGCCGGTGCTCTATTAACTGCACCACCTACCTGCCCCTTCCCTAGACATTATTGTCCTGTTCTTTTTTGGTTATCAGGGTTTGATTGGTATTGGGAACTCTCAGAAGAGGAAATTCCTCTTATCAGTGCAATTCAACACCTTCTCAGTAACTTAAGAATCTTAGTTGGTTAGGGCACTGAGAGATTGTGACTTGACCAAGGTCATTCATCCAGTATTTGTCAGAGATGGGGGTTGAAATCAGGTCTTCCTGACTCTGAGGTCAGCTCTCTTATCTATTATTCTATGCTTCCTTTTGTTATTGCTTATTAAAACAATAATAAAAACAATGTGAATTGATGTAACTCTTGAACCACAGAGCTCTAAGACTTTTCTGATATATGTTTTCATTATCCCTCCACATAATTCTTTCTTGGACGATTCAGTCACTGTCATTCATGCTGACAACATGGTGGATGTAGCATAGGCATAATTAGCATAATTATTATGAAGCAATGATTAATAACAGTGTCTTTTCCTCCTGTAAATTCCCAAGAAGGGAAGATGTTTCCAGGCCCAGGGAGGACAGGGAGGATTTTTAAAAAATGCATATTTGGGAAAATAACACAAAAGTTACTTTTCAAGGAAAGAAAATGCAGATTTGGGCAATGATCATAATGCCTTTATTAAAAAAACATGGCCACTATTGAAAACTGTGACAGCCTCTGGATTTCTTTCAATAACTGTTTTCTTGGACTTTTTCTAATTCTCTTGGTGCTCAAGTCATCGTTAAAGGAATAATTATGTCAGGCAAGGCAATGCAACAAGCATTTACTAAGTGCTTACTATACGTTTGTCCACATGCTGGGAATATAAAACAAAGCCAGAATGATTCCTTCCCCTAAGCAGCTTATATTTGGGGCAAGGGATGGGGGGAGAGGACAGGGAGAGAGATAACAAGTACAAAGAAAAATAAATACAAGTCAATTTGGAGAGAGTAGAACAAGTAGGGAGTCAGGAAAGGTTTAATAAATGTTTGCTCAATTCATTGAACTGAACTGAATAAGTTGGCACCTGAACAAAATTGTGAAGGAGCTAAAAGATTCAAAGGTGGAGGTGAGAAGAGACCAAATTCCCATTTGGATGACAACCTACTTAAAGGTATGAAGAACAGAGACAGAATGTAAAGTCTGGGGTACAGCTACTTCCTGTTCAGTTTATGGTTTAGCTAGAACATGAAATAAGTCTGGAAAGACTTTCCTCCTAGCTGTGCTTCTTAATCTTCATACTTTGTCGCCATGACCCAGCTGTCTTCTCACCCTAGAATAGCCCTCTATCATGCAGGCCTCCTTCTCCCATTGGTGTGTTCCTTCCAGGGGTCTCCATTTTGAGGCCACTTGATGAATTGTGTTTACCTGGAAAGGTAGATGGCAGCCAGACTGTGAAGGGCTTTAAATGCCAGATAGAAGCTTATATTTTATCCAAGGGGTAATAGGGAACTATGTGACCCTGGGCAAGTCACTTAACCCTGTTTGCCTCAATTTCATCATCTGTAAAATAAGCTGGAGAAGGAAACAGCAAACCACTCAAATACCTTTGCCAAGAAAACCCCAAGTAGGGTCATGAAGGGTTAGATATGATGGAAGTAACTGAACAACAAAATAGGGAGTTACTGAGGATTTTTGAGCAAGGGAATGACATGAGCCAAACTGAAATACCTCACTTTTGAAGTATTTCAGTTCCATGAATGGAATAAACCTAACAACACAAACTGAGTAGGACTGTCTTTGACCCACGTCTTGAATTTCCCACCAATTGGCGCAGGTCAAAAGCAGTCCTAATCAGTTTGTATTGAGTTAGGTTTCTTCCATTAGTAGATTCATTCATCTGACAGCAGTTTTCATTGGTCACTCTGCCTGAGGAAGAAATGGGCTGCTTATTTAACTCCCTTGGAGCACATGTAGACAGGTCTGTCTCTGTGTATTACTGAGTGCCATGGGAGTCTTACTGACTTCTAGTCACACACATCTCCAAGCCTGAAAATGTGAGGAGGGCAAAAGCCCTGAAGGGAACAAAATTAGGCTATTATCCAATTTAGTAACTTTGGTATTGTTCACATTATAGCTGCAGGAAAACAGTTTGTCCCTTGCTAGGAGCTTTCTAGCATTTTTTTTCTTAAGATTTCAATACTTTTACTCATGAGAAAAATTACTGAAGCACAGCCCAGAGGGGTTTCTTCTATTTTGATTTGCAGGGAGAGGAATGAGAAGGGTAGCTAATGTTTCTGTACCAAACTGGCCCTACTTATTATAAGGAAATTTTTTTTAGGTATTTTACATTATTTTCCCCATTTCACTCACTTAACATATGAACTAGAAAGGCTATTGAAACCAGATGTTTATATGACATCTAGAATATGGAGGCGGTGAGAAGGAATAGAAAAAGAATTGGGTTTGGAGGCAAGAGAACCTGGGTTAGAATCAGGCTCTGTTACAGTGATTCTAGAAAGCAGTTTGGAACTAGGACACCCTCCACCCTCCCAATAAATAAATAAATAAATAAAACTCTAGGCATATCCTTTTTGATCCAGAGATATCACTACTGGGCTTGTCTCAGAGAGATCAAAGAAGAGAACCCATAGATACAAAAAATATCTATAGCAGCTCTTTATGGAGTGGCAAAGAACTCAAAATTAAGGGAGTATCTATCAATCAGAGGACTGGCTGAACAAAGTGTGATATATGAAAGCAGTGGAATATTATTGGGCCAGATGAAGTGACAGAAGATATGGGTTCAGAGAAACCCAGAAAGACTTGTATGGACTGATACAGAATGACATAAGAAGAAAATAATTTATACAATAACAACACTGCAAAAACAATTTTGAAAGACTTAAGAACTCTGATCAGTATGCAATGACCAATTATGATTCCAGAGGACCCATGAAGCATGCTGTCAGCCTCCACATAGAGAGGCAATGGACTCAGAGTAAAGAAAGAAGCATATATTTTGGACATGTCTAATATGAGAATTTGTTTTGCCTGACTATTCATATTTGTTAAACAACATTTTTCACTCTTAAAGTAGTGGTAAAGGCTAGGTAGGGGTAAAACAAATTCTTCTTAATTGAAGTAAAATAAAAAAGAATCTGTATCTGTTTCTTATTAGCTGGGCTGAACCTTTGAACCTCAATTTCCTCATCTGCAAAATACAGCCAATGATAAAACTTACACTACCTAATAACTCCTCACTGCTTTGAGGAGTAAGTCAATCAACATTTATTAAGCAACTATGATGTGTCAGTCACTGTACTACATCAGGCACTACATCAAATGAGATAATGTATGTGAAGTGTTTTGTAAACCACAAAACTATATCAATATGAGTTATTATTGTTAGCTCTCTCAGGACTATTAGTATCAGTTCTCTTCTTTCAGAGATGCCTGCATTTTAATTTAACATGCCTCTTTGAATATTTCCATATTGGGGTGTGTGTATATCTATCTATCTGTTACCTATTTACCTATTATCTAATCTGTCTATCTATTATCT
>CM053580.1:479321371-479350626 GCA_028627135.1 Pseudochirops cupreus
CCATCCATCCATTCATCCATCTATCATCTATCCATCTATCTATCTATCCATCCATCCATTGGTCCATCTATCTATCATCTATCTATCTATCTATCTATCTATCTATCTATCTATCTATCTTAAACACTATGGTGTGTAATAGCAGAGAGAGAGATGAACTTGTATTAAGAAGACCTGTATCCAAATCCTGCCTCAAACACTTAATAGCTATGACATTCTGGGCAAAACATTTCGCCTCTCTGAATCTCAGTTTCTTTATTTGTAAAACTAGGATATAATAGCACCTACCTTCTCAGACTACTGTGAGTTTCAAACAAAAGAATACAAAAGATGCTTTGCAAACCTTAAAACATTGTATAAATTTGAGCTGTTGTCATACCTTCTTATATGGAACACAAAAAGTGCTATGGGATACATCTGGATTAAAGGGATTCAGTCAACATTAAAAAAAAGAAACCCAAAACATTCTACACCAGAAGCCAAACTAGAATCACCTCATTGGAAGCTTCCATTCTTGGAGTTTCAGTGGAAAAACCCCTGGATTTAGAGGCATAGGACCTGAGGTAAAATCCTGGCTCTGCCTCTTCCTACCAGTATGACCCTGGGCAAGCTGTGTTACCTCTTTGGTCTTCCACAGTCTCATATATAAAAGAAAACAGGGGAGAAGGCTGCACTAGATGACTTCTTAGGGCTCTTCCAGCTCCAAATCCATGACCCCATTATCATTTCATAATAGAGCCAAAGATCTTCCTTAGCTTCCTGAGCTCACTTCAGATGTCACCTCTGCCAAGAAGGCAACAACAACTATGAGGTATGTGTAGAGTGTCTGGAACATAGTGAGTACCATATAAATGCTAACTGTTGTCAATGTCATCACCACCCCACCACCACCATCATCATCATCATTGTCTGGCAATTACTTCACACTTTAAGGCACGAGTTCTTAACCTGGGGTCTGTGAACTTTTTTATATAAGAATATTTCAATACAATTAATTTCTTTTCTAATTCTATGGTTGCTCAGTGGATAGAGCACTGGCCCTCTAGTCAGGAAGGCCTAAATTCAAATCCAGCCTCAGATACTTGCTGGCTATGTGACCCAGGGCAAGTAACTTAACCTTTGTTTGCCTCAGTTTCCTCACCTATAAAATGGGAGTAATGACAGCACCTACCTTGGAAGGTAGGATGTGGTGAGGTGAGGATCAAATGAGATAAAATTTGTAAAAAGTGTTCAGTAGAGTGCCTGACACATAATAAGCACTGTATAAGTGTTTATTCCCATTCTATTTAAAATTCTTATTCTGAGAAGGTGACCCAGGCTTCGCCAGACTGATGAAGGGGTGCATGACACGCAGAAAGGCTAAAAGCCCCTGCTTTGAGGCTTATATAGTTTTTCATGTTAGTTACTCTCCTTCCTCAAGATATCTTTCACTCATTTATGCATATGTATGTTGTATGCATCATGCACGAAGAAATCTTCTCAAAGGCAGGGACTGTTTTTTTTTCTTCCTTTTTTCCTTCCTTTCTTCCTTCCTTTTTTCTTCCTTCCTTCCTTCCTTCCTTCCTTCTTTCCTTCCTCTCTTCCTAATTTCCTTCCTTCCTTCCTTCTTTTTTCCCTTCCTTCCTTCCTTCCTTTTTTTTGCCAGGTACATAGTCAGTGAGTCAAACATGTCTCTTGAATTGGGGTGAGTTTGTCAAATAGATATGACTTTCAGTCACTTCTAATCTCATATAGATTCAAGCTCCTGTTTCACCTTGAAGGCTTTAGAAGCCATAAGCCTTGGCTCTGAGCCAAAACCTCCTCATCCTTTTTCAAAAGTGGTCAAGATAGTGGAGAGATTTGGGACACAGATTTGTTCTTTTAACAATTTCTTTGAAGTGACAGGACATGTCACTTCAGAGTGGCCCAGGCAGGCCTCTTAAAAGATGAAAAGTTGTCACTTCCCATGCATTGCCATTATTAAGCAAAGCTGCTACCCAGTGTACCCATCAATTTCACCTCCCCTATGTGTCCAAATTAAACACTGGGCTCCTAAGGAAAAGAAAATCAAGTTGTCAGTTTAATCCTATTTAGGGCAATGCCTTAAACCTTTTTTCTTTCTTCTAAGGTGCAGAATATAGTAATTCAGGGCCTAACTAGGTGGCAGAATATTGTAATTCAGGCCCATGGAAAGTGGACCAAAATATGAACAGAAGAAAAATGGCCTGGTCATCCTGCAAGTTGGTTCTTGAAGCTTGTGATGGAGGTGACATCTGGGGGGAAAATGTCAATTTACATAGTAAAAATGTAGTAATCTGAGCCAATACTGAATTCAGGTCACTTGAAAATTCATTTGTACCTACTATCCACAAAAGATGTTGGGAAGCATTGAAGAGAGGCAATCGACTTCATGGCTTGAAGAACAGGATTCAAGTTCTACATTTAGCCCCCAGTATCTGTGTGACCCTGGTCTAGTCACTTAACCTCTAAATGTTCTGGATTAGTGGTGTCAGACTCCAGTAGAAAAAGATCCCTATGGGGAGCATATTGACTTAGAAAACTGTAAATTAATAGTACCTATTTTGTATTGTGGCATCTAGGTAACACAAGGCTTAGAAAACTTGGCCTGAAGTCAGGAAGACTTATCTTCCTGAGTTCAAATCTGGCCTCTGACATTTACTAGCTATGTGACTCTGGGCAAGTCACTTAACCCCATTTGCCTCAGTTTCCTCTTCTGTAAATTGAACTACAGAAAGAAATGGCACACCACTCCAGCATCTTTGCCATGAAAACTCTAGATGGGATCACAAAAAGTCAGACATGACTAAAAGACAAACAACATTTTTATATCATATTTTAAACTATTTTGTTAAATATTTCTCTATTACATTTTAAGATGGGTTCTGGCCATTTTCCAATGGCTAAGTTTAATACCTTTATTCTAGCTAAGTCCCTAAGACTAATTCGAAAAGAAAATGCCAACGTACATTAATTCCCTATACCAATGAAATCACAGGTTACGATTTCCTTATTCCCATGGTCGAATCACTATGATAATCACAGACGATTCAAAGACACAAATGAAGCAGGTCCTGTCCTCAAGGAGCTTACATTCAACATTGTGATAACAAGTATAAAGTATTTACATATAAGTAAACAGAAGGTAGGGAGCAGTGAGAGCACTTTAGGAATATTGGAAAGAGAGAACACTGTCAGCTCAGGGAAGCAGGCAAGCCTATTTAGAGGAGGGGGCATTTGAGTTCCGTGTAGAAGAAAGACCTAAATCAAAAGGGAAGAGATAGGCAGTGAGTTCAGTCCATAAATGGGTTATGATCTGTGGATATGCAGAAAGAACACTGACAAATCAGGTTCCCATTTTTCTGGAACAAAGCACATCATACATATTCATTTTCAGAAAGCACATAACTAAAGAGTTTAGAAGGATTATGAAACACAAATTAGATATGAGTAATTTAAAAAACTAACATGGTGTAAAATGAGTAATCTAATGGGTAAAGGGCTGATCTTCAAGGGAAAAAGACCTAGGTTCAAGATTTGCCTCTCATACCTACCTGTGTGACCTTCAGCAAGTAATTTAACCTATCACTGTCTCAGGGCAACTTTTCTAAATTACAAGCCAGGAATGGGAAGGTAATTAGTGTCAGAAGAGGATGTTTCCACAATGAAAGTTCATCACATAGATTAAATCACAATTCCAGAATTAGTTCTTCAAAACAAACTAAAAAAGCTTAACACATTCCTGGGGTAGAAGATGATGTTAAACAAGAATGTGGTACATCTAAGGATGTCCAATAAAGGAATAAGCCTGGTTTTATTGTGTGATTTGTGGAACCCATCTCATTGCATCATAGATTTGGAACTGCTTAAGAGGGCAGGTAGGTGGAGCAGTGGATAGAATACCAGGCCTAGAGTTGGGAAGACTTCTCTGCCTGGGTTCAAATATGGCATCAGACACTTGTCAGTATTTACTGTATTAGAAATGAAAACATCTTAGTATCATAAAAATAGATTTGACCTCATGGGCACCCTGAGAGGGTCTCAGAAACCCTCAGGGATCCTCAGACCACACACTGAGAACCACTGGACCTCAAAGACAGAGTGTTGGATCTGAAGTTAGAAAAACTGGGTTCAAGTCCCTATTGACATTAATTAACTGCACAGCCATGAACAAATTAGTTAATCTCTCTGAATCTCCCTTTCCTCATCTGCAAAAGTGGTGGATGACCGTTATACAACTGATTTCACAGGATTGTGAGGATAATATTTTATATATCTGTGAAAGGTGATCTGTTGTTATTCATGTAAGATGATGACGCTGTCTGATGGAATTCCTATTATTCATGTACGCAGCTGTGACAGAAAAGACAGCTGATCATTGTTTTTTGTTTTTTTCTTGTGAATATTTTATGCAAGAATCCCAGAATAGGATGCCTTTTTTTTACAGTTTGGGATTTACTTTTATTGGAGAGCCAGTCTGGTATAAAGAGAAACATACTGTACCTGGTAAACAGAAATACTTGGGATCAGATCCTGTCGTAGACATGTGTGATCCTGGGCAAGTCACTTAATGTTACTCAGTCTCAATTTTCTCATATGTGAAATGGGGATAATAATCACACCTACCTCCCAAGGTTATTGTGAAGATCCAATGACATAATGTGTGTATAGTACAATCTGCAAACTTTAAAGCATTACATGAATGCTAACTATGATTATTTTCAGTCAGTTAAAAAATATTTTTATTAAGTCTACTATATGTCTGGCACTGAGCTAAGCAAGAGGGATGCACAGATAAGCCAACAATAGTTCTTGCCCTCCAGTAACAGAAGAAGATTTAAACAGGAAGGTAATCTCCCAGGCAAAGTTGGGGAGAGTCGGGGGAGGAAGCAGGAACAGAAATTAGGAAAGGCTTCCTGCAGAAGGTGAGATTTGAGCTGAGTATTGAAGGAAGCCAGGAGGCAAAGGTGAATGGAGAATGCCTGGGATTGGGGAGCAGGGGATGGACAATATAATGGCACAGAGTGTTATATTCTAGGAATGAATAACAAGGAAACTGGGAGATTACACATGAGTTACTGAGGAAATGGAGACTTTTAGATTAGGAAAGACAACCACTAATATCTAATTCATTAGGCAAATGAATACCACCAAAAGTAAAGGGAATAAATTGAAAACCTCAGATCTAGAATCAGCGGACCTGGATCCTCTACTCTGTGACTTACTGTGTGACTTTGTAAAAGTCATATTGTCTTGCTGGGTCTCCATTTCCTCTTCTATAAAACAAGAAGTGGGGGTGTGTGTCTAAATGACTTCTAATATCCCTTAAAGCTCTAAATTTGTGATCCTGAGCCCTCTTCTCAAAAAAAAAATTCTAGCACGCTAATTCCAAGAATCAAGACATATACTCACAGAATCACAGTATGTTGGAAGAAGGGAATTAGAAATCACCTAATCCAGTCCTGTCATTTCACACATAAATAAACTGAGAAGCAGTGAAATGATGTACCCAAGGTCACACAGCTAGTAAATGACAGAACCAGAACTTAAAGTATCCTGATTTCCAGTGCAGGAGTACTTTCACTATATACCCAAGATTCATCCTTCAGGAATTTCAAAAGCTAGTGCCTTTTTATTTCAAAATTTCAACTGAAAGGGACTCTCAGAAACCCAAAAGTTATTTAAATGATTTCCATATGAAGAGAAGTAGCTTCCCTAATGTGATAAGAAATAACATATTTCAGTGGCCAGAAATGCAGTCTAGTTCCCTCTAGGCTCTTCAATTTCTTCCTGAGGTAGCATTAGTCAATCAGCCAACATTTGTGGATAGATAGGAGGGTTAGGATCAAGGGTTAGGAGCTGGAAAAGATCTCAGAGCCTATGTAGTCCCACCTTCTCTGGTTGTGTCTGGAAATATCTCCAGTTCAACTTTGACCAGATGAAAAGAAGAATCTTTTAAAGGGAGTGGTCAAAGAGGGATTGAATGTTTTTAGGGAAATGCTTCTCCAAGGGTAGGTGGAAAATCAAGCAATCATTGTTCTGTTTGATGAAGCAAAATGATAACTGTACTTTACTTTGGGCACTGTAACTACCCATTATCTCATAGTGGAATTTTGTATATTGTCTGAAAAGTCTCTATCTTTGACTGTAAAAAGATGTATTAGAGAAAGATTTTCAAAGCTATTAATGTAACTCTCTGCCTTTGAACTTTTCACCCTCAAAGCAAAAATGCTTAGAAGAGAACAATCTAAAATAATTATAATAATAATAAAAATTATCTCCAGGCTTATGCCTAAAATACAGAATATAGATTTTTCTTCCATGCCCCCAATCAATTGATTGCCAGGTGAAAAAGTTTCCTATAGAAGCTTCAGGGCTTTTTTGCAATGTCTTTTCTCTCTTTCATCCCTTAAATGGAAATGTACAGAAGTTGTTCATTCTCTTACTCCTCATCCTGTTTTGTCTAATACAGTTGTTTTTCTAATGTGACTATTCTTCCCAAAGAAAATGATATTGCCTAGCTGACTCTTTCTGGTTGGCTCAGGTCCAGAATAGTATAATTGCTTGGCTCACTGGGCCAGGTCTCCATTCAGCCTTCCAGTGAGAAAAATGATTATTTCACTCATATTAATAACCAATTATTAATTGAGATTAAGATTTTTTTTCCCTTTCTATTTCCTTATTCAGAAATAAATCCCTGTAGGTCATACAGACAAGTCTTTGAAGGACATTTTTGACCTTGCCCCAAAATTTACCCCACCTAAACCATCTTATCTGGGTGGAATTTTTACCCCACCCTACTAGAAAAAACTTATAAGAGAATCTAATCTAGGTAAATTCTGGCCCATTGGGTTCTACTCTTGTGTGTGTGTGTATGTGTGTGTGTGTGGGGGGGGGGATCCTTTTTCTAGATTGCTAAGGGTGGTCCAGGAGTAAGACAGACATCATCTAAGTCACATCTCCCAGCACCTCCTTAGAATAGATTATAATATTCATTCTCTCATTAACTGTTAACCAATCAGAGCTGATTGCCACCTGTCAGGAACACCCACTCATCCAAGGGTATATAAGCATCAAAAGGCCTCCAGGAGGGATCTGGTTCATGAGAGACAACCAAGTAACCATCCTATTATTAATTATTTATTATTCTTAATTAATAAAATGATTAATTACTCAGAAATTATGTATCTTGGACTTTTTATACATCATACCTAGTTTTCTCTACTCTCAGGTTAACTGATCATGAATCTTACTAGTAGAATTCTCTTAGAATTAGAAATATGGTAGATATTGCTTCAGGCTCTCATACTACTTCTCTGCAAGGTTATAAGATATCAAAGGATGCACAGTTGGAAGGGACTACAGTATGGCCAACCTCTTTATTTTGTAGAAAAACAAACCAAGACCTAGGAAAATTTAATGATGACAGAAGACTGAGAAAAGGAAGCACTCACCAGGACAATCCTTGGCACTGTCAAATGTATCATAAACTGATAAGGGAAATGAAATTAAAGATGTGTTAGCATCTGCTTTGGTGTTGGGCCTTGAGAGCCATGGGCCCTTTTCATCTGACATGCAGCTGAAACCTTCTATAGCTGTTCTCTCCCCTATTAGAATGGGAGTTCCTAGAAAAAAGCAAGTCTTGTTTTTTCTATTCCTATGACTAGAGCTTAGCAGGATGTTTTGCATATAGTAAGTGTTCATTAAATGCTCATTCATGATTCCCTAAGTCCACAAAGCTATATGGGTACATGTTATGTGTATGGAGAGAATGAGACAGAGTCCAAACAAGAATTTAAGCCCTTACTCTGTTCCAGGCACTGTGCTAAGTGCTGGGAATACAAATACAACCAGAAAGAAAGACAGTCCCTGCCTTCAAGGAGCTTATAGTCTAATGAGAGAAGATAATGCATAAAGAGAAAATGAAAAAGTGATGGTGCAGAAAGTGGGGTATGAGCAGTGGTTGTGGTCAAGAAAGTCTAGAATTGAGAAGCACAGAGAGGAATGAAGACATGAGTAACCTGGGCATCCTTCTTAGAAAGGAGAGTGGGAGGAGCTAGCCAATCACAGGAAAGGGGAAAATGGAAGCAGGGACTTCCAGGGTGAGAAGTCCAGGGGTGAAGAGTTTTAACCTCTTAAATCAATTCCATTAAGCCATGACACTAATCTCTATTCTTTTTTTCTGTGAAGCAAGGCTAAAATGCTAACTATATTTAGGAAGTATTTTTCCTACAGAATAAGAATCATGATGTTCTCCTGGACTCATAAGTTATGGACACCCAAAATATCTCTTTGAAGGGAGCAGAGCTCCATTTGCCATTCAGCTTCAAAAACCTTTCCTTTTTTTCTCTGATGCTTTTTTTTTTATAGCATTAGAACTGCCTCTGTCTAACTTTTCCCTTCCTTCTTAAGACACTGGTTTCATCTCTTTATCCACTTTCCTTTCTGCTACCCCAGTTTTCAATTTGACTTTTCAATGTCAATTTCAGCCTTCCACTGGATCTTTGGCCTTCTGGGCTGGCTTCCTGGACTCCAGCTTTCTCTTCCCTCTTCCTTTGGCCTCTCCAGGGCATTTACCAGCCAACAACAAAAGTGCACGTCTTTCCGGTATTTCCTAAGAGTACATCTGCTCTTGACTGCTCTATGTAGTAATGGTCTAATACTAACAAAATGGTACCTAGAGACAAATGTCTAGAGCGTATGTTTGTTCATTTAAGAATTAACACTTCTATACCTTTCTAGAGATTTAGTAAGTTTTTTTTTAAAAATTGCAATAGAGAGTATCTTCAATTTATCTAGTATATAGATTATTGGTACATGGCTATTTGATGCTGATTTCTGCATTTTATATACATGTATATATATTTGCTTTTTGGAGGGGGTAAGGTAGGGCAATTGAGGTTAAGTGACTTGCCCAAGGTCACATGGCTAGTAACTATAAAGTGTCTGAGGCCAGATTTGAACTCAGGTCCTCCTGACTCCAGGGCCAGTGCTCTATTCACTGTGCCACCTAGCTGCCCCTCTGCATTATATTTTAAGCTCCTTGAAAGCCAGGACTGGTTTGTTTGCTTGCTTGTCTTTGCTTTCTTTGTATCCCCAGTGCTTAATACAGTGCCAGGCACATAGTAGGTACTTAATAAATGCTCATGACTAACTCACAAATGGCCATTGGAATGGTCTCTTGGGATCACATTCTGCATGATATCATTCTGTCAGTTGACATTTATTATGTACCTACTATGTGCCAGCCACTGTATAATATTAAAGAAAGGTAAAACACAATCCCTGCTCTCAAGGAGCATTCTTGAGGTTCTCACCTCTAAAAGATCTTTGAGGTCCCATCTACCTCTGTGACTCAGAAATCCCTTACTTGAAAATTTGACTTGCTTGATCACGTAGTTGTAGTAAAGATACTATTATTGGCTGATTTCACTCTGCTACTATGAAGAATAATAAGAAATTAGACATTCTCAAGGCAAGTCAACAAGTATTTATGAATCTTACTTGGTGCTAGGCATAGTGCTCAATGCTGGGGATAAAAACACAAAATGAAGGTTGGCCCCTGCCCTCAAGGTGGTTACATTCTGATGAAAGAGCTCCCAGGCACACTAAGTGCTGGCTCCGGGTGGGTCAAAGAAGATAGAACTTGGAGCAGCTAGGTGTCCAGCAGATAGATCACCAGGTCTGGAGGCAGGAAGACATGAATTCAAATTTGGCCTCAGATACTTACTTGCCTGGTACATAGTAAGTGGAATATAAACGTTTTCTGTCATTATTATTATCAAGGTCCATACACCCTAACATGGAGCTCATTGATTCAACTACTGGGCAGAAATATGGCTGGCCTATGAACTCCTTAAGGAAAAATGTATACAACTTATAAATAATATTTCATATTGACTGTGCAGAAAAACTACCCATCTCTCCCCAGGTTTATCTTGAATGATGCCTATTTCTGAGAGTCTTAAGGGAAGAAAAGCTAGGTGCCGGGTACTGGAGACTTTGACAAGTAGTGTTTTGCTATGCAATGATTCAAAGAGAGAGAAAAAATTTTCCAATTGCTTGAATGGGGAGAAAGGAAATATTCTTTTGAAAAAAATTAAGACACTGAATACCAAAAGTAACAAAAGAACTGGGGAAGGTGGAAGGGCAGAGATCTTTGTAACTGAATAGCAAATCTATTCTGATTGTCCCTGGAGAGAACGTATTTGGAAAAAGAGAAAAGTAAATATAAACCTTCTATAAAGACATTTCAACTGTGAAAGGCAGCAATATCCCTCTACTGAGAGAAGAATCTTGGCCAGAAAGAGGATGAGAGCGGCTTTATCAAGCCTAAATTTACCCCTTTGAAATATCTACCAATTATCACTAGATGTGTCCCCCTGGCACAGGTTGAATCTCTTTCACAGAACCATATGTGGTCTATAAGACCATAGAATTTCGGAGTTAGAAGGAATCTCCATGGCTATCCCGTCCAACCCATACTGCCTGAAAGAGTCCTCTCAACAATATATTCCATAGACCTGTTAAGAAAATTCTTGGAAGGAAATAATAAAAATACTAGCTAACATTTATATAGCGCTGACTTTGTTCTAGACGTTACACTAAGCACTTTACAAATATCGTCTCATTTACTGATCTTGATATCCTTGGGAGGTAGGTGCTGCTATTATCCCTCATCTTACAGATGAGGAAACTGAGGCAAACAGAGGCTAAGTGACTTGCCCAGGGTCACACAGCCAGTAAATACCTGAGGCCAGATTTAAACTCAGCTCTTACTGACTCCAAGTCCCAACACTGGAAATAATGAGAGTTGTCACATAGAGTCACATAGTAAACAGAGGAAAAACTTGAACTCAGATCTTCCTGACCACAGGACTAACTCTATTTTATTATCTTATTCTGTCCATCTCCTAATTATACTTTTGCAATGAGCTCTTAAATGGAAGCTATTATTTCCCTCCTCTAAATTTTCTTGCATCCTGAGAACATACCATTCTTCCTAAAACTACTTAAATTACCTTCACCATCAATAACATCTTACATCATTAGCATTCTAGAGAGTGGCCCTTTTGTTCAGGCTGAAATGCAAAGCCGCCAGAGAATTGTTGCTGGCAAGCATGAAAACTGAAGAGAAGTCCCCAATCCTAGCTTTCCCTCTTGCTCTGTCTTACCCTGAGGTTTATTTAACATTCCAGCTAGCACACTGAAGAGCCCAGCTCTCTGCACAATGATAGACCCTTTCACATCTATTACCTCATCTGATCCTTACCCAAACCCCACCTAATGCTGAGGTAGGTATGTAATCTACTAATAGCAGGAACTATGTCTTATTCATTTTTAAAACCCTCAGCTCAGCACACTCAAGCACTTCCCAAATGTCAAACAGAATCTATTTGAATAATAGGAATCTTAGATTTGGAATTGGAAAGGACCTAGGATAGCATCAAATCAAAGTTCTTCATTTTACTGATGATGAAACTGAGACTCAGAAATTTAATGATTCTTGTCCAGGGTTGGCCAACTGGTAAGTGTCTGAGACAGGATTTCAGCCCAGTTCACCCTGATTTCCAAGTCTAGTGCCCTATCCACCCCATAACATTGCTTCTCACATATCATTTGGGGGATTTAAAAATTGAAACACTAAATCCTCTTTTCACCTATTTAAAAAACAAAACAAACCTAAGACCACTGCTCTTCCTCAAGATCTCCACCACGGACAGGATCAGTCCAGAAGCTCTTAATGTAGTGTCTGGGAACTTGATTTTTAAATATTTGATAACTGTATTTCAATGTTGTTGATTTCTATTGTCATTCTATGTATTCTATTTTCTGCATTTAGAAACTGCATTCTGAGGAGTTCTTCACTAGACTGCCAGAGGGGTCCATAATAATTAACATAATAAAAGCTAACATTTACCTAGATAATGCTTGTGCCCAGCACTATGCTAAGTGCTTTTTTAAAAAAAAAATTGAACAAACATTATCTCATTTGATCCTGGGAGGTAGGTGTATTTTTATCTCCAATTTAAAGATTAGAAAATTGAAGCAAATAGAGATTAAGTGCAATTTTCCCCCATATTACAGATGAGGAAACTGAGTCAACAGCAGTTAGGTGATTTGCTCAAGGCTCACAGTTAGTAAGTGTATGGAGGCCATTTGAATTCAGTTCTTCTTGACTTTAGGCCCCAAACTCTACTGTGCCACCAAGCTACAAGAACCATAACAAAAAGTCAAGAACCCTCGCCTCCCTCCGTCCATCACTCTGTCTGCACATGTGGCTCTGACCTACTTCTCTGGATTTATCACCAACTTTTCACTTTCCCAAACCCCTCTGCTCTAGAGAGATTGACCTATTCATTATCTCCTGCACACATCTACTTTGTGTCTGAGGCTTTGCTCATACTGTCCCCTTCCCCACCCCCATCCCCAATTTAGAATGGCTTCTTCCTTCTCCAAATCCTATGAATTCTTCAAGACTTAGCCTAAGAGAAATTGAGTTATTCAAAGAAAATAAATAGGGTATCCGGCCTCTCCTTTGCATTTTATCTTCAGTTTTTACAGGAAACATATTTTCAATAGAGCTCTCTGTACTCTGTCTGTCCTCAGACACATTTGCCACTCTTCACATTCAAAGGTGACGTGCTGCCCTCAGATGCCATGTTTTGAAAAGCAGGCAGTGCAATAATAATAGCATTTATATAATAAATTAAAGTTTGAAAAGTGCTTTACATATGTTACCTTATTTGATCCTCAAAAGCACCCTGTGAAACGGGTAAGATTAATATCCTAATTTTCCAGCTGAGGGCACTGAGGCTGAGAGAGATTGACTTCTTCAAGGCTGTATAGCTATTAAATGTCTGAGGGAGGATTTGAACTCAGGTCTTCATGACCAACTCCAACACTTTATGGACTGCACCACCTGTATTAAAAGGAGCCTCAAACTTGTGGCCAAGAGTGGCCTGGGTTTGAAGCAGCATTGTGGATAGGGTGCTAGGCTTCAAGGCAGGAATAATTAGGATCAAATCCTCCCTCAGACACTTAGTAGCAGTGTGTAGAGAGATGAGTCGCTGAAAATCTCTGCATATCACGTATTTTGACAACTGAAAAATCAAAACCTGATTGGTGAACATTTAATGAGGAGGTGGGATTGTTCCTGCTGAGAACTTGGCTTGGTCATGAGATTCAGCCACCTCCAAGCAATCTGGACAGGGGGATCAGTCTCCATCCAGACCACTCTGGTTGGTTTTCTCTCCTTCATGAGCTGGGTCGCCCTAAACTCTGATGAAGGACACAAGGATAGGGGCTCATTTCCTCTAGGTAAGAACTCTTCCAGACTGGATTGTATTTACACTCTAAACAGAAGTAAGGTCTCCTAGTTGGGTGGGGTCCAGCCCAAGATAGAAGAGCACGCCTACCTCACAGGGTTGTTGTAAGGTTCAGATGAGATAACATACTATGGTACAGAATACTGCTATATAGATGTGAGCATTCTTATGGTTATTTGAATCCCATAATACCTTTCTCAGAGGGTTCTTGTGAGGACCAACTGAGATCATGTCTCTCAAATGCTTTATTGAATTGTTTTCCCAGGACTGTGAGCTGTTCTGGATCAAGTCACCCATTGCCAAACATTCACTTGTGCCCTAGGTTTGAGGGCATGGTCTGTGGCCCTGGATCCCTGTCTTTATAGGAGAGAACACATCGGCCCCTAGATTCACTGCCGTCTCGTTCAACTCAAATGAACCCAGTGGCTAAAGACAAACAAACCACTCTTGGCTCAAAAGCAGAATTGTTCTCAGAAATTAATTTGCTACCTATTGTGCTAAAGAGGCACTTCTGGTAAAGCATTGTAAAGAAGGAGCACATTTAGAAGACAGTAGGGGAGTCAGTAGAATAGGATTTTTGCATGCTTCATTTTTTTTAAAAAAACTATGGACATGCTGGGAACAATCAACAAAAAAAGAATTGTTTGAGAATTACATTAGAGTGACTAATTAGTAAGGGTTAGCAAGGTGATAACTAATCAGCTATATACCATAAGTACTCATACCTTGGATAAAACATTCCTATCTCTTTAGAAATTTATCAAAAGACTTCGTTTTAGTCACCTAATCTAAGAGTGATAATTGATTCTCATGGTTCATAAATAAAACTTCTGTAAACTTTACTTACTTCAGGAATCACATGATCACAAGATTTAGAGTTGGAAGAACCCTCTACAGCCATTTGGTCTAACACATACCTAAAAAAAATATTCCTACTATAATACAGAGGGTCCCAAAAGTTTTGGTGCAGTTTGAGGCTACTGCGATTTTTATATGTTGAGAGAAATTGCTTTACTATTATATTAATAACCAATTATTAATTCAGGAGCCAGGCTCTTCTCCTTTATTTTCTCATTTTAGGTCCAGCATTGTAAAAAAGTCCATCTCTGAAGAACAGGCTGATTAATGAGTTTGTCCTAGCCCTCAAGGTACGTGCTCTTCTAAATTGGGCTGGACCCCACCCAACTAGGAGACCTTACTTCTGTTTAGAGTGTAAACAGAATCTAGTCTGGAGGAGTTCTTACCTAGAGGAAATGAGCCCCTATTCTTGTACCCCTCATCAGAGTTTAGGGTGACCCAGCTCATGAAGGAGAGAAAACCAACCAGAGTGGTCTGGATGGAGATAGATCCCCCTGCCCAGATTGCTTGGAGGTGGCTGAATCTCATGACCAAGCCAAGTTCTCAGCAGGAGTAATCTCACCTCCTCATTAAATGTTCACCAATCAGGTTTTGATTTTCAGTTGTCAAAAGAATTCCCTTTTAATGATTATTTAATGCTTTCAGGACCTCCATGTCTTTTGGTTTTGGCTACTGAGTGAAACCACTGACCATCAATGCATTGATTGCCAGCTAGCCTAATTAATAAATTGATTATTAATTACCCGGAAACTCTGTTTCTCAGGGTTTTTCATATACAAGTGTGTGTATGTATATGTTTGTATATATGTACATGTGTATATGTATACAGAGATAGATATCTCAATATATTAAATCTTTAAAATATATATAGCTTTAATATATATTACAATTTACATAGATGTCTGTATGTGTATATGCATATATGTATCTGTGCAAAATATATTCATATATCAATATATTAAAGCTTTAGTAGCATCAAACTGCACCAAGACTTTTGGGACACTTTGTATATATGACAATTGGTAATTGAATCTTTCCTATCACTGGGCATGACCAATAACCCAATGATGGGCATTGATCTAGCAACCCATTCCACTTTGGGGCAATATTATTTTTTTTTCCTAAAATGTAGCCTAAATTTGCCTTTTGGCAATTTCTACCCAGTGCTGCTGGTTCTACTCTCTGTTGCCAAACAGAACAAGGTTAAGATTTCTTCCAAGTTCACCTCATCATTTAATGGAATTTCTCTCTCTAACATTATCAACAAACTCGTAATTATGAAATCTAGTGGCCTTTTCCTGACCATCACCTACTTGACCCTTCCGCTACAATGTTGACCATTTTCTACTCTAGGATATTCATTATCCCCAGGTTTGGGGGACCCTGATCTTTCTGATTCTTCTGCTACTGGTTCAAATTTTTCTTCATAGTTTTCTTTGCTGAGTCATCATTCTTGTCATGCCTGCTAACTAATTGCAGGTGTACTCCAAGGTTCTGCCCTGGGCTTCCTTCTCTTTTCTCTGTAAAGTCTCTCTCTTGGTTATCTGATCAACTCCCATAGGTTCAAAGACCATTTCTAAATGGATAATTGTCAGATCTATATCCAGTCCACCTCTCTCCTGAGCCCCAGTCTAGCACCACGAACTACAACTATTAGGCATTTCTCACTAGATACTCCTTAGACATCTCAAACTCAATGTGTCCCCCCAAAAAAACCTCATTATCTTCTCCCAAAACCCAACCTTCTTTCAAACTTCCCTGTTGAATGCACCAATATCCTTTAAGTGGTCGAGGCTTGCCTCATGTCATAATTCCTCACTCTCACTATTCCTATATATCATATCAATTGACAAATTTTATCATTTATATCTCTAAAATACCTTTTTTAAATTTGTATTTGTTTTAATTTATGAAATAAAGCATTTCCACATTGATTTAAAAAAAGGTGATTGCACATGAAACCACAAATCTATTATGTACAACTTGCTATTCCTTTAAAACATATGATGAAGTTATTGTGAAAATTTCTTTTTCCCCCTTTTTTTCTACCCTCCCATCCTATAGATGGCTACCATTAGACACAAACATGTGTGTATGTATATGAATGTATATACATATATATACATATGTATACACACACACATATATACATATATATAATCACTCTACATATACTTCTATTTATCAGTTCTATAGGTCCTTTGCAGTAAATCTGGGCATTTATAATAGTCAAAATGACTTGGCACTCAAAGTTGTTCTTAAAACAATAGCTGCTACTGCACAATATCTCATCTCTTATCCAGTCACACAGGCATCACTGCAATTCAGCTACTCATCCCTTCTGGTCTACACTATTACAATAACCTCCTGTTTGGTCTCCTTGACTCATGTCTCTCCTCAATCTTTTCCAATCTCTACACAACTTCCAGAGTGATTTTCTTAAGGTAAGACCCTTACCCCCATCCCTGGCTCAGCAGACTCCAACAGCTGATATTGGATCCAGGATCAAATTGAAGCTCCTCTGATATTTCACTTTTTAAAACCTGGCCCCTTCCTATCTGACCACTTTTCTTATACTTATTCCCCTCCCTTAAACTCCATGATCCAGCCAGACTAATTTACTTGCTGTTCCTCACATATGACATTCCACTTCTTACCTCCAAGCCTTTGCAGTGGCTGTTCCATGCATTTCATCCTCACCTCACCTCCTTTGAATTTCTGGTTTCCTTTAAGACTCAGCTCAAGAGTTCCCCTTTCATAAAACCTTTCCTGAACCTCCCAGCTGATAATGCATCCCCTTCCCAAACTACTTTGGGTTTATTCAATCTATATTTTGTATATACTTGCAGATATAAATATTTTTTCCCCATCAGAATACATGCTCTTGGAGGGAAGTGACTTTTCTTAATTCCTTCTTACCGGTTCAAATCTGATTCCTTAGTTTCTTTGTTGAGTCTTTTAATTTTTGTATTTATATCCCAGAACTTAGAGCAATGCTTGTCACACAAGTGCTTAATAAATAATTGTTAGTTAATTAGTTGATTGATACATTGATTGACTTCAGATACTTGAAAGCAGTTAGCATGTCTACCTAAGTCTTCTCTTCTCCTGGTTATAGGTTCCTTCAACCATCTTCCAAATGACTTTGACTCAAGTACCATCACCATATTGCTTGCTCTTCTCTGAGTGTTCTCCAGCTCATCAATATCCTTCTTAAACAGTGATGCCCAGAACTGAAGAAAACCAAAAAGGATTCAAAGGAAGTAAGGGCGAAGGCAGGGTTTGTGGGAAATGAGATGACCTAAGTAGAGTATAGAAGAAAATGCAGCTCTTTAGAATGTGGGTGAAGACCTTTCAGTCAGGAAAAAAAGAAAGGGGTAAAGGGTTACATTGAGAGTCAATATGGTGAGTAGAGGAAGAGGGCTAGGATGGTCCTCATCAGAAGTACTCAACTTTTCACTCCAGGCAGCCAACCGGGTGATATGTTTTTTCCAGATGCTCTGCCTTAAGAGTCAACCCCCCTCATTCTACCTGCTGGCTGTCTTTAGCCCTTGTAAAAGTTTTTGCCCGACTCAATATGATATAAGCATACTTAATGAATTTGTAATTTGAATTAAAAGCTTATGTACTACATGAGGGAATTAGGTTTTGAAAGATCTCAACATACTGGGAAAATGAACCAAAACCAATAAGATGAAAGAAGCATATATTTGGCAAGATTGAATAGAAACTCTTTCCCCTGAAGTTTTATTCCAATGCTTCATCATGCCAGGGAGGTGACCCTGGGTTCTGTAAGGCTGTGCCAGTAGAACATAAACTCTGGCAGGGCCTACTAAGCTGGAAAGGCTTCAAGTCAACAACCTGATCTCTTGACTGAAGAGAACTTATCTAAATTCTGAGACTCATCTCACCAATGAGGGCTTCATAGTGATGAATTTCCCCACAAAATGGGAGAACCATGCAGTGATGTTTGTTATCACCTTTGACCGCAAGATAATACCAAAGTCACCAACTCCAGATATCCTTCTTTTTAGATACAATTTCAGGATGTTTTCTGATTTCATTTACAGGAGAAGCATCAACATGGATGTTATTCAGTTCCTCCCATAGGGTCAGCTTAACGATTTCATGTTAAGAGTATCTACCATTCAATTAATATTTGTAGATGTTTTAAAATCGTAAGATTATTATCGTCCTATGCCCTTTTTGGCCTGGTTCACCACCATCACTGTGAAAAGAGGGGACTACATAGAACTGAGAGTCATTTTATATTTTTACTATCTTATATGTTGCTGTGACCAAAAAAAAAATCATTTAGTGCCTAAATGTCAATGAGATCCATGAATTATAGCCAAGCTTATATTTGAAGCCCTTTTATCTTAATAGAATTTGCCAGGGTTTGCACTCTCCTAGCATATCCTTCGAGACTCACCATCATCTTCACAGCAGGAAGAAACATCAGAATAGAAACTGAGCTAAAGGAAAGAAGCAAGGAATATTAGAGCTACCTTGAGATACTTGAATGGAGATGAGAAGGAGTTAACTTATCCTGTGTAGTCAGGATCCCAGAGGGCAGAACTTATCCCAATGCATGAGCATTTTAGGGATTTAGATTTTAGGTCAAGAAATGGAAGAGGTTCCTAATAGTCAGGCATTCCCAACAATAAAAAAGACTGTGTTGTGAAGCTGTGAGTGAGTGGGGAGGTTCGACTTTGGGTGTCCATTCGTCAGAGATTTTGTAGCAGGGATTCTGGAATTGGATGCAGGATGGGAGCAGATGCCAGTCACTTCTTATTCTAAAATGCAATAATGCTGTTATTCTAAGCAAAAAAGTCAACCTGTTTAAAGAACATTTTACATATAATAGAAGTAACTGGCACCATTCTCAGTTGCTATGGGTAATTTAATAAACCTCTGAAGAGAAAGGAAACATTTGCCAGGATCTCAACTTTAGCAGATGAGATCTTTTTCAGCAGACAGAGGAAGTAAAAAGCGGAGGCCAACACACCTATCACTTCTTCATTGACAGCTACTCAATCTCTGACCTCAGCTCTCTCCCCACTCCTGTCATCATATTTCTGACTGTTTACTGAACAGATCCATCTGGATTTACTATTTTTTAAAAATTTTATTTATTGACTTATAGTTTTCAACATTCATCGCCACAGGATTTTGAGTTACAAATTTTCTCTCCATCTCTTCCCTACCCCCCAATCCAAGATGGCAAGCATACTGGATTGACTATTAGCACCTTAAATTCAACATGTTACAAACTGAACTGATCTACCTTCTTCCAGTCCCCCCCCCCCCCCAACTAGTTTCTCTTCCTCCTGACAATATCATTTCTGTTAATAGACTCAACACTGATCTGGTCACCCAAGCTCAAAAAGCTGTCACTGTTTTTGACTCCTACCTCACTCTGGGCAGGATTCATTCAAACAGGACTCATCATTTCCAATCAGTTACAAGTATTGTAAAATTCTATCTTGGGCATATCTCTAGAGTCTATTCTCTGACATCTCAACTGCTACTATCTTTATCTGGGCCTTCATTACTTCTTGTCTGAACTGTTTTAAAGATTTCTTTAATGGTCATCTCACCTCCAGTTTCTCCCATTACAAAACTCTCAAGTTGCTGAATTAATTTTCCTAATGCACATCTCTGGTCATGTTTTTCCTCCACTGAAAAATCTTCAATAGTTTCCCATTGATTACAAAAAAAGTATGAATCATTTATCTCTGACATTCAAAGATTTACATAATCTGGTTCCAATCTGCCTTTCTAGCTATACCACCATGCCCACTTCAATGTTCCATTCAAATGTTTTTCTTGTTATTCTTTTAAACCCTACCTGGATGTTATATCTATACCTCATGATTCAAGCTGTTCACTCCAACTAAAATTTTCCAGACCCCCTCTACCCTACCTCAGAATGTCTGTCCATTCAACACCTACTCATCTTTAGGTTCCAGATTAAATGATATCTTCTTCATGGGATTTTAACATTGGAAGAGACACTGGAAATCATTTAGTCCATCTTTCTAGCCAATGTAGAAATCTCCTCTACAACATTCCTGGTGAGTAGTCACCCTTTCTCCGCTTCATGAAGCCTATTTTGTCCTTTCTTACTATACTTAACGTATTTTGGCTTTCAGAGGTATTTGTCCACTTGTCTTATCCCAAATACAAGATTTTATGCCTATAAGATCCTTAAGGACAGGGTCCAAGTCTTACCCACCTTTGTATTCCCTGAAATACCTAGCATATACGACTTTTCTAAAAGTAGGTACAAAATAGAGGATGTTCCAAAAGCCTTAGTGCTGTTAAAGCTTAACACTGAAGTTAAGATTTTATTTGTCGAATGAATAAGTAACTGTATGAGCCTGGTCAAGGACACAGGCACTGAGTTGTTGGGCTAGTTGTGGTGCTGGCTTTAGATGGATTCACACTTCCTTTCACACTCAAAAAATGGGCGGTGTAAGGGGCAGCTAGGTGGCGCAGTGAAAAAAGCACTGACCCTGGAGTCAGGAAGACCTGAGTTCAAATCCAACCTCAGACACTTAACATTTACTAGCCATGTGACCTTGGGCAAGTCAGTTAACCCCAATTGCCCTGCCTTCCCCTCTGCAAAAAAAAGAAAAAAAGAATCTGTGAATTTATATTAGGGGCAGCTAGGTGGCACAGTGAATATAGCACCTACCCTGGAGTCAGGAGGACCTGAGTTCAAATGTGGCTTCAGACACTCAACACTTACTAGCTATGTGACCTAGGGCAAGTCACTTAACTCCAATTGCCCCTCCAAAAAAAAAAAACAAAATAGGTAGTATAGTAAGGAGATCGTTGAGCCTGGAATCAAGAGGACCGGCTTAAATCTAGCCTCAGACACTTACAAACTATGTGATCCTGAGTAAGTCACTTCATTTCTGTCTGCCTCAGTTTCCTCATCTCTAAAATAGAGATAATGATGGCACCTACCTCCCAGAGTTGTTGTGTGGATCAAATGAACAAAGATTTGTAAAGTGATTAGCATAGTGCCTGGTATACAGTAAGCTCTTACTAAATGTGCCTTTCCTTCTGCTCCTTCCTCTCTATTCCCCCTCTTGTGACCAAGGCCATAAACAGGCTGTTGAAATGTTTTTCAGGATTAGGAGTATGAGTTTACAGAGCAAAGCTAAGCAGTTACTGGAACTCAAATGCCATGATTCTGCTTTCATTAGTGCTCTGCTCTCACTGAGCTCTCTAGTCACTGGTCATGCAATATATCTCTGGCATCCATTCTGCTAAGGAAGAAGGAAAGTAACAGGGTGAGTCTTTATTTTTTTCTAACTAAAAGGGAAAGAGATATAAAATGGATTTGAAGCCAAGAATAAGATTTTGGCTTGGCTAGGTCTAACCAGGAACGTTCGCTAACCTAGGGCCCTATGCATGTGGGCTGCAGGCTGATGCTCTGAAAAACCTCAGAGGTTGCTTTTGTATGATTCCTTGGATGAAAATAAACTATTCTTCATTTTGGCAAAGGTTAAACTATTAGTAAGTGTATTAAGTCCCTGAGACCCACTGCTACATTTTTCCTCTCTTTTGTAATCTGGAAAACAAACAGCAACCAAAAAATTAAAATCCCAACATGTAGTTTTTTTAGCAAAGCTCCTGGAGAGTATTTTAAATACAGCTTAACAGGGTATCAGCAGAGCCTGCACATATTTAAAAATAAGGCTGATCCGAGAAGCTGTGTCAACTGTAATGAGATATAATGTGAAGAAAGAAAGGCCAAGCCTATGTACTCATACTGAGTGCCAGGAAGTAGTTGAAGCCAACTGGTCGGAGGAAGGAAAAGTGTCCTGTGGCCACAATAAGGCACAGGGAGAGGGTGTAATTTAAACATGGCCAATGAGAGAAGAGAAAAGGCGGCACAGTTTCAAAATCAGAAAAAAATTTAGTCTGGTCAGTGAATGAGCCAGAGAGGAGGTTCCTGGACCATATGATGCTAGAATTATCCAAAGTCATTCTAGGGCAATAGATGGAGGAGGAAAAATAATCGTCAAAGGCAGAATTAGGTGTTCCAACTCACAGTGAGGGTTTCTAGAGTTAGCACTTCTAGAGATAATTGCTACCTCTAGGTAGAATTTAGACCTTTCCCCGTGTGGTGGCCATATTTCCAAAGCACCTGCAGTTGCCCTGATGTCCTAGGCATACACAATTATGGAGCACAGAAACTTGATGAAAAAAATGCTACATTCAAAACAAGGGCTTCAGATGGACTCCCCAAAACTCATGGGAGGATTCATAATTTTAGAAACAGCTCAGTTCTCTGTGAGACCTTGGGAAAGTCACCTAATTTCACTGGACCTCAGATTACTTATCTTTAAAATGAAAGGGTTGGAATAATTGGCCTCTTCACTGGAGACTCCATCCCCAGGGTTCCATTTTTAAGAAGGAATCCAACCATGCTTCATCTCTCTCCAAAATCCTCTCCTTCTTTGCCTATTTCCTTGCCACCCTGGAGGAACTTCCAACTGGGTGGCCCTGCTCTCCTGATTGGAAAGGCAGATAAATGAATAGAGGATGGCACATTGGACCAGGATATAGAGAGGGTCCTAAGGATAGATCTAAGTTCAAATCTGGCTTTGGATACTAGTTGTGTGATCCTGGGGAAGTCACTTAACCTGGGTCTGCCTCAGTTCCTTCAACTATAAAATGGGGATGATAATAGTAGCACCTACCTCTTGGAGCTGTTGTGAGGATAAAATGAGATAATATTTGTAATTTTTTTTTTGCTTTGAAAACCTTAAAGCACTAGCTATTAGCTTAAAGCTAGCTATTATTATTAGAGACTCTGTCCTTGAGACTCACTTAAGGAAGGATCCCAGACAGTCTTCACAACATACTTTATCTCGCTCATGGCTAGACTCACTCTTGGGTCTTCTTTTCCTATTCTCCTTGCCTGTCATTTTGTCCTTCCTTTTTTACTTTCCTAATATGTGTTATCTTTCCCCATGAAAATATCAGAAAACATAGGACACATGGTAGCTGCTTAGTAAATAATCTCTCTCTCTCTCTCTTTCTCTTTCTCTCTCTCTTTCTCTCTTCCTCCTCTTCTTCCTCCTCCTCTTCCTCTCCTTCCTCCTCCTCCTCTCTCTTCCTTCTCCTCTTCTCTCTCTCATCATCTTTTGATAGATTTTTTTTCTGCACCAGACCTGTGTTTCTCTACCCATTTAAATCTGTGCCTTCTTTTCAACTTAAAGCCATAACAGTTTCCTATAACAATAAGAGCTTAAGTGACTTTCCCAGGGTTTCAAAACCAACATGTGCCAGAAGCTAGACTTGAACCAAGGTTTTTTGATTCCCAGGCCACCTCTCTATCCATTATGCCACCTTTCCTCTCCCTTAAAACAGATCAATGAATTTTATTTTGTGGAGGAAATACAGGGGATGCAGTATATTTTGTAGCCAGCAACAGAAAATGAATAATCATAGGAAAAATTCCTTTGATTTCTCCTGTGAATTTATGACAGGCTGATCTGAGCAAGATGTAGCTACCCCTCTTCTGCAAAGGCCACACTATGATAAGGCTTACTTGTTCTTGCTTTTTCTTTTTCCCCAAGCCCGTTTTCCCATCCCTAGGGAGAGGAGACAATTTAGGTCTCTGCTCATTTCAACCCATAGAGAAATAGCTAGCTTTCACAAGGATCTGGAACTAAACAGAAGAAACGATTCCTCTTCTCAGAATCTCCTTTCTAATTCACCAATTCCATTCTTATGTTTTGGAGAATCGTCAATATTTTCAATGGGAAAGGAAAGGAGAGTGGCAGCAGGCCCCGCCAAGGTTACCGAATTCAAGGTCAAAGCCTGAAACAAGTGAGTTGAAAAAATTAAGTAACTGGGAGTAAAATATGCCTACTCAGCAGAATACATCCCAGCAAGAAATCTTCATTAGGGCAGCGCACTCAGCATGCTGGGTTATCTGTGTGTTTACATGGGCATGTATGAGCCAGAGTCTCCAGAGCTGGCCCGCAGCTCATAAATACCAGGAAGGGACAGTTACTATAGTAACTAAGTGCTATTTAATGAATACTGAAGTACAAAAGCTCATAAGATATTCTTAAATTGTCGGAGCTGTCATAGGCTTTCAAGTATCTTATATGCCATCCTTTTAAATAGGATTTTTAATGAGCTTGCAGATTTGACACATTTCTGTCTCAACTGCCAGCTCCTGAGCCCTATCCCTGAGTCAGGAAAGCTTTCTTCTGTGGATGTATACACATCCCACGAAAACTGTGCTTCTAGCTCTGGGGGCCATCAGACAATTAGGAATCCCATAGAAAAGGGTCCAAGATCTAGGCGTGGAATATGTCCTAAAACCTGAAGCTCTGGCCCCAGTAGTATAGCCTTAGAGCAGCTTCCTCTGTCAAGAGCAATAGCCCCAGGTTCAGTGAGCTGTCAGCTGAATCCAGCAATATCCCATTACCTCCAAAGAGGTAAATGTCCCACATGCACAAAAAAAAAAAAGAAAAAAAGCAAGACTATTTTGTCGTGCAGTAACACAAGACTTATTATAGTTGACTTTTGCAGGGACTTTTTATTTTTAAACGAGCTAGCAACATCTTTCATCAAAATGTCCAAATCTTCCTAACGGACTCCCACTCCCAATTCTCCTGCATCATCCATCATCCCCTGTCCAATTTCTCACCCTCATGTGATCTGGTGTTTTAAAACGGAGAGTACTTTGCTTCCCTCCCCCTTCTCTGCAACAAGGCCAGAGATGGCGCTGAAAATATACTTAAAACTGAACAGCATTAATGAGTAATAATTATAATAAAAATGGGATGGGGTAGGGGGGGAAGGCAGAAGCTACTGTGAAACTGAAAATCATTAGTGAAATGCAGCAAAACCCCAGGGGTTGGCCCAGTTCTTACATAACAGTTCACGTGCTTGATGGAAGAGGTAGGCTCTTCAGTGGTGGGTGGTGGGCACCCCCTTCAGGATTTTGCTGGAAGTGCTCAGATCTCAATGCAGCAACTTCACAGCGTTTTGTACAAGTTACTGAACAAGAGCAGACAGGTCATCTCATCTGACCTGTCTCATTTTCCAGCTGGGGAACCAGGAACATAAGAGTGAAGCAACTTGCCTAAGGTCACCTCATCCAGGGCAAAAAAAAAAAATCAAGATCTTTTAACTCCTATGTATAACTTTAGACGTCACTTAACCTCCACATGCCTCAGTTTCCTCAGCTGTAAAGCAGGAATCACAATAACACCAACTCTCAGGGTTCTGGCAAGGGCAAACTGAGTGAATATTTGTGAAGCACCTCACAAACCTTAAGATTCTAAAGAAATACTAGTTATCATTTGTTCACTACTACCCAATTCTACTATTCTAACATCATTTTATTTGCAATTGTAGAACTGAGCTTTTTGCTAAATTTTAAAATCTTCTTTAGGTCAAATTTCTATTAGGAGACTTGTTTATTTGCTTTTTACCTCTGTTAATGAAGGGCTCAACCTCGGGCAAGTCATTTAACCTCTAAACCAATGTTTGTTCTTCTGTAAAATGGGGATATTAAAATTTTCACCACCCACTCCACAGTGTTTTTTTGAAAAATGGCACTTAGTAAACCCTAAAGAGGCAACATGATTTAGGATATAGAAAGCTAGGCATGAAAGACCTGAGTTCAAGTTCTACTTCTGACACAAATTGGTTAAAGGACCCTGGGCAAGTCACTTAACCTCCCAGTTGACCTGGGTAGGTCACTAGAACTTAGTCCCAAATTTGCATAGGCAAAGAGAGTTCCCATACTGGAAGATCCCTGTGCCAATGAAACTACAGGTCTGGACAAAACAAAACACCTTGCAGAATAATATAAATCTGAATAACTATTAGCTAGAAAAGGCAGCATGATATGATGGAAATAACACTAGTTTTGAGAGCAAGAAAACCTGCATTCCAATCTTCCCACCACAGTCCAGCTAAACAGGCTTACTTCATATTCCTGGCACACAACAATCCACCTCTGGCTTTGTGCCTTTGCCAGGCTGCGTCCCCTCCCTTGAATACTCTCCCTTCTCATCTCTGCTTTTTAGTTTTCTTGTCTTCTTTCAAAACTCAGTGCAAGTCCTTGCCCTTTCCCCGTCTCCCCAGCTCTCAGTGACTCCCCCCAATGAGATTACCTTCTATGTACTCTGTTTATATTTTCTCACCCACTGGAATGTGATTTCCTTGAAGGCAGGGACAATGTTTTGGTCTGTTTTTGTATGCCTCACTCTTAGCACTGTGTCAGAAACATAGTAAGTTTTTAAATAAATGCTTGTTGACTGACCAACTGATTCATTGTGACCTTAAAGAATCATTCAATTTCTATGAACGTGAGTTTCCTCACCTGCAAAATGAGAGGGTTAGACTAGATGATTTCTAAGGACACTTTCATCCTCATATCAAGGATTCTTTTTCTTTTTTTGCTTTGTTTTTTGGAGGGGGGAGGGCAGGGCATTTGGGGTTAAGTGACTTGCCCAAGGTCACACAGCTAGTAAGTGTTAAGTGTCTGAAGCCAGATTTGAACTCAGGTCCTCCTGACTCCAGGATCCATGCTCTATTCACTGTGCCACCTAGTCGGCCCTATGTCAAGGATTCTTAAACTGGATCTGTGAAACCTTTTTTTTTTCATTTGATAATCATATTTTAATAATGGGTTTTCTTTTTAATCCTATGTATTTTATTTTATTTAAAAATATCATCCAGAGGAGAGGTCCATAGATTTTACCAGCTGCTAAAAGGAGTTCATGACACAAAAAGGGTTAAGAATTTCTATTCTAAATGATCTCATCATATGGCTAACAATGGAGGGAGGAAAAAAATACCTCCACCAAATTAATCTGTTCTCTTCAGGAAGTGATGCCACTCACTTGGAGTGCCTTTTATTAAAGTTACTTCGATCATAGCATAAACCTAAAACCATTATGAGGCCGACCAGAAAAAGCCTCTTGCCTTCCATCTCTCCCTTCCTTCTCCTCCCCCCCCCCCAAATCTGCCCTTGACTTTGACTGTGATCTTGACCTCTTCCTACACCATCAGCAGCCCCTTCCCTTTTTTAGCTTACACTACCCAAATCCAATGACAATGCTACCCTCTCTAAAACCCAAGACTGCCTCATTTCCTTAGTCTCCAGGCTTACCTGTCATGCTGATTCTTAACCTGAAGTCACAACAGTTGACTCCCACCCTTGGGCTGTCAAATGTTGCTGGAGAAAATCATTAGGATGTGCTCTCTAAGTGATCTCATCTACTCCCACTGCTTCAATTATCACCTTTAAGAGGATGACACCTAAGTCTGTGTCTCTGGCTCTGACCTCTCCCCTCTCCCCAGAGAACCAGACCTACGTTTACAACTGTCTGAGCTACCTGCAACTCAATATAGCTCAAACCAAACTCATCACCTTCCCTCAAAATTATGGCTAGCATTTATAAAGCACTTTACATGTACTATTTTCTTTTAGTCTCGCTACAACCCCGGGAGGTAGATGCTACTGTTATCTTTATTTTTCATATGAGAAAATTGAGGCAGATAGAGGTTAAATGATGCTTGACCAGGGTCACATAGTTAGTTAAACATCAGAGGTCTGGATTTGAACTCAGGTAATAGTGCTCGATACACCACATCATTTAGTAATCAATTAAAATAGCTCTTCCTTCCTTTCCTATTTCTATTAATCTTAAGTTCAGAGAATTAACACTGTAATAGACCTCAGAAGGTTACCAAGGTGCTCATTTTACAGATGACGGAATTATAACATATAGAGATGAAATGTCTTGTCCAGGACCATACAGATAGTAAGTATCAGAGGTGGAAATTTCACGTAGGTCTCATTGACTCCAAATCCAGTGCCCTCTCCACACTACTCCAATTCACCTTGGGTCAAAACCTCTGAGTCCCATTCGGCTCTTCCCCCTAGAGTCAGTCCTGTTCTCTGAGGGTCCTGGCCCTGGTCAGGACTGGGATAGGGACCCTCCTAATAGAAATTTGACCTAAAGAAGGTTTTAGAATTTAGCAAAAAGCTCAGTTCTACAATTGCAAATAAAATAGTAAGTTAGAATGGTAAAAATTGGGTGATAGTGAAGTAATAATAATAGCTGGTATTTCTATAGAGACGTCACAAATATTCGCTCACCATAGCCCTGAGAGGTAGGTGTTATTATTCCTACTTTACCGTTGAGGAAACTGAGACAAGTAGAGGTTAATTGACTTGCCTAAAGTCACATGGGAGTTAAGAGATCTTACCCAAGGTCACAGAACTAGTTTCTCAGGCAGGATTTTACCCCAGGTCTTCCTCCCTGCAAGTCCAAAGCTCTTTCCATTGCCCTACCTAGATGACCCAACCTACAGATGCAAGAGAGCCCAAGTGACTCTGAACCTGTTTATTGTATCAATTTCATGGTCCGCGCAAGGGACTCTTAAACAGGTGTCTGTGACCTGCTGTTTTTTTGCGGGATGGGGGTGTGGGAGCGGGCTAGGATTTTGTTGCTGTTTTTTGACATTTTGATAATTGCATTTTAATATAATCCGTTTCCTTTGTAAATCTCATGTATTTTTTTTACATATTTAAAAACATTGTTCTGATAAGGGGTTTATAGGTTAAGGGATCCATGACACAAGAAAGATTAAGAATCTTTGCTCTAAAAAATCTAGAAAGAACAGAGTTTAAATGCAGACTGAAGCAAATTACACGCTGTCTTTCTTTTCCATGTTTGGTTTTGTTTTCTCTTTCCCGTTGTTCATTCCATCAGTTACAACCCTTCTATACAACCAGACTAATGTCCAATGTGGAAGTATTTGCAGATCCTATACCTGATTGCATGTTTCCATGACCGGGGTGGGGCGGGGGGGGTGGGGGTGGAGGTGGAGGAAGAAAGGGAGAGGGAGGGGAGAAAATTTGAAACTCAAGGGATTGTGGAACTGAACCTTGTAAACTAAAAGTAAACAAACAAATCAATAAAAAAAAATTTTAAAAAAGAACCTATGCTCTATAGTCCAGAGATTGGCTCAGAGACATTGAGTTAAATCAGAAATCCAAAGCACAAATAA
>CM053580.1:479350726-479389010 GCA_028627135.1 Pseudochirops cupreus
CCTCACCCAATTACAAGGCTGAGATCCCAAAGTGGTGATCGGGGAGAGGAGGGAACATGTAACACCTTGTTTCCACCAATGTTGCTCTAGAGACCCTGAGAAGTAAGGAAAAGCATCACTATAACATGGCAAAGACCGGGCCTTTCCCAGTTGCTTCTGTTCTTCCCCAGTCCCCACTCCCACCAGACCTGAGACCAAAGTCACCCAGCCAGCTAGTGGAGGTCCCCCTCAAGACATAGACTTGAAAAACTGCAACATTCCCCGCTGAGGTCTTGGTCCCATGTCAAGAGTAACTTTCATTAAATCTCATGAGAATATTTTGGTTTGTCCTTGGACTCTTTTCTTTTTTTCCCTAGTTTGGCTGCTCAATTACCACAAAATCACCCATTTAGAAAACATGCATACGCCAGGCAGCAAAAATGGATAGAAGAGACTGATGAGCACCTTGCTCCTTTCAATCTTTCCCTACAGTCCTCAGATGGCACTAATTCAGTACTTCCGATCGGGGTAAGGATGGGCACAGGGTGGTAGGCTCGGAAACGGAAGGAGCAGGTGGTAGTGATGTTTCAGTGGAAGCCAAGGTCAGTAACAGTGATTTCTGTGGAGCTGAGCAAGGCAGAGGCGGCAATAAACATCATCACTGACATTTCTATAAGACCTTGAGGACTGTGACAGTAACGATAAACAATAGCTGCTGTCTATACAGGCCTTTAAGGTTTGTAAATTGCTTTACAAATAATATCTTATTCCCCTTGGTCAGTCTTGTGAAGCCTGTGGGCCCCTTCCCAGAATAACGTGTTTAATGTATAATATAAAATACATTATATTGAAACCAATTATATTGAAATACCATTATCAAAATATTTCCAAATAAATTTCTTACATAGTAATGTGTTTTTATTAACATTAAATAATAAAACAACACATTAAAATACAAAAACCACCAAATATCTCATCTTATCCTCATTACAACCCTGGGAAGGATGGTGCTATTATTATCTCCATCTTTTTACAGACGAGGAAACTGAGGCAAACAGAGCTGGGCAGAGGGGAGTAAGTGACTTGCCCAAGGTTACAGAGCTAGGAAGTGTCAAAGGTCAAACTTAAACTCAGCAATTCCAAGTCTAGGGCTCTATCCACTGTACTGTCAAGTTGCAAAGTTCAGCAAAGCACTTTAAATATGTTCATCCTCACAATAAACCCTTTGAGATGAGTGCTGTTATCACAATTTTATAGATGAGAACATGGAAGCAAAGAGATTAATTCAATTCATTTCAACAAGTTTGGTACAAGGGAAAGGGTACTAGATTTGGAATGGGAGAACCTGGGTCCATATCCAAGCTCTGCTACTTCTTTGTGATCTTAACAAAGTCTGGACATCATTTTACTCTGCCTTAAAGTGCAGGAATTGGATTAGGTAACTTCTGAGGTCTTATCCAGATAGATATCTATGGTCTTATATCCCTACTTCAAAATATCAGTGGCAAAATATCCTCTCACACATCAGGATCTCTCTTTTAATGAAATCCTGGAACTCTCATGATCCTTGGTCTTTCTTTTTCATCCCAGAGTTCAAGGTATAGTCTTTATTTCACTCTTTTCCTGTTTTCACTGTTAGAGTGGTTCTCAACCTTCCTAATGCAGTGACCCTTTAATACTTGTATGTGGGCATATCTGCATGTGGGCCGACCCGCCTGGAGATGGAGAGAGAAGCAGTGTCTCGGTTCCTAAGACCGTCGGAAATATATGTTTTCCCATGGTCTTAGGCGACTCCCAAAGGGGTGATGACCCACAGGTTGAGAACCACTGCTCTAACAGGTATCTTTGATCAATCACTGATTTCTAATCATTTTAATACTAAGGCCTGTTTGTATCTTGCTTCTGTGGCTTGTTCCCCTTCAGTTATCTGTATAGACTCTCACTGTTTATATAAAGAATGATAAAAGCACTTTCCTCTTTACTCAAGATTCATCATTCTTTGAATTCAGCCTTTCTGCCCTGGCACACTCCTCTCCACTTAGGTCACACTGTTTTAGATTTGAGTAGGATAATGATATTGATATAAAATTGTCATTCTGGACATATGAAGACAATTCTTATAGTTTTATGAATATAATAGAAGTGATTCATTGGAACACATGCCTTGGCTAAATAGGAGAGAGGACTGGAGTTTCTGACTTTTGCTAAAGGACACGTATAACCAGAGGCTTCTGATTGGCTCCTAACTGTAAGGTGGTTTCATCAAAGAGAATTGGACAATGAACTAAGAGCAGCCCACTTGGGAGACTCAGTAGGAGTAACTTTGACCATCTGTAAGCCTCTCTTTTAACCTTCCCTTTTCTGCTGCTGGCACCTATGGGAATGATTCTGCCATGGCAGCAAATACATATGTTGTCAAGGAGAGACCGAGCCCAGACCTCGTATCCCCAGCTGCTGTTTCTGCTTTATATTTCTTTCCCTGAGCACAGGCGACCAAAGAGCAGTCAAGAGGGATGGTATCTTCAGAAGTGTTTACCTGAGGAGTTCCTGAGTTTCACAGTCAAAGTTGACTGGCAGTAAGAGTTTTCAACAGCTATACCCTTCTCGGAGATGACCACCCACTGGAAAGTGAGATCAGTCCATGCATTGGATGACCAGAAGATATGGATCTTGAGGGAACTGCTTGGACAGTGCAGAATCAAGGTGAAGGTGAGATGTCTCTTCGACAGTCTCACTAAGTGTTTCATGTTTCCATGTTTTATGTACCTACCTCCTAAAAGGGTGTGATAGGAGTTATGAGTTACTGTTTAAGTCTTTGTCAATGTGTACTTATGAATCGTTTATGTTTTAAGTATTTCTTTTGTATGGAGGAAAAGGAGCTGTTAAATAGTTATATATCATCTGCCTTTTACATTGAGTACCTTTCTAATCCCTTCAGGAAAGACTCTAGACTTGAACCAAATGCTTCAGGGTATGGTTGTATAGAGCTAGAGATGAGGAAGGAAAAACAGAGTCTGATCCTTCTCTTTAGAGACCAGACTCTCCCAGGACTGTGTGATTCCATAAGCTGTGGATTTTTAAAGGGAGAGGCCACCCCAGCTTGTTATTATATAAACACGTGGGAATACCTACCTATGACGATAAAGAGTTGTCTGAAAGATACAGAAGTTAAATAACTTGCCTCCACTCATTCAGTCAATAAGTATCAGAGGTAGGATTTGAATCCACATTTTCCTTACTCTAAACCCAGCACTTAATTCACTGCCTCTATGCCACATGCCAGATTCTAGAAAATGGTTAGGAAAGCAAGAAACAAGAATTAAACCACAAAAGGAAGGAGCTAAATACTGTATTTAGCATGTATAGAATTTTTTAGAAAATAGGAATTAGTGTTATAAAGGGCCATAATGATTGCCTACTTTAAAAGAAAGTTAATTTACTATATGATTTCTATAGGTCCATATGTGAGTACTTTTTGTTTGTTTTGTTTTGTGTTAGATTAGACATGATTTATTAGCGTAGAGAGTTCCTACTGAGGAAATGCCCCCAATCAATGCAGATCAGCACCTGTTCTATATTTTATAATCCAGGAGAAGTGCTCTGGACACTCAAAGATTAAGCGACTTGCCTAGGGTCATGTCAGAGGTGAGATTTGAACTCTGGGTCTCTTCTATGGCCTGCTCTCTCTCTCTCTCTCTCTCTCTCTCTCTCTCTCTCTCTTTATTTTTGCTTTTTTTGGAGGGGAGAAGGTAGGGCAGTTGGGGTTAAGTGACTTGCCCAAGGTCACACAGCTAATTTTGTGTCATGTGTCTGAGGCCAGATTTGAACTCAAGTCCTCCTGACTCCAAGGCTGGTGCTCTATTCACTGCGCCACCTAGCCCCCCCGTGGCCTGCTCTCTTCACGTTATGTCACCCATTGAATAAAAGAAGGTCTAATAACTGTCAAACTCCAGAAAAATTTTTTTCAAATGGATGTTTCTGTCCAACTTATTACTTTTCTTATCATGGTCATACATTTCTCCATAAAGCTGATTCCTTGAAAATACCATTATTCAAATGTCCTTTTCATACAATATTAAATATAATATCACAAGATTCATAGGCAGTCGTGTGAGAAATCCTAGGAAGCTTCACTGATTGGTTGATGAAGCAATACCGTATATGTCTGATTAGCAAGTCCCCCAAGTGGAGAAGTGTCTAAATGAGGTGCTACAATTCGTCAAGAATAAAGAGCAGCAAATTTTTGCCATTTATTATTTGGACTAGTAATTAAGGATGAGACTATAATAGTTAACTGAATATCATGAAACCAAGTAAAATATTTAACAGATTTTAAATCATAAACTGAGAGACTAAATGAAATAAAGATAAATATGTGTCATATAACATATGGATAATGATTGGAATGGAATCTCTGATTTTACTCTCAAGAGAGGACAGCAAGATGGTGAATTAGATAGAGTGCCAGGCTTGGGGTCAGGAAGACTCATCTTCCTGAGTTCAAATCTGACCTTAGATACTTACTAACTCTGTGACCCTAGGCACTAAACCCAGTTTGCTTCAGTTCATTCGTAAAATCAGTTGGAAAAGGAAATAGCTAAATCACTCAAGTTTCTTTGCCAGGAAAATCCCAAATGGGGTCACAAAGAATCAGATGTAACTGGAATAACTGAACAACAAAAGTTCTCTGATGAAGAAACTCCTCTATCAATGCAAATCAACCCTTTCCCTACATTTTAGAGAATTGTCCAGAGCAATAAGGAGTTAAGTGGCTTACCTACGGTTACATAGCTAGAATTGATCATTTATCAGACTTGAACCCAGGATTTAATGACTCTAAGGTCAGTTCTTTATCCAGCAAAGAACACTGCCTATACCTATAACATGTATATGTATATGCATATATGAATGTATAAAAAAAACAGATGAGCACTAAAAAGCTAAACATTTTGCTAATGTTTACCACTAAACTTAAACATAAGGAAATATCAATGTTCGATTTTCCTTAACAGTCATTTCATAAAGGACAATTGAGTAAGAAAGGATTTAAAATCCAGAGAGATGAATGAAAAAGAGAAAACTACATAAACACTGAGTTTGCCCTTACGCCAGTTCTTAGATTTGAATTGAAGAAAATTTCAGAGGAGAATAAGGTAGGTAATATGTGGTGGTAGACTGTGGTAGGGGTTGAGGTACCAGTGGGGAGGGAAATACACCTGGATCTTGACACACGATTCAGAAGGAACACTTTAAAATGTAGAAGAAGAACAAAGGACGAAGCAATGTTACAGAAACCAGTAGCTAAAACTTGTGAGAAATGAAGGGATCTAAATTTATATAGTCCAGAAGCCAGATGACTCAAAGAGACATAATCACAGTCTATAAATACCCTCAAAGTAACAATATATGGTAAATGAAGTAAGTGCATTATTCACAGTTCAGGCCATTTCTCCTCCGTTCAATTGTCTAAGGAAGATAATGCCCAGAACACAAAATTGGAACCTAATTTGGAAAATAAAGGCCATGAGAGGGGTCTGTAATAGCAAGCACCCTAGCATACCCATGGTGACTGCTAGCACAGGTTCTTTGATCTGCTTTTCTAAAGGAAAGCAACTCAAAAAGAGTAAATAGTTTTAATTTAAACAAATGTATATATCATTCACTTAGTTCAGGGGAAAAAGTCAGCACCCTGAACTTCAGAAAACACAAACAGCAATTACAAACAGACAAAAA
Organism: Pseudochirops cupreus; assembly: GCA_028627135.1. Lineage (NCBI taxonomy): Eukaryota > Metazoa > Chordata > Mammalia > Diprotodontia > Pseudocheiridae > Pseudochirops > Pseudochirops cupreus. The sequence goes on from CM053580.1 coordinate 479,356,439, forward strand.
AATGCAGATAGAGAAAATAACACAATTCAACAGACCAACAGACAGAGTTTTGAGCTGTCTGACCATTACATACATACATGGTTAGTTATCAGAGAGAGAAGCACTAACATCTGGGTTTTCAAAGCCGGGGGTTCAACAGCTACCCAGAGTTTCATCTGGCCAAATCACACAACTTTTCCCATAAGTGAGTCCCAAAACCTTACCTCAGAGTATATATAGCTTTCTCTAGGGTCAGAGGACATCACAACCTTCGCGACCCACTGCCTAATTACAAAGTATCAAAAGGTGTGGGCCTTCCTGGAAAATAAGCCTCCCCAAAGCAAGCTTCTCTTGTTGCTCTCCAAGTGAGGCCCATTAAGAGCCAGGGAAGATCTCCAAATTCCCTTACCATTACTTGGTCCTAAAGAATAGTGTTTAGGCATCAAAAAATGTCAAAGACTTTGGGGTCTAATTTAAATAAAAATGACAGGGAAATGTTTATCGGACTCCTTCACAATAATAGGACTGAGAATACCAACCAGATTTGCATAAAATATTATCAGCTTATTAGCAGATCAGCAAACATGAATCATTCTGTCAGTACACTTAAACTAAACATTGAGTGGCTGGCTCCTTTAAAAAAAAAAGTCCAAAATTTTTTGATCTCTTTTGTCATTACATCATCTAATTTCCTTTGAGTAACTTCTTAAATTTACAATAAAATTCCTGTGCTTTTACTTAAGGAAGACACCATGGTATAGTGATAGGAGTACTGGATTAGGAGTCATAAAATCTGGATTCCAGTCCCAAAGCCATTATTGTTTAGCTTTGAACAAGATACTTTACCTCTCTGAATTTCAATTTCCTGATCAGTCAGATGGTGCTACCACCCTAAATACAAGCCACTTTCAAAGCATGCCTTGACTCTTGCAATTCCCTGCTGGTTAGTCTGTCTGCCACAAGTCTCTCTCTTCTCCAGTCCACCTTCCATTCTACTGTCAAAATAGGTTTTTAACAACCTAGGTCTGACCATGTCATTCCCCTTCTTCCATATTCCTATTCAACAAACTCTGGCAGCACCCTATCAGCTCCAAGATGAAATATAAAATTTCCTTTTTGGCATTCAAAGTTCTTCATGACCTAACCCCTTCCTATCTTTCCAGTTTCCTTATACCTTATACTTCCCATGTCTTTGTGATCCAATGGCACTGGCTTCCTTGTGGTTCCTCATACAAGACAACTCATTTCCCAACTTCAGGAATTTTTACCCTCTGTTCCTCAGGCTTGGGAGGCTCTTCCCTTCCCATCTCTGCCTCCAGGATTCTCTGGTTTCCTTCAAGTCCCAACTAAAATCCTACCTTCTACAAGAAACATTTCCCAGACTCCCTTGATGTTGGTGCCTTTCCTCTGTTGATTATCTTGTATATATCTTGTTTGTACCTGAAATGTTGGCATGTTGTTCCTTTCCCATCCACCCCTCACCCATCAGGCTGTAGGCTTCTTGAGAGAGGGTTCTATCTTTCACCTATCTTTGTATTCCTAGTCATAGTGTGTGGTATATAGTAAGGGATTACTGACCGACTGATAACTCCCTCACAGTGTAGCAACGAGCCTTCTGTGAGCATACATTTGGAACTAGAAAGGACATTTGAGGTCATCTAATCCAACTCTATCATTTTGGGTTTTTTTTTTGTTTTGTTTTTTGTTTTTTGGAGGTAGGAAGGCAGGGCAATTGGGGTTAAGTGATTGTCCAAGGTCACACAGCTAGTAAGTGTTAAGTGTCTGAGTCTTGATTTGAACTCAGGTCCTCCTGACTCTAAGACCAGTGCTCTATTCACTGCACCACCTAGTCACCCCTAAACTCTATCATTTTGTAGATGAGAAAACTGAGGCTTGGGGAGAAGTGACTTTCCCAAGTCACACAAGCAGAGCTGGGACTCAAACGCAGGTCCTCTGACTTGAAAGTCAGTGCTCTTTTCTGCTCTATCACATACCAAATGAGAGGATGTGTGGGAAGGCATTTTGGAAAAGGATTGAGAGTTGTACATATGCAAAACACAATTATTCCTATATATCTGAAAGCTCTTTTTAAAAAAATAGATTAATATTTTCATTCACTGCTTCTTTCTTCTATCATGAGAAAGATAACTTCAGAAAATATCCTGTGCTTTCTGAGAGTACTGTTATCCCCTTAAGTCAAACAAACCATTTAAAAAACCTTATCTAGTCCCAGTAACTCATGGAGCCACCTTAACTCTGAAAGACATTGCCTTGGCCAAGTTCCTATGGGCTAGCCCCCAATGCCTATCATATTATGGCACTAGAAATGTAAAAGCTTGATTAGAAAAATACAGTCAGCTCAAAGCCACAAATTATCCCAAACTCTTTGCCTAGCTAATATTTTAAATCTCCTTCCTAAAAACAAAATTTTATGAGCACTAGTAATAAACAGAAAAATTAAGTGCAAATAGTTTCAACCATTCAAGACCCCCAGCTCAGGGTCATGGCCAAAAAGTAAGATAGAAGGCACTGAGATAATTTAACAACTGGATAACCAGCCTTCTAATGTTTGGTTCAACCAATCATTCATTTAATAAAAATTTATGAAATATCCCCTATGTGCTGAGCGCTGTGTTTCATGCTGAGGTTAAAAATGGGAGGTGTTGTCCCTTTAAGGCAGTATCTTTTCATATGCACCAGTCTGATGTTAAGAGAAATACAAAAAATACTTTTGTGTAAAGAAAAGGTGAACATCAACTACTAAAGGATATAAAGTATTGCCTCTTGCATAACTGAACAGTTTGATGCCTGAAAAGAGTAGGAAGAGAACTCTGATTTAATAAAAACTGCTAAAATACGTGTGTAAAGAAATACACTCCAACCAGGATTTTAGAAATCTGGGGCAGAAAATGACTGTGGCATAAAAAGAAAGGCTTAAATAACCTTGTAAAAGGATGTAGGGTGATGCCTGGTTTGTACATGTATGATTGACAGATTAAAGGAGACAGAGAGAGAACTTTCATTTCTTAAAAACTGATAAAATGTGAATATGAAGAAACAGTTTGTAAGACGGACTCAGATGGAAAATTGTTTTGAAAACTGATTAATGGCTGGAGCTGTAGAGCATTGTGGTCCCTCCACTCATTTGCATGTAATTGTTTTAAGACTTAAGAGGATAAAACTCATAAAATGAAAAAGTCATATATCTGCTTGGAGGCTAAGGGATGATTAAATAAGAACTTGATTTCATAGTGGAGATTTGCTGAGTTTTTAACCTCATAAAGGAAAGATGAATTTTGAGTACCCAGATGCTCTGATTTAAGGCATTGAAAAATGTGTGCTGAAGACAATTGAAGAACTGAGCAGAAGAGGAAAGATTCAGAAGGGGCTGGGAAAACAACCCCATCACAGCTGTTGGAAGAAATAAGCGGTAGAAATATTCAGCTGACAAGAAAGTTTTGGCTTCTAGTTTCTGACTAGTTGAAGCAAGAGAAGCTGGTTTGGAAAAGAGCTTCAGTTCCAGCCATTGCCTTTGGTGCCCTTCAATAGGGGAGGTGAAGCTTTTCCAAAGCTTTAGCTGTCCTTGCTGCCTTTTCTTGTTTGAGAAGGAGGAAATAGAGGCTTTGTAGCTGTTTTCTTGTACAGGAGGAAATGCTGAGATGTAGCTGGACAATGAAGGTTGTGGTAGGTGACAAACTGACCAGGATCATTGATCAGAGTCAAACCTGAGCTGTTTTGTTGTGAGCTCTATTTGTTCCAATTAGATTGAATGACACAGTATCCTGGTGAGTGTAAACTTTACAAATATCATCCCACCTTTAAAAATCATCACAGCCACCCTGGGAGGTAGGGGCTATTGTTATTCAGTTGTTTTAGTCGTGTCTGACTCTTCATGACCCCGTTTGGGGTTTTCTTGGCAAAGCTACTGGGGTGGTTTGGTTCACTGTTTCCTTCTTTTACAGATGCGGAAAGTGAGGCAAACAGGGTTAAGTGACTTGCCCAGGGTCACACAGCTAGTAAGTGTCTGATGCTGGATTTGAACTCAGGGAGATGAGTCTTCCTGACTCCAGGCCTGGCACTCTATCCACTGTACCATCTACTTGCTCCAGGAGCTATTACTATCCCCATTTCATAAGCTGGCTATTTCTTATCTATATAGTCCAGAGAGAGCCAGCCGTAGGATATCTGCAGTTCTTTGGTTTTAAAGGGAACCATTTGCCAATTCAATACTGCAGCATTTTTTCAACACCCTTTTAAGGGTAATTGTAAGTTGAAAGCTTTTGCAACTGCTTTATCATGTCCAGAATAGAATTAGATTTGTCCAGCTGAAGAGACAAAAGATGAGCAGACCAGCACTTAGTAAAGAAGTGATTTTTGTAGGATGTAGATGTTCCTGTATGTAGTAACATCTAAGCTGGCAGTGTAGAGCTGGGAATTACCCTGCGTGCATGGGTCCTCCCTCATGTGCTTCCTTGGCATATTTCTGTACGCTCGTTCTCCCCGACAAATACAGGATGCATTGGCGGAAGAGCGAGAGCTGGGTTTATGTGTGAGTTGTAATGTGCTTATCATTCCTACGTTTACTTTAATACACGAGGACTTGGGTGGCATTATTTTTCATTTTTGCTAAATGAATGTTTAAGATCTAAAGGCACAATTATTATGCGTGTCTCATTTGTGTAAATGGAATTGAACTGGTTGGGGCTGAAGAGCTAAAATGTTGAGTTGGAGAAATGTGTTCCTTTTTCCCTTCTCCCTTCCCCAAAAAAGAGATTTATCCACTAGGACCACGAGACAGTTTGAGTGTATCCACATGGTGGCTCTTTTGGGGAATCTAGACCTTCTACTACGAGACGTGAGGTCCTAAACGTATACCTCATGCAAATGTGACACAAAGTCAAAAATAAAGTAGCTCTTGCCCTTGCAAAGCTTGTATGTGACTGGGAGTTGTTCTATAATAATATTAATGATCATGACTGGTTCATTATAATACTAATAGGTAGGGTTTCTTTAGCACTTTAAGATTTGCAAAGTGCTCTACAAATATTATCTCCTTTTTTAATCTTCACAACAACCTCGAGGAGATTGGGGATATATTATCTCCATTTTACAGATGAGGAAACTGAGGCAGAGACCAAGTGACTTTCCCAGAGTTAGATTTGATTTCAGGTCTTCCTTACTCTGGGTCCAGCATTCTATCCACCATGCCATAGCTTTCAGGTTTGCAAGGTCCATAGGGATTATCTTTGTCTACTGTGACTGATGCCCAACCCTCTCATTTTGAAACTATTAAGAAAATAACTGGAGCACTGAATGCTACCCAATTAGTACCTTTAGACCTTTTTTATAAATGGCAAATTTATACTATATATATTCCATACCATGAATCACAGAATTGGGAATAAGAAGTAGACTAGAGTGTTTTATTAAAGGCTAGAAGTAGCATCATGCTACTACTGTGGCCCATCAACTATGTATACTTGTTACCAGATTGGGGAAATCACATGTTGTGGAGCTGGCAGTGACCTCTGTGATTATCCAGTCCAACAGCTGTCAAAGTGTGGTCCATGGTCCCCTAAGGGCTTTCAAGACCCTTCCAGGGGTTTGTGAGGTCAAAATGATTTTCATAACAATACTAACATATTTTAATTTCTAATACCGTAATTATCAATAGTCATAACACACATAACAAAAGTTCCTTAGGGGTTCCTCAATAATATTTAAGGATTTAATGGCACCCTGAGACTCTAAAAACCACTGATCTAGTCCAAACCTTTCATTTGTTGCATGAAGGCCCAAAGAGGGCAAGTGATCAGATTTATGCAAAGTTGCTAGTTAGTAAGCATTGGAGTCAGAATTCAAATCCAAATTTCCTATTTCCAAATTGGGAGGTCTTCCCACTTAGCCATATTTTGATCTCTATTCATAGTAGGCCTAATGAGGTATGTCAAAGGAGAATGTCTTTTCTATTTGGCCTCAATGTCTAGGTCTTATCTTCAGGTAAACATGGCCCTACTCTGTTAGTTGACCCAGTGGACAAATGATGATGTTAGCACTCTGACCCCTCAATCAACTGTATAAAGTGGGTCCTAATGTTGCATTCTATCAATAGGAATTCAACAGTAAGATCTTTGGAGGATAGGGACCTTGCCTTCTATTTCTTTGTCACATATCACAGTGCCTATTACAGCATTACTCACAACAGACATTCATAGAATCATTGATCTAGAACAAAAAGGAACCTCAAAGGCCATGCAATGCATCACCCTAATTTATAGATGAGGAAACTGAGGGCTCATAGATTAAGTGACTTGCCCAATCACATGGTAATTTACTGAATAAGGGCAATAATCCCAATTGTTAGGTCCTGTACTTATTTATACAAAATTTGTTGAAGCATTTCTTACTTTTTTCTAGCAATAACAGAACACTAAAGCATATGAAAACTGTGAGGCTCACCATGGTTGTCCCATTTCTTAAAAGCTCAATAAAGTAAGTTAAAGCTGCTGTAGTCCCTATTCCATGGTTTTCTCAGTTAGTGGACTGTGTACAGGCCTCCAATATTACTATAGAACAATGGAAATTAGAAAAGAAAGGCTGACTTGCGCAGAGAATTCTGGGTTGAAGATGAACCCAAGTGATGAATTCAGTCCCCTATTAGAAGCAAATGGAATGTGATTTCTATTGAGCCATTTTATTTCTTACTTCCTCAAGTAGAAAAATGGCTGCAGTTATTCCAAGTTTCCAGTTTCCCATTTAGATTTTTTTAAGGCAAAAGAACATAGTAGAACCACCACTGGACTTATAGAATCTGACTGTATTACATGCTAACTGTGTGGCCTTAGGAAGTCACTTAATATTTCTGGATCTCAGCTCTTCATCTGTCCGAAAAAAAAAAAACAACCAAAAACCAAAACCAAAACAAAAAAACAGCCTGAGAGGGTTGGACTTGTTGGTCTACAAGGTCGCTTCTAACTAAATCTAGGCTCCTATGAGCCCTAGATTTTTATTGTTCCTCTTAGCTCCCTACATTTCTATCATTTGCACTCCGGGCCTTTGGTTCAATCACAAATGGCATATTTAATAAATGTCTGAGAAATGGCCTGGAACGCTTGTTTTAGTCAACAAAATACAAACGAACATGTTTAAGTTATGTACGTAGATTTCTTCTAATGTAAGGTCTCAGAAGTGTCTGAGAATCTCCACACATGTTACATGGCGGGAGATGGCCCCATACAATCTAATTACTTTACAATTCTGCAAGATGCATAGGACGTGCCATCTCCCACCTCCTACCTTTGTATAATCTGTCCCTCAAACCTGACATGCTCCTTTCCACTTCTTTATCTCTGCTTCTGTGAACCTCAAGATCCCTTAACAGTTCAAATCAAGTGCCATCTCCTTCTGGAATTCTTTCTTGATTTTTCTATTTAGGATGACCAGGGGCCATCTCCAGTCCTGACTGATATCTTACCACTGGACCCAGATGGCTCCAGAGGAAAGAGTGAGGCTGGTGACTTTGCACAGCCCTCCCTCACTTAAATACAATTCACTTTCAAGTCACGGCATCACCTTCCTGATGTCATAGTTCCTGTTATGGTAATGAGAATCTGAAAATCTTTCCTGCCCCTTGGCCTCTTGATAGGCTTAAGTGACTCTGAGAACCTTCCCTAATTTGAAAATATACTCTGCCCCCTAAGAGGCTGAATGTGGTCACATGGAGCCCGTGGTGGTAGGCTTGTTTTTCAGGAATGCCCACACCTTGTTACTTTGTGATTGGGCAGTGGGTCAAGAGGGTTGTGACATTCTCTGACCCAGGAGACAGCTATATATACCCTGATGTGAGGTTTTACTTTGGGACTCACTTTGGGAAGAGCTGTATGATTTGGCCAGATGGAATTCTGGGCAGCCATTGAGCCCCCTGTCTTTGAAATCCCAGATGTTGGTGCTTCCCTCTCTGGTAACTAACTAGGTATGAATGTAATGGTCAGACGGCTGGAAGCCCTGTCTGCTTAATTGTGTTATTTTCTGTTGTAACTTCTGTTTGTATTCTCTGAAATTCAGGGTGCTGACTTTTTCCCCTGAACTAGGTAAATGATATATGTTTGATTAAAGTGAGATTGTTAACCCATTTTGAGCTGCTTTCCTTTAGACAAGCAGATCTAAGAACCTGTGCTAGTAGCCACGCTGGATGTGCTGGGGTGTTTGCTGATACAGTCCCCTTCGAGCACGAAGGACAAACAATAGCAACAATTTAGGGCCACCTTCCCTCATCCCCTGGATCACGTTGTATTTACTTTGTACATGTTCTGAATGACTTATTTGTAAACACATTGAATCCACCCAGTAGAATGTAAGCCCCTTGAGGACAGGAGTTGGTTTTGTCTTTGTTTCCACAATGCTTACCTTTGGGCCAGGCACACAGTAGGCTTTTCATAAATACTTATCGATTGCTCGGTTGAATGATGGGGAAACAATTCCTTTCCCTGGTCCTCCATAAAGCCTAGAAGTATGTGGCCTAGTACCTTACCTTGTTGCTTTTGGGTCCCAAATAACAATGTCAGCATCAGATCCAACAGCAATTCTTCCTTTCCTTGGGTAGAGATTGAAGATTTTAGCAGCATTAGTGCTGGTAACAGCAACAAATCTGTTTTCATCCATTTTGCCACTATGCTGTAACATAGTCCAAAAAGAAAAAAATCATTCCAATATGGAAATATGATGACAGACCCCTATTAACGAAAATACGAGGCTTTGACAGTATTAATATGACTACTTTTATATACATATATATAGGACAGGTACTATTTTAGCCCCATTTTACAGTTGAGGAAGCTGAGACTGAAGAGATTAATTGACTTGTCCAGGATCACACAGTTATTAAGTGTCTGAGGGAGGATTCAAACTCAAATCTGTCTGATTGTAGGTCTAGTGTTCTAGGTACTACATCACTTAATCATCTATATTGTACTGAACACTGTATGCTATAGTACTCAACCTAATTGGGGACACCACCTCAGGAATTAATCTTTTTTTTTAACCTTAGAGATTATTTAATCCAACCCTCTTATTTTTACAGGTAAGGAAAGTGGGACCCAAAGAATCCACACACAGGCAATAAGGAGCAGAACTGGGCCTTGAACTCAAGCCTTCTGGGCTCAGAATCTAGTCTGATTTCTGCTATATCATGAATGCTTCCTTAGGTACAACCATGTGCAAAGTTCGAAGGTCTTGAAAGTTCTCAGTCAAAGTTTAGGTCTCTTCAGGTAAGCCCTCCTCTGGGTACTCCTTATGTCACAGATGCCACCATGGGTTCTTGGTGATTCTGCCAATCCAATTCTTTCTGAGTTCAAATCTGACCTCGTATACTTACTAGCTGTGTGACCCTGGGCAAGTCACTTAACACTGTTTGCCTTAGTTTCTTCATCTGGAACATGAGCTGGTGAAGGAAATGACGAATCACTCCAGTATTGAGCTGGAAAAGTTCTACATCTGGGCCCAGAAATGAACTTCACTCCTAGAATTTGAGGATCAATCAGCTTAGCTAAGCCCAGAGAGGCCCATTCATCAGATTAGCTACAAAGGAATGAATATTTTGACCATGGGAAAAAAGGAACAGTGACAATAACAGCAATTCTGTCTGCTCTGACATTTGAGGGTCTGTGATAGCATCTGAAGGGTTGGGATATGAGATGGTGCAATGAGTGCCCACCCTGATGAATTCTGTTTCTTTGGCACATAAGGAGTATCACCTTGGGGAAAAAATCATCTCACTGTCTCCCACATTTACCAAAATCATAGTGAAGCTGCATCTGTAGTCAGCTAAGCATGAGTAATAACATCTACAGTCCCTGGCAGGCAATATTTTGCATTTTTATTAAAATGATCATTTCCTTGTAATTCGATGAATGAGGATAGCTGAAATCCTCTTTCCTCTGATTAAAAAAATATATTATTTCTCCATGACTCATGTTTCAGGAAGGTCCAGTCTTTTCCTTGCAAGCCCAATACCTAAAAGGCCAAAGTACAGTCAGGGTTCAGATGGCTACGGCCCCCAAAATAAGAGGGATAATCCATCAATCTGTGGAAAAGACCAGAAAAAGAAGATGCTGAGATGGAGATGTGCCATCTTCTGTGAGAGAAGTTCTTGAAAAACCCACAAACCATAGTTAGGCTTCCTTGCCTACTAGAGACCTCATTCGTGCCACAAGGTGACCCAGAGGCATGGGCCTGATGGGAATGAAGTCATTCTCTGGGTATTACCAAGAGGCTGCCAAACTAAACTGGGATCAATGAAAATAATCTATAAATAGGAATTATGCCACATAATTAAAGTTGGTGATAATGAAACAGGATGATGTTGTCATGACAACAGCAAAGAAAAGAGTAGCAACCCTTACGAAATTGAAGGGGGGCAGTGGAGGAGGAAGAGAGAACATTTGTAAGTTGCTCTCATAGTTGGGAACTGAAGGGGTTTTGAAGGAAGAAAATAAGCATTTGTTAAGAGTTTGTTAAGTGCCAAACACTATGCTTCACAAATATTTCATTTGATCCCCACAAGAGCCCTCAGAGGTAGGTGCTATTATTATCCCTGTTTTACATAAGGAAACTGAGGCAAAGAGAGATCACACAGGTGGTAAATGTCTAAGTCTAGATTTGAACTGGGGTCTCACTGATTCCAAGCCCAGTGCTCTATCTACATCACCATCTATCTTTCCTTCTTGGCTAATGGCCATGGATATTCCAACTCACTAGAAAAACATGTCCCTCTCCCTCCCCCCATTCTAATTTTCCTGAAGTGGAAAACTTCCCATCATAGATAGAGTGCACTTAGGTGACCTAGCATAAATTGTTCCCATTTTGTGTGCAACACTACAAGTATAAGGCCACAAGGAAATGGAAGGGGTAGATAACAGAACTTGGAATCAGGAAGACCTGAGTTTGAATCCTTTGGGAACTGGTTTTGTTGTTTTTAAATCTCTGGAAAGAGACATTATAGGCTCAGGTTCTTAGGTTGGGTTTGTCACTTTTATGTGTCTGCAGATGGTAATTTTTAAACTGCAAGTCACAGCATCCATAAGTCTCACAGGCCATTTCTGTGGGTTTCCTGAGAGTGTTATTGTGAAAAGTATGTCTCAGTTGAGTCTTCTTTTGTCATTTCTTGTCCCTATTCCAATGATACATTAGGGTTTAAGGTTCTGAAAACCAAGGCTGAAGGGCCCTATAACCTCAAAGACTTTGAACATACTTATCATCATCTGCTCTATAATTAGCTTAATTAACTTCTAACAGCTCTGCGTGATGAAGCACTGGAGTCTCCAAGCTGTGCAAAAGAGAAAGCTGTGCCCTGGCTTTCCCTATGATAGAGGGAGCTAATTTTGATGCCTCTGTAGAAACTAATAGAAGACTTTTCTGGGAAAGGTTTAATCTACCCTGGTCTCTGAGCTACAGGCTGGAGGACAGGGGCTGTCTAGGCATGATCTCATGAAACTTACCACACCCTTTTCCCATAGGATTGACATTCGATCCTCAACTCCATTGACCCCATTAGGGATCTTGGTAAAATCATCTTTCCCAAGGGCTTTCTGGCAGGTGTTGAAAGTGCAGTGGTCTGTCCCGGTTGTGGTAAGATCATCACTGTAAAGAGACAAGACATGGGTATGAGAAAGCAGAGAAACCTAGCCTTTCAAGAGATATATCCCAATGGCCCTACTCTCCTCCTGAGCTATTTTAAAAATAACCAAACTGGGAGTGCTTGGCTTCACCAAGAACATAACTATCCATCTTTTAGTGCTGAATTTAGTTTTGAATTTTGTCTTTTTCTTTTGTATGTCACTCTTTCAGAAACTCCCACTGGGAAAAATACAATGCAATAGAAAAAACACTGGGCTTGGAATTACAATCCCTGCACTCCTGCCTTACCTCTATCCACTTTCAGTTGTATGATTTGGGGAAACTCATATGAATTCTTTCCCCCTTAGCTTCTCCCCCTTAACTTGGCATAATAATATCAGCTTTGTCAACTTTATGGGATCAGTGCCTTCTAACTCTCGAATCTGTTAAGTCTCTTTTTCCTGTAAGAATAATGCTCAAGCAACATCTTCTATATGTAGACTTTCTGGATTCTCCCCAACTGCCAGTGCTCTTCCTCCAAAACTATCTTATAGGGGCAGTTAGGTGGCACAGTGAATAGAGCACCTGCCCTGGAATCAGGAGGACCTGAGTTCAAATCTGACCTCAGACACTTGACACACTTACTAGCTTTGTGACCTTGTGCAAGTCACTTAACCCCAATTGCCCTACTTTCCCCCCTCCAAAAAGACAAAAAAAAAAAAACCAAAACTGAACTACCTTATACCTAAAGTGTTTGTATATACCTGTATTCACTCTCTTTATATTTATTCTGTATATGTTTAGGTGTATTCTTGTTGATCAAGCTAGATAATATTTGCGAAGTACTTAGGCTAGCACATGGTGGACATTTATTAAATGCTTGTTTTCCTCAACCTTCCCTTCTTTGTTGTTTCTCCCACTGGAATGGAGGCTTTTTTTGAAGAGGGATTGTTTCATTCTTTGTTCATACATCCCCAGTGTCTAGTATGGTGCCTAGCACATGGTAAGTTCTTGATTGATTGATCATGGTAAGAATGAATTGGGAAAAAAATCTGTGTGAAAGCCCTTGGAAAACTGTAATATAATATGAGGGATTAGTATTATTAGAAATGAAAATTTTCAACATATTTTGACAATTAAATACCACAAAGAGCTTTTAGGTCAAGGGTTCTTCATCTATTATGTGTGTATCATAGGCCCCTTTGTCCAGTAAAGCCTAGGGAATTCTTCTCAGGATAATGTTTTTAAATAATTGGAGGAAATGCTAATTGTCAAACATTAGCAAAAACAAAGATTGTATATACATTTATATATTTTTTTTCCCATCCAAATTCACAAACCCCTGAACCTCAGGTTAAAAACCTCTGTCCAGGGGATAAAAGATTTTTTTTAAGGGACATGGAAACAAAATTAAAAAGGAGTAAGTTATTCATAAATCCTCTGATTTCTTCTAATTCAGGGCACATATGAATACATTAGTTTGAGAATCTAATAGGAGATCTTCTCCAGCCACGCTGAGTTTCCAAACACCATAAGGGCAGGTAAAACTGATGAAACCTGGGAGATTCAAGGGAGAGAAGTAAAAGTGTCTGACCTATTGCATTTGGAAAATACAGACATCTTCCAATCCACACCTGGTAGACTAATTAAGAATCTGTATAGAACCTATATTAGGGAAGGGAACAAGCATTTTATTAAGTAATATTCTCTGCTAGTCCCTGTACTAAGCACTTTATAAATCTTATCTCATTTGATCCTCACAACAACCCTTGGGAAGTAAGTGCTATTATTTGTTCCCAATTTAGTATTGAGGAAACTGAGGCAGATAGTGGTCAAGTGACTTGCCTAGGATCACACAGCTAGTAAGTGTCTATGGTCAAATTTTAACTCAGGTGTGCCTGGCTCCAGGGCCAGTGCTCTATCCAATGTACTACCTATCTGCCTCTTACGATTCTATAGAATGAAGTTCTTTGAGGAAGAATATTTCATTTTTTTGTTACATTCCCAGTACCCAGCACATAGTAGGTATTTAAATACTGAAAGAATTGAACTGAATGTGATCACAGTATTTAGAGCTGGAAGGAGCATTAGAGATGTAGGTCACTCCCCTCATTTTATTTCTGAGGAGTCTGAGACCCAGAGAGATTAAGGGATTTGACCAAGTCAGAGAGGCAATTAATAGAAAAGTAAGGGTAGAATTTGAATTCAGTCCTTCTGAACTCTGACTCTTCCCTATTCCATCTTGCTATCTCCACTACACCATTTTACATGGGCGCAGTGTTCACGACCTCTGATGAATGATTACTTAGCCAGTAGATTCATGAGGAAATCAGGTGTTGAAGGATCTGGTCTTAGAGGGGGTCCCATGACATGGTGGGCGGCGTGATGCCATTCTTTATTCCAATAATGAGTCCCGTCTGTTCCAAGACCAGCAGCTATAGGCTCCCCAAAGACCACCTTTCCTGTAAAGCAGAAAGGCAAATATTAATGAACAATTTCATTAGCACGTCAATATAAGATATGCTATTCCTCTTTCCCTTAAGGAAATAAAAGGGGTAGGGGATTAAAGTCCAAGTATGCATATGTCTGCTGCCTTTAACAGCATCTGAGGAAGTATACTTCATAGCTCGGAAGATACAGAATTCTAATGGGTTACAACATCTTGGTTGTAAATGTTGTTACTCTTTTTCAGACAGGCTCTCTCTGGAGAAGAAGGGTACTTGAAATTCAGTGAGAACTTTCCTTTAAAACATGAGCAGCCAACAACAACAGCTAAACTATTCAACACTAGCAAAAAAATATCATTCATTGATAATAAAATCGTAGCCAGGGACGCATGTTCAAATAGAAGTTCATGTCATACATAGATCCACACAAGAATTGTAGAAATAAAAGGAATCTCAGAGTCCAGCCCATACCTGCAAGGTATCTGAAAGGAGTAATATAGCAGGCAAGCACTCACCCAACTCCTACTTGCAGGGGAGGGAAACTCATCACTTCCTAAGACAGGCCATGTCCATTTTGGACACTTCTTATTGTAAAGGGCAGCTAGGTGACTCAGTGGATAGAGCACCAGTCCTAGAGTCAGGAAGACTCATCTTGAATTCAGATCTGGCCTCAGACTTTTAACTAGCTGTGTGACCCTGGGCAAGTAGCTTAACCCTGTTTGCCTCAGTTTCCTCATGTGTAAAATGATTTAGACGAATATAGCAAACCTCTCCAGTATCTCTTCCAAGAAAACCCCAAATGGGATCATGAAGAGTCAGAAGTGACTGAAAAACAACTGAACAACAAAAATTGTAGAGAAGTTTTCCTTGACGTTCAACCTAAATTCCCTTTTCTGCAACTTCCATTTATTCTTCTGGCCTTGCCTTCTAGGGCCAAACAGAACAAGTTTAAATCCCCTCCTCCATGTGCTAGCTCTTGAAATATTTGAATACAATTATGTCTCCTTTGGGGTTTTCTCTTCACCGGGCTAAACATCCTCAGTGTCTTTAGCCTGTCCTCTGATGGCATTGACTCAAGGCCCTTCACTGTCCTGGTAGCTCTCCTCTGGATTCTAACCATCTTTTTCAATGACCTTCAGTTGTGGTGCCCAGGATGGAATACAATATTCCAGATGTGGCTCATTACAGCAGAACCCTGCAAGCTAGGTAGGGAGCACAGTATGGTGAGGGAAAAAAAACCCACAAAGACAAACAAGTTGTTCTGTAGTAGGGGTCCCTGGGTTCACATCCTGTCTCTGATGCTTACTGTGTGATCAACTCATAAGCAAGTCCCTTAACTTCCCTGCTCTTAATAATAGCTAGTATTTATAGAGTGCATTAAGGTTTTCAAAGGGCTTTCTAAACGTTATTTCATTTCATCCTCACAACAACCCTGGGAGGTAGGTGCTATTATTATCCCCATTTTATAAGTGAAGAAATGGAGACTGTCAGAAGTTATGACTTATCTAAGGTCACCCGATATCTAAGGCAGGATTTGAACTCAAGTTTACCTGATTCCAGGTCCAATGCTCTATCTACTATGCTGTTTAGCTTGCCTTCAGATTCCTGATGAGCACAATGAGTGTGTGGGGCTAGATAGGCTCTGAGGTCCTTTCTAGTTCTGGAACTATTATCCAAAGGTTATAACCTCCTTATTCTGCTTTTCTTAAGGAAGTCAAGATTGCATTAGATTTTTGACCATATGATACTATTGATTCATACTGAGTTTGCAGTCCACTAAAATCCCTAGATTTTTTTTTCAGACAAACTTCTGGGAGTACATAGAATGAAAGCTTATCAAAGACATAAAAATATTGGTAAAAAAGTAAATTTTTATTTGGAATGCAGATCATGATTCTCAACTGGATGTTGGGTTGGCAAACTACCACTGGGTACAAAGCTGGCCCTTTGCCTGTTTTTGTATGGTTCTCTAGCTTGAATTTTTTTTTGGACTAGTTTGCTGACCCCTGCACTAAATCCTCCAAGCAAAAGTAGGAAGATACTGGCTTGACAAAATTAGCCCAATTGGTTTATCCAAATGCCAGTTTTAACTAATAGTAAATGAAATCTGTGATTTTAGCAGAATGGAAAACTACCGACATAAAACCCTCTCCACCAATTTATCACGGCAAGCCCTTCACGACTCAGTAGATAAGTTCAAGGAAGTTGCTTGAAGGTAATAGAAATCAAATGACTTTAATAATCAATGTTAATTAAATGCTATTAATAAATATTTATTGACTGAAATGACTTGCCCATGACTGTACAGTTATTATGTATCACAGGTAGGATTTGAACACAGGTTTTCCTGATGCCAAGCTTTGTGTTCTATCTATTACATGAAATTTCTGTTGGTTAATAGTAGCTAGCCAGAGTTCCTAGTAAATATTCCAGTAAATATTGCTCTCTGGAGGGGACTGAAAGCAGATGTCTTCCAGCTGTCAAAATTGTTACTCATCTATGACAAATTCTTTTATGTTTTGGGGTCTGTTTCCTGTTTTATGCAAAGAAAATGATGCCATTGACATCCTCTGTACTGTGTCTCAAAGGACAAGGGTCACCAGAAGGGTAAAGAGACTGGAAATCATGTCATCTCTGAAGTCTCTTCAAACTCTATCATCCAGTGGTCTTTCTCTGGCTTGTTGAAGGAGTAGCCACCATTTTGAAAAGTAAGTATTGTTGTTTTTTAAAAATCTTTCTAAATTATCCATCTAGCTAATATTTGTAAATTCTGGATATAACCATCCTACCTCTTCCTTCCTGCACCTAGAACTGAACAGTCTCTTGTAATACAGAAAAACAGTAAAGAAAAAAAAATAGTCAGTACAGTGACCATATCTGACTATACATGCAACATTCTGCCTCTACAGTCACCTAGGAGTCTTGATTTTTAACCCAAACTAAGAAGGAAGGTGCTACTGACTTCATAGAATCTCTTAATTAACATTAATTAAGCATTTACTATGTGCCAGGTTTTATGCTAAAAACTAGGGTTGCAAAGAAAAGCTAAACAAAAGAAAGTAAACAAAAGCTCCAATTCCTTTTCTCAAGGTGTGAAAGACAAAACATGGAAATATGAAGGCACATATGATGTATAGAGTATATGAAGGTAATCTGAAAGCAGAAGGAATTAGCAGCTGGAAGGACCAAGGTTTCCTATGGAATGTAAGATGTGAATTGAGTCTCGAAAGATGCCCGAGAGACTAAGAGACAGAGGAGGGGAAGGAGAGCATTCTAGGCATGGGGGACAGCCAGTCCAAGGAATGAAGATGGGAGATAAGGTTCTTTTTCCAGAACTGCAAGTAGGTCAATGTAGCTGGATTGTACAGTGTCCGGAGAGGAGAAAGGTATAAAAAAAGCTGGAAATGTCAGAAGGGGCCAGGTTACGAAGAATTTTAAATGCCAAACACAGGAGTTTCATGTTTGATCATATAGGTAAGAGGAAATCACTGAAACTCTTTGAGCAGGGGGAAAATGGGGTCAGACTGAGATTTTAGAACCTTGACAGCTGAGTGGAAGAGGATATATTGA
The DNA here is from genome assembly GCA_028627135.1 of Pseudochirops cupreus. Classification (NCBI taxonomy): domain Eukaryota; kingdom Metazoa; phylum Chordata; class Mammalia; order Diprotodontia; family Pseudocheiridae; genus Pseudochirops; species Pseudochirops cupreus. The sequence continues at coordinate 479,374,048 of CM053580.1, forward strand.
AATGGATAGAGACTTGAGACCGGGAGATCAAGTAAAAGGTAATTATTGCAGTAGTCCAGGTGAGGGTTAATGGGGATTTGAATTGGGGTTTGGGCTGTATGAGAGGAGAGAAGGTACATGAGAGATATCATAAGAGTAGAAATTATAAGATTTTCCAATGGGTTATATATATGGGGTGAGTATAGTCCAGGATGACTTTGTGGTTGTGAGCTTAGGTGACTAAAAGAATTGTGGTTCCCTCAACAGTGATAGAGAAGTTAGGTAGAGGGGAGGGTTGGGGGTAAAGATTATGAATTTGATTTTGGACATGTTGAGTTTAAGATGTCTTCCAGACATCCTGTTTGAGATGTCCAACAGGCAGTTAGACATGTGAGACTAGAGATCAGGGGAGAGGTTAGGGTTGGATAAATAGATTTGAGAATCATCTGACTAGAGAAGATCATTGAATCCTTGGAAGATAGTGAGATTAAGCAAAATTAACACAGAAAGAGAAGAGGGCACTGGACAGAGGCTTGGGGAACACCCCCAGGTATTAGGTACAACCTAGATGAAGATCCAGCAAAAGGAGATTGAGATGTAGCAGTCAAACAAGAGAACCAGGAAAAAAGAGTGACATGAAAACCTAGAGAGAAGCAAGTATCAAGGAGAAGAAGCTGACCAACAGGTCAGAAATCAAGAAGGATGAAGACTGAGAAAAGGTCATTAGATTTGGCAATTAAGAGATCACTGGTAACTTTAGAAAGACAGTTTTATTAGAGTGGTGAAATCAGAAGGCCAATTACAGAAAATTTTAGAAGAGAATGAGAGGAAATAAAGTGGAAGAGTTGATTGTAGATGGTTTTTTTAAAAGAAATTTAGCCATGAAAAGAAGAAATAACAGACAATAGCTAGGAGGGATGGTTAGATGAAGTGAGAGTATTTTTTAAAGATGGAGACATGGGTGTGTTTGTAGGCAGCCAGGAATTATCCAGTAGATAGAGACTAAAGATAAGAGAAAATGGAGGACAGATACTTGTGGCAATTTTCTGGAGAAGACTGGGTGGAATAGGATCATTTGTGAATGTAGAGGGGTTTGTCAGGGCATGGAGAAAAGCCACCTCTTCATTTGAGACTACAATGAAGGAAGAGATAGCAGAAGAAATCGAGTGATATGAGATGAGGAGGAGGGAGGAAAAAAAAGGGAGTTTTTTTTATAAATGTCAATTTTTAGTGAACTATGAGATAAGGCCATTGGTTGAGAAGGTGGGAAGAGGGCATTCGGTGGGAGACTCAAAGAAAAACCTGTTTTGGAACAGCTACTGTGAAAAATGGGCTATTGAATCAACTAGGGAGGAATAGAATGTTTTTTCTAACTTCATAGAAGGCAAAAGGACCATAATGTTTTACTCAGGTAGAAGAAACGTACTTGAACAGGACAAATTGTTATGGATGTAAAAGAATCACCCTGATGTGTCCTTGCTATCACCCAAAGGAGGAGGCAAAAATTGTCTCTATTTTTTAAAATAAGTGCCCGATAACATGAGCGATGCCGAACGTAGTGACTTAATCTGCAATCTCTTCCCAAATTGCTAACTCAGTACTTTCGAGGGTGCTTTGTCACAGAGAAAAGATACTTATCGCATGTTCCATTCAATCACTTGTCCTATCAAGGTAATAAAAGACTGTAGTTCCAAAAGTTCTGCCATTTTAATAACTATCAGCAGGAATTAAAAGGATCAGGTCCTGCCAGGATTCTTTTGAGATCTGATGACAGGTAATTTTCCCAGTCATCCTTCTTCGCATCTTAGAATGTCTTAGGCCACTTTTCAGAATGTGCAGCCAACTATCGGTTCCCTGAGTTAATGCTGAGGGTGGAGGTGGTGAGAGGTGTGTGGGGAGGAGGGGAAGAGGGGGGAATGAAACTTGCTGACAGTTGTCCATTTAGCCAAAATGTCAACTTCCTTTCCTCAAAACTTTCACAAACACTAAACAACTGGGAAAATGTACTGGTTTTTCCTACTTACCATCTGGGGTCAAAAAAACTTGTCAAGGGACCAAAAAAACAAAACAAAACCAGACAACCAGGAAGCAAAAGGGAAAAAAAGCAAAGGATTCCAATAATTCTTAGATCAGACAATTAGGCCCTTTATATAATCAAGAATTGATTGGGTGTGTATAAAGAAGGACGAGGAATTCAGGGGAGAACTACCTATGGCAGTTTCCACTTGCTCTTCCTTGGCAAAGCTGATGGCAACATGACATTGTGAGAGAATGGTGGCTTTGGAGTCCAAGAACATGGAGTGGCATCCTAATTTTGCCTCTTCTATCTGATTGACCATGAACAAGTCATTTTGGTTTCTGGGCTTCACTCTCATCATGTAGATATAGAATGAGGAGATTGTGCTAAGAGATATGGAGTCCCTTCCAGCTCTGAACCTATGCCCCTTCGTATTTTTAATAATTCCCATGCACGCCAGGGTATCTATTGCTGGGTTTGAGCACTTTCCATTCTAGTGCTCACTTACTAGAGAAAGCATTGGATGATCAAACATGTTCTATCCATTCTTACTGTATTTACAGACAGGACCTGTCATTTCATTGGTAGAGCAGACTCCTAACTAAGAAATTGCCTCTCCCATGACAGATCAGCACCTGCCCTGAAGCTCAAAGTCTTAGAGGGTTACTGGGGCTCCGATAGGTTAAATGATTTGTCCAAGGTGACCCAGCTGGATATCAGAGACAATCATCCTGACTCCAAACCTTAAATATCCAAGACCAGCTCTCTATCAGCCATAGCGTACTGCTTCTATCTCACTGTACTATTGTCCTTGTTACACTAACTACCCAGGTGGTTTCAGCAACTCTTGGGAAATGGATAGATATATCTTTACCATTAATCTCCTCCCACTATCCTAGCAAATATCACATTTCCTTTAGAACATTATGTCTCTCTCTCTCTCTCTCTCTCTCTTTCTCTCTCTCTCTCTTTCTCTCTGTCTCTGTCTCTCTCCCTCTCTGTCTCTCTCTGTCTCTCTCTCTCTCTCTCTGTCTCTCTTCCTCTCTCTCTGTCTCTCTCTCTGTCTCTCTCTCTCTGTCTCTCTCTCTCTCTCTCTCTGTCCCTCTGCTCCCTCTGACCAGGACAGGAGAAGGCCCACATTTAAAAAGTTGTTTTTTTTCCTTTAAAAGCATATGGAGAGGTACTCTTCCAGGCCTGTTTCTGGTTCCTAGGGACACATTTATAAAGTACAGAGGGAAAAGATGTATGAAATGTGTAGGTCTGGAAAAAAAAAACTAAAACTAAAAGGAGAAATGCTTAAAGATGGATTCTTTGAAAATATAACTTCCTTTTTAAAAAAAAGATTAAAATGTTAAGAAATAGTTAATTGCTTAAAATCCAATGACATAGGGTAAATTAGATATGAAAGAATGTTTGTGTTATGTAAGCGAATGCTGAGAACCAAATCATCACTGAAGCAACGCACTTTGATTATATCCACAAAGTTAAAGTCCTAAGAGTTAATTCACTTCACTTGGGTAAACAGCTTATTCCCAGAGCAATGACTGCCAGAGGGGAGAGAATACTACTGCAGAGGCCCACACCACGGTTGCTTGTCACCACTGCAATGTTCCCAAGAAAATGAGAGAAAAGCTTGCAAAGAGTTTGGTTGAGATGGAAGACTAGGGAAATTGAAAACTTTTTTTAGGGCAATTATCTATCATTGCTACTTTGTGGCATTAAGTGAGAAGAAATGATTTGGAAAAAAAGAATAGATCTAATGTATATAACAGATAGTGTATTTTCTAGTATAATGTATATAGAAGAAAGGATATTTGATAAAGTTCAAATGAAATCTACAACCATGCCCTAAAAGAATGAAAGGTAATGTGAGTGAATAAAAGTTAGAGTTGTGTACATGACAGGTGCTTAAATGCTTGTAGATTGAATTGAATAACCCTATGAAAACATGTCAGAGGTTCATCATTTGAGGAGGAAAACCATAATAAGCATGTATCACATAGGGCAAAGGTTAGATTTCCAATGCAAATCCCCACTCTAGAAGCCTGGTAAGTAAAAGAAAGGAAATTTAATGCAGTCATATAAATGCTAGTCACGTTGAGAAGCATAGGGGAGGAATTGAAAGAAAGACAGTCATGCCACTTTCCAGTATTTTAGTAGGAAGAGGAAAAACAAGATAAACACATTAGCCACAGTTATTGCACAAAACAATTGTCAATTAGGTCATGCTCCCATCTGGATTTAAAGCCACAGGCCTCTCTAGAACTTGACTTCTACAATGGATGAGATCAGGTGGGCTGCCAAGCCAAGATTCCCCTAGATTAATCTTCTATTGGTGTCATAATCCAATCTTGCTTAGCCACCTTTGAATTTAAGCACCAGGATCAGGGATTAGTGCTACTTCTGACAATCTTCTAAGAGAAATCATGGTGATATGAAAAGAATGCTGAATTTCAAGTCAGAGGCCCCAGATTCAAACCCTGATTTTTCTACTTACTAACTGTGTAACCTTGAACAAATCACTTAACACCCACAGGCCTCAGTTTCCTCATCTGTAAAACCAGGAATTGGACTAGATAACTTCCAATGTTAGTCTCAACTCTAAGTCAATCTCTTGTGATTTTAGAATCGTGGACTCAGACTCAGAAGAGGATTCAGTGGTTTCCCAGGATGATAAATAAAAACGTCGGTAAAGATGTCCTTTATAACATACTCAATAAACCTATCTAGCCTTGACTTGAGGACATTCAATCAGGGAGCACCCATCGTCTGCCAAGACATCCTCCCTTTCCACTTTTTTAATTGTTTTTTTGGTGGGGGGAGGCTTATGCCAAACCCTCTTTGACTTGGGAAATAGAAGTCTTTCTGCTAGTTGTGATTTCAGGGTCAGGCATAAAACAAAAATGCCACTTTCTGTCAGACCCCCAAAGGGGCAGATTGGAGCAGTAGCTTTTGATGGATTAGAGTCAACGGTCTCATTCCCATTTTCCTCTGTCTGCCACAGTTTAAAGCTAAAATAACTGAGGTACCAGCAAAAAAAAAAAAAAAAAAAGATCAAAATACCTGCTCAGACAAGGTTTTCTCAGCACTGCTGGCCAATAATTCCACCTTGAACTTTTCTGGCTCTCCTTGCAAGGTTGCAAATAGACATTCAGCCACACACTCAGGCTGAGTAACCATTTACGTTAGACAAGGAGGAAAGAAAACCACTGACATTTATTTTATGTCCTTTGTGCCTCTTAGGAGGGAAGATGAGTGGGTGAAAATGTTTGTGGGCTGACAGAGTTCTTGTTCTGATTTTTCAGGCTAAGCTGTTCCCTCTCTGAATGAGAAGACTAGTCATAAATACGTATCGTTGTGCCACAGATTCAGAGAGAATGTGAAGATGACCTGTCATCTGGGACGATGAACGTGGCCAAAATGAGCTAATGTTTTGTCCAACATGCCTTTCCACAGTGTACTCACATAGATAGCATTTAGCATTTGTAAAATGCTTTCAGGTTTGCAAAAACAAAGCAAAACAAAAAAAACCTTTACATAGACTATCTTATTTCATTCTCCCAGCAACCATATGAGGGAGGGAGGGAAAGGAGGAAGTAAGCACCTACTATGTGCCAAATACTACACTAAGCACTTTACCCATATTATCTCCTTTGATCCTAACAACAACCCCAAGAGCAAGTGAGATTATTATTCTCATCTTACAGTTTAGGTAATTGAGGAAGTGTCTGAGGCCAAATTGGAACTCATCCTCCTGGTTTCTAGCCCAGAGCTCCATCCACTGAGCTACCTAGTTTCTCCCATGGAAAGAAATGGAAGCTGGGAGAGATTCAATGACTTATCCAGGGGCATATAGTCAGTACATGTCTAAGGGAAGATTTGAACTGAGGTCTATCCTGACTTTAACTCTGGCCCCCTATCCACTATGCAACAAAGACAGCACCCTCTGCAGTGATTATATGACAAGAGTCTCAAACCATTGTCAATCCTCCTCCTCAACCTTTTTCAGACCCTTGTTCTGTCTTTGCTCAAAATCAAATGAAAACAGGGTGACTCTGATTGCCCCATAGCAAGTTCATCCAATTCATCAAATTTGTATCAGACATCTAGTAGGCTCAAAGCACAAGGAAAATTGAGCAGGAAAAGGACATAGAGCCAGGGGCAATTGTCAAAGCCTTATGGAGGAGATGGAGCCTGAGCTAAGCCTGGAAACAAACCAAGGATCCAGAGAGGCAGAGATAAGGATGGAGTAAGTACCTTCTAGACATGGTGGGGGGAGAGGGTTTGATGGCTTATGTACATGCACAGAAGGAAGACAGCATGCTGAGCCTGGGGAACAGCTAGAACAGCTAGAGATAAAGTTCATGAAAGAGAATTGTATGAACCAAGGCTTTTATACAAGTAAGGAGTAATCAGCTCATGGAAGATCTTAAATATCTGGCTAAGGGACCGGTTTTTGTTGTTGTTGTTTGGGGATTTTTGTTGGTTGGTTTTACTTTGCTATAGGCAATAGAAAATCACTGAAAAAATTCAAATTGGAAAGTGACATGCCTTAAAAAGAATATTTTGTCAGCCATGTGGTGCATGAATTGGAGGGGAAGAAAATGGAATTGGAGACCAGATAAAAAGCTATCATACTAATCTAAGAAAGAAGTGATTGATATGAGCATGAACAAGGGGAGACCTTGAGTGAGGGGACATGGGCACGAACAGGAGAGATATTGAGGAGGTAGAATTGACAAGACTTGGCAACTAAATGGATAAGATTGGGCTGAGGGAGAATAAAGAGTCAAGGGTAACTGGGGTTATGAACATGGATGTCTGGGTGATGATAACCTCAACAAAAAAAGTAGGGAAATTTGGGGAAGCTACAGGTACTCTGCTGATATTTCCAATTGTTAAAGAGTTAGACGGCATCATTTGTAGTATATGAGTGCATCCTTGAAAATGTTTTATATGCCCCCACCACATCGCCACCCCAGTATTGCATCTAAGTTAGATATGACCTTGACTCAGCCCCTGCTGCCTAACTACAACTACCTTATATTTGGGGGGAACATTTTTCATGGTCCATATTTAGGTTTAATCATTTTCTTGCCTTTGTCCTATATTCTAAAAACCCTTCTTGGACTTCTGTTAGATTCCAAATGGAATTTTGTCCCAGGGAAGGGGGGAAAAAAGAATCAAGAAACCACTTCCTGACAGTGTCGTCAAAACCTCAGCTTGCCAGTGGGTTAAGTCTGGACATTTCTGCTGATTTTACTGTTTATTAAATCATATTCTGACATTGTGGACCTGACAGAGGGTGGTATGTGGTACATGACTTGCAAAGGTAAGTAATTATAGAATGACTAATTCCATAATGCTGGCAACAGAGCCATCTGGTGGAAAAATTCAACCTTACAATTCTAGAAACTAAACCCTGAAAAAAGGGAGTCTCCTTAGTCCATTAAAAATCTGAAAACCCCAAGTGCTGCTGATGGGAACGTGGTGACCACAAGGATTTTTTTAAGACATCCATTGTTCTCCCCTGTAGATAAGATGGTGTGTACTCTTAAAACATGACATTGGCAGAATGAAATGTAAAATAAAAAAGTCCCCTTGTTCAAGCTCTCCTATTGTCCCCTTTCAATCAAATCAAAACTAAATTATAAACTTTTAGTTTTTTTACTTAATAAAAAAAATATTTTCTCCACCCTCCCTCACTGAGGAAAAAGAAAAGAAAAGAAAAACCAAGTCCCTGTAACACACGTGCACATAGTCAAGCAAAGTGAATTTCCTCTTTGGCCACATCCAAAAATTGTATGTCTCATTCAGCACTCCGATTTTATCATGTCTCTGTTAGGAGATGAGTGCTGTATGAAATCCAAGAGGCTAATTCCAACAATCGTTGTTACAGTTCCCCAGCCCCCTCAGGTTTGGCTATGGCATGGACGTGACCCCATCCTCTCAAAGGCTACAGCCACAGGACACAAGCTGGAGCAGAAATCAAGAATGCTGGGCTTGGAAGCAGGGTGTCCTGAGTTTGAATCCTGCCTCAGTCACTTATCTACTAGCTGTATGTCCCTGGGCATATTACTCAGGCCCTCTCAGTCTGTTTCATGATGTGTAAAATTAAAATAATAATAGCATCTGCCCTGACAGGGCTGTTTTTGAGAGTTAAACAACATATGTCAAAAGCTCTGCAAATGGTAAATTGCTGCATGTTGGCTATTGCTGTTCGTTATTATGCACGAGGGATCACTGGCTCAAAAGCATGGGAGAATGGCAGTTCATCCACATAAGGGATTCTTTTATTCTTTGTGTTTATAGCCTCAGCATCTAGTAGAGTTATCTGGCTCATAGCAAACACTTAATAAATGCTTGTTGACAATGTGATTGATAGAAGGCACAGTGTCACGTGCATAAGGAACAGAAAGAAAGCCATTCTGGCTGGACAGTGAAGTGTACAAGAGGTAAGTTTGTGCTAGGTAGTGAAAGGTTTTTAAGGAAAGGCATTTAAAGCCACAGGAATGCTCAAAAAAAAATCTAGGTCACTACGGATCCCAATGGGGGCTACAATCTATACCGGTGAAGGAACTACTTTCGCTGATAAATGAATGTCGTTCTCAACCCCTCAGTTACCCTACATACCTAATCAGGTGCTTTATCATTTCTACCTCCACAATCCTCGGACTGGTCACCTTTTTTCTCCTATTCCAGGCATTCATCACTCTCAATCACCTAGATTATTGCCATACCTTTCTAATTAATTGGTCTCCTTGCCTCAGATTGCTTCTCCACTTCAGTCTATAGAGCTGCCAAAGTGATTTTCCTAAGGCATGGGTCTGAGCAAATCTTCCCCTACTCTCAGTAAGCTCCAGAGACTTCTATTATGTCTAGGATCAAATAAAAACTCCTCTGTTTGGCCTTAAAAGTTCTTCACAACCTGGTCCAATTTTATCTGTGTAGTCTTCCTACATATTACTCCCTTTCCATGCATTCTACAGTCCAATTATTCAGGCCTTGCTGTTCCTCACACACAACCCTCCATCTCCATTCTCTGTGCCTTTGCACTAGCTGTGCCTCCTCCCCATACCTAGAATGCCCGCCCTTTCTCATCTCCACCTTTTGGAACCTCTGACTTTGGTCAGGACTCACCTCGAGTGCCGCCTTAATCTACCAGAGCTCTTTCCCATCCACTCCCCAACTGCTACAGTGCCCCCTCTCTAAAGTTACCTTCCATCTCCTCTGTAGGTATCCTATATAGACCCATTTATATACATATGGTCTCTCCCATTAGAATGTTCAGCTCCTTGAAGGTAGGGACCCTTTTCGATTCTTCCTTGTATCACCAGAGCTTATCATAGTTCCTAGAACACAGTAAGTACTTAAAAAAAATACATTTGTTGATCGATTGCTGGTTATGTGACCTCTGGCAGATTATTTAATCTCTTCTGGTGTGTTTCCTGGTTTGTAACACAGGAATAAGCCTGGTATGCTCAGTCCAGGGGGCTATTGTAAGGACCGAATGAGACAACGAATGTCAAATGTTTCACAAGTCTTGAAGTGGTATTTAAACATCAACTTTAAAGCTTGTTGACTGAAACTGAAATTCAATTCAAATTGAAATTTGAATTTGAAATAAGAGTGGTACCTTCTCTCCTTGCATCAGCTATGACCTTAGCTGATGACTTGCTCATCACATGGACAACGTAGAGTGGACAGTTCACAGCATTAGCTATGGTGATGGCTCTCAGAGTGGCTTCTGCCTCTACAGCTTCCGGACGACACAGCTCATGGCCCTCAGGACCTGTTATCCCCAGGGCCAACATCTTCTTTGCCCCCTGGAAATTGATCAATGAGAATGCACACACATGTAAAACCAGATGCACTCAAGATACCAAAGCATTCATTGAATTGAGTAAAAACCGATTGTTCCCATTACTTGGGTGTTATACAAGAGAGAAAAAGCGAAATGTCTTTATACTCATTTATAGTTAAAATGACTTGACTTTATCAACTGAAAAAATTCTAATGAGAATTAATGCTAATTAGGTTCTTCATAGAAAACTAGTCAAAATTAGTAATAAAAAGTTAATAAGGATAAACTATTCAGGATCATTATTGATTCAAAATGAGCAATGCTAACATTATCCCTAGCCCTAATATGCATTCCTCTTTTAAGAGTCTCATGATCAGTGTATTAAGAAGTTTCCACAGTGCAGAGACTACACATCCCACATAAGGTCTAAGAGAAAAATGTCACTGGACTGACTCCAGGATGTGTCCTGCTTGAAATTTTAGTACAATTTTAAAACACTAATTATGTAACATGTAAAAGGTAGCTTTTTAATGAATAGAAAACTGGGCTTGGAGTTAGAAAGACCTGTCCCCAAGTCCCACCTTGTAATCTCTGCTATCTACCTGGATTCCTCCCTTTCCCTGTATGATGGGTTAGGCTAACTTTTCCCTAAAAGGCAACAAATCTCTTCCTGGGACTTAACTAGCCATGGAGGGGGACTAAATATCAAGCTTCATGTATCTTGATACAGCTTCCTAGTAGCCTCTAACCATATTGATGATGGACAGCTAGGTGTTGTAGTCAATAGAATGCCTAGCCTACAGTCAGGAATTCTCATTTTCTCATGTTCAAATCTGGCTTCAGACACATTAGCTGTGTGACCCTGGGCAAATCACTTAACTCTGCCTCAGTTTCCTGATTTGTAAAATGAACTGGAGAAGGAAATGGCAAACTATTCTGGTATCTTTACCGAGAAAACTCCAAATGAGAACAATATGGCATGACTGAAAACCATATTGATGTGACTTCCTGGTCACCTAAGAACATAAAAAGGTCCATCAGTGCTTGGTCAGGGACCTTCAAACTTGGCAGATATCTTAAGAATGACCACAACCTGCCTTTCCTGATGACCGGGTTCATTTCCACATTTTTGCCAAAGCTAAGTACCTTGTTGATTGTCCTTTACATGCTATGGCTAAGCAAACCTCCTTTTGTTAACTGTTGGGTAGTCTATGAGTGACTCATTTCCTCCTGACATTGCACCTAAAATAACAGGGTACTGACATGGGCCAGACCCTCCTTAACAACTCAAATATATATTAGCTATGTGACCTTGGGTCACAGTTAACCACAAAATACCCCAGGAAGCTCTTGAAGACATTCAGTGACAAATTCAATGGCAGTATACGTTGGTGGAACTTAATTAAAAATAAAGCCCGCTCAACATGCATTGGGTACTGTTTATTTAATTATAAAGCATATATGCATTGTATAGTGGATAGAGAGCCAGCTTCAGAATTAAGAAGTCTTGCCTCCGACACATAGTAGGCTTTTTTCTCCCAAGGCAAGTAAATTTACTTAATATCTTAGAAAGCTCTTTTCTCCATATTTAAAAGTCTTTCTCCTGGATGGTCGCAGATTTTTTTTTTTAAGTTTCTAATTGAAATTGCTATATTTAACCACTAGAGGTCTTGAAATTTTAAACATCAAAAATGACATGAAACATTTGAAATACTTGTTGGTGTTGTTTTTCCTGATAGTGAGCTGTGGTTTCTCTCAATCAACACAGCATTGTCTGTATTCAGAAGCTCTTGTATCATTTCCTGTAATCTAGCATTTGCTTTTTGTTTTGTTTTTACTTTGTCACTTTCTTCTGGGAGGCCTATAATTCTCAAGTTGTCTCTGTGAATCTTTCTTCAGTGTCAGCTGCTTTGACTTGTACACTGTAAAATTTATGTATTTTTTAAAAAGTTATTACCTTTTCTTCTCTTTTATCAGTATTTCTTCCACTTCAGTATTTTTGTGTTTCGAATCTGTTTTTTTCCCACCAGCCCTCTCTTTCAGAGCCTCCAATTCTTTGGGGAGAGCCTTCACTATGTATCTAATTTTTCCTATCCTATTGTTCATGTTTTTTTTTTTTAATCTATGTTGAAAACTCAGATTTCTGACCTAAAATCATACCTAACTTCCCATTTTTAATATTTTTACTTCTTTTTAAAATTATTCTGGAGTTGCTTAGTGTTGTTCCAAGGTTTCTTAGTAGTCTCCAGGATCATAGTTTTCCTTGGGGCTATCCTGGTTCATTTTCCTATATTCTATGTTAAAAGATTTTAGTTTTCCCTTTGAAACTTTACTAATTCTTCCTTTTGTTTCTAATATCCTACATGCATCTTTATTTTCTTGTTCACTAGGTTTTTATTCAGCCTTTCTTTCTCAATATTTTGGTGTTTCAGCCATTCTCTGGTGTTTCGAGATTCAGGAATCTTCATCACTATTTAGTCGCTGTACCTTCCACTGCTTCACAGCTGAGTGAGGCTGGATTACTTGGCTTCCTCAGTCTCTTCACTTTAGGGTTTCTGACCTAGGTTCCTGCCTTGAATACATTTCTGGGAAAGAGAGAACAATTCCCAACTGATTTTCCAGTCTGTTTTCTCTCATACTCCAGGACTGTTTACTTTCAGCTCACAGGGCTGCATTCATCTTCCACTCTGTCTACATCTTTCTCCTTTCTCCTCCTCCAGTCTGTTTTTCTCATTTTTCTTTCATGTAGATAGATAAAAGCAGTGTTTTCTGTCTTTGGTGGGTACATGTGAGTTTGGGCATAGTTAGTACTATGGGGTTCCAATAGCTCAGCCTTGAGTCCACAGGCTCGAAGACTATCTGTACTATATTAGATATATGAAGTCTGTTGGCAATATAGATCTAAATGAGAACTCTTTGTCTTAAAGTTCTCCAGTGTTTATTATTGGGGTTAACTTCTAGGGGTCTGTCTTCTTATCTTGTGGATTCTATTATAGGTATTCTTCTGAAAGGTGCACATCTTTCAAGGTTATTTCTTTTTTATTTTGTATTTAAGTTCCAAATTTTAAAAATTACAGGTAATTAAAAAATGATGTTCATCTAGTCAAGTGATCCACAAATCTGTGAGGTAAGTAATGCTTAAAAACCTAGCCTCACCAAGCTGCTTGCCCAGAGTCAGCCAACTGTCAGAGGCAGCACCTGAACCCAGGTCTCTCTTAACAATAAACCTAGTCCTCTTTTCTCTAAGACAGGGGTTCTTAACCTTGTTTGTGTCATGGGTACCTTTGGCAGCCTGATGAAGTTTATGAATCCTTTCTCAAACTACTGTTTTTAAATGCATAAAATAAAATACATAGGATTACAAAGGAAACTACTATGTTGAAATACGTATCAAAATGTTAAAAAAAAAAAAAGTTCATAGACCCAAAGGTTAAGAAAACCTGCTTTAAGGCTAAGATGAGTATCCTAAAGTTTTCAAAACCATGGACCCCTAAGGTAATATAGCATTGTAAATAATACTAGAAATAGAGTTCTCCCAGTCTCCAGAGTACATTTTATGATTCAGTTTCTGACCAAAAGCAAGCATTTGTCGAAAAGTCTATTCAAGTCCTTTGCCTCAATCAACCCACGCTATGACTCTCAGATTGCATGGCTGTCTTCCCAGATGCTGGGATTCTGCGCCAGCATTCTGAATGGCTCAAAACAGAAGTACTAAGAAATACATAGAGGATTATTAATGTTTTTATAATAAGAAAGGTCAGGGATGTAAAAATGGCTTATTATAAAAAGGGAAGTATTTAGTTTGACTTCAAGATGCTCTAAATAAACAGAAGGAAAGGGTGACCAATGTCCACAGATCACATTTCCAGTTAAGGCACAGAGAATTGTGTTCTGGATTTCCTTCTTACCTGAAGCATTAAATGAGTACTAATTTAAGCTTTCTGTTTTGGCACCGAGTAGGCCACTTGTCTTCACTTGCAGCTACAGGCGCTTTCATGTCTGAAGATTAGAAATGCACACACTCACCTCAGCAATCAAATCTCCGTTCTCAGCATGGACTTGAGCAATTGCTCCAATTTCCTTGCACTGAGAAAAAGCTGCATACAGCTCTAGGTCTCTAATCATGTACAGGTCTTTATAAGCCATAAACATCTTGAAAGAGTTAACACCCTTATTTTGTGTTAGAGTTTTCATTTCTTCTTTGACCTGAAAGGGAACAAATACAACTGTTCTTGAACCTAAATAATAGTCATCGCTTCCCAAAATAGGGTATCAAAAACAAGGAGAGAGATAAGAACTGGACCGGTGATTTCACTATATAGGGAAATCTCAAAAGAGGAAATTCTCTCTACCAATTCAAGGTGGCAATTTCTTTGCAATTAGAGACTAAGTGACATGCCCAAGGTCACACAGTATCAGAAGTGGAACTTGAACTGAGGTTTTCCTGGTTCCAAGGCTGACTCTCTATCCACTATAAAATGCTGCACCTTGTGAAAAACGAAGAATATGCAATTATCAACAAGATCCTCCCCAAGGTTATAAATTATCCCTCTGTCCCTTTGTAACTTAAAAAATTTAGTAAATTCTTCTCACCAAAGTATTTGGTCTTATTTCTGAGCAATGCTGTATACTGGGAAGAACATAAGGATACAAGTACACATTTGGGAAACATTTGGATTCAGATTTTAAAGTGAAAGGGAGATAGAAAGAGCCGGTTGAGGTTGCCAGGTAATATGATGTGATATTTAAATAGCTCAGTGACTCTCTTAGAGTGGACAATTTAAATGTGCCTCTAAGACACTGCATATGGACCAACTCCTCCCTAGTGTGTGAACACAAGGTAACAGATTCATAAAGTCATATTCCACTCCCCACCCCATCCCCGTGATGCCGTGATACCCAGTCTCTCCTATCTTTTTTTCCTCAGATCTTTCAATCATCCCTCATAATCCTACCTCAATTATTGTTTACCACAATTTGCAATGCCTTTGCTGTGTGCACCCTCAATTTAATCTCTGTTAGAGTCCTCTGTTTATTTTAGATTCATTGTCTAGCCTTCTTGAGTTGGATGAGGCAAAATTCCTATGGTCACCCTAGTAGCTAGCTATCAATTGGTGTACTCCTTATAAATATCGAGTATAATCCAACTGTCAATTTCTAAGA
>CM053580.1:479389510-479415802 GCA_028627135.1 Pseudochirops cupreus
CTGAGCTGACTTTAGTGGGAAGTATCTTTGTGTGCATTTTGGAGTTCTAGGACTGGTTTAGAGTCCTGTTTTATGGGTATTTTGGGGTGGCTATGTGAGAGCTGCGATATGTTGCTGCTGCTATGCTGCCATCTTGGCTCCGCCCTGCCCTGCTACTTAATTCTTGTGGAACCTTGGGCAAGTCACCTAACTTTCTTGTCTAAGTGGTATTTTAAGCAAGTCTCAGTTTCCTCATCTGGAAAATGAAGAGATTAGAGTAGATATCTCTAAGGTTTCTTCTAGCTCTTAATCCATAACTCTAGGATGTTCAGCCATAAACATCTATAGTCAGATAGTCTGGGCAAGATTTCTAAAAATGTAATATGCAGCCCCATGCTTTTAAGCAACTGTAATGTTTATTACCTTTAGAACTACAGTAACACTTATCAGTGAGAAGAGGACTAGGAAATATTTTACAGGCTGAAAATCTAACAATTCAAAAAATCTATTTATAAAGTTGAATGGATATATCTTTATTTCATAATATTACAACAATATCTTTTATGGGCAGAGTACCTTTCCTCCACATGTATTATTTATTAAGCATCTTACCAAATACATGGAAATGTCCTGGATCCTTTCCCTCAGGGCCCATATGATGTATTTCATGTACTGTGTCATGAATGCTCACAATACCTTGGTGAGAGACGATCAAAGAAATAGAGTTGGACAGAAATATATGAGGTCACTTGTTCCATATCCTGCCTTCTGGCAAAGTTCTCTTGGAAGGGGGACTGGGCAAGGGATCCTTGATCGTCAAAATCAGTAATAGGGTATCTGATCAGGATTAGGGCACCATGCTGAGCAATAGAGAAAAATTTCAAAGAGAAATACAACAGTCCATTTTCTGCTTTTGCTTTTGACTAGCAAGTTGTTCAACTGCCTTTAGAAAACTAAAACTGGAAATCGTACTAGAGGCCTCATAGTGGGATACCTTTTTTTTGCTTGTTTTTTAATAAATAATTTAAATCAAGGACTTCTCACTACTGAGAAATAGAGTCTTGAAGGCAATATATAATTGCTGTCTATTATAAAGCAAAAAACAACAACAACAACCCTGCACAATAGTCTTTAAGACATGAAATGCAGAATTGCATTCTACTAAAACTGTGCAGGGAATTTGGACAGCAAAACATGAAATGATCCAAACTTGGTGCAGAAAAGAGATAATCACCACCTATTTTGTGACTAGTTGATATGAGATTTCACTTAATCAGCACCTTGATTTTCTGCCTTAGGAAGCAAGAATGACAGAATCTTACATAATCCGTGCTCAGGCATAATCTGTTTTGCATTGCCTGGTTTTCTTGTAGTGTTCAAACTTACTGAGTGGATGCTATTTTTAAAATGCTTCCTGAGACAGAGTTCCTGAGGAAGAGGAGTAGGGATGAAGACAGGAAGGCTTTTCTCAGGGATGCCAGGACTACTGAAATTGAAGTAGTTTTATAAATGGGAAACAGTGAAATTGAAGAATTGTTCAATTTCCAAGAAGGTATATGGTAGAAGAGGATAGGCCCTGGGTCTTGATTAGAGAGTCTTCATCATTTCTCACCCAATGCACTCACTTTTTGCAAGACACCCTTGCAAATCTACTCCTTTCCCTGCATGTCTCCCTTCCCCACTCTATTTTTCCATCTCTTAGCTCTGGGAACAACAATTAAATCAGCAGTACTGATAATGTTGTTCAGTTGTTTTTCAATGATGCCCAACTCTCCACAACCCCATTTGGGGTTTTCTTATCAAAGATACTGGAGTGGTTGTGATTTGCCATTTCCTTCTCCAATTCATTGTACAGATAAGGAACTGAGGTAAACAGAATCAAGTGACTTGCCCAAGGTCACACAGCTAGTAAGTGTCTGAGGCCAGATTTGAACTAAGGAAAAGTTTTCCTAAGTCTGAGCCTGGCACCTCTATCCATTGTACCACCTAGCTGCCCTGTCATTCTTCAAAAGGACATGTCAAATCCTTATTCTATGACTCAATTTATAATCCCTTTCATTTTCCTCAGAAAAAGACCTCTCCTTGGCCTCTGCTCCATTATATGTGCTGCCTTTCACTCTTAAAAATGTAAACTCCTTAAGGTTGGAAGTTAGGACTTCCTTGCTTTTCATACTTGTATTCCCTAGCATTTAGCACAGTGCCTAGCATATCTATTCATTTGTAAATGGAAATTCACTATGTCACTGGTTATTAAAGAGAAGAAGCAGGTAGTCTTCACAGGGTATTAACAAATTCTTGAAACAGGTTCAAGTTGACAGAATTCTGGGGACCCTGACTTAAAAATTATGGGCAACTGTGCCCTGAGGAAAGAAGACCCATGGCTGCCTACTGTAGTAATGGATTACCTCCTGGGCTATACGAGATTCTCCTGATGCTGTAGTCATGGGTGTAGAGGAGATGTCATTGAAGCTGTTCTTGGGTATTTCTCATCCTCCCCTCCTCTCTTATTGAATGCAAGGGACCTTAGAGGTCATCTAGTCTAACCTTTCATTTTATAGATGAGGAAAATGAGACCCAGAGAGGTTAGACTTATGGATCATCAAGTGGCTCAGCCGGGATTCATACTTGAGACCTATAAAGGAAAAAGACCTATAAAGGAGAAGAAGGAAGATTTGCACTCAAGCTGAAGGACACAAAGAAGGACTTCTAGAAAAGAAGGTGAAGAGCTCTGGGGTATGTATGAAAATGAACTACTTTAAAAATAAACTGGAAAAGGCTAAATTGGGGAGGGGAAGATAATAAAATGGATCTGGAGGGGCACAGGGGACTTTGATGTGTGTATGAAGGAAGAAAAAAATGGGACAAGATAAATGGAAGAACCACTGAACATTGGAGGTAAGGCACAGATAGGAAACTCCTTCTGAAAAGACAGGAGCTGGACCATCTAGGGAGGAAGCAGCTCTTTTTTCCCCAAGGGATGACAGTATGGATCTGAGGGGCTGTTAGGTAGGAGTTCATCCAATAAAGGCCTCAAGCACTTTCCAGTTGTGTGACCCTGGGCAAGTCAACTAGCCTTTCCCAGCCTTGATTTCCTTATCTGTAAAACGGAGTTAATAAGTGACCACAGAGTTGTGAGGTTCAAGTGGGATAGCATCCGTTAAATGCATTCCTCATAACTTAATTGTCATTGTTTTTAATATTATTAAGTGATGTCAGATGACTCATTGCTGAAGTGAGGCACATGTTTGTTGATCAGGTAGCAATAGAGAGGCTTGTTTTCTTGCTGGCAAATGTCCCTAAGAAGTGACAGAGAACACACCAGAGACTTGGGGACAGTTAGGTACGGTGGAATTAACACTGGCTCTTACACAAAGCAACAAATTCTGCCTCTACCACCTACTATCTATGTGACCTAAGATAAGTGACTTGACCTCCCTGGGCCTCCATTTCCTCATCTGCAAAATCAGGGGATGGACTAGATGACCCCTGAGGTCCCTTCCAACTAGGAGCCTATCAAATCAGATGTCTACAATTTTTTTCTAACAATTCACATAGACAAAAATTACAATGGCACAAAGATTATAGATTTAGCACTGAGAGGTATCTGAGAGGTCATTAATGCCAAACCCTTCTTGTTTTACATAAGAGGAAACTAAGGAACAGAGAAGTTAAGTGACTTGCCTAGGAACACACAGCTAGTGTCCAAGTCCAGTGCTCTATTCACTATTCTATCCCCAATGTCTCTAAAGACACTGATAATGATTATGAAGTCTTGAACAGCAACAAGAAGACAAAATAAAAATGCCAGGAGACTTTAGGGGTCTTTTATTCACTGCTACTAATCAATGGCAAGGGCTCCAAAAGCAAAACAAAGATTTGGGAAATGAATAACTCATTAGGGAGACAGTATATGTGAATGGCATTTGAATTATAGAAACAAAACTATTCTCAAACCTTGAAAGTGAAATATAGAAATGAAGGACTCTTGGTCAAGGATGAAGTGCATGTAACAAAGGCTGGGAAAAATGTATTTGCCTGAATTCTTTCAAATCTCATCCAGAGAGTCTTAAATTACAAAGGAAGGGGGAGGGAGAAAATTACCTGTGTATATCTATCCAGCTGGAGACCATAGAGAGTGGAAACAATATGGAAAGGAGAAAATAGCAGTAGAGGCAACCAGAAATTCACAGGAGACAAAAACCAAAGAAAAGAGCTGATTTAAAAAAAATCCATGGATTTGTCTTTTGTTTTTGAAGAAAAAGCTGCATGTCTTTGCACTAATTCATAAAGTATAGAGACAAGAAAGCTGAAGACCTGAACTCCAGAAGGCAAATGTGACCTCAGTGCTATCACTGAGTCTTGGTAGAATGAAGGCCATGAAAAGAACGTGGCCCTCAAAGGATGTATCTTATTCAAAAGAAGGAAGGTAAGGAAAAGAATTGTGGGGGGGGATACAAGAACAGAGTAGCCTTGTATATTAAGGTCTGCTCATGCAAGGAAATCCAAAAACTAGAAGGAGTAGATAGGCATCAAGCTAGAAATCATTTGTATGAAGAGCAATAAGGGTAGGAAGAGAAGCAACATTTTTATTGGTGTATGAAAATGCAGCATCTGGCTAGAAATAGAAAATAGATGAAGAATTCCAGCAACATCTAAAAAGAGAAGAAGTGCTCATTAAAACGAGGTGGGGCTTTAGAATCCAGAATATGTCATGCCAGACTTACCTGATTTTTTTAGCGGGTGGAGTTCCTGGGCTGGTAGTTCAGAGGAATTCTAGAAATAGTTTTTACCTAGATTTTATCTAAGCATTTGACAAAGATTCTTGTGTTATTCTGGTAGAAAGATGGAGAGATGCAAGCTACATTTTGTTGTTGTTCAGTCTTGTCTGAGCCTTTGTGATACCATTTAGGGTTTTCTTGACAAAGATACTGGAGTAGTTTACCATTTCCTTCTCTGGTTCATTTTACAGATGAGGAAACTGAGGCAAACAGGGTTAAGTGACTTGCCCAGTGTCACACAGCTAAGTGTCTGAGGTAAGATTTGAACTTAAGAAGATGAGTCTTCCTGACTCCAGACCCAGCACTCTATCTACTTCCTCACCTAATTGCTAAGGCTAAAATTAGATGGATACAAACCTGATTAAATGACTGGATCAAGAAGTAGCTAATCATTAATAATTTAAAGGTCTCTAGTAAAGTGACTCAGGGGTCTATGCTTAGCCCTGTGTTCTTTGACATGTTTATTGATGATTTGGCTAAACGAATAGATGTGATACTTATCAAAGTTACACATGACACAAAGCTAAGAGGGACAGCTAACAATCTGGATGACAAAAATAGGAGTAAAAAAAAACTTGAAGGATGGAACACTAACATAAATTTAATAAGTTTTAGGAAGATCATTGATAATCTAGCAAACATCCAGAGGTAAGCAACCGGGATGGTGAAGCACTTCAAGATCAAGCCATATGAAGATTTTGTGAAGGAAAGGGAAATGATGCCTGCAGAAGAAGTTTGGTGGGTCTGAGAGCTGCCAAGCATTTGATGAGTTGTGGCATATAATCATTTTGCTGTGGGTCATCAAAAGCCAACAGTTAATTAATAAAATAAAATTTTTGATGAAGGAAACATAATAAAGAACATACTCATGCTGTCAGAGATTCTACAATCTAGTGACTAAACCAAAAAGATGAACGAAATAAAAATGTGTTTTGCCTTTGACCAAAACCATACTGGAGCATCGAAGGGTAATATCTCATTTAGGCTCCAGAAAGAAGCTTCTTCTCCATATAGTTCTTTATGTGTCAATATCCCCCATAGCTATTTTACATGTAATGTGCCCCAAAATTGTTACTATCAAATTCCCACATACAATTCTACTTAACTATTCATTTCTTACCCAGCTTCACTCCTTTGGACTTCTCCACCATGCCCCCAGGAACTTTATCATGCTGCAAGATCACATCAGCCTTGGCATTCACACCTCATCACACTCTCTGCCCTTGGGAACCCTCTGATTGGAGGACAGAAGGGAGAGCTCTTCCAAAAAGCTCCATTTAAGGAAAATACTTAGGCCAATCATCTCTTCATTTCCAACCCGGCTATAATACTTTGGACTTCTCCATCATGCCTCCATGCCCTTCCCTTCCCCTTTCAGCTTCCTTTCGGGTACTGTCTTTCCCCATTAGATTATAAGCTCCTCAAGGGCAAAAACTGCCTTTCTTTTTCATATTTTTATCCCCAACATTTAGCAGAGTTCCTGGAACAGTATATTATGCCAAACAGGTACTTGATAAATGACCCTCTACCTGGTCACTCCACCATGTAACTGCAACATGAAGTGAATAGTCACAGCAGACTTTGGGATCTGCCCAGCTTCTCCACTTGTCAAAGGCCTCAATGAGGGAGCAGCCTTTCTGAGGTATGGCGAAATCAATGATCATGGTGGTGCCTCCAGCCAAAGCTGCCTGAAACCACAAGAGATTTTCATCAAATTAGTGATTAGAATATTCAGTTATTTATTGCCCTAAACAATGTTCATTTTTGAGAATTTCTGAACCATGAATTTTCCCTCATACTAATAAAATAATGTATACTTATTGTTGTAGTCTATTTAATGGACTTTTCTATTCTTTCTATGTTTTGTTGTTTGACTCATCAATTTTTGAGGATTAAATTATTTAATCTTTAATTTTTCATTTTCTTCAAAGACTCTTTATTGAATATATTTTTATTGTATTATGGCCTGTGATGAATGTTTACTATTTCTGGTCTTAAATATTTGTTTGTGAGGTTTTTATGCCTCAATACATGGTCATATTTTTGTAAAGGTACCATGCAGAGCCAAGAAATACATTAGCTCCTTTCTGTTCCCATTCAGTACTGGCCAGATATCTATCATCTACAATTTTTCTAAAGTTCTGTTTAGATTCTTAACTTCTTCTTTGTTTATAATTTTTGTTAGATTTTTCAAGATCTGAAAAGTTATATCAAGGTCCCTCATTATTAAATTTTACTATCTATTTCTCTCTGCAATTCAATTAACTTTTCCTTTCAGATACTATTAGACTATGCAGTCTAGTACATATTTGTTTAATATTTGTACATATTCATTACGCCTTTAAGTATAATGTAGTCTCCTTGCTTATCTCTTTCTACCATGTCTAGCCTTGTCTGTTTGCTACCCATACCTTTTGAAGTTGACCTGAAGCATAATAGATTTGTTACATTTTTTATCTCTTTCACATTTTGTCTTTTTGTAATCTTTACATTTCAAGTGTGTTTCTAATAAACAATATGTTGTTGAATTCTAGTCTCCAATCCATTCTGTGAGACAAGTGTTATTATTATCTCCATTTTACAATTGAGAACTGAGGCAGGTAGAGGATAAGTGACTTACCCAGGTTGACACTGATAATAAGTATCTGGGGCAGGATTTGAACTCAGGTCTTCCTGACTTTTAAATACAGCACTCTTCCCTACTGTACCATCTAGCTGCCTTTGATATAATAGCCAGCATTCACATAGTGCTCTAAGGTTTGCAAAGTACTTTATAAATATCGCCTCATTTTATATTCACAGTAGGAAGAAGGGACTACTCTTATCCCTAATTTAGAGGTGGAGAAATTGAGACAGTTAAGTTCCTTTTCCACAGTCATACAGCTAATAAATTTTTGAAGTAGGATTTGAAATCATGTCTTCCTGACTCCAGGTCCATCATCCTACCCTCTGTCTCACCTAATGCTTAGAGGTCAATCACTAAGTGCAACACGGTGGAAAGAATGCTAGATTGAGAGTCAAGGAAACTAGGTTTAAATCCTGACATATTAATGTTCTCTGTACCTGTTGTAAGATAAGGCCTAGTGGCCTTGACACCACCAGGACAGTCTCCTCTTAAAAGAGGTTGTAGCTCATAGAATCTATGAATGGAAACCATTACTATTAGATTAAGCTATAGCAAAATACTGACAGCAATATTTTAAGGTTAATATGTCTGTGTGTCCAAAAATAACATCTTGCCAATGACCAGTTTGTCTTCCCCCACCCCTGCACCTGTGTACCTCAAAAACCCCCATGTGTCCTGGACTTTGACATGCGAATTGGCCAGCTCTAGGAAGCCATCAAGATGAGGACTGAAATATCCCACTTTCAGAAGGGTGTTATTGTTTATCACTCGTTTTCAGTCGTGACTCTTCATGACCACATTCGTAGTTTCCTTGGCAAAGATATTGGAGTGGTTTGACATTTCCTTCTCCAGTTCATTTTACAGATGAGAAACTAATCTAAATAAATACATTAAAAATAGCCCGACTAGCCTTTAATAGTTTTTACCTGCACTAAGACTTTTGGGACATTCTGTATAGAGGAAATATGTATGTGTCACATGAGTTTTCCTGAGTTATTAAAAGACGGAAATCTTTGGTGCATCCTCTATAGAAGATTTATGCAAAGAAAATAAAACAAGAATTGAACAGGAAGAAAAAATATAGAAGGGCTGTAATCTCTAACAAAAGCAGCAATACTCATCAATCAATTAACATTTATTAAGCACTTATAATAATGAGCTCAGGGAAACCTCTTACTACCACCACTCCCAAGTACCAACTGAGGGACATAAGAAAAGAATATCTAAGTATTATTTAAAATCCCTGAAGCCAAAAATTTTGTTAATGGGGGGGGTGGCACAAGTTAGTTGAAGGGAGAATTACGTTTAGTGAATTTGAATGGATATGACAGCAAAATAATTTACCTCCATATCCCTGTATTCTTGAAGAAGGACAGGGAGGGGTAGGGAAGGGGAGTTTTATCCTATGTGCAGTCTATATTTTATTCAGTTAGTCAAGAATTAGAGCAAAAAGGCTACATTTGAGTTTTAAATCACTGATTACTTTGGCAATCTGTTTCTAACTGTCAATTTCTTTAGAACTATCTAATTTTTACATTTTTAGATTATATGTGTGTGTGCATGAACATGTGCATGTGTGTGTACATACATACATACATGCATACATGTATAAATATTTAAATACTTGTAGTTTCTCATTAACTTCTGGAGGTTTTGATCTGTATGAATTGGAAGTACTTAATCTAGAGAAAAGAAGATTCAGGGAAATATGATAACTTTATTCAAGTATTTGAAGGATTGTCACATGGAGAAGAAGAGATTCAATGGTTTAGTTCTGTTTGGATCCAGAGGGAAGAATCAGGAGCAATAGGTGGAAGATGCAAATAAAACTTAGTCCGGATGTCAAGAAAACCCTCTTAACAAATAAAGCTGTCCATGAATGGAATGGGTTGCTTCAGGAGGTAGTCAATTTCCTCCCTCACTGAGGGTCTTTTAGCTTAGACTGGATGACCACGTTAGGGGTATGTTAGAGTAGAGATTCTTTTGTGGGGCATGGATTAGAGCAGGGGGCCATTCAGGTCCCTTCTAACACTAAAATTCTGTGATTCTATGAAGTTGGGAGAAAAGAATGTGTTTTTCTCTTTCAGTTTATTCCACATTCTCTAAGCCATTAGAAAGAACTTTTAACTTTGCAGTTCAATGAGATCACTTTCAAAGAGTGTTGACACTGCAGTTAATGGTCTGGTTATAAGACTGTAGATTTATGAGTTATAAACTAAAATTCAGAAGCTCCCTTTCCAGGACCTCATTCTAAAGGTCCCCATAAATGGTGAAATACCCACAAAATGGTACCATATGGATATCTTTGTACTAGTATGAGAAAAGATGACAACGGGGTAGAAATATACATACTCCTCCTTTCTTTTGTCTTTTTTCCTTCAGGTTTTCCTCTTCTAACAAGGAAAAAGTAAGGAAGCACTTGGCTGGATGGAAGAGCTATTCTGGGCCAGTCTGGACTAGAGCAAGCTGGGGGACACTGACCCTTGCAACCTCCTAAAATATTGCTGACAGTTTGACTCAGTTATCAGAAAGTTAATCTGACACATTTGCAAAACAAAATTCATTTTTGTTGCCTTTCTCCTCTCTTGTCTTCTCTCCCCCTAAATTATGCAGAATCAGCAACGAAGATGTCTGTCCATCCATTCCAATTCTTTTGTCTTTTCCAAAAGACTCTCTAGTGCTGTAAAATCCTTAGGGAGAAATCCTGCATTAGCACAGCCAGCCACATATATTTGAAATCATAAATTAAGATTACAGCGATGCTGAGCATCTCTGGGAATCAATATCCTTATCTGTAAAATGAGAATATTGCAATATATGACTTCTAGGGGCTCTTTCAGCTCTAAATCTGTGATCCTGGGATCTGTCACATAATAAATCAAGTGATATAGTTGTGTACACCTAAAAGAGTCTCAAACAAATTCCATGTTGGAAATATGCTAGGAGTAAGGTTTGGGATTGGAGACTCAGTGACAGGTAAGCCAATCTGCAGGAAAGCAAATATAAAAAGAGGAGTGGGATATATAGCTCAGAGAATGTGTCGAAGGAGCCAAAAAGTTGGATAGGGGAAGGGGAATAAGAAGTCTCTGACGATTAGTCAGAAGAAGTAATACCCAGAATGAAAATCAGGTTGAGCTACTAATAAAAGGTAGTTGAAAGTTTAAGTAATTTGCACGGTATATAGGTATAAAAACATGTTTAGCTAAAACACAAATGGGCCTAAAAGGGGCGGGATATAAAATCCAGAGAGACTTGATAAATTAAGGTCATGATTCTTAGGTGGAATCCAATTGGAGATATATCCAGATATATAAATGTTATTAATTTTGTTTGCCAATTTAAGATACATGTTATATCTGATATTTCTGGCTGTGATAAGATTTCAGAATTTAAGAGAGTAAAATGTGATTTTGGGGTTCACTCTCATTCTCTAGGATACAAAAGAGTAAATAAGAGGGACCATTCTCACTAGAAGGTTCACACTTACACTTAGACCTTGAAGCTCTGAGAAACCAAAGAGTACAGGTTACTCTCCCTCAGGCTGGGGGTGGAGATAAGGGAGAGGATGAACTATAAAGAAACAATCAAACGATATTACCCAGATAGCCATCACCTCAGAAGATCCTAGTTTGCAAATGAAGAATGAAATCTCATAGAATAAAGGGCCAAGCAATGGCATCAAGCCTGTGAAAGATACTCATAGTCATGCACCTTTCATTATGGATTGAACCTCAATTAACCTTCAGGGACTGAGGTCCCTAGGGAAACTTTAGAGCAGGACAATTATTGATAGAGCCCAGGTAAAAAGGCCTACAAACAGGCAGACCCTCCTAGTGAATTTTAATTCTTAGGGAGAATACTTACTCCCTCTCAGAATGACTTACTGAATGGCTTTGCACAGAAAGAGCAGTGTCTCTATCAACAGCTCTAGATTTCCTACAGGAATATCAGACCTGAACATTTTTCTCTAGAAATATAAAAAAGCAGTCATTCATTCAATCCTCTGAGCCCATCAGTTTGTCAGGCCACCTCGCCAAAAAATCCAGTGTGTTAGAGCAAGAAACAGAGTATTGACTTGAAATAGGAAAAAGACATTTAGAACCATACACCCTCTTCCCTTGTCTTTATTGGTCAAACTCTCCCTGGTTCATTGTTCCTACATCCTACATAGGATGCACTATATAGTTCTACTCAATTAACCATAATACTATATTCTCCAATCATGACGATTAGTTAAGGGTTTATTGTCGTTGCTGTCACTCACTATTGACATCATTACGATTCTCTACTTCCTAAATATATCTGTCAGGGGTCACCAACATTTTAAGAAATAGTTTTGGTCAAAGAGATGGAAAATTCCTGACAAAATCAATAAAGATTTCTTTAGGTTGATAATTTTTTTTCCTAAAAATACCTACTTTTTTTCTTGCTGAAAGGTGATAAGGCATTGGATCAGAGGATCAAAGACTGAGAATTGGGTGGGATCTTAGAATCCATCAAGTCCAACCCCTAGCTCTCCCCCATTTTTCAGATAAAGAAAATGAGACCCAGGGAGATTGAATGACTTACAGAAGGTCACACACAGCAACCAGCTGACAGAAATAGCATGTGAATCAATGTCTACTGATTCCAAATCTGGGAGTTTTTTCACTACTGGATACAAGACTAGCCTAGGATTCAGAAAGATATGAATTTAAGCCCTGACTCTCACAGATGAGCATGTAGCCATAAGAGTGACAATCTCTTAATGCCCCATGCAGCTCTGTAAGGCTATAAATTATTATAAACCAATAGCCCATCTGGATTGGGGATTGCCACAGCAGAAGTTCCCTACCACTAAAATTTCAGGTCCTAACTTTTAAAAATATATTTTTCTTTTTTTCAACCTAAAAACATTTCTCTGCACTTATATTTGTCAGTTGGCCAAACAAAATGTGTTTACCTTTTCTAATCTTGCCTCATAAATCAAGCCTTTCAGTTCCTAATTACTTTGGTTGTTCTTTTCTGAAAACCTTCCAATTTATCCAAAACCTTCTCTTCAGAAAAAGAATATGCTATCTCAGATGTGAAATGTAATGGAATTTAAATTGAGATAAATTCTAACAAAGAGCGGATCACAATATTACATAACATGAGATTTTATCCATCCAATTTATTTCATTCCAAGTCATGTATTACCATACCACCTAAGCATGTATTCCATCTTAGGGCTTCGTAGTTTTCTTGGTTCTAAGCCTTTCCTGAAATAGGTGACAAGTTTCAATGCAATCAATCATAGGACCCAGAAAACTGAAGTAAAAGAAAAAAGACGCTTATAACCTGAGCTTTAGCGGGAAAAAAACTTTTAGCAGAATTTTGAACATTATCCCTCGCTACTAAAAATTCCACTTCAAAAAGGCACATAACCACCTCCCACCCTGCTTGCTCTAATAGGTCCCTCTATTTAGATGAACTTTGGTGAAGGTGTCATCAATGTTTGTCATTATATACTTTGGGGGTTCTTGATATTTTTTCTTTTTTCACTTTTTTATGAAGCCACCCAAGGATTAAAATGGAAAGGAGATTGAATTCTACTTATCCGAGACATATTCTTAGACACGTTCCATCCAGTTCAATGCCCTTTGATCTAAACTATTACTAGTCCTGGACAAATAATCTCCTTTAGGATAAAAAAAAAAATCCTCCTCCTTTACATTTAAGGTTTTTTATAATCTGGTTCCACCCTAGTTTTCCTGGTATATTGCACATCGCTTTGCTGCTGTTTAATTGTTTTCAGTCATGTCCAACTCTTTGTGAGTTTTCTTAGCAAAGATATTGGAGTGGTTTGCATTTCCTTCTCCAGCTCATTCTACAGATGAGAAAACTGAGGCAAACAGGGTTAAGTGACTTGCCCAGGGTCACATAGCTAGTAAGTGACTGAGGCCGTGGTTGAACCCAGTTCTTCCTGACTCTAGCTCCACCCCCCCCTCCCCGGCACTGTGTCCACGATATTCAACACTCTATCTATACCTCTCCCTAGAGGCCATCCCCTCATCCCTGAAATGAACTCCCTTTCTCACATCCTCCTCATGGAATCCCTAGCTGCCTTCTCAGTTCAACTCAAATGCCACTTTGTAGAGGAAACCTAGTGTTCTGCCTTAGAAATTACTGTGTATGTACAAAATATTCCATGTATATATAAATTTTCCCAAAAAAGAACATAAATACCTTGGGGACAAATAATGTTCCTTTGCTACCCCACAGGGACTAGCAGAGCCTCTGGAATGTAGTCAGCGCTTAATAAATACTTACTGAATGAATGTGAGAATTAATAGCAATGTTGAACATGTCTAAAGGCAAAACATATCTTTTAAAAATGTCCATTTTAATCTCAGATGAACCACCAATGAAATAATTTACTATTATATTGATACATCACTCATAAGAACTTTATGAAATGCAAACTGATCTTCATTATGATAATATCAATATAAACTGTATCTGAGTTTTTTGAGATCACTTCTCTCAAATACTCAAACAGAGCTGTTGCACTGGCCCTGGAGTCAGGAGGACCTGAGTTCAAATCCGGCTTCATATACTTAACACAAAACTAGCCATGTGACCTTGGGCAAGTCACTTAACCCCAATTGCCCAGCCTTCCCCCCTCCAAAAAACAAAAACAAAACAAAACAAACAAACAAAAAGAGCTGTGATCTCCTCAATGTGGGTGTTCCCCTGAATGAGGCAGATCACAATCCATCCATGCCTGCCATATTATACCATACCTGATCCTATGCTCCCTTAAGTTCACTGCAAGGGGTTTATCCAGCAAACTAGGGGGATTCCTCATTCTTTTTTTATTACAAATACTTGTCGAGTCTGTGGGCTTGTCTTCTGGTTATCCTTTACTCTCAACATCTGACCAGCCCATCTTTCTCTATTATACATCTCATTGAGGATTTCTTTTTCTATTTCATCTTCTAGTTCCTGATCTGTCTTGTGTTGCAGCCTGCTTCCACCACCATGTATTTCACCATTATCATTGGAATTCTTCAGAGACTTTAATATTCTGTGATGCAGCCACTCAAAAACATAGATAAAATAAATAAATAAAATATTTAAAATGGGCCTTTGTTTCAGAGAGAACCATAATTAATTAATTAAAGAATAATTAGAGATATCATTAATGGGGGCTTTACAATTTTCCCAAAGCAATCTAATCTACCTTCCTCCTCCTGTTCAATTCTGAACCCAACTTATCCACTTGTACCTGCTTTCAAAGATATATGTATATATTTCCCATTTTCTACTCCAGCTCATTTTACAGATGAAGCAACTGAGGCAAACAGAGTTAAGTGACCTGTCCAAGGTACCACAACTAGTAAGCATCTGAGCCTGGATTTGAATACAAGAAGATGGGTCTCCCTAACTCTAGGCCTAACACTCTATCCACTGTACCACCTAGCTGCCCACACATTCATATACATACACACATAGAGATAAATAAATTCTATAGGATTTCCACTTGACTGCATGTCATCACCTGGACAATAGGCATTTTTCATCCACTTGATCTTTACTATATGTATGGTTAAGCCAAACTCTTTTGAATGATTACCACTCATTGTCCAGTTCTTTGATGTTCAAGAGGCTCTGCAACATTCCAAAACTTGATGAAATCAGTACAAAGTCATTTACAATCAAGATACTAAGAAAGACCTTAACACTTATAGGGAACAACTCTTCAATATGGACCAGATATCCCTTCTGGCAGTCATATGTCTTCATGTTTTATGCCCTACTTAATATTCACAATCAGAGGTTTCTAATTTCTAGATTTTATAAGGTAGGATACTAATTCATTTTCTGATCAATAACATTTATATAACTTTTTAGAGTTTACAAAATGTTTCCCTTAACCCATAAAGTAAGCAACCAAGCAACTGACATATTTTTAAAGCACATATTATATGCCAGGAAAATGGCATATATAATAAAGGAATTAGGGAAATAATGATGAAGATGAAATAATTCCTGCTCTCATAGAGATTATATTCTATCTGTGGAGAAAAAATGGACACATGTAACTATACAGAGAATAAAGAAAAATAAGTTCAAGGTCATTTAGAGAGGGATATGATGGTTGTCTTCAAGCCTGTGAAGGATAGAATTTTTAAACCTATTCTGTTTTTCCCTAGAGAGCAAAATCAGAAACAATGGGTAGAAGTCCCAAAGAGGCTAATTTAGTCTTTATGTCAGAAAATTTCCTGTCGATTAGAGTTTTCTCAACATAGAATGAGCTGCCTGAAGAAATTGTAGTTCCCTTCCTTGGAAGCTGTCAAACAGAGGCAGGATGGCCATTTGTCAAATGTGTTATAGGACAAATCCTTTCAGATATGGGTTGGAATAGAAAATCCAACTCTAAATGCTGCGATTCTAGGGAAGAACACAACCTCTCCATGTTTCCCCATCCTTCCTGATGCTTGGTCATGTCTTTCCATAAATCCTCCAGAGGAGGTTCATTCAACATGTGTAAGGCCTTGTTCAAGCTCTTTTGATAGCATATGAATAAAAATAGAGAACACAGCCTGTCCATCAGTCATCCTGCACTAGAACTACATGACTTGTCTACCTCATTTTCTAATCACATCTCTTTCTGATGAAATCTCTTACAATACTTTTCCTGAACTAATTCACTGGTAAAAAGTTGTTTTGCACCCATAACCAATATGTACCTTTGAATCTGAGGTAGTCCATAGTTTTAATTCTTCAGAGATTGTGTTCTTCCATGACCTGCATAAAGAACCACCCAAAGGATGCCATTGCTAAAATGACTGTTCTTTATTTCATGAAGAAACTTGTGGACATTGAGAGAAAAGCAATTTCTTGAAGAAAATGCAGCCCTCTTTTCTACTCCTATTCATTACTGGACACAGCTCACTGTCATGTATAATGTCCAGGAAAAATAGATAAGTTGGTGGACCAATTCCTTGGGTTGTCTATCCAACTGCATATCATAGCTTAGACAATAGATATTCTATGTCCACTTGGTTTTTTATTATTGGATGACTATCCCATTGGCTGAATTCTTTTAGTGATTATGGATCTCAATTAGGTAACTTCAATGAGATATGATCCTTGCTCTCCTGTGGTTTTCAATTCAGTAGAATCTACAAAATAGACTTATGGAATCATCAGCTATTACAGTGAGAAAGCTTTAGAGTTCATTTAATCCAATCCCATTCGAAGATTAAGAAAGTGATGCCTGAAGGAGCTAACCGATATGACTGAGGTTGCAGAGTTAGTGGAAGAGTTAGAACCAGAATCTAGTTCTCCTGACTCCCGGACCAATTCTCTGGCCGGTCAAAGAAAACAGAATTCAATTTGTAACCAACTTTGTTTGAATACATCTCTTTGATAAGGAGAGACTCAGCACTATTTAAAATAATACCATAAGTGTGCACTTAATCACATGTGGTACACTATCTTGTTCTTTGTGACTTTACCAGAGAGTGTCCACAATGAGGCATAGTCCTTTTTCTCAACTATTTTTAGGTATTTTGTCCTTTAAAAATATGTGCACAACATACCGTCTCAAATTTTTGGATAATTCCTTTGCCAACTGCTGGTACTGCCAGGTTTTTTAATACAAGTCGCACACATAGAAGTCGATTAATAACAATGTCGTTGCTTTCATATAAAATAAAGAAAAATTATATATGTATGTATTTGAAAACTAGCCAAGCTTTTGCAATTCACTTTCTTATCACAGACAGCAAAAAACAAAGTCATAAATCCTTCCAGATTATCTAATTATTGATATTCAATTGAAAAAATTATATTGTCCTCATCCGTGGATATTGAATTATTGGAAGACTACTGTAATTCAGTATAGGTCAAAGAAATGAAATATGATTTCTTTAAAGTAGAAAGTTATTTTCATTAGTTATTTCAGAAGAAAAAGCTTTTACTGGTAATTAGGTGAATCAATTTTAACCCATAAAGCAGCTTCTGACATATATTAGATTCAAAAATCTGTAACCTTTCACTGACCTATATTTTAGTTTCTAAATTGGGTACCTTTACCTTCCAGTGATCAATGAACAAAGTACTACAAACAATATCTCATCTTTTTATTAGGGCTTATAAGTGAATGGCTTGATGGATAAAGAAAGTAAACAGCTTCTAGTCTAGCCATCTCATGAAACTATGATACATTCCTCTGACTTCCATGGCTTCAATTAACTTAGGTAACCACATTTGTGTCCTTGATGGGGCTGAGTCTACAAGTGCACATAAGTATGCCTCTGCTATCTCTCATTGAACTAGGGTTTAAACAGACCATTTTTATCAGGATCACATTCAACGCTACAGTTCCCTGCAGTCCAACAGTGAGGCATTTCTGAAATGGTATCTTTTTCTTGATCCTATTTCTGAGACAGGTAGCTGAAGCCTCAGTATAAAATGCCCACCACTCTCCTTTTGCTCACTACCTCCAATAAATTTAGCCCTTTGGTTGCCTTTAAATACTTTTTTGAATTTTATTGGTTACAGACAATCTCAGACTTATAAAGCCCAAATTAAAATAACATTTGCAGGTGGATGCCTCTAGTTCCCATCACCTCTATTCCTGAAAATCCAGTCCACACACACACACACACACACACACAGACATACACACACACACGCACACACACACACACACAACTGTCAGAATCATAATAAAATTACTTGGAACTTTTAGAGAATCTGTAGAGTCAGCATAGAAGAAGAGAAAATCCAGAATTTCTCATGGGTTCTGAAACTAGACTAGAGTATGACTCCTGACCAGCAAGAGGTCCCTTGACCAAAAACATTCTCCTTAGACTCAAAGAATCTCAAAAGTTTGAAGGGACTTCAGAGCTTAGTTTGTTCAACATGTCTTTAGAAGTCTACCTCTTTGGCTAACCTAGGCAATGATTTAATTATACTAGACACCAAGTGACCTCCTTGTTGTTTGGAATAGAGGGGACATCATAATTCACTCTTCCCTCACTTATCTTCAGTCAAAAAAAAAAAGGCACCAACTGAATAGGTGACTTTTCGTTGTTATAATGGTAGAAGGATCATATTAATAAAAACCAAATTGTCCCTTGAAAAGAAAGAACAGGGGGTGGCTAGGTGGTGCAGTGAGTAGAGCACCAGCCCTGGAGTCAGGAGGACCTGAGTTCAAATGTGGCCTCAGACACTTAACACTTACTAGCTGTGTGACCTTGGGCAAGTCACTTAACCTCAATTGTCCTGCCCTCCTCCCTCCAAAAAGCAAAAAAAAAAAAAGGAAAGGAAAGGAAAGAAAAGAGAAAAAGAAAAGAAAGAACATCTTCATTAGCTCTTAAATCTGCCCTAGGACTTGGAATGCCGATGTGGTACTGCTTTCAACTCCTCATCAGGAAGTGATGAGGAACATGGATTCTATCAAGAAGGAACTTGACTAGCCTGAAAGTATTCATTAGGACTCAACAATTTTGGGATGAGCCTCTCTCCTCTCTTTCCTTTCCTGAAAGAGGAAGCATTCATCTTTCCCTTCTCTTTAGAAAGTCCTTCCTGATAAGACAAAGTAAAGGAGAGGTATTATTCTTCACGTTGCCTTTGGATCCTTCCGAGTGATTCCCAACCCTCCTCTCTCTGACTCTTCCTTTCCCCTCTCTTTCTATTTGTCTCTCCCTCCCCTTCTTTCTCTCTGTCTTTGTCTTTCTCTCTTTTCTCTCCCTCCCTGTCTCCATCTGTCCCTTCTCCCTCCCTCCCTCCCTGTCTCTCTCTCTGTTTCTCTCTGTGTGTCCCTGTCTGTCTGTCTCCCTCTGTCTCCCTGTCTCTGTCTCTCTCAGTTTTAAAGTCCATGTAGCCTTGTGTCAAGGCAAGTCCAAATGAGGCCAATTCCATATATTTTTTTCAAGAATATTTGTGTAACTTCTATCTTTAGGCTTGGTGTTAAAGATCATTTTATTTTTACAATTTATAGATATTATTTTGATGGATTAGTATGTTTATAACAAGTTAGAAATTTCTCTCAAAATCCACAAGTTTTCTTGTCTCTTATTAAATATTCCCCTATATGTCTGTTTGCTTGGTATGATTCAGTTTGCCAAGGGTCCTTTTATCTAAAATATGCCAAGATAAAGAGAATACGACTTCAAGGAGTTTTCCTTAGAGTAAATATGGCCTTAAGAGTTTTAAAATTAAGAGCATGCCTCTTAGATATGATGCAGAAAAATGGGCAATGTTTGTGATGATAAATTGGTGTAGGATTTTGGGCAATCCATGTGCAGGGATGGGTTCCAGTATCAACAGCACACCTGAAGAGGAATATTCTCAACTACATACCTAACAAGGGGTCATTCAGTCCTCTCCTGAAGACTTCAAACAATGGGAAACCCACAACCCTCTGAAATTATCTCATTTTTAGATCACTCTTAATTGTTACTGAGGTTTGGTTTGTTTTTTTT
This sequence comes from Pseudochirops cupreus, assembly GCA_028627135.1. Classification (NCBI taxonomy): domain Eukaryota; kingdom Metazoa; phylum Chordata; class Mammalia; order Diprotodontia; family Pseudocheiridae; genus Pseudochirops; species Pseudochirops cupreus. Next base: position 479,409,355 of record CM053580.1, read on the forward strand.
TATCTTCTATGGAGCTTCGATGTTCTTTTATATAACTTCAATCATAGTGTTTTGTTCTGCATTCTGGTGCCAAATAGAACAAGATGTATCCCTCTTCTGCATGAAAGCTCCCCAAATACTTGAAAAGAGCAACTGTACTTTCCCTCAGTCATCTCTTCTCCAGGGTACATTCTTAGTACCTTCAAATAATCCTTGTATAGAATGATCTCAAGTGTTCTTAATTGCCTGACCAAATTTTCTGGAGTATGTATTCAAAGTCAGCTAGGTGGCTCAGTAAATAGATTGCTAGTCTTGAAATTAGGAAGACTCATTTTCCTCAGTTTAAATCTGATCTCAAACACTTAGCCATGTGATCTTGGGCAAATCACTTAACCTTGTTTGCCTTAATTTCCTCATCTGTAAAATGATCTGGAGACAGAAATGGCAAACCACTGCCGTATCTCTGCCAAGAAAGCCCCAAATGGAACACAAAGAATGTGACATGAAAAACAACTGAATAACAACAATATTCTGTTGTATTTATTTATATTTTTATATACTTTGTGAAATATTTCCTGATTATATTTCAATCTGGTTTTAGTTGCATTTGGGAGTGTTTCAGTTGTGTGTCTGATACCTCTGCTCTGGAGGATCTTATAAAGTTCTTTGTAGACTTTTTCTATCACAACATATTCTGGGACTTAAGCCCTAATTATCTTCATGGTGATCTCTTATTTCACTACATGAGCACTGTAAAATGAGGCAATTAAATGTTCTACCATAGGTATTTCTTGTTGTCTTTGGTAACTTTTCTGCACTCAAGAAGAGGAGTTTTCCTGACTCCAGGCCCAGAACTCTATCACTGTACCCCATAGCTGCCCACAGTAGAATAGAGAGAATGTTATCTATATGTATCTTTGAGCTTTCTATTTGAGTTTGACACTATTGCTCCAAACCAAGTCAGTATATGCCTTCCTACTCAATCAAAGGACAGCACAGAGGATAACGGCAACAGAAATGTGGTTCTATAAGAAATTATGTGATCACGGAATCAAGCAATCAATAAGCATTGATTCCATGCCCATTGTTTGGCAGGCACCATGTTAGACTTTAGGGGATATGAAGAAAAAAGGAAATAGTTTCTATTCTTGAGAAGCTTATGTTCTACAGGAGGAGACAAGTTATATGCAAATAACGATGTACAAAATTTATACAAAATAAATACTAAGCAAATTTGGGGCATGGAAGTAGTAGTAGCTGAGGAATGGGAATTAGGCAAGGCCTCATGTATATAAGAGGCAGCTAGGTGGTTCAATGAATAGAGCACTGGAGTCAAGAAGACCTAAGTTAAAATCTCACCTTAAACACTTACTAACCGTGTGACCTTGGGCGAGTCACTTAATCTGTTTGTCTTCACCCACTGGAGAAGGAAATAGCAAAGCACTCTAGTATGTTTGCCAAGAAAACCCCACAGACAATATGGTCCATGGGGTCATGAAGAATCAGACACAACTGAACAACAACATGTAGCTAAAAGTTCATTTCAAAGACAAATGTCAGAAGGAATTTCAGAGGTCATTAAGCTCAGCCTGTGATTAACCAAGAATTTCCTATATGACATCAACTAGTGCTCATCAAAGTTTCTTTTGAAGATCTCTAGCAAGGGAGAATACAAGATCCTTCCAAGGCAGCTCACTTTTGGGCAGCAGTAATTGTAGGAAATTGTAATTTGGCATGCACAATCTTGACAAAAGACTGAAAAACGAAATAAGAAATTGTGAAGTGGGTGGTTTGGGGAAATAATGAGAAGATCAGTATAAACTGATGCGAAGCAAAGTGAGCAGAATCATAACAATTTATATAATAATAATATTACAAAGAAAAATAACTTGGTGAAGATCATGGTGAATATAATAATAGCCAATGGGGATTCTAAAGGACTGATCATGATGTATTCTTTCCTCTGACAGCTCATGGATTCATGAAGAATTAGACATGTATTTCAGACACATTACTGTGGGATTTTATTTTGCTTTACTATGAATATCTGTTAAAAGGGCTTTGTTTTTCTTTTTTCCCCCCAGTGTTGGCAGAGACAGAAAAGGTATATTATAGAAAGAAAATGAAAGAAAAGAGGATCATTGAGGAATCTTTTATTTATTTGTTTGTGTTTTTATACAAACATTTATTATCACTCCTTTCCTGGTGCCTCCAACCCCACCTAATAGCAATGAAAAAGAACAAGAACTTCATAACAAATAAGCATAGTCCAGCACGCCAAATTTCCACATTGTCCATGTCCAAAAATGTAAACATCAATCTTCAGTCGGTGTCTATCAGCTCTCTGACAAAAGAAGGAGCTAGCATGCTTCATCTTCAGTCCTCTGAACTCCTGGGTTATCATAGCATTGATCAGTTCTCAAGCATTTCAAATGTGTTTTTCTTCTTAATCAATGTTGTTGCCATGGTATGAATTGTTTTTCTTATTCTGCTCATTTCATTCTGCATCAGTTCAAATAAGTCTTCTCAGTTTCCAAGGAAACTGTTTATCATTTATTATGGCCCAATATCCAATTATATTCATACCTTATTTATTTAGCGATTCTCTAGTAAGTAGGCAAACTGTTAGTTTTCAGGGTCTTTTTTTTTCTACTACAAAATAAACTACTATTTTTTGTACTTATATGTCTTCTTTTTTTCTTTGATCTTTTTGGAGATGTGCCTCATCGTGGTATCACTGGGTCTACTGAATATGCTCAATTTGGTGACTTTTTGAGCACAATTCCAAATTGCTTTCCAGAGTGGGGAATTAGTCCACAGCTCCATCAGCAGTAATTAATGTGCCTGTTTTCTCCTAGCCGCTCCAATATTTGTTTACTTCCTCTTTGTCATCTTTGACAATCTAATGGAGGTTATGTAGAAATTCAAAGTTACTTTAATTTTTGTTTCCTTTGAGGAAGCTTTAAAAAAAAAATCAGAGAACAGAAGGAAGTCCAGAAAGAAGCAGACAAGCACGACAGTTTTGAAAGCTACAGGTTGAATTTATTATATTTTTTTAAAAAGGAAATCTGCATATAATGGAGATTTGCAGTTTCATGTAACATCTTTTTCTGTGCTGTGTATATGGAAATATTCATTTTATTTGGCATTTGCTGAATTCATAATAAAAAATTAATAGGGAGAATAGACTGTGGAGTCATACACCTAATGCATCATAAGAGTTCTTATTTCAAACATTTCATATAGTCCTTGGGAAAATTCTAATGAAGACTTACTAAACTAGGTTATTTGCTACTCCAAGAAAACATACTAGCTGATGCCCTTCCAAATTAGAGAAATATTTCCCTTATTACAACCAAAACTGGAATAATCACAGAGGCTAGATATGTAAGTTCTGATTTAGAGAAATGTTCTGAAATCAAAGAGATTTAACTTTCTGGAGCCTCCTTTAAAGAATCTCCTCTGCTCTCATATCCTTTGGAGGTTTTGAAGATATATTTCTTTGACCGTCCATAGTTCAATACTTGACCATCACTTGACCTTATGTAGGCAGTAAACTGAAGAAAGTTCAGTATCATTGGTCTTCCTCTTCATACTTAAGAAACCACTAGGAGCAATATCAGTTCCGTGGACAAATAGGACAAGATGACCTTTGTAATGTGGCGGTCAAGTGGGCTGGGAAGTCATTTCTGTGTTGCTTCTGACTTCCCATTAGCTATCTTGTCTTTCTTAAAAAGCACTGGGTTTCTAAAGCCGTTGGGTGGCAGGAGCGAGGACATGCAGGACAGTTGTTAGAGTTCCTAGACAACACACATTGCTTACGTTCCTTGTGACTTCTTGAAGGGTGACCCTGACATAAGAAGAGGGTCAGGGATGTAGAGAGAGAGGTCTGAGTAGTCACGGAAAAGAATGTATGGATCTGGCCGGAATCCTCAGTAAACTTCTCTTCCCCAAGGATTAGAATGTAGGACAGGGTCATAGCGAACATCAAATAAGAAAATCAGGTAGCTTGTATGGCAAATCTCAAAGTGCTATATAAGTGCCAGTTATTGCTATTTTTGTTACGAACAGACCAATTTCAAATATCTGTGGCCCAAGAGGAGGGGTCCTGTGTTTCTGACGAGGTAATAGAAAAGAAACCCTGTGGCATGAAGAGACTTGCTTCTTTACAGTCAGGGAGGGATAGATAGACTGGCAAAAGGACAGACAACTGTGCCAAGGGAAGAGTGATGTACCTTAGTCCAGCTTTCAAATCCCTCCCCTCTTACAAATACAAATCAGACTCCCGTTTCCCAACTCAAAACGGAGCAAGAAAGTGCTTCCTGAACTCCCAGAGCCCTAACTAACTGATCAACCAAGGAGGCAGTTCCCAGGGGTCCCTGGAGACTCAGGAGAGGGTGGGCGAGGAAGTGCAGGGCAGAAATCTGCCACTGATGCCCTGCCGGGAGGATACCCTCCTACACCCTCTTCCAGCGGGAAAGTCCCGGGCTCCTGCTTCCTTTGGTCGGAAGGAAGGAGGAGGAAGGATGGTCAGTACCTTGGTGCCCTGGTAGAAGTCATCGATGGACTGGGATCCCATAAAAGGGAACTGCATGTGCGTGTGAGTGTCAATGCCCCCAGGCAGCACCAGCTTGTCGGTGGCATAGAGGATCCGCAGATCGGCCGAAGTTCCAGCCGCCAAGAGGTCGGGCCCCACGGCCCGCACCACGCCGTCCTCCACCAGCACATCGGCCAACTGGGAGCAGTCCTCATTTACCACTCGACCCCCGCGGATCAGGAGCCGCGGCGGGGCAGCCATGGCCACAGAAGAAGGACAGAGGGACACGCACTGGACAGCCCTTCCGCCCGCAGCTGGTCTATCCGAGACCTCTTGCAGATGGGACCCAGTCACAGGTGGGAGTGGGGTGTTAGGGTTTCTCCCCTGTGAGAGAGTCGGGAAGCAACTGGAGGTCCCTTAGTCCTACGGTCAGTTACCCAACTACGCAAAAAGTCCAAGTTCCACCAGGGATGGCAGCAGCAACAGGCCGCTACTTGACTTGGTCATCTATTAATAAACAACTGCAAAGTCACCAGAAGTGTTCAGCTAGTCCCAAACCCCTAAGCTCTGGGTTAACAGGTCTCATCCCTCCTTACTCAGTAGCTGCTCCCTGCCCAACCTTAGCTGGCTGGCCCCGCCCCCTATTGACTGATTTAGACCCAGAGAAAAAAAGGATGGGGCCAATCTACCGGAGGCCTTGGTGCACACTCATCTGAGGACCACAGGATTTAGAGCTGGAAGGGGCGTTATATCTCTTATTTTGCAGGTGTGACACTTAGGACACAGTAAATTGAAAAGAAACACGAGTTCTTCTGTCTGGTCTGAAGACAATGCTTTCCATTACATCAAAGGCTCTCCCACTCTTTGCTTTTCTACTTTTCTAGTCGACCATAGTTAAGTGAAAGAAGAGCCTTACATCTAAGGCTCTGAGCTGCCCCTAAGTATTTTCCCCTGAATGAAATGGGGATGGAGGTGGGAGGAAAGCAAGCACAATTGAAGAAAGTCTAACTTAAATTGGAAAAAGCATTGCTCTGGAGTCAGAAGACCTTGGTTCGAATCCCGTTTCTGATCCTTAATGGGTGTGTAACATTGGACTTCAGTTTTCTTCCTCTCTAAAATGAGAAGGAATGGATGGGATAGCTTTCTGAGAGACATCCCAGCTCTAGATTGGTGGGTTTATTAATTATGGGTTTTTAACATGGATTCACTCCAGGTCCCACACCTTATTCCCTTGGCTCTGCCTTGTCCCCCTTAGATTTTGACTCTTGTGCTACAAACCTTGCCCTTGGGTTCTTATCTACTCAGTGCTAAGAAGGCAGGCTTGAATTTCTTGTCAGAAAAGTAATTCATTTTCCTTCCGAAGGGAAAAGGAACACTGTTTTGGAAGCAATCCTGTCTACAAAAACAAAAACTCTTTCCCCCCAAAATCCATATAATCAATCCACCAAATAACTTGATCTGAATTATCTACAAAATGAGGGATGAAGATAGAGGGAGAGTAAGCTCCTTGACAGCAGGCACTGTTTGCATTTTTGTCTTTGCGTCCACATTGCATAGTGTTTGGCACATGTTAAATATTAATAAATGCTTGTTGCTTGGTTGATTGACTCTCTCATAAATAACCTAAATGACAAGGTCTGAAATTGTTTTTAAGTACTAAAGTTCACAGTAAATCATAAAAATACTCTTGAGGCTAACAATGCTGAGTAGCCAGCTCCTTCCTGGGTTTTCATAACTGATGTATTTCCAACTGGGAATTAAGATACACAGGCACTATGGTAGGAGGATCCATCCTGCCCTACCGGAAAGTCAGAGGGGCGAGGGGGAGGACATAGGAGAGAGCAGACGGGGGGAGGGGTTATACAGTAGGATGGCTGTTTTGAGGTGTTGGGTAGGGGAGGGATGGGGAGAAAATTTGTAACTCAAAATCTC
>CM053580.1:479416302-479436332 GCA_028627135.1 Pseudochirops cupreus
CCCCATCATTTTCTTAAGTCTAGACCAGAGGTGTCAAACATCTAAGCCCTAAGTAGATTGAAATGTCACTGGGAAATATTTAACAAAAATAAATAAATGTATAATAAAACATCGGTTTCCTAAGTCAATATGCAGGCTATAGGGATCCTTGTGTATGGTTTAGCAGCCCCTCCACCTTTTTTTTTTTAGTTTGTCATAATTGATCTAGGTAACAAAAAACAACAAAAATAAACCAAGCACTCATCTGTCACTTTGCCAATTTTCTTACAGTGAAAATACAATGATCTATTCTTTCTAGCCAGCTTGAGTTGGAACTGGTTCCAACATGCCCCGGAACATAAGCAAATTAGACAGTTAAAGATATCGATGTGTATACACACAATACGCACATACACATGTAAAATGCCATCAAAGATGGGTTACTTTTCCTTTTGATCATAACAAGATCTTGTTTTTCTGTGATTCACCATATTATAGTACAGAATATTGCTTCTAAATGGATCGCCTTTTGCTGCAGTAAATAATTTGGGTTCCCTGTAACCTTTCCCAAATGTGATCAATCCAAAAATATTTTCCTCCTCAATTCTGGCTGAGTCTAGGCCTTGTTGTTTAAAGTTGCTGTTCGACACATGCATATTGGTACCCACAGTTCATGGACTGCCCATCTAGAGGAATGTCATAGTATAGAGAATTTATATCTCTTTATCCACTTACATTTTCCACATGGATGTTTGAATATTTTTTTTTCATATTATTGTGGAATTAACAGAAAAGACTAAAAAGGGTTTCTGGGCTCATGTAATTTGTACAATACTATAGGAATGTTAGTAAAACTTTACCATCAATAAAGAATTTTTTGGTTTGGGTTCTTCAAAGATACCTTCTATGGCACTGGTGAATATATCATCATATGATCATACATTTAAAGCTAGAGGGAAGCTTAAAAGATCATAATAGTCCAATTCTCTAATTTTACAGATGAGGAAACTGAGGCCCAGGAAGTTTAATCGGCTTGCCCAAAGTTATACAGCTATTCATTCGGTGAGGCAGGATTCAAATCATGGTCCTAGGACTTTCTATTTCACCAAAATGAACATTTCCTTGTTTAACAGATCAGGTTGACATTAAAGTTCATCACACTATTTTAAAAACAAATTATCTCCATACTTAAATCTGTCTTAGAGTGTTATGTAATTTTAAGGGTAATTTGGAAGATACCTTGGTTGGGTGGAGGCTTCAAGGCTGCATTTTGTTCTATGGAGCTTTCTTAAAATCTATATACAACAGACCAATTTAGGTCTTCTATTCTCAGTTTTCAGTTGTATAACCATAAATACAGGGTAAACAAAACCCAATACTTTTAGCTAAAACCCAATGCTTTCACACTAAAAAAAGAAATGTGAGTGTATCTGGTTACAAAAGACCTTTGTACAGGTACAAAGGAAAGACAAACATCATAAACCTAGGAGTAAGAGCTATCGCCGCTCTAGAAAAATAGCTGTAGGTCCGACATCCTTGTGGTACCTATAATTTCTAAACCTGACAAAAGTGACTACTTACGGTCATAAGAAATTAACTCCAACTTCTAAATTTTCTTCTCCTTTCAAAGGTCTTGCCGTTAAATAACCCTGAAAAAACTCCCCTTTTTTATCGTAACAGAGAAGAAGAGAGGTAGAATATTGGAGAATTAGGAGACAGTAGTTGCTCGGGACTTTGGGGTCTTTGGAAAAGGGAACTAGAGAGGAGGTTACAAATGAGAAAGGGAGGGGGAATTGGAAGAAGTTTATTACAGCCTTCTCAATTCTGTACACACACCCCTAAACTGTGAAATAGTTGAAATTTGTCTTCCAAAAGAGAACTAGTAAACTATTTCCCACTAAGATATGAGTGACTAATAATAATATGTAACTCTTCTTGGTAATACATGCAATTGAAATGAACATGCAAAGAGAAGCCAAGCTGTGTATCAAATAAAGGATTGGCCTTAGCCCCAGGAAGATTTGCTATTCTGGGGTGGCCTTGACTTATGCCAATCCCCCGACTGTTTAGGTTCCAAATTGGAACAAGATGAAACACTCATAGATCATTTACCCTTAACAAAAGGAGATTTACTTAGGCACAGCAAAAGGACATTCAATAAGGATACGAATTAAGGATATTCTGAGTTGATTCAGCTAAACAAAGCTCCTCATCACACTCAGGCCACCAGCCAAGCCTCTGAGAACTACCTTCAGTCCCAAAGTCTTGTAGCTACTTTTATCGTCAGGAAACTAGGAAGCAAAATTAATGGCTCTTAGTTCCCTGAGTCCAAGCAAGTATTGAGCAATATTTCAATACCTTTTTAAAAAACATTATTTTGTTTTCCCCCAGTTACATGTAAAGACAATTTTTAACATGCATTTTTAAAAGAATTTAAAACAAATTTTCTCTGTAAAGTCCCCCTCCCTGAGACAGTAAGCAATGTGATATAGGTTATACGTGTTCAATCATGCAAAACATATTACCATATTAGTCATGTTGTGAAAGAAGAAACAGACTCGAAGGAAAAAAAAACACAAAAAATACAGGAGGTAAAAAAATAGTATGCTTTGATTCTGCATTCAGACTCCATCAGTTATTTCTTTGGAGGTGGATAGAAGTTTTTGATCATGAGTCCTTTACAATTGATCATCATATAGTATTGTTGGTACAATATACAATGCTCTACTGGTTCTGCTCACTTCACTTTGCATCAGTTCATATAAGTCCAGGTTTTACTGAAAGCATACTGCTCATCATTTCTTATAGCACAGTAATACTCTATTATAATCATATACCACAATTTGTTCAGTCATTCCCCAAATGATGGGTACCCTCTCAGTTTCCAATTCTTTGCCACCACAAAAAGAGCTACAATAAATATTTTTGTACAAATAGGTCCTCCCTTTCCTCTCCCCTCTTTCTTTTTTTTAATCTTTTTGGGATATGACCTAGGAGTGGTATTGTTGGGTCAAAGGGAATGCACAGTTTTATAGCCCTTTGGGCATAGTTCCCAAAATACTCTCCAGAATGACTGGCTCAGTTCACAACTCCACAAACAATGCATTAGTGTCCGAATTTTTTCACATCCCCTCCAACATTTATCATTGTCCTTTTCTGCCATATTAGCCAATCTGATAGGTGTGAGGTGGTATCTCAGAATTATTTCTCTAATCAATAGTGATTCAGAGCATTTTTTCATGTGACTATAGATAGCTTTGATTTCTTCTTCTGAAAACTGCTTATTCATATCCTTTGATTATTTATAAACTGGGGATGTTTCAATACCTTTTAAAGAAAAACTAGCCTAACCTTCCTGAGCAGAGGGGTTAAAATACTGCTCTTACCACACCTGGATTCTAGTTCCTATGTCTCATCCATGCTAGTTGTGTATGCCTGGGCAATTCATTTAATTTAGGGCTCCAGGAAACTCTCTAGGATTAGAAAGATATAGAGCTTCAGAGCTGTAGTGAATCTGATATTGGTATAGGAAATTTCCACACAGGACATTTTCTACACAGATGAAATCACAGATCCAGATAAAAAGAGAGGAAGAAAGAGAGGGAGGGGAGCTTCCTACCATTCCATAAACACGACTCTCCATCTCTCTGCTCCTGGTATTTTCTCTGCCTGTACCCCCATACCTGGAATCTGGAATGTTCTGCCTCATCCATTATTCCTACTGACATCCTGGTTTCCTTTAAGTTCCAACTAAAATATCATTCTTTACTAGAAGCTTTCCCCAACTGCTCTTATTTCTAGTGCCTTCCCTCAGTTAATTACTTCCTAATTATCCTGTATATAGTTTGTTTTGTATATATTTATTTGTGTGTTGTCTCCCTTATTAGATTGTAAGCTCCTTGAGGGCAAGAACTGTCTTTTGCCTCTTTTTTGTCCCCAGCTCCATAGTACCTGGTACATACTAAGCACTTGATGAATGTTTTTTGAGAAATGTGTGTGTGTGTGTGTGTGTGTGTAGGGACAGAGGGAGATAGACAGAGAGAGATAATTCCAAGAGGAGATTGGCTAAACTTGATATCATGAACTTGCAATAATGTCGTACCTAGGAAACAAGCAAACATTTATTTACTATGTCTACTGTATGATAGGCACTGTGACAGCAGTGGAAATAGAAAGACAAAATTAAAACAGTCCCTGCAATCAGGGAGCTTATATTCTATCAGGAAAGGCAATATGTACATATATCTATATGTATCTATATCTGTATATATCTATTTATGTGTGTATGTGTGTATGCATATATATGTATATATATATATACACATATATATGTGTGTATAATTATATATGTATAAATAATACATACACATTTAATCTCACCTTACCATAAGCAATAATTATCACTACCTAGCAGTCAGAAGGAGAGGGGGAATGGAAAAATCCATTTAGGAATAGCTAATGACTGGGCTAGAATTAAGCTTTTCAGGAATGAAAATTCATTTCAAAATCTTGAAGCCCTCGGCCATGATCTGATTAAGTATCTAGGCAGGACAGCAAGAAAAGCATTGGATTGTGACTCAGGAGAAATTGGTTCTAGCTCAGGTCCTTTTGCTCATAAACTGTGTGATCTCAAGTAAATGCCATTAATCTTATTGGGCCTTTGTTCCCTCAGATGTCAAAGGAGTCAGTCATTCAGTCAATAAGCATTTGTTACATGCCTACTATGTGCCAGGCACTGCACCAAATGCTGGAGATACAAACGCAAAAAAAAGACAGCCCCTATCCCAAGAAGTTCATAGTCTAACAGGGGAGACCACATTCAAACAATTATACCCATACAAGATATATGCGAGATAAATAAGAGATAAACAGTGGAGAGAAGACACCAACATTAAGAGAAATTAGGAAAGGCTTTCTAAGAAGCCTGTAGAAGGTGGGATTTTAGATGGAAATTACACTGGAGGCTGGTAGATCAGACTGACAGCACTAGGTGGGTGCTGCCTTGTGCTGGCCCAGATGGAAATCACCCAGCTAACCTCTGGCAGCCTTCCCTCAGGGGACACAAGTAGCAGGAGAGGGAAGGGAATATCAGAGGAAGGTCTCCTCTCCTCAATCAGTTGAAGAATGGAGGGGGAAAGACAAGACATTTCTTACTAATTTTAAAAATACTCACACAAATCTAGGCTATTTCATTTGGCTTTTTAAAGTTGAATCTACCAATTTCATCAATTAGTGTGACTATACTTTGGCAGTCTATTAAGGGTTTTTATGTAAATAATTAAATGACTCACATGATTAGGAAAGCATTTGTTCCATTACCCAATCTCAAAAAACTATATTTATTCACTGAGTCCCAACAATACCTTTGCTTTTTGACATTTACCCCACAAATCTATTAAACACTGTAGAAACTTATAGGAAGAAGGTGGTTTCCCAAAACATTTTTAACCTTTCATAAAAATGCAAATGAATTTTTGATATTTGAATGAGACAGAACTTGAATGTTGTGCATTTAAATTTTTAAAAAGAAATTCTACCTGAAACATGTGTATTTCAATTTAACTCAGTTCCACAAACATTTAAGTGACTGCTATGATACAAGGTACTATATCAAGTTGTTTATTCATTTCATTTATGCCCAACTCTTCATTACCCTATTTTGGGTTTTTTTGGCAAAGATCCTGAAATAGCCTGTCATTTCCTTTTCCAGCTCATTTTACAGATGAGGAAACTGAGGCAAGCATGATTAAATGACACCCATGGTCACGCAACTGACAAGTGTAAGAGGCTAGATTTGGACTTAGGAAAATGTCTTCATGTATCCAGGCCCAGCACTCTGTCCACTGTGCCACTTACCTGCCTGACTACGTCAAGACCTGGAGGAAAAAAAACAAATAAAATCACTCTGAAGCAATCCTTTCCTTCAAAGAGTGTATACTGGATACCCCAAAAGTCTTAGAGTAGTTTTAGGCTTTAATAGCTTAAATAGGCCCTAATGGGGCCATATTAACTACCAGGAAAATCCTCCTCTCTGTGGAGAAATTCTTTCTGCTTCTGAAAGTCATTTGCAGCTTGAGCACATATTTCCTCTCCTTTGCCTTAAGAAAGATAATTCCAAAAAATCTTCAAAACCTAAAATAAGCCAAATGCCATTCAGGAGGTCTCACCTTCATCCGTAGGGGCCATCTCCAGTCGTCCTGATCTATTTCTTGCCCCTGAACCCAGATGACTCCAGAGGAGAGAGTGAGGCTAGTGACTTTGCACAGCCCTGCTTCACTTAAATCCAGTTCACTTGCTAGTCATGGCATCACCTTCCTGACGTCATGGTCTTCTTCGAGAACAAAGGACAAACAACAACCTTCACCCCTAATTCAGGGAAGTCCAAGACAAGTGACATTTACCCACCATAAAATGAGACTGGCGGAACTTTATCTTTTACTACTTCATATGGAAATAAATTTTAGATAGTTGGGTTTTTTTGAGGGGTGATAGAGGAGAAGTGAATGTCTGATCTACCTCTGATTTCCATCAATGTAGGGAAATCTTGGTGTGAAAACTCCCTCCATGAGGCAGATCAGACCATTCTTTTATTTCTTAGGGTCTCAGAGAGTTGCTGAAGCATGAAGACTTTTGTCTTCAATCAGATAGTCTATATCAGAGGCAATATGTGACTAGGAAAATGTAAACTCTTTGGATTTTTATCTTTTCTTTCCTCAAGACTTAGCCTACTGCCTTGCACGTACTAGGCATTAATAAATGCTTGTTGAATTTAATTCCTGCCTCCAAAATTGTCCCTCTAGCCACTATATGTTGCAGCAATATTTAATTTCATGGGAAAAATAATTCTATTTATTCTAAGTAGCATTCATTTAGTACTAAACACAGTAGAATCCTGTTATAACAATGAGTTTGGGGGACAAGTAAATCCTCCAGGAAATATGAGATCCAAAGGCTTAGGAGAGAGATGCATTACATGCTACATTACTGAGTACATGAGAGACACTATGAGACCCACAGTTTAATCAGCTCCTTGCTATAGTAAATTCTTTTATTACAGGGATTTAATGCATTTTCTTATTAATAAATGCACACTTAAAATTACCTTCTAGGGTTCCATAGAGCTTGGAACACAAAGCCTTTTCATTTACTTTTTCATTTTCCCTTTTAAGTCCATAAGGGTCATCTGAGTATCACCAAACAAAGAAAGCATTGAACTAATTATAATGCATATGCTGAAATAAGCCACAAGAGGCCAATAAATCTCCCCTACAATTCCTTTTGTTTGCCCAGCAATTTGCCATCCCCTCCACATAAATCATTTCTGCTGACCTTATATCCCATAGTGATTGACCTTCCTTCAGAATACAAAAGGAAAAATAGCTCATTTCCTGTTCCACTTAAATATAACCATTCCATCCTTTTGTGCCAGAAAGAGCACAGAGTTCATTTTCAGATTGTGCAACCAGAAAACCATTTCTATATGTACCTGAGGTGTCCTTTACTTGAAGTAAATGAAGGATATGAATATCTGAGAATTGCAATATATTAAGATTTATGGAGCAAAAAAGTAGCCCAAGTAAGATGAAACCCTTGCTACAACCTTTGGAAAAGAAAAGTTACTATCTTTGGGTAATTAGTATAGTCTACAATTCTACATCTATGATCTCAACTGATGTAGGTATTCCCTTCAATGATATATAATCCAACCCCTCCATGCCTGCCATAATGTCCAATCCATGCCCTTCAAATGAGTTTGCTCTGAGGGTGCACCCAAACCTGTTGGCAGCTCGAAATGTCAAGGATACTGAAGGAGTATACAGGCTATCCAGACAGTTAGTCAACAAGTATTTATTCAGTACTTAACAACTATCCAGGAACTGTACTAAGCAACATGCTAATTGGTCAATGATTTCCCTTTCCATCAGCTCATCTTTTTCATTCATGCTTTTCTTTGATGACATTCTTTACAGTTTCTTCTGGGTAATTCTTTGTTTGTAATGTGTTGCAGCCTGCACAAGTTTCCCATGACGTTTTCTATTGCCCACTGGGTAATCTTTAACTCAGTTACTTTGAATATTAAAGAATAATTAATTCTAAGTTAGATGATAGTATTCAAGCTCCTGAGGTGCCATACCTAGGAATTTGGACCCTTGAAGAAGATCTCCTGCTTGGGGTAAAAGGGAGTAGATGATGGAAGGGTGGAATCTGTCCTTGGGGATAACAGCTGTCTTCTTGGGTTCAGCTTCCCCTTGTTCCATGCTAGTTAAAGATCTGCTCCTACTATTGCAAATTATACTGGGATATATTAAAATCATTGTATATTGGAAGGTGATTGGGCTGTGGGTGACCATGAGGATGGGAGGAACTACGTTTTATTCATCTTTGTATTCCCAGGAAGGACCTAGAACTGCTGCTTAAAATGAATGAACAAAGGAAGGAAGGAACAAACGAATGAACGAACAAACGAATGAATGAATGAATGAATGAATGAATGAATGAATGAATGAAAAATAAGACAGCATGGAAAAAGGAACTTGTCTTTTGGTAATAGTTTACCACTTGATAAAATGTTCTTTGTACTTTGGTAAAAAGAAAAAATGATTGTGAACAGTGGCTTTGTACACCTGGTTAACAATTATATTGAATATCTGGAATAGCCAAAAGCAAGTTTAGTTTGCTGTGAAACCCCAGGTCTCACTTCACTTTAGCTGACTGGCTTTTGCAAAGGCACAACAGTTCCAATCTCAAGGAAATATTAGAAAATAGAATAAAATTAAAATCCACATAGGAAATAGCAACAGATAAGACCTGTATTTTGTGGTTATGGCAGACTTTGAAAAACTAAATCTAGATAAGCACCCCAAAACTAAATTAGATAAGCAATCTAACACCATGGAAATTTACATGCTCAGCTGGAGCTGAATTGAACAGAATCTTTATCTTTGTGGATGCATATTAAGTTTTAGTTCAAAGCTTAATATTTACCACAATTTAAAATAAATGGTGTGGTAGGGGGTGATAGAGTTTTTCTTTAAATGATTAAATTATTCTATGCAATGGGCATCAGGGATTATGCATCTGATTTGATCAGCCCTGAGAGGTTCTCAGTCACCTCTTGGAGATAAGCTTAAACCCCAGGAAGGCAGAAAATATCTCTATTGTTGTTATTAAATGAACAAATGGCTGCCTCGGTACCTCTCAGCAAGAGTCCTCAGCTAATACTGATTTCTTGGTCCTCAGTCCCTTACTTGATGGTCTCTCACCAGATTGCACCTGTTGATTAACATCATTAGGTGGTAAATAGAGTATTGGACTTGAAGGTAACAACACATGCATTGATTCCTCTCTCAGATAGAAGGAAAGTCATCTAAACTATCAGCTGCAGTTTCTTAATTTGTAAAGTGGGGATAATAGTATCTATTTCAAAGAATCATTGCAAGTTTCAAAAGGTAGGTAACATGTAAAGTGTTCTGTAAACTAAGTTCCTATATAAATGGTAATAGTATTGAAGAAAAAAACATAGCCTCCTCTTAAAAGTCCAGATCTGTTCTCTTTGCAAAGAGACTGATTAGTTATAGGCATTCAGTGACCCTACTTCCATAACATCTGTCATGCTGAATACATGTTCACTGATCTATCTCCTTTCCACTCTTAAAAGCATCACCTTAGTTTAGACTATACAGCTCTGGCCCAGACTCTTTTACTGCTCTTCTAGCTTTTGTCTCCTCTAGTCAAACCATCCCTAACTCAGTTGTTAAAACACACAAATTTCATATACACATCTATATGCATAGATACATGTATGTGTACGTATACCTACATATAATATTATTTTTTCCTTGTCTGTACTTAAGATTCTTGAGAAGATAAAACATTTTTTTTTCAATCTTTGAATCCCTGGTGCCTACCAAATAAGGGATAGGAACTGGATCTGTGATTTCAACGGTGTAAGAAAGCCCTTCAACCAATGCAAGTAAGAATCTTCTCTGCAATGTATAGTCTTAGAGAGTCATCTAGAGCACTGAGAAATCTGATGAAGTCACACAGCCAGTAGGTGTCAGAGATCCATGAATCCAGGCCTTTCTGGCTTCAAGGCCATCTCTTTTTACCTTGCAGTAGTGTTGAGTTGAATGACATTTAATTCCTAAATCACAGGTCTGATCTTATTTCACCTTGCTCTAGGATATTGCTTCTAGGATAAACTACAAATTCATCTGCAAAGTAATTAAAACTATCCATAGTTTGGCTCCAACATATATTTTCAGAATTATTTTATATTATTCCTTCACATAATGAAGATCAACCAAGATGGACTCCTTGCCCTTCACCAAACTTTGCATTCTGTCTCCAAAATATTATATACATATATAATGTGTGTATATATATATATATATATATACACACACATAAATACATATATACACATTTGCACATAAATATACATAAATATATATGTTTGTATATATGTGTATGTGTGTGTGTGTGTGTGTGTGTGTGTATATATATGGAAAGAGAGAGAGAGAGAGAAAGAGAGAGCTTACCCTTTTCTGCTACCCCCATTGGTTAGGGCTCTTTCCCATTTAAAAATTATCTTCTCTTTAATTTTTCAATATTCCAAATGTACCTCCTTACCCCATCTCCTCTCCAATGGACGTGAAAGTCCCTTAAAGGGAGGGACAATACTTCATTTTATTTTTGTGTGCTCAGTACATTGTTAGTGCTATGAACGTTTGTGAATTGGAGAAATTTGAAACCATATATTTTTAAAAGCCGTGGTAAAATGTTTCATACTGAAATAGAAATAGTTGTTTTTTAAAGGGTAGTTGAAGAGTAACTGTGAATCAATAAACATTTACAAACTTTCTGAGCATTCCCCATGAAGACCTTTTCTTGTTGATTCATAGGGGCTAAATAAATTTACCGTTTGTTAGTTATTAACGTCAGTGCTTTGACTCCAATTTCTGATTTAGCTAAAGTTCTTAGGCAAATTGTCTTATATCTGTCTGGATAAAAAACCAATGAGAGATGCTTTATACACATATAGAATCACCTATGACATGCCAAATAATATAGATATCACAAGTGCAAATAGGGGTAATCCTCTATTTATTTAAAGATGAACTTTCATTCCTGAAACTCATGTATTTGCTGACTAGCAGAATTCCTTAGCGTGTTTTGCTTTAACAAACGTGCCTCTTACTGGGTCTTGGAAAAGCTGATGGGTGTCTGTCAGTCCAACTAAAAATGACGCGCCTGCTCAAGGATAATGAAAGCATTTAGACATTATTCACCCAGTAAGGGTCTGATGACAAGCAGCAAAGGTAATGAAGAAGATCTTAAAAAGTGTCAGTAAAAAGGATAGGAATTGCTGCACAAATCTGTGTCTGTGCCACATGCCTATTTTCAAAAGAAGGAAAGTTAAATATTAAAGAAGCTCTCCTAGGATTATCTTTTCATTTTGACTAGTACTGAGCCAGGACTGCATTTCAGTTGGAGATGCAGAAGATCCCTGGGAGCTCATCCCCAGCAAATACACAATTTCTGCCGCCAGGATAGCAAATGTTCAACCTCAGAGTCCAAATCCAAAAAGCCTTTCCCCTATAGATCATGATGTCAATAAGATGCTTCTGTTTGTGGATAACATTGTACTGGTCATATCTATCTCCTGAACATGGTAGAGTCTCCTCAATAAGATGCATATCATTCAAAGGAGGTCATCCTTATTCCCCCTCAGGAAAAACTAAGTAGATAAATTATCTAAGTAGATAATAGATACAAACTGAAGTAGATAAATAGACCAAGGGTCAACAAACTATGGCCTGAGAGTCAAATCTAGTCCACTGTCTATTTTTCGTTCAGCCCACAAGCTTTCATTCTTAACTCCCCATGCTGTACAAAAACAGGAGGTGGATTGGATTTGGCCCAAGGGCCATAGTTTGTTGACTTTGGCCCTAGACATTGATAGATTGCAGGATAGAGGATCCATAGAGCTGGTCCATTAGTTCCTATTATCTTGGATAGATATTTAATTCTCATCTTCAGGCAGATAACTCTCAGATCTACTCATACAGACTTTATTTCTCTAGAGTTCTAGGCCTGAGTCACCAACTGCGTCTTGGGCCACTTGAAAGCACCATAGATAACTCAAACTCAACATAGAGAAATTCAAATTTGTTATCTTTCCCTCAAATCTGACCCCTCCTATTTTCTCATTCTTTCTTTCTTTTTTTTTTTTTGGTCATGGATATCACCAGTCACTCAGGTTTTCAATGTAGCAGCAATTCTCTGTTCTTTACTCACTTCCCTTATCCGCATACCCAACCAATAGTCAATATCTTGTCCATTTAAATTCTGTAACATTTCTCACATCCATCCCATTTTCTCCATTCACATGGCCACTGCTCTAATATGGACCCTCAGCCCCTTTCTGCTGAACCCTTGCAAGAGCCTCCTAATGTGCTCAATGGGATCGGCACCTTCTTTCTCCATTTATCTGTTATTAGGTGTATCAAACACTTGGTTCTCAATCTTGATCTTACTTAACAATCTATTCCACTGATCTGCTTTCCTGGTTTTTCCTCAGAATTGCAAAATTGATATTCTTAAAGCACAGATCTGAGCATATCCCTACCCTGCTCTAAAAGTCCAAGTTGTCTTCCCGTTGGGTCTAGTAAAAAATGCAAATTCTTCTGTTGGGCATGTAAAGATCTCTTTCCAGACTAATTAGACATTATTCTCTCTTACTTCTTCTCTATATGACTGTCAAACTAACCTACTTGCTATTTCACATTCAAAACATTCCATTTCCCAGTTTTCTACCTTTGCATTTGCTGGCCCACAAGCTTGCAGTATTCTCCTCCTAAGACCCCCTCTAGGAACTACAAGCTCTCTTTCATGTTCAGCTCAAGGATCATCTATTCAAAGAGGTCTTTCCAGCTGGGAAGACCCTTCTTGGTAGTGGTCCTTACCACCCCCTGGACATTGAAATTACTTGGTTCGGGTTTTGTATTTACTAATTTATGCACATATTATCTTCCCCCCTCCTTGGGTGAAAAGACTTTTTCATTTTGTCCTGATTACCTAGCACAGTGCCTGTTATACAATTGCTTAATGAATATTTCTTTAATGCAATTATTAAGTTGACATTTAAAAATCTGAAACATAACCTTTCATTCTCCTATGATTTTTTTTAAATTGTGCAATTTTTTAAATTAGGTGATTGAAAATCTGAAATTTATGATGAGGAATGACAGAAGGTGCTACAATTGTTGTTTTCCACAAAACAACTATCCGGCTTTCTTGACAGTTTGTTTAATGATGATTTATTTTCTTAGGTTTAAAGGAGGAAGCATTTATCTGGCACCTCCTATGTGCCAGGAACTGTGCCAAGTGTCTTACACATATTATCCCATTTGATCCTCACAATAACCGTGAGAAATGGGTGCTGTCATCATCCCCGCTTTACAATCGTGGAAACTGAAGCAAACGGAGGTTAAGTGACCTGCCCAGAGTCACACAGTCAGTAAGTGTCAGAGGTCAGATTTGAATTTAAGGATTCCTGAGTTGAAAATATTAGACTACTATATTCATTTGATTCTGAATCCTAATTGCTGATGTATTCCTTTGCTCTATTTTTCTTTCTTTTTTATTTATTTATTCATTCATTCGTTCATTCATTCATTTATTTATTTTTAGCAAGGATTGTCTTGGCAATGACTGTTCTGTGGTGAAATTTGAGATCTGGTAGCAACAAACACCCTTGTTTAAAAAAAATATTTCCCTTGACATTCTTTACCTTTTGTTCTTGCATTTAAATCTTATTATTGGTTTTATCTAATTCTATGATTGATTGGCCTAATATGGACCCTCGTATTATTATATATATATATTACATATAGTATTATAATATATATTGTATATACATTATATGTAGTATTATATATATTATATATAGTATTATTATATATAGTATATACATTACATATTGTATTATATCTATTGACTAATTTAGGTAGTTTTTTTTTCATGAATACTCCATGAGCATAATCCAGCCATAAGCATGAACTATTTTTCTAATTATTCAGATCTTCCTTTCCCACTCACACTCATAAATTGTTCTGTACTTGTATTATATTTACATATTGGCAGCGAGGTGACACAGTAGATAGGTCCTGGGCCCAGAGTCAGGAAGATATTTCAAAATCTGGCCTCAGTCACTTACTAGCTATATGACCCTTGGCAAGTCACATAATCTCTGCCTGCCTCAACTTCCTCATCTATAGAATGGGGATAACAATAGCATCTACCTCCTAGGGTTGTTGCAAGAATCAAAGGGTACATTTATAAAACACTTAATACAGTACCAGACACATGGTAGGTTCTTTACAAAATTGCTGGCTATTATTATAATATAAGCCCTATGCATGCATGACAGTACTTTTAAAAAAAATGTTCTTACTCTCACTTTCCCTTGAGTTCTCTCATTAGTGATAGGCAAAAATCTGTTAAATTGATGATTTGAATTAGATGATCTCCAAGGCCTAGTTCCAGCTCCAGAATCCATGATTAGGAACTTAAGAATGCTAAAGAAGCTTGGTGGCACAGTTGGATGGAGTGCTGGACCTAAAGTTAGGAAGAGAGTTCAAATTTAGCCTCAGATACTTAAGAACTTTGGGATTCAGGGCAAGTCACTTAGCCACTGTCTGCCTCAGTTTCCTTATCTATGACATGCGGATGATAAATACACCAATCTCCCAGAATTGTGATGATAAAATGAGGTAATATTGTGCTTTGCAAACTTTAAGTGCTATGTAAATGCTATCATCATCCATCATTATCATCATCTTCGTCATCACATTGTCGTCAACATTTATCATTCATCAGTATCACTCTAGAGATGGTGCTATGAATGTCAAGTCATTTATTCCAATCCCCAATTTGACAAATGAGGAAATTAAGCACCAGAGGGGTGGGTTTTTTTAAAAGCCAATTTTATGTTTTCCAGTTGGCAAAAATCCATATTTTCTTCCTTCATTTCTCCCCGCAACCATTGAAAAAGGTGCGGCTGGGGGGAAATCCTTGTAACAAATATGTAGAGAATTCCTGTACTGGCCATGTCCAAAATATATTCATCTCAGTCTATACTCCATGGAGAAGTTAGGTGCTAATTGATGTGTTTAGGTTTGTTTTATGTCTTATTTTACTGAAGCAGTCATATATTGATGAGCATTGTGTTGATTTTCTTGTGTTTTCTAAGTAAACCAGGTTGGTAGTGAGATATCAGGTGGTGTGTTGGATTTGCAATCAGGAATATCTGGGTTTGAATTCCATCTGTAACTTACTAGCTGTGTGACTATGAATACGTCACCTAACTTTGTTGAGCTTCAGTTTTTCCCACCTACAAAGATACAACCTATGGCAAAGGTGGGGAACCTGTGACCTCAAGGCCACATGTGACCCTCTAGGTCCTCAAGTGTGGCCCTTTGAATGAATTCAAACTTCACAGAGCAAATGTTCTGTGGTCAAAGGGCTACGCTTGAGGATCTAAAGGGCTACATGTGGCCTGAAGGTTGCAGTTTCCCCACCCTGACCTATGGTATAAGATTCTTTTAAGGCTCAGATATTTAAAGTTCATTTTTAACTTTTAACTGCTATACAAATTTCAGTCATGATTTTTATAAACCATCATAGCATTTACGAACAGGTATGTTTAGCCTCCTCATTGCTACTGCTCACTCCTTTAATTTTTTTTTCCTTTTCTTATTGCAATTGCTAGAATTTCTAGAGGTACATTTAACAATAATGTAGGGTGTACGCATCCTTGCTTCATAATTATTGTTTCAGGCAATTTTTTTGTTTCCATTGCTATATGTTTTAGTGTTTGCTTAAATTCTATTTTATTAAAGTTTTAAAGTATCAATTTATTTTATATTACTTATTATGTTATATTATTTATTATTATTAGAGTAAATTATTCTAATTTTTAAAATGTGAACCACCTTGATAGGTATGACATTAATCCAACTTAATATAATGGATTTGGAGGGATAAGTTGCTATCTTGTATTTGTGATATATTATTTTGTTAAATATCTGTATCATTATTCCCTAATGACATTTGCTTATAGTATCCTTCCTCTGCCTTACTGTTCCATTGATTATTAGATATGAGGATGATAATTGTTTCAGATAAATAATTAGGTAGAATTCCACTTTTCCCTAATTTTGAAGTTTATACTGCATAGATATATTTTTTAAAATGATATGATTCACATGCAATCCTGTATAAGATTTAAGAGAATCTTAAAAAGAAGAAAATCCCATAGTCCTGGGATTTTCTTTTATGTGGTAGCTTATTTATGGTCTATTCAATTTCTCTAGTGTTTATTTACAGTAAGTTATCTACTCCATGCTTTGTCAATTGTAAATATTCACTTTTTCCATTTAAATGCTCAGTTTTGCTGGCATTTAATTGTATAATAGCTTTTGTTAATTAAAAACAATTTCTTCCCATAGTCTTTGAGATTTCTTCCCCCTCGTTTTTATTTTGGTAATTTTGTTTTTTCCCCCTTCATTAAAGTAGCTAATGTTTTTTCAGTTTTGTCTGTTTTTTAAGAATCCAACTCTGTTTATTAATTTGAGGGTTAGATTGTGTGTGTGTGTGTGTGTGTGTGTGTGTATTTGCTTTCAATATGCTTGTTTTGTCTTCATATTCTGAATTTGTTTTAAATTTCTTATGACAAAGATTTTCTCACTTTTATACTGCATGCTCATATCATTAGCTTATTTTTCTCTTTCGTTAATATACGCTTTCAAATATACACATTTGCCACAATTGCATTATTATTGTCATTACAATTGATATAATTTTTATTGTTTCTAATATTTAGTCTTTGATCCAACTATTATCTAGCCAACCATTTTTCAGTCTCCATTTATATTAACTCTTGTCCTCAAGGAACTTATAGTCTAATGTAGAAGATAACATGCAAACAAATGTGTATATACAAAATATTTACAGCACAAATTAGAGAATCTTAAAAAAGAAGGCACTAGAATTAAGGCGAGTTGGGAAAGTCTCCCTGGAGAAGGAGGGATTTTAGATAGGACTTGAAGGAAACCAGGGAAGCCCGTAGGAGGAGGCAAGGAGGAAGAATATTCCAGGTATGACAGCCAGAGAAAATGCCTGGGGCCAAGAGAAGGAGGAACATCAAGAACACCAGTATCATTGGATAGGAGAGTATATGACAAGGAGTATAAAGTATAAAAAGACTGCAAAGTCAGGAAGGAACTTGGTTATGAAGGGCTTTGAATGCCAAACAGCATTTTGTATTTGATCCTGGAATAGATAGGGAGCCACTGGAGTTTATTGAATAGGGGAACAACACGGTTGGGACCTGATCTTTAGGAAAGTCACTTTGGAAGAAAATGGAGTATATATTGAAGTGGAGAGAAATTTCAGGCAGGCAGACCCATCAGCAATAGTTCAGGCATACTGGATTGAGGGTCTGCACCAGAATGGTGGCAGTGTCAAAGGTGAAAAGGGGGTGTATTGGAGAGATGTTGCAAAAGTGAAATCAATAGGCTTTGGCAACAGGTTGTCAATGGGGAGGTGAGAAGAGACAGTGAGGAATCAAGGGTGATAACTAGCTTGTGAGCCTGGAGGACTGGAAAGATGGTGCTGCCCTCTACACTAACAGAGAAGTTAGGAGGTGGGGAGGTTTTAGGAGGAAAAAATAGTGAGTTTAGTTTTGGACATACTGAGCTTAAGATATATATTAGACATCTAGCTTGAGATGTCTGAAAGGCAGGTGAAGATGTGAGAATGAAGATAAGAGAGAGTTTCAGGCAGGATAGGTACATCTGAGAGTCATCAGCATAGAGATAGTCACTAAATTATTGGGAGCTGATGATATTACCAAGTGAAATAGTATAGAGGCAGAAGAAAAGAAGGTCCAGGACAGAACCATGTGGGGACACTTATGGTTAGAAGGTGTGATTTAAATGAAGATCCAGCAAAGCAGGTCAAGTAGTGGTCAGATAGGAGAAGAACCAGCAGAGATCAATGTCCTGAAAACCTACAGAAAAGAATATCAAGGAGAGAGTGATTTAATCATGTAAAAGGTTGTGGAGTCACAAAGGATAATGAGAATAGAGAAAATGTTACTATATTTCATCATCAGTTGAATGATAAAGTCAAAAGTATTGAAAATTCCTGTTTTAGTGCATAGTTTGTAAGTAATTTAAAAAAATAAAACGTCAGGAATTGTTGGTTATTCTTTTGGAACTACAAGTGGCTGAGGAAAATGAAGAAACAAATTATGTCCTTCTCCAAGCTATTTGGGAACAGAGGACCCAAATAATAAATGGTTGAGAGCTGTAGAAAATCTAAAGAGATACCTATCTGGGTTTACTTGCTGCAGTGGGGGCATAAGACCCATCACAGCTCCTCTGAACTAAAAGTCATGTTCAGCATTAGCGTTTTATGATTAGACTTTATCTCTATGGGAAAAATGTATTCTATATTCTAAACTGGAAGTTGGAATAGGAACACATTTCATCGTGCTTTGACTCTGGCAGCACAAGTGAGGACTGCTGTCCCAAACCCAGCAGCATGAAGGAGGGCAAAGCCTCCAGTACTAACAATGGTAAGAGGATGTATCACGTTGTGGGGAATGTTCTCAGAGGATGAGGTGTCCCATTTCTTTGCCAAACTGAAGGTCTCCACTTTGACTTTCCTTCATTAGTCATTACTTTTCCCTCTTTCTCACTACTGCTTTTTTGCCCCATATATGCATAGGTCTCCATTAGCCTAAAACAAAACAAAACAAAACAAAGATCTCTAAAACCCTACTACCCAATCAGTCTGAATCTAAAGTTCCATAATCAAATGTTATAAATATATATCTATATCTATATATCTATGCAATTATCATTATTATTATTATTATTATTGACTACATCCAACTGGAACTTGAGATACACAGACACTGTGATTGGGAGATCCATCCTGGCCTACTGAAAAGTGACATAGGAGAGAATAGACTGGGGGAGGGGGAGATACACTGGGATGGCTGTTTTGGGGTGGTGGGTAGGGGAAAGAAGGGGAGAGGAGCCAGGAGCCTCCAATAACCATGAAGAGTGCCTTAAAGCATTCTTCCCCATTTCCTCTCCAATGCACTCATGTCTTGACCTCTTGAAAGATGACTTCCACCACAGGGGTGTGCTGGAGTCAATACTTAGGAAGCATAGGGATTAGTAAAGGTCCAGAAATAGGAAAACTCAGAATTCTAGAGGTAGAGAATTTGACAAGAATGTAAGATACGAGACTAGAAGGGGGAATGAGAGATGTCTAGAAAGGCACTGTAGTTGTTGTTCAGTAATGTTTGACGCTTTGTTAACCATAGTACACCAATACTATCCATGGGTTTTCTTGACAATGATGCAGGAGTGGTTTGCCATTTCCTTCTCCAGCTCATTTTACAGATGAGGAACTGAGGCAAATAGGGTTAAGTGAGTTGCCTAGGTTCACACAGCTAGTAACTGAGGCAACATTTGAACTCAGTTCTCCTAACTCCAGGCCCAGTGTTCTATCCATTGAGCCACCTAGCTGCCTTTTGACCAGTTTAGGGTAGTGCTATAATCTCAAAACCAATCATCTTTGATTACTTCCTTAATTATTCCCTTCTCTTTTTTTAAAAATTTTTTAAAAAAACTTTGTTTTAGTTTGCATCATTCATTTCCACAAGATTTTGAGTTACATATTTTCTCCCCTTCTTTCCCCTACCCACCATCCCAAAACAGCCATCCCAGTGTATCCCCCCTCCCCCCGTCTATTCTCTCCTATGTCACTTTTCAGGAGGCCAGGATGGATCTCCCAATAACAGTGTCTGTATATCTCAACTTCCAGTTGGATGTAGTCAACAATAATAATAATAATAATTGCATATAGATAGATAGATAGATAGATAGATAGATAGATAGATAGATATTTATAACATTTGATTATGGAACTTTAGATTCTAGATTCTTTCTCTTCCTCCCTCGTCACCC
>CM053580.1:479436832-479469724 GCA_028627135.1 Pseudochirops cupreus
GCTCTCCTCCTCCCTCTCTCTCCCATGATCTTTCTTTTCCCCAAAGAAGGAATCCAGGGTTCAGTTGCAGTTCTTACTTTGCTTCTTATGCTTATTCTTACTCATGGTTGTTCAGTCTGTGATTTTTTTTTTAAATCTCTGTGGGGCTCTGCTTCCAGAAGGGAAAGCTCTGTCCCAAATCGCTGGGGTCCTCCCGGCTGCTGTAGCTCTCAGGAAGGTGCTGGGACCCTTCCTACTTACTTCCAGCTCACTGGATAATGAAGACTCCAAGATGGAGGCCCAAGATGGCGATACGGATCCAGGCCGCTCAACGTGAGAGCACTGGCTTCAGAACAATCGCTTCGTCCCCCTGCTGTCTGCAGGCCGTGAGCAGGAAGCTGCAATGCGGAGGTGGGTGCAAAACCTCTGCCTTTCACTTTTCCACTCTGGAGGCCTTTTGGCCCCACTGACCTAGTTCTCAACACTGCTCGCAGCTGCCGCTAATCTGCTCAGCATTCCTCTCCTCTGGCTGCCCCCGGGGCTCAGCAGCAGCTTCAGGCCAGGCTGGTTTCGCAGTGCTGATATGGTTCCTCATAGCCGAGCTGACTTTAGTAGGAAGTATCTTTGTGTGCGTTTTGGAGTTCTAGGATTGGTTTAGAGTCCTATTTTATGGGTATTTTGGGGTGGCTATGTGAGAGCTGCGATATGTTGCTGCTGCTACACTGCCATCTTGGCTCCACCCCCAATTATTCCCTTCTCTTGTATTCATCTAATCAGTTTCCAACCCGCAGAGGTTCTAGCTCCACAATCTTAGGAATCTTTCGTCTTTCTTTTTCTGACACTGCTACCACCCTAGTTTAGGCCTTCATCACCTCTCACCTAGACTGAGAAAGCAAGAGAAGCTTTAAAGTTAACAAAGACCTTTCCTCCCAGTAGTAGAAATATCATTAACTATATTTTGCAGGTGAGAACAGTGAAGTTCAGGAAAATCGTAACTGATCCATTGCATGACTAGCAAACATTGGAAACAGGATATTTTTCCTTTCCTTTTAAAATTTTATCAATCGGTTATGTTTTTACATTAAAAAAATTACCCTTAGTTCATGAGAAATATTATGGAACAAAATAGAACAATTAAACAAAACTAACAAGATAATCTTACCTGAAAGTGCATACAATATTCCACCTTGGTAGTATCTTCACAACCTTTTTATTTAAAACATTAAAAAAATTAACATCTTTTTTTTTCTCTCTCCCTTTAACTTACTGAAAAAAGAAAGAAAATTCCTTGTAACAAATATAGTCAAGACAAATTCCCTCATTGACGTGTGTGTGTGTGTGTGTGTGTGTGTGTGTGTGTGTGTGTGTGTGTGTGTTTGGCCTTCATCTGACCAATTTAAATGAAGGTGATACCTACGTCCCCAACTCTTTCCATGCTTGTAAAGTTTTACCTGCACAACCTGATTATGTGTATTAACAAGTTCTCCCATCTTTCCTCCAATTTTCCTCAATATATCCTTGCCTCCTTTTCATTTTTCTTAAATCTTGAAAACATAACAAAACTATTTGTAGGTCTTCTGTCCCAATTGAATACTTCTTGTGACATAAGGATTTTGAAAGAACTCTTCTAGCATCCTCCTCCATTAGAATACAAACGGTTCCTTCTAAAATAAAGTCCCCTTTAATTGTCCACCTGCATTTACCATTTTACTTTCTTCTTTACTCCTATGTTTACAACTTAGTTATCATTTTTCATCAGGAATTAAATCCAGATTTCTCGAAACTCCAGGTCCAGCCTGGCTTCCTTTCAGCCTTCTTCCAACCTCTCTGACCTTCAATTCATTCTTGTGTTACCTAGATAGTCTAATATTTAAACCATAATCATTTCAATAACTATCTCCCAGGTAAGACAAACCTTCAGTAGTATACCACTGCCTACTGAGTATGATCTAATCTTCTTAGCGCTTAAAAGTCCTCCCCAACTGGCTTAAACTACTGTCCAGTCTTACTGTGTATGCAGTACGCTCATATTTGAGCAGCCAGGTGTCACAGTGGATAGAGCATTGACCCTGGAGTCAGGAAGACCTGGCTTGAAACCCTGCCTCAGACTCTCTCCAGCAGTGTCACCATGGACTAGTCACTTAATATCTCCCAGTCACAGTTCCCTCATCTCTAGAATGTGGACAACAGTGGTATCAAGTACTGGGACCAATAATAGCAGCAAGTATAAAGCCCTTTGCAAACCTTAAAGTGATCTATACGACAGCCAAAGTGAGCTATTTAGATTTCCCCATTCTCATCTTACTCTATCCATGTATACCTTGCTGATTATCCTCCAAGTTGTTGTGCTTGTCCCTCATTTTCAAAGAGGACCATGGCATCAGGGAAATGATGACATGACTTGCAGTTGACTTTGATTTGAATGAGGGAGGGCTGTGCAAGGTCACCAGCCTCACTTTTTCCTCCAGAGCCATCCAGATCCAGTGACCAGATGTTCTCAGGATGACCAGAGATGACTCAAGATGCAATGGGCGACCCTGGCCCTTTTAGGTACTCACTTATTGAGGTAGTGCTCATTCAGTGAATTATCTTCCATGTCTGTAATTGGTTCCCTCAATTCTTTAAATAGCTACTTGTTGAACTTTTTTTTTTCTTTTAAGGACTAAGTCAGGGGTCTCTTCCTTCACAAAACCATCTATGTCCTCCCCACTTGGAAATAATGTCTCCTTTCTCAAAGTTCTCCAGCTTGCTGGAACTGTCCTTTGCATTTATTTGCAGGATAGTTACTTATTCACCTAACAATCAACCTGCTTTACATGATAAAATCTTGGGAGTGGGACCATGTAATAATTTAATCTTTTATACTCTATTTCTAGCTTTGTAATTTGTTTATAGTAGTCAATTTATAAATGTTTAATAGACTTTGTTATAGTTGGGTATTGTAAGAAGACATTGGTTTTAATTTCATGGGATTTTATAGGTTAGTGGGAAGACAAAACAATCATGTAAGAAACTTAAAAAAAATTAGGTTAAAGTTAAGTCAGTCTAAGTGTCTGTATCTATGAATAATTTAAATATTATCAGTGAAATTACAGAATTTAGCAGGAAAGCAGAATAATCTGTAAAACATCACTCCTTAGGAAACAGTAAAAGGGGAACATTAGGTGAACTCTTCCTCAAACCATCGGTGACAAGAGGATTATTGAACAAAAGCACAAATCCTTGACAATTCCATTGCACTGCTATATAAGTAGCTGATTCAAATCTTCCTTATCTATTTTCATTGAATATAACTACATTAGGAGTTCCGAGTTTTATGAACTAAAGTGAAATACTGTTAAAGACTGTTGGGGAATACTTCTCAACCATCAGAAAGGCTTTTTTTGTGTGTGTGCAAAACCAAAGCAATCTAATTTACAAAGTAACAGAAAGTCACAACAGAAACAACTTCATTTAAAGTAGTACTTCTTATGGGGTAGCTAGGTAGAAGTGAATAGTGCACTGGCCCTGGGGTAAGGAGGACCTGAGTTCAAATCTAGCCTCAGACACTTAACACAAAAACTAGCTGTGTGACCTTGGGCAAGTCACTTAATCCCAACTGCCTTACCTTTCCCCTCCAAAAAAAAAGCAAAAAAAAAAAAGTACTTTTTAAACTTTGAGTTATTCTGTGTGTGGCCTGTGATTCTGAAAAGTTAACACTTACCTTGTTCTACTACAGCAAAAGTGATTTACACATCTAAAATATTCCAGACAAACTAAGGGGGGTTGGGGGGAAGGGTTAATCCCTTGATTTAGTCATATTCTTGAGATACATTTATGGGTCCATAATTTCACAAGTTTTAAAACTACAAGGGTAGAGATCTTTTCATCCAACTCTTTAATTTTGTAGATGAGGAAACTGAGGTCAGAGAAACTAAGATCACATCAGTAATTAAGTAGGTGGCAGAACTGGGACCTACGCTGCTTAGGTTCCAAATGCAGCATTCTTTTCCATTGTGCCAGAATGCTATACACCCTGGTTCAGAAAGTGAGCAGAGATCTAAGTGCATAGAAATCCCTACAGGATAAAAAGGGTCAGAGGAATTATAGAGAAAATAGATGAAATTCAGTTTATTTTCTTGCAAAAAAATTGCTGAACATTTTATACATGATTTCATATTTCAGAGGAAAAATATTGCTAGCATCATTTTTTCTTTCATGGACATTATTTATATTACACGGAATATAATTTGAAAAATAGCCAAGAGGTGAGAAGTAGCTTGAACTTTGCAAAAAAACACAGCATATTCATTCCTAGTAAAAATGTGCTTTAAAAAAAAAAAGCGTTTTTTCCCCTCTAATGCTTTGACTAGGAACTAATGAATGTCAAAAGATAATGCTAGACCCATAGTAAGAAAATGAGAAATTTGCTGTGGTATTATGTGTAGTTCTTAGTGTAAAAGTAGATGGACATAGGAAAACCCTGAATTTTAAGTTTTCTCCCAGGCTATGAGATTTTTCCAGAGTTTCTAACAAACTTTTAGTGTAGAAATAACCTACCCCAACTATATAGTAGGTGAAGCATTAGATTAAAAGACAAACTTGGAAAAGATCACTTTTGGTTTACCAGGCCTCCTTCAAAACTCCCCTTAATTCTCACCTTTTATAAGAGGTTTTTTTTCTCATGTCTTCCCTCTGATTACCTTCAATTTACACTGCATATGTCCTTTGGTGTATTGTCTCCCTTATTAAACTGTGAGTTCCTTGAGGTCAGGGGCTATGATTTTGTGTCTCTAGCACTTGGCATGGTGCTGGTCACATAGCATAGACTTAATAAATGCTTGTTGACTGACAGACCTTATTGTAATTAGAACTAGATGGTCAACTAGTAAGACCTAAAATAGAAATTAACACTTACAAGACAGGACCCACCAAAATAAGCTATTTTCTAGGTATCTAAAATATAAATGGAAATGTGTAAGTGCTGAAAAGCTCCCCTAATCCCTTTATAATAGTTAACTTAAAAATGAAAACACCCCATGTACACAAGCTTTAGTTATACATTGATTATAATGGTTTATAAGTCCAAATTATGATTGCTAATTATACTTATCTTTCCTCATTAAATATGAAATGAAAAGCTCTAACAACCTAACTGGAAAATTGGTAATTTTCAAATGATCTAATGATCTATTGTTAGGTAAACTGAGGTGAGAAGTCAGGTAATTTAGCCTTGTGTCCTTACTCTGTTATTAACTATATAGGTGAACTTAAGGAAGTAATGACCTTTCTAAGCATTTACTAAAGGAATTGTGATAGATGATCTTTTAAGGTTCATTTAATCACTAATATTTACTAGAAAATAGAAAGCTTTGTTTTCATAGGAATAATTAAATGAATGGCTCTTTTGTGTTCTTGAAGACTCAGACATTCCATGAATATTACAAACAATCACACATACAGTACTCTTCTATGGATATTAGTTGGTTAAGCAATTCTAACTGACTTATGAAAAAATAACGAGCCATTGTGATAGAGAGGTGGCCCAGAACGAACAATATACTTATCATGAACATCTGAATGGAATTAGATCAGCACATGTACACCGTGCAAAACCAGAATCTGCCACCATCACATAATAAAATTAAATATGAATAAAGCTCTAACCACTCTGATTGTCTAAAAGCGCTTCAGGATGGCCAGATACAAAAGACAAGTAAGGTATTAGTCAATGATGGAAAGAATTGTCAGCCCACCTGTCTTAGGCAGGTTACTAACATTCATTGGTTCACTTAACAGATGCTTGTTAAATCTGTTAGGTAAGTTGGGTGGTAGAAATCCCCACAGGTATGCAGTAAATTCTAACTCCTATAGAAATATCCAAGATTACTATTTTTAGCTCTGGGAGGGATTTTTCACAATTTGTCTAGCAGCACTGAGTAAGGAGCTCCATGGTTGGGTCTCCTTGAATTGTCCAAAACGGTGAGCTTTTTATTTCCATGGCTGACATCATAAAAGCCTTCTATCACTCTTTCATTCTTACAATAGCCTCTTGAGGAAGGAAGTCAGGGAGGCTTTCCATTTTATAGATACAAACACTAAAAAAATAAAAGAATAACATTATTATCAAAGCGATTTCACCAATTGAAGTGTTTTTTTTCATTACTGGAAATGAAAAAGACACAGTGAAATTCCCAGTAATGGAGACAAGTGATTGCAAGCTCCCTCGTGAAGGAAATTGTTTTCTATTTCTTGCTATTATAGACATCATCTTTCACATAACAGGCACTCTATTAAGTACTAGTTTGGCAAACTGGAGCAACAGCTGTGTAGGGCTAAAATTGTTTTATGAATCAATACTCAACAATTATTTAAGTATCTACAAGCCAGGCACTGTGCTGGGCGCTTGGTATGGAAGTACGCAAAATGAAATAATTCTTCTTTACTGGGAACTTATATTCTAATAAGGGTTATAAGCATATCTGTAATATATACACCACAAATATAAAGCAAATAAATGTAATTATATGTAAATTAATTAAATATAAGGTAGTCTGGGAAGGGAGACCATTAATAATTGGGAAGGGGGCAGGAATCAGGAAAGGTTTCATGCAGAAGATGGTGCTGGTTCGATCTTGAAGAGGATGCTAATTAACTAACATTTATAGAGTGCTTTAGGGTTTGCGAAATACAAATATTACCTCGTTTTATCCTTACAACAACCCTGGAAGGTAGGTTACATCTTATACGTGAGGAAATCAAGGCAGACATAGGTTAAGGGATTTGCCCATAGTCACACAGCTTGTAAATATTTGACATCAAATCTGAACTCAGGTCTTCTTGACTCTAGGTTCAGAATTCCATCTATTGTATCAATTAGGTTCTCAACTCTATGAATTAGAGGTAAAAAGGGAATTTATTCTAGGCATATAGGATGGTCAAGGTAAAGGTATAGGGAGAGTTTCATGTGCAAGGAACAGAGAAAAGGCTAGATCACAGAGTTTAGGTTTGGGAAGTAATATCCCATGTGGTTCAAGAGTTAGTTTGGAGTTAGGTTATATAGGGCTTTAAAAGCTAAAAACAAAGGGGTGGCTACGTGGTGCAGTGAATAGAGCACCAGCCCTGGAGTCAGGAGTACCCGAGTTCAAATCTGGTCTCAGATACTTAACACTTATTAGTGTGTGACTTTGGGCAAGTCACTTCTGCCCTTCCAAAAAAAAAAAAGCTAAAAACAAGAGTTTATGCTTTACCTTAGAGCCACTGGAGTTGGTTGAGTAGAAGAGCTATATGAATAAGATTTACATTTAAGGAAAATTATTTTGGCAGCAGTGTGTAGGATGAGATGGAGTGAAAAGAGGCATGAGGTAGAGACCAATTAAGAGGTGTTTCACTTCTAAGTGAGAAGTGATAAGGGTCTTGAGGTATGGTGGTAACTGTATGGGTAGTGTGAAAAGGTATGAGAGATATTGCGAAGATAGATGAGATCTGGAAACTATTTATGTCAAGGTAAGGGAAAGGGAGGAGTCCAGATAATGCTAAGATCATGAACCTGGGAGATTAGAAGAGTGATGGTGTCAGAAATATATCTACTAGCATTTATTAATTTCTTCTATGTGCCAGGGATCGTGCTAAGAGCTGGGTATAAAAAGGGCAAAATAAAACATGCCCCGCTCTCAAAGAGCTGTCAAACAGGAGGAGACAACATACAATTAACTATGTACAAACAAGATGTACACAGAATAAATGGGGGGAGGGTAATCTTAGAGGGAAAGCATTAAGATTTGAGGACTGGGAAAGCCTTCTTGCAGAAAGTGAGACTTTAAGGAAGACAGAGCTAAGAAGCAAAGGTGAAGAACGAAAGTGTTCCAGGCATGTGGGACACTCAGTGAAAATGTTCAGATTCGGGAGACTGTGTGTCATGTACAAGGCATAGCAAGGACAGCATTACTGGATCATAGAATACCTAGAGGGGAACTGGAAAGGTAGGAATAGGACAGGTTTAAAAGTCAGGTGATTTTATATTTGACCCTGGAGGCAACAGTGAGCCACTGGAGTTGACTGAATAAGGAAATGGTATGGTCTTTAGGAGGATATTAAGACAGCTGAATGACAGATGGGCTGGGAATGGGGAGTGTCTTGAGGCAGAGAGACCAGGTGGGAGGTGATGAAGGATTGCATCATGGTGGTGGAAGTGTCTGGGAAGTCTGGAAGACAGAAGAGTTTAGGGAGAAAGAGTTCAGTTTCTGACAGTATGAGTTAAGACTGAGTATCTCTGAAACATCCAGTTTGCATAGGTTAATACAGGACAGAAACTCAGTGGAGATTCGGAGTGGATATACACAGGGTATCCCAAAAAGTTTTAGTGGTTTTAAGGTGAAACTTGCTCTCACTTTATTATTCATGTATACATGTGTGTAGGTGTGTGTATGTACACACATGTATACATATCATATTAAATGTTATCTGCATAGAATTCATAGTTATACTCTTGGGAATTTATGAAGTTATCTAGAGAGAGTGTGTAGAGGGAGAAGAGGAGGACTTAGTACAAAAATTTGGGTAATACCCAGTTAAGGGACCTCATGTGGATGACAAGTCAGCAAAGAAACTTTAAAAAGGAGCAGTCAAGAGAATTATCCATGAGAAAGATGTCATGAAAACCCAGTATCTGGGAGTAGACGGGAAGAGACAGTGGTCAACAGAGTCAAGTGTAGCCAATAGACTGAGAAGGATGAGAACTGAGAAAAGACCATCAGTCTTGGCAATTATCACTAGTAATTCTCCTAAGTATGTAAATACTTAGTACCAGCAGCTGCATGACTAAACTGAACTGCGTGCATTAGGGCTACAAAGACAGTGATGGAGCCAAAGACAGTCAGGCTTCGACTTTCTTTCTTAAGCTACCACACACAGTTATCATGATTTTGTTTTTAATACTAGTCACTTTATTTACCCGAGTCTTCCTGACTATGAAACCTCTCATGTAACATAACAATTCAGGATCACACATATTCAACTTTAAACATTAGATATGCATATGCTAGTGCTTTTAAATTTTAGGATATAAACAAGAACACAAGCATTCAGTTTAAGCTTATAGTTCTGTCTCAACTAGTGGACATTCCTCAAGCTGTTTCACTTTATGAAGTATAGGAATAGAAAATGGATGTGCAATTTCACTCCTGCAGGTAGGCGTGGAAACTTTACCACTGCAGATCAGCACTTTCTCTGAAATGCTTCATTTTAAAGAATTGCTTCAAGCAGTGATATCTCACATTGCCTTAGGAAACCACAAATTAATATTACATATGTATTGTATGTTTATATTGCTAAGTATTTCCCAATCACATTTTAATCTAGTTTGAGACCTCTGGCTTAGAGCTCTAAGAGTTTAAGTGACTTGCCCAGTATATATCAGAGACAGGACCTGAAGGCAGGTGTTCCTGGCTCAAAGGCTGATCTCCATCCACTTGACTACAAGATGCTGCGTAGAACTTTTATGCAGAACTTTAGACGAAATTGAGGGTTTTTGGAAGAAAATGTGCAAGGCTCACACCTAAGGATATCATGGTGATGATCATGGGCATGTAGTAACTGAGTTCTTTGAATTTTTGCCAAAGAGTGAAAAAACACTCTCTCTCCAGCATGGGAAGAAAGCATTTTAGATGCTTATGTCATTAAATCTGAACTTAGTCCTTAAGACAAAAAGAGAAGTATCTGAATTTCTTCCTCTTCAGTAGTACATGGAAAGCATGATATTTTCTGAGGATTTGAGAAGGAAAGCTGCATGCCTTGCTTATTATTGATAATAATGCTAATGGAATGGAATATTAATGGAATATAAATTTCTGAAAACTGATTTTCAAATCAAATCTGTGCATCTAACCACATTTTCTACTGACTTATAAATTTACATAGCCTACAAATGAATAAAAATCAGTGAGAAAGTACCTTTTCCATTATATTCCTTTAAAAATTTTTTTAAATTAAAACACTAAAGTTATAATACAAAAATACTAAATGAGACCTGAAACAAATTACATCAGAAACTAGAAGGCAACTTGTAGTGGGAAGAGCATGGGAGTCAGAAGTCTCCGATTCAAGCCTAGCCTCCATTTACCATCTGTAAGAACCTGGGCATGTCACATAATTTCTTTGAGTCTTAAGTCTCCTTCCTCCAAAAACGAGGTATATGGGTTCTATGTCAATATTTAGCTCTAAATCTATTATGTGTAAACTATTATGCATTTTCCTAGGGCAATATCCATGAAAAGAATTTCATTTTATAGCATTATATGGACCCTTACATATAAGCTATGGAATCAAGGCAATTCTTCTGGGAACTTAAACAACAGAGTGGCCTCAAGTATGTGTTTCCTTTTAAAGCCTCATTATAAACTAAGCTGTTGTTCTTTAAACTGTTTGATGTATTGTTGTTGTCTGAAAAAGTCCAACTTCTTCCCTTCACAGGGGGGTAAATTAAGAAATGCCTTTCTGCAGCAGGATTATTAGTTCTCTCATTGCCTCATCTGTTTCCAGGCTGCCTTAATTAATCAGGCTGTATTTCTTCTTTTGCAAGCTGCTGGGACTGACTAATCTTACTACTTTTATTTACTTCATTTCAGGGTGAACTATTTAGAAGACTACTATTATCAGTGTAATCAGCACTACATTTAAGTATGAATAATAATAACCACAACTAGTCAGTGATAGTACATAAACAATTAAATTTAAAGTATTTTATAATTTTATTCACTAAATTTATGTGTATAATTTTGCTATCAACTTTGTGTGGTGAAAAGAACTACTTATCACGTTGAAATAAAGTCAACTTCTTTCTACTTGGAATTGTATGTCAGGATTAATATCTATATTATAGACTAACCAAACTTGAAGTGAGTGTAGTTAGTTATGTTTTTAGTCCACCAATTGTACTAAATCTCATTGTATTTTGACTTAATATTTATATGTGAATTAAAGGGAGAAGAGATGGCCATGTCTTTCATTCAATTTAGTTTTTCTTCTAAGCATAATGTGCATTTTACAGATTATATTTTTTGCATGCACCAATTCTAAACAAAAACAAAGAACAATTTTGATTTAAAAAGTACCTCAAGGCATAACAAAAAGTCATTTTAATTTTGATACATATTAAAACATTTTAGTCAGTTCTGCCTGACAGCATAACACGACAAATGCACAAGACCTTAAACATGCTTTAAAATGACATTCAGCAAAGTATTTAAAATTTAATAAATAGCATAGTCACACACAAATACATTTTTTCATACTGAATCATTAAGCTACTAAAACAGATTGGCAAAGAATAAATAAACAGTAGTTGACAATAAAAGAAGGATGTAGGATCTTGTAATCACTCTAGTAGCCATATCAACCTTCTTATCACAAAATGTGAAACAATGATTTTCCCACTTGTTTTTCTCCAATATGAAAATTACAAAACCCTGCTCCCCAAACAAAAAACATATACTGGAAAAAACAAAACAAAACATTTTTCTTACAACCAGATAATTCAGTCTTTAAATACAATAAATAGAGAACCAGCAAAGCAATTTAAATTGTAATAAAAATGCAACACCCCAAGAAAAGAGCTATGGAAATATATATTCATTGCAGTATTAGCGAATAATAGTATTTAAAGTGATAGTGCTTGTGCACTAAGCTCATTTGAAACCTTGATATGATTTTAGTGCAAATCCCTTCGGTCCAATACAGGCAGACCCTGTGTTCAGGGAAAGACATCACCAGCTGTAACTTATCTTGTACAGTATTTGTACATATTTCATAAAGTTCAAGAATTAATGCATAGTAGAATATCTTCGGCCACTTTATTCTGTCCCCATATAGAGATGAAAAAAAATGACTTGGGATTTTACATACCATTTGGTTTGTACCATTTTAGAGAGTACTGTATTAAAGTCAACATTATAAAATCTATAAAAGGATTTTGTATTTGCCATCAGTTCATCTAATTATACCTAAATTTCACACACCACTGCATGTTTAACAAAAAAGATTGAGAAATTTTTCCTCCCTTTGATAAATTCATATTATTAAGATGAAATTCAAGAATATTTAGACAAATGTTCTGTAAGTCAAAAATAAGGGAAAAATGTGAATTTTTGCACATTAACAACTATAACAGCATTTAGTATATTAAGTTACAGGGTGTGTGTTGGCAATAACACAACAGGTTTAGTTTCTAAGGAAAAATATCACTCTGTACAAATAAATCTCTTAACATAGGATAAATAACCTGACAGTCGTCAAATGAGTTTCCAGCAGCCATATTTCTACTGTGAACTACAGTACCAGGATAAACAAATTATAAAGTGATGGGATGAACATTGGTTACTTAACATTATGGATACCTGATGCATTTGTAGCTGCTAAAATGTGCACTCTGGCAGTTCACAGAGTTGGAAGTGTTTATTTTAACCATGCAGGCTAACACATCAGAATATGAATTTGCCCTGGACATTTTTTTTAACTAAAACTATTTTCTTAAATGTAAAGTACAAAACAATGACTGGATATCGCTCCAACTTGTATACAATCTCCCTTATTCAAATTGTACCTAACAAAGTAACAAAGCTTCATCGTCACTTGTTTCACTTTTTAGCACTGGTTCTAAGCATGAGTCGGGTATCTGGGCAGTGTGAACAATACCACAGTGCTCACAAGGGCCATCTCGATTACACGGCCTTACTCCATGGTGTGTTGCACTGTAAGGTTGTCTAAGCCCTTGTCCTTGATCTGAAGCAAGATCAAGAAGAGGTCTGGAACAGTCATTCCCATCAAAGTCTGATGCTGCATCAGAAGCAGGAATTAGCATTTCAACATCATCATCTTCTTCTCTGCCACTCACCCCATTATCAAGCTGTCTCAAAGGACTCTGGTTCTGATTGACAGAGCTTGATCTCCCTAATGTAAAGCGTACCCAACGTAAACCTTGAGTTACTCGACTTAGTGCACTAGAGAGCTGATGACGAGCTGGACTCACACTTGGAGGTTCTGCATTGGTCACTTCCCTTCCATTATCTGCATTACCACTGCGGGTATTCTGACCTGAGGAACTTCCACATGCTCCTACAGTTGCTTCAATGGCTGTTGTGGGAGGGACCTTCTGAGGCAAAGGGGCTGCGACTCCACCAACTGCTCCAACAGCATCTCTCCTCTCGTTCTCTGTGTCTGTGTCATCAGACTCCACTGAAAACAGGTTTCTGTGAGCAGTGTTTCTTTCAGGTTCTCTACTAGAATTTTGATTAGGAACATCATCTCCATCTGCTGAGACCAGAGCTAGTGAGCCTGAATGACGTGATCTTGCAAAATTAAAAATACGATTCCAAATATTGCTGGATCTGCCTGCTATTGGGAGCCTGATTGAGGTAAATCCAAGTTGCGATCGCACAGCGAGTCTTAGGTTTTCCAAAACTGAGGCCTGCAACACCAGAAAAGGAAAAGCATATAAACTGTAACATTATATATGTTTACTATTAAAAATGTTCTTTATGGATAACTTTTAATTTAAATATATCTTCATGGCCTTTAAAACATTACAAACCAAGATGAGGCAGTAAGACTAAAATAAAATCATCCCTTCCAACACCGTGTGTGGGAGAAAATAAACACTATCAATTAATCCTGTTACTGTTTGAGGAACAGAGGCAAATCTCAATGAATAAACCTACTAAGTGCTTTCCCATATACATTTCGCTATATTCTACTTTAGACTAATTAACATTCTAGAAAATTTAGCTGTTTTAAGAAAACCTTAGCACTGATCTTCATTTTATTAATATAATTTAAGTAGAGAGATAGATGGACGTAAAGTTAGTAAGAGCTAGATCCAATTCTTGCCTCTAAATATATATCGGCTAGTCACTTAGGATCTCCATGCTCTAGGAAATTCTCTGAACTCTAAGTGGCAGAAAAGGTGATGATCTGCACAGCTTGAGAAGGTTTTCTTCCTCTGTTAGTTCTCTGTACCAATGAAACTACTGCATTACCACTGCGGGTATTCTGACCTGAGGAACT
This sequence comes from Pseudochirops cupreus, assembly GCA_028627135.1. Classification (NCBI taxonomy): domain Eukaryota; kingdom Metazoa; phylum Chordata; class Mammalia; order Diprotodontia; family Pseudocheiridae; genus Pseudochirops; species Pseudochirops cupreus. The sequence goes on from CM053580.1 coordinate 479,450,849, forward strand.
TCCCTATCATATTAGGTGTAATCCCTATCATATTAAAGGTTACATGCAAATATAAGAATAAATTTTTAATCTATTTTTTAAAAACCCCATGACTCTTCAATTACCCTGGATTTCCCAACAGCAAATCAATTCAGTTTTATTTAAAATACTGCCAAAGTTGGAAAATTCAACATCAAATCAGGAATATAAAGTATAACCCATTTAATTATGTATAGCTTCATGAACACTAGGCTTTTTTAAAAAAATGCAAACTATTAAACTTTTTAAGACAATAAAATACGCAAATGTGACAGCAGAACTTCACAAATCAACTTTAAGACTTTATGCTTAAATTTTTAGAAGTATAAAAAAATTGATTCTCAACTAAAGTCCCATACTTCATAAAGGTTTCCAAAGGTTAGTTCAAAAAGATGTGGCAGGTCCCACCCACCAAGCTGGAAGTAGATTCTTGGTGACAAAGTTGGGATCTGCATACGTGAAAAGCATATGAACAAAATGAAATCACATATCCAGAAGTACTAAGGGGGAAATTTTTATGCATTGATCAATGCATAAAAAAAAGAATTGATCAATGCATAAAAAACAGAATTTTTCTTCATTCAAAATCTGCATAACCATAAACAATTTTTCATGGTATCACAATAATTAGTACTAATAAATGATTACCCTGAGGTATTTGGATACCCGAATCATCAGACATTAAATTATTACAATCAGAATGCAGTCAATACTAATAATTCCCAATTCTGAAGGTCATAATTCCCAATTCTGTACAGCTTATGAAGCATTTTATATGTGATCTCATTTTATCTTCATGAAGATGCTATCATACATACATAGTGTATATGTCTCTATTTATTAGGAAACTGGAGCCTTTAGAGAACAACGTACTCACCATCATACCCCCAGAAATTGACAGAGATTCAACTTGAACAAAGATATTCTGTTTCCAATAGTGTTCTTTCCATCGTACCATGGCTACTTCATTATATTTCAATATTTTTTTAACAACTGTTAAATCCTTTACTGAATATATATAGTAATGAAGAACATAAAATTAATCCCAATATACCACTCTCTACCCACTCTACATAAATGAGAATTTGCTATATTTTATTTTCAAAACTCAAAATCCATATAAACTACAGGCTCTAAATGCCACCTGGTGGTAAAGAAAAGCAACATTAGAACTATCCTCCACATTCACAAATCTCTGTCATTTGTGGCTTCAAATATGTGAAAGGACATAGTCTTTCTCTCCAAATAATGATGAAATACTTCCCTCTCAAACTCTTGACCTTCATGTGAAAGATAAGATGTGAGAAAGAAGTGGAAAAGAAAGCTGTGTATATGTACACATGTGAGGAGGTTTCTTTCTTTGTTTTCTCCCTCTCTATTCTAAGTACAATACAATATTCTGGATTTCCATGGGGACTCCTAAAATATATTATCCCTCTAACCTATCCCAAAAAACAAGGTTCCATTAGTGAAGGGATATTCCAAAAATTCAGCCCTAAGTGAGAAGCAGATTTTCTAAACAAGTATAAAAATGACGGGTAGAAAATTTATGTTTTGGGGTGGTTTCTAATATTGTCTTCAGATTCTGAAATGCCTTTCACTTTTTACAAAATTACATCAAAAGGCTGTATTGGCCGATTTTGCGATTTCCAGCTCTTATGATTTAGAAGATAGATAAATAAAAATAAAAGACAATCTAAGTTGTAACACTTCAGAGTTAACAAAATTACTTTCATGTAAATATTCGTATTTGATCCTCACAAATGCCTAGTGAGTTGGTCAGTGGAGATAGATTACAGATGAAGAAACTGAGGTCTGATGAAGTTAAATGACTTGCCCAATGCCATATAGCAAGTTATTGGAAGAAAGGGACTGGAGAGTCCTTTTCCTCCTTCTTTCCACTAGTTTTTATTCAAGGATAAATTAGAGGACTTTAAAAAAGTTGTCACTTAAACTTGCTAGTACTGTTGAAAGTACCTGATTTAATCCATTTAACATACTTACCTGAAATTCTGAAGATTTAACCTATTTAAAAATTCTCTTGCTGGAATGGTAATGAGCCAGCCTGTAAGGATGTTTCTGTGACACCTGTCATGTTGCCCCACAACAGAAATAAAATCCTTCAGAATACGGGGCCACATTAACTGAAGGAAAAATTCTTTAGCAACAAGTCTAGTCAAGCTTTCCTCAGGTGTTGAAGTGGAAAGATGGTAAAGTCACTATTTGAACTTATCCCCACCGTACATACAGAGATGCAATCAGCAGCATTTTTTTTTAACTCTTCAAGTTGTTGATTTCATCCTAAAAAACTGCTGTGAAGTCAAGTAATCCTACTGTAAGATTTAGATCTAAAAGGGGCTTTTAAGTAAGGGAAGTAACATGGCATAGTAGAAAGAACAATGGACAGGACTAGAGATTCAAGCCCATCTCTGACACTTAGTAGCTGTATAACAAGTCACTAATTCTGAGCGTTAAAGACTGCCTATAATTTTAAAAAAGTCAAATCAATGAAGGTTCACAGCAAATATAATATCAATCTTTAATTACTACCAGTCTTTTATTATGTTCTCCTAGACACAAAAAAAGTCTTTGCTCCCAAGTAGGTGAAAATGTTATCTTCACAATAATTATTCTATTGGTTAATGACTAACAGATTAATTTTACTATTAATTTCTAGACCATTAAAAACGGCTATTTGCTAAACAGTTTAACTCCTGAATTTTTTTTAGTTTTACTTAAACAAATGATTCTATAAAAATACTCAAGAAATTCCTCCTTTCTAACAAATAATTACAATTAATAATTTATTGAAATCATGACAAATGGAATGTGTTAATGTTAAAAGAAAGATGCAACACTTATCTTAGTAGGCATTATTTAAAATGTGTTTTAGAATAAAAGAGCTACCAAAACTCTATAAACAATAGCTTATTTAAACAGAAAAAAAAATTAAAATATGGTGATTTAAAAGATAACCACAAAAGGGTCACTGGATTTTACCAGATGTGTGTGGATGAGTAGGGGATGGTGGTGGTGGGTGGGGCTGTTCAGTCACTTCTAACTCTTTGTGACTTCATATATACAGGTTTTGGGCAAAGATACTGGAGTGATTTGCCATTTCTTTTTCCAGCTCATTTTACAGATAAGAAAACTGAGGCAAACAGGGTTAAGTGACTTGTCTAGGGTTATATAGCTAGTAAACGTCTGAGGCTACTATGTCATTTAGCTGCCCCATATATGAGTATATTAGAAGTGTTTCAATCATTTGATTTCAGATTTATCCAGTAAACAGCACCTGGTTAGGTGAACAAACAGGGAAATCTTCAACTGGTGGAATCAACCCTTGGGCTATCAATTGTCCATAAGAAGGAGGAGCTTCTCTTCTTAGTAATTCAGCTTCAACTCTTGACAACTGGGTTTCAAATGATCTTTTAAATGCAGAGAAAGGAAAGAAGAAACAAGTTACTCCTACATGTATCAACAAATACTTTTCTTTCAATTTCAGTACATTTTACATTTGCTCTGAATGCTATTATAAAGGCTAATTTTTTTTCCATTCTAAACTTTAAGGATCTCAATTAGGTTTGATTTCTGTTTCAATGACTTGTGTACCTTCTTTAAAGCCACAGTAAGAAATCTGTCATTGACCATATCTTAACCATTTCCAGGTACTTAAAAAGGACTGGAATGTTCTTATTTATGCAGCAGCATCAGAAAACCTATTTTTAGGCCATTTATTATAACTGTAAAGAACAGGTAAAGTTAAAATTTATTCTTTTGTGATATAATATATTTGTGTAACCATATATATGTACATATATATATATATATACATATATACATACACACCCCCCCACATGTGTGTGTGTGTGTGTGTATGTGTGTGTGTGTATAAAACAGTGCCTGGAAATAACGGCATACAATATTTGTTTTAAATTTTATTTGTAGCTTTTCTATAATCAAATATCTTGACATATATGAAATCTGCATTATGTTCAGAGAGAGGATTAAAAGACAGTTTGAAAACTTCCGCTTATACAACACAGTTCCTACAAGAAAAATTAAAAACAAGAACTGCTGGCTACTGATGACTTTTCCTTATTTGGATTCAGAAAATAGTTTTTGGTAATTATGGTTGCTTCCTTTGGGTTTCTACTCTTTCATTTCTCAGGGGTCCCTTTCATATTCTAGTAAGAGTTGATATATATAATAAGGTCTATAGAGCTCATTATGCACATAAGCTCATTCAGTACTCATAATAATCTTAAGAAGCATTACATTAACACAATTTTATAGAAAACTTAGTCTCAGAAAAGTTAAGAGAGTTACCCATGGTCAGTAAGAGCTACTAAGTCAGTCAATAAGAGCCCATAGCTAGTAAGAGCTAGAGATGGATTAAATTTAAATCTCTTGATTCCAAGTCCAATGTTCTTTCCATCCTACCACCAAAGAGACATTTACTGTTTGTCTATCTTTTCCAGGTCTTTCCAATAAACAATCCAAAATATTTACCATTATTAAAAGCATTACTCTATTAGGGATAAATATTAGCTAAGATTTTACTGTATAGAGTATAAATGATGTATGTTGGTTTAATTCTGATACTGACCTTCGTTCAAACATTCTTAAAGAGTAGAGCTTACAAGTACATCCCAATGCAATGACAAGTAACAGTCCACAGATGAGACTCCCTATGACTGCTGCTGTTATTACTCTGGTAGGCACAATTACTGGACAATTCTCTTCATCACTACCATCACCACAGTCATCTTGAGAATCACATACCCAGCTTTCAAAGACACATCGGTTATTTTTGCAATGAAAATTTCCTGGTTGGCAAAAAAAGCAGTTTTTTTCATCTGAGCCATTAGGGCAGTGATTCTGGTAGTTGCAGCGGTCAGAGCGAGGATAACAGACACCATTTCTTGAACAGGGAAATTCTTCCTTTTGGCACATAGTACAATTGACCTCATCCCTACCATTTGGGCAATGCCAGTACCCATCACAACGCTGCTGCTCAGTATAACAACCCCAGTTACCCCCACAGGGTATTTCCCAAGGCAAGCAGAAGCCATCTACTTGATAAGTAGCATTAAAACCTCGGGCAGCATTTACTTTATCAGCACAAAAATGCACTCTTATCTGCCCAGAAGAAGAAACAACTGTAAGAGGTGCATGAGAGTCAAAAGCAGTTAATACACGCAAAAGCTTGTGTGGATTTTCTTCTAATCCATCATATATTTTGACATAATCGCCATAACCAGTACCATCAAGCTTAAAGTCAGTGAAGCGCAAAATGACTTTGCGATGATCACCAGTGTCTATTAGCCAGGTGCAATTGCTTCCTGGAGGATAAAAGTCTGGATAATTGGGAGAATTAAAAGTACCATAAAAGTATTTTAACCACTGTCCACATGTTTGTACATCACAGTCTATTTCATCTCCTAGGTCAAGGCAGTCAATGTTCCCATCACATTTTAAGGATTCAGGAAGACAAGTATAAACTTTGGTAAATCGAGATAGGCATTGGAACTGGTTGTAAGCACAGGGTTGAAAAGAGGAAGCTGTTGGAGGATCAGCTTCTTTGGCACATATCTCTTCATCAGAATTGTCTCCACATTCATCCATGTTATTACATTTCCAAGTTTCAGGAATGCATTTTCCATTACCACAACGAAACTGATCACATGCACAATTTGGTTCATCAGATTTTCCTGGAGGGGTAAAGGGTGAGAAAATACATATTTTACATGGATAAAATACTATTTCAAAGATAAGAGCAAATAGAATTTTAGTAATTATAAAATAATTTTATATTATTTGACAAAAGCCAAATGGATGACAACATTCTTTACATGAGGATATTTTACGGCTTAAAATTTGGTAAAATGCTATAAAATGTCTGAATAAAAGGGTCATTAGGATATACTATATGTTTAAGAATTTAAACATAGGCCTATACTAGACCAGTAATGTCAGAAGTTCTTCAATTTTATATAGTTTTATGCAACTGTCAAATATTTTCATTTTCCAAATATATTCTTTACTTCTCCATGGAAGATGGCATTATAATTGGCAGCTCTTTCATTAGCGGTCCTATTCCTCCTACTGAGGAATATAGGAAGGGGTCAACTAATAACTGAATAGACTTTCTTTGGGAAGTGATAATCACAAAATTCTGTTAAGATTGGTTTCTTTATTAAGTAATTTATTCTTTGGCTGCATATGGTAGGTAATTAATAATTAACTGTCGAAAGGAACTGATACACAGTTGATAAAAAACATTTCACAAGCCAATGCTTATACTGATGGCCTAATTCTACCTATATAACTATATTAAGAATCAGTAAAATATTAAGATTTTTAATTCAGTTCCTAAGGCACAAAGTACCATTCACAATTACTTAAACCCTAAAACACTTTAGTTACTAAAGGCAGCAAGGCTTACTGACTCAAGTCTTTTTGGTAAAACTGAAAACTGCAACTGAGGTAGAGTAAGAGGGTCAAGCAGCTTATTAAGAAAATAAGGAAATTCTGAAACACTTTGCTTATAGATGATGAATTAGAAGAAACATATGAAACATTTTATGGAGCTCAATTTTTCATTTAATAATAGAGAACTAGGATCAACTAGGCAATCTACAAACAAATAACATTAAGATTAATCCTAACCGAAATGACCCACTGGCCAATGAGTAGATAACATTTTGGTTACGTTTTACCTGTTTATTTGCAAGTACAAGAAACTGAAGATTTCCTATCCCCTCAATTTGTATTTCACACTTTATTTGTTGAATTTAATGGTCTTTTGTTGACATCACAACACTCCATGCATTTCACTTAAAGTCAGATATTTGTAAAAACTGCATTCAACTTATTATTTTAGGCCTTGTTTATTTTTATTATTAAATACTAAATTTTAATTGAAAAAATAACAGCCTGTTTAGTTCTCTCCATAGCAGTTATGAAACACAAGATACTCAACTGATGCTAATTAAGTACTTCTTACAAATGGAGAGATTATATCAAATAAGTTCAGCTGTTACAAACTAGATAACCTCTACTTGGAGAGGCATATTCAACAGTCAGAAAAGAGTTGTGCATATGTACTGTCTATGAGGTTTGTGAATGAGAACAGAGCTGAACAATATGAGCACGGGGACATTAGCACCATCTGTAGTAAGGCTGCTTTGCACACGAGCTTTTTCACATAGGATTTGGATCTTTACTGCTCCCTTCTTTCTTTTCATTTATATAAGACCCCTTGTTATTGATTTATTATCCTCCTGACCTGCTTACCCTTTCTTTCTTGTGTCCAACAGAAAACACCCTTTCCCACCATGATTTAACAAGCTTTAGCCCCAATGATTTACTCTCACGTAGCTCCAAAGCTTATCACGTTGTTAAATACAAACTGAAAAGCTGGCCATAACTGAAAACTAATTTCCTAAAGGTTTCAGAGAAATGGTCTACCAACCACACACACACAATACAAAAGGAAAAATGTAAGAACTCAAGAGATGAGGGAAGGAAAGAGGGAGAGGGAGAGAGAGAAAGGAGAGGGAGAGAAGGGAAGAGAGAGAGAATGCTATCTTTCTATTTTTTCCATTCATTCACTTACTTTTCACTCTATAAATAACTTAAGCTTAAGTAATCACGAGAAGGCAAAAAGAAGTGGAAAAAAAAGTACACAGAAGATAAAAATTATGACATCATAATATTATCCTTATCCTCAAATCACTCTGCTCAATTATTTTCATGAATTCTCCAGGGTCTCCTCATCAAATACATACACACACTATATAGAAAACCTGTCCTGGCACCTCCTATAATTCAGTGTTTACAGATAAAGTCTTATTTTCCAACATCTCTTTATTTGTTTATTAATTGGGGGGGAGTATGGGGAGGTGCTCAATTCTTTCACTTTTTTTGAGACAAGCTCTGTTCAAAGCCCATTGTTTGATGCATAACCTTTGGGTTTGTGGAAAGGAAAGGGAAAGAGCCAGATATAGGTATGTAAAAAACAGATCTGAGATATTTAAAGAGAATTTTGACCATGACAGTATATTAAACTTATTCTTCTTCTGGGATTATAAATGGGAGATAGCTTTAAGCATGTCAACATTCCTACTCTATCAACTCTAGTAGCTCACTATTTCCTCTATATCAAATATAAACATCCTTTGCTTGGTTTCTAAAATCCTTTATGCTGTAGTACCAATCTATCTTCCCAGACTCACTGTCCATCACCCTCATTCAGATACTCTGCAATTCAGTCACACCTGCTTTCTCTCTGTTCCTTACCTAGCGTACTCTAGCTTCCATCCTTGTGCATTTGTATATCTCTTCATGTATTCAACACATTCCATGCTACCCGCACCTCATTAAAATCCCTCTTTGAAGTCAAGACACTTTCCAGATTCCATCTAATGCTAGTGCTCTCCCTATCTTATATTTAATGATTTTACTCTGCATTTAGTTGTGTTTATTCTCCTTGTATCTCTTCTGTATATACTTACATATGTATTTCCTATCTCCCCTATGAGACTGGAAAGTCCTTGAGAGTATTTTGTATTCCCTGTTCAAACTGAATCTCAGACATTTACTAGCTATGTGCTCCTGTGATATTCACTTAGTCACTGTCTATCTCAATATTCTCAACTGCAAAATAGGAATAATCGTAGCACCTACCTTGCAGGATTGTTGTGAGACTCAAATGAGAAAATATTTAGTACAGCATCTGGCACGTGTGATAATCTTTTCTTCCCCTCTCCTGTCCTTTCTTTCTCATTCTCTCCTTCCCTCCCTCATTTTTTTTCTCTTTAGCTTCCTTTAGCTTTCCTTCTTTCCCTTTTCCCTCCCTTCCTTCGTCCTTCCCTCACTCCCTCCTTCCTTCTTTTCACTAAGCACACAGAGTAGCTAAACTAGTCTGAATCAGGCAAGGGATTCAGTCTCGTAATGTCTTTGGCTATTTAAATGTTCCAGGTGATACAGAGGTTTAAAGCTATCATATCTGACCTCTAACAGCCTATCCCCCTGCCAATGTCAGATTCAATCTAAGGGAATGCTTCAAACAACTGGGCCACTGTCTGAAGTTAGGATTCAATTAACCTTTATGTGAAAGGACACTGTTAATCCTGTTGCCCTCTATTCAAATAATAGCTCAATCTCTAAAGTTTGACATTTTTCTTTTTTTATACACACCTGAAAAATATGCCAGTCTGAAACCTTTCCTAGAGATGCTGTCATCAGAATGAAATTTGATCCAAACATGGTCCTGTGAAGAAATATACGGTGGTGGAATAGTGGAGCCACAAGCTCTATAACTTTCAACATTCTTGAAGGTTTCTATTGTCAACCAGTCCAAATTGCATCGCCTTGATCCCTGAATATCAAAATCCTGAAAACTGCAAAAAAGTAAGTCAGACAGTGATATTAAAATGAACAATTTTAAATAAAATTATTTTAAATTTCCTTTACAATGTAATGGTAATTCCAATATTCCATAAATACAAATTGAAAAACCTTTCTCCAAAGAAATACTACATTTTTCTTTCAGGCTTACTATAGACATGGTGCATACTCTTTTTTCCTGTATATTAAAAGACCGCTTATCTCATATTATAATAAAAGAAATCATAGAATCACAGAATATAGGGCAAAAATCAATTTAAAAAAATTAATGTCTTGGGGCAACTAGGTGGCGCAGTGGATAGAACATTGGTCCTAGAGTCAGGAGAACTTGAGTTCAAATACAGTCTCAGACATTTATTAGTTGTGTGACCCTGGGCAAGTCACTTAACCCTGATTGCTTCCAAAAAAGAAAAAAATTAATGTCTTACAAAAGCAAATATTGTCAGTTTAGAAAAGAGTGAAAGCAATAGAAGAAGTCACTAATTGTAGATGATCATCTCAGAGAGCTGAGGAGAGATATGGAATACTGCCAGTAGGGATGGAGGAATCAAGAGAAATGTTTTTTGAGGACAGGGAAAACATAGACATTTGTAGGCAACAGGGAAGCAGCCAGGAGACAGCAAGAGATTGAAGATAACAGAGGGAGTGGAGATGACAAAACTGGCAATTAGTTAAAGAAAATATGATGGAATGGGATCACAAATGAATTTAGAGGAGTTTACCTTGGCAAAGAGAAGAGACATCTCTTGAGAGACGTGTGAAGAATATAGTGTGGGAAGGTGTATGACTGTTTAAATGAGACGAGGAGAATAAATGCTACTATGGGAAATGGCCTAAATTTTTTCAGTGAAATACAAGCCAAGGTTCTCAGCTAAGGGATAGGGAAAAGGAAGTCAGGGAGTTTGAAGAGGAATGAAAAGGTTTGGAAAAACCCACTGTGGTGACTGGAAGAGTGAATTAATTAAGGAGGTGTAGAAGAATTTCCCTGCTGCAGTGAGACCCAGTCAAGACAGTTTCATGATTTCCTCTACTGCCATTTAGCAGAACAAGGTTAGTAGCAAAAACAGCAAATAGCAAGTGATCCAAAGTTGCAACTTAGCAGAGCATGATCAAAAAAAAAAAAGCTAATACTGTCAGACCAAATAAAATTATTTACTTGAGAAACAGAATAACTGGTATTTATAACAGCTAATAGTACTCAAATAGTGTGATTATAATAACCTCAGATTTTAAATTCTGATGATGAGTTTCTTTATTTTTTCTAAAGGAGTTTATTTCCTTAGAGAATATAAAATCCCCTAATGCTTTTGAACTTCACTGGTGATCCAATAATACTCCATTCTATTCAAAGGTTTACTAGAATAAAGGGAAGTCTTCTACTGGAAAAATTCATTTTAAAGGATCTCTACATATTAATAGATTCAGTTATCCTGCAGATCAAAGAAAGCATGTCCTTTATCTATATACTGATGTACTGTACCTCTCTCATTACAACCTTTCAGATGACTGTTACAAGATAATACTTCCCTCCCTTTATCTTCTTACAATGCTCTACAAAGAAGAGCTCAATAAATGTTACTGATCTTTAGAAAGGGAAAAAAAATACTTGAACCAATATTAGCAGTAGATAAGACAATTCTGCTAAATTATATAAGTTAACAAGTTCTCACAAAAAGTTAAGAAACCCCACCCAGTTCCTCAGGCTTACAACATAGGAGTCATTCGGAATTCGTCTTTATCTCCCATTTCTTTTACCTAAGCTGTTGCCAAGGCCTGCTGATTTCACCTTTACCACACATCTCTCAAATATGGCCCCCTCTTCTGACACCACCATCACTCTGGTACAGGCCTTCATCACCTCGTGCTTTGATTAGTACAACAGTTTGCTGGTGAGCCTGCCTGCCTTTAGTCTCTCCCTTCTCTAATCCATCCTCCCCATTCAGCCACTAAAGTGATTTTCCTAAATGGCAGGTCTGATTATTTCAATCTCACCCCACTTTTTTTTTTGCTTTTTTTTTGGAGGGGGGAAGGCAGGGCAATTGGGCTTAAGTGACTTGCCCAAGGTCACATGGCCAGTAAGTGTTAAGTGTTTGAGGCCGAATTTGAACTCAGGTCCTCCTGACTCCAGGGCTGGTGCTCTATTCACTGTGCCACCTAGCCGCCCCAATCTCACCCCTCTTTACCTCCTCTCCCCACACTTAATAAACTCCAGCATCTGCCTATTGTTTCCAGGAACAAATATAAAATATTCTATTTGGCAATTAATCCATTTTGACAAATGGTAGAATGAATATTGTTAAATCATGTTGTTCCAAATACATATCTCACTCCTCTCCCTTGAAAGCTCCAGTAAAATGCAATCTCTTTTAGGGAAATGTAATCATTAATTACTTAAAACTGTACTAAGACTTTGGTGATACCCTATATAAGTAGCAGAGCAGTTGTCAATATGAATTGATACAATAAGTTCTCTATACCAATGAACTGCTATTTCTCAAATACCTAATAGAAGTGTCAACACACTAAATCTAGTATGTGATACAATGAGGATGAAAATTATTTCTTTCTAAATAACATATACAAGAAAAATTAGAAAAAAAGGCATCTTCATATAACATTACCTATAAAGATGTTCCTTGGTAACACAGCTATATTTTAAGGGAATACGTAGCTATAGCTGGAAGGTATGACCTCAGAGGTCATTTGGTTCAACTCCATTTTACCCAGGAGGAAATTGAAGCTGACAGATGTTAGGTGACTTTCCTAGGACCACACAGTCATTATCTGAAGTACAATATGAACTCTGAGAGCCCAGAGCTCTCTTCAATGTGCCACCAGTGCCCATAGCTCCAGAGTCAGTGATCCAGACTGTGTGGCCTCTCAAATAGCAAGTCTTGTTCTTTGGAAGATCTGGATCATCAACATAACACAACAACACAGTCGGAAGAACAAATTTTATATTATACACATCAAAAGAAGTAATCATATTCAAATATATTGTAAGCTCTTAGAATATATGTAAATAAAATGGGAACCCTGCTACTTGGGGAAGCTAGGTGGTACAACAGATACAGCACTGGGTGTGGAGTCAGGAAAGCTTAAGTTCAAATTTTGCCTCATGCCCTTACTAGCTGCTTGACTCTGGGCAAATCATTTAACCTCTTTAGCCTCAAGTTCTTTAACTGTAAGGTAGGGTATATAAGGATCAAATGAAATAATATTTGTAAAGAGCCTGACACCTACCAGGCACTATTTAAATGTTAGCTATTGCTACTGCTGCTGCTACTACTACTACTACTTTCTGAACTGAAAGTAAAAAACAAAAACTGACATTACAAGAATGATTGTGTTTTATAGATACTAAAAAAAACTGAGGGAAGCCAGGAGGTACACTAGATAGAGGGCCAGGCCTGGAATAAGGAAGACTCATCTTCCTGAGTTCAAATTTGACCTCAGACACTTACTAGCTGTGTAATCTTGGGCAAGTCACTTAACCCTGTTACTCAAGTTCCTCATCCGTAAAATGAGCTGGAGAAGGAAAGGGCAAACCAATTCAGTATGTTTGCCTAGAAAACCCTGAATAGGTCACAAAGTGTCAGACATAATTAAAAAAATGACTAAACAACAACAATTGAAAGAAATGTATTAAATGAGAATTTTAATTGATTAACCAATCAATAAAACCTTATTAGGCAGCTAGTATGTACCAGGCATTGTTGTAAGTACTGGGTTCACACTTCTCTTGAGGAAGCCAATATGTATTTAGATAAGCATGGTTGGGGAAGGAAATGAGGTATGCCAATAAAACCCAGTCCATCAATGTGATAAATTAACCAAATTCACTTTTTAATTCAGCATTATATATTCTCTATCCTCAGCAAAAATAAGAAAACATTTAAAAGTATGTTTTTATATACCAACTTGCATTTTGTTACTTTCACGTTTTTCTGCTTGTAATGCTCTCCCTCTTCGACTACTTCTTATGGAACCCCTACTACCATTTAAAGTTTGCTCATGCCACCTTCTACAAGAGGGTTTTCTGATATCGCCATTTTATCACCTACAGTAGTCTAAAATTTGTTTGCAGTTATTTTGTATGATTCTCAACTCTACCTTTCCTGCTCCAATCTCCCATCTTTAACTGCCTTTCAGACATACCTGTATGTTCAACAGACATCTTAAACTCAGAGTGTATCCAAATCAGAACTCATTATCTTTCCTCTTAAAACCCTCCCCATTTCCTACCCTCCCTGTTACCGTAAAGGACACCACCATGCTCGAGGTCCTCTGACTCACAATCTAGGAGTCACCCTGGACTCCTCACTATCACCCCTTCCCACATCCAAGCTGTTGCCAAGGTCTACCAATTTCACCTTTGCAACATTTCCTGAATCTGTCCCCTTCTGCCACTGCTACCTCTTGGGGATAGACCCATTACCTCATGCCTGGATTACTGCAATAGTCTGCTGGTGAGTCTGCCTGCCTCATGTCTCTCCTCACACCAATCCTCCCTCTATTTAGCCACTAAACTGATTTTCCTAAAGCACAGGTCCTATCATGTCAACATCCTGCTCGGCAAATTCTAGTGGCTTCCTAGGGAAATACATACAATATTTCTAGGAGTACATACAAAATGCTCTGTTTCAACATTCAAAGCCGTTCATAACTTAGCCCCCTCCTACCTCTCCTGTCTTCTCATACCTCACTCTCCAATATGTACTCTATGATTCAGTGACACTGGATTCCTGGCTGTTCCACAAACAAAACACACCAACTTTCAGCTCTGGGCAATTTTTCTGGTTGTCCTTCATGCCTGGTATACTCTTCCTCCTCAATCCCAACTACTAACCTCCCTGACTTCCTGTAAACCCCAATTAAAATTCTACCTTCTACAGGGAGCCTTTCTCAAATGCCTCTTAATTCCAGTGCCTTCCATTCATTATTTCTAATTCAGCCTATTTGTAGCTCACTTTGTTGGCAATGTTGTCTCCCCCATTAGACAGTAAGCTCTTTGAGGGCAAGGACTGTCTTTTGCCTGTTTTTAAATCCCTAACACTTAGCATTAGGCCTGGCATATAACAGACACTTAATAAATGTTTACAGATAATTATCCATGAACATGTTCCTCTATCCCTCCCCCAACAGGATGTAAGTTCCTTCAGAAAGGGACTTTTCTTTTTTGTCTCTGTATACTTAGCACTTACCATGACATAGTACCTGGCAATCTTTCAATAAGCATTTATTAAGCTCTTATGTCTATGCACTAGGCACTATGTTAACTGGGGATACGAAGAAAGGCAAAAATAGTCCCTGCTCTCAAGGAGTTTATATTCTAATAGGTGAAAGCATTATATACATAAATGTAATGTAATTAGAAAGTTGTCTTAGAGGGGAAGGGACCATTATTTGGGAGGATCAGGAAAAGCTACCTCTAAGAAGTGGGGCTTGGGCTGAGTCTTGAATGAAGCCAGAATTTCTTAGAGGCAAATATGACAGGCAAGATCATTCTAGGCATAGAAGACACAGGAAAAAGACAGGAAAAAGACACAGAAATAGGAAATAGAGTATCAAGTGTGCAGAACAGCAAACTGCTCAGTATGGCTGGACTATGTACATGTGTAGGGAAAAAAATAAGTATTTTTGCCTAATGTTCATGCAAAAATCAGAAGGGGCCAGATTTGAAAAGTTTTAAATGCTAAAAAAAAAAGAGTTTATATTTGATCCCAGATTTAGGAGGGAGCCACTAGAGTTTTACTGAGTAAATGTGTGTGGGAGTGGGGTCAGACTAAAACTTTCAGAAAATCACTTTAGCAGCTGAATGGAGGATGGACTGGAGTACAGAAAAAATTTGAGGGTGGGTGTCCAATTAGAAAGCTCTTAAAATAATCTAGACAAGAGCTTAGTATAAAAGTTAAAACTAGTTGTATGAATAAAGAGAATATATGTGAGGTATGTCATAGAGGAAGAAATAACAAGCTTTGGCAAATGACAATACGTGAAATAAGACACAGGGATTGAGGAAACTGAGGTTACAAACCTGGGTGACTTGGAAATATACTAGTGCATGATAGTAATAGGGTAGTCTGGGAGAGGGGAGCATGGGGAAGGGGTAGGCAAGAAAGGGAAGATAAGTTCTGTCTTGGATATGCTGACTTTGAGATACCTAGTTTGAAATATCTAATAGGCAACTGATTATGGGCAGTCAGGACTGGAACTCTAGAGCGAGACTAGGGCTGCATAAGAAGATCTGGGATTTATCTGCATAGAAATGACCAATGAATCTATGGAAGCTGATTAGAGCTATGATTGAGAAACTGTAGACAAAAAAGAGAATAGTGCTAAGGAAAGGGGACTGGGGGACACCCACAGTTAGGAGGAATGACAAGGATGGAGATAAAGCAGAGAAGGAACACTGAGACAGGTAGAAGAACCAAGGACAAGTGATCACAAAAATGCCAGAGGGAAAGTATTCAAGAAAAGATGTTTACAGTGTGAAAGGCTGCAGGAGGTCTAGAAGGACGACAATTAGAAAAGGTCATTTGATTTGGCAATTAAGAAATCATTAGCAACTTTGGAGAGAGCAATTTTAGTTGAATACTATGGTTAGAAGATATGCTGCAACAGGTAAAGAAGTCAATGAAGGGAGACAGGCCCAGCCGACAAAGCGTGCACTGAGAGGCCCCTGGACGAGGCATGCTGATGAACCAACCACAGAGGCTATTCCCAGGCCTATTACCACAGGGCAGGGATCGGACAGAGTTGGGTAAGAGACAAAGGCAGGGCCCAAGGCAGGGGCAGCAGCTACTCCTGGGACTACCCATCCATAGCCTGGAATTTAAAAAACCCCTATCTGTACTTTCAGGGACCAACATGGCAAAGTGAATCCTGGCTGCTCCAATCCCCCTCTTTGATCCGAAAAAACAGTAATTATTTAAGCAGTAAAGGCTTAGGAACCCTGAAGGAAGGGTGTGGCTAAGGTCCTGCCTCAAAATGAGAAGAAAGCAGGCTACAAAGACAAAGACTCTGGAATCCTATTAGGGCAGTGGTTCTTAACCTGTGGGTTATGTTCAATTTGTAACAATGAAAATACATCCTGCATATCAAATATTAACATTACGATTCATAACAGTAGCAAAATTACAGTTATGAAGTAGCAACGAAAATAATTTTATGGTTGGGGTTCACTACAACATGAGGAACGGTATTAAATGGTCGTGGCATTAGGAAGGTTGAGAACCACTGTATTAGGGTGAGAGGGAGGAATCAGAAGGAGAGAGTATTGATTCCACACCTGCAGCTTAAGTCTTAACAGGGACTATGATCTGGTCTCAGGCATAGAAAGCATTCCTAGATGAGCTCAAAAAGAGCTTTGAAATCTGGCTTAGAGAGGTAGAAGATAAAATCAACACCTCTTATAAAAACAAAATTGCGAAATTAGAAAAACATTACAATGAAGAGAACAGCTGCTTAAAAAATAAAATGTGTGAACTAAAAATGAAATCTGAGCAAATGGAAAAGGAGCTTCAAAAACTGAGGAGAATAATTCGCTAAAAACTAGAATCAACCAAATAGAAGCCAATGACTCTACGAGGAACCAAGAATCAGTAAAACAAAATATCAAGACTGAAAAATTAGAAAAAGAGGTAAAATGTCTCAATGGAAAAATAACTGACGTGAAAAACAGATCCAGGAGAGACAATCTGAGAATCATTGATCTACCAGAATATCATGATGAAAAAATGAGTCTGGACAATATCTTCCAAGAGCTCATCAAGGAAAACTGCCCTGAGATCCTAGAACCAGAGGGTAAAATAGAAATCGGGAGAATCCACTGGACATCTTCTGAAAGAGTTGCCAAATTGAAAAGTCCACGAAACATTGTGGCCAAACTCCAGAACTGTCAGGTAAAGGAGAAAATACTACAAGTGGCCAGAAAGAAACAATTCAGATATCGCGGAACCACAGTGAGGATTGCACAGGACCTGGCAGCCTCGACATTGAAAGATCGGAGGAACTGGAATATGATTTTTTGCAAGGCAAAAGAGCTCAGGAGACTGAGCATAATCTACCAGGCAAGGAGATGGGCATTCAGTGACATAACAGAATTCCAGACCTTCCTGATGGAAAAGCCAGAGCTCAATGGAAAATTCAACCTCCAATTACAAGACCCAGTAGAGACATAGCAAGGTTATAAATAAGGGAAAAAACACACACACACATAACTTGTTATTTAACAAGAACAAACTGTTTACATCCCTCTATGGGAAGCTGACACCTGTTATTATCATGAACTCTATACCTATGGCAACATCTAAAAGGGATATAGACAGAGGGTGTGGATATAAATTATGCAAAATGATGATAAAAATCCTTATTAAGGGACTGCAATAGAAGAAGAGGAAAGGATGAAGCAGAAAGGGGTAAATTATGCTGCACAAAGAGGTATAAAAACAATAAGCAGAAGGAAAGAAGGGAAGGAGGTGACCATTATATGAGCTTTCCCTCACTGGCTCTGGTGCAGGGAGGGAATAACAAAACCAGTTAAATATAGGACTCTATGGAGAAGAGACATAAAACTCATCATAACAAAGGGAAAGAGGGGAGAGAGAGGAGCACTGCATGAGATCTATTCTTGTCAATCTTGGTTGGAGGAAGAAATAACATACAACATTGAGTATAAAAATTGATCATATCCCACAGGCGGGAGGGGGGGAAGGGTTATGAAAGGAAGGGGTGGTTTATAAGGGAGGGAAGAAGTAGTAAGGGAGAAGGGTAGGAAAAGGGAGTGGGGCAGATAAGAAGGGAATACTGAGGAAGGTGGCGGTCAAGAGGGGGAAGGGGAAAAATAAAAGCATAAACAGGGGAGGGAATAGGATGGAGGGAAAGATATAACTGAATGTGAATGGGATGAACTCTCCCATAAAACGGAGGTGGATAGCAGAATGGATTAAAAACCATAATCCTACAATATGGTGTTTACAAGAAATACATCTGAAACAGGGGGATATACACAGGTTAAAGGTAAAAGGCTGGAGTGAAATACATCATGCCTCAGCTAAAGCAAAAAAACGCAGGGGTAAGCAATCCTTATCTCAGACAAAGCAAAAGCAAAAATAGATCTAATTAAAAGAGGTAAGGGAGGAAACTTTATCCTGCTAAAAGGCACCACTGAAAATGAGGCAATATCATTATTAAACATTTATGCACCAAGTGGTACAGCATCTACATTCCTAAAGGAGAAATTAAGGATGCTAGAGGAAAAAACAGACACCAAAACTATACTAGACTTCAATCTCCCCCTCTCTGAAACTGATAACCTCAAAATAAACAAGAAAGAAGTTGAGGAGGTAAACAGAATCTTAGAGAAGATAGATATGGTAGACCTCCGTAGAAAACTGAATGGGGATAAAAAGGAATATACCTTCTTCTCAGCAGTACATGGTA
>CM053580.1:479470224-479522432 GCA_028627135.1 Pseudochirops cupreus
TGGAGCTGTGAACTTTTACAACCATTCTGGAGAGCAATCTGGAACTATGCCCAAAGGGCTATAAATAATTGCATACCCTTTGACCCCAGTAATACCACTTCTGGGGTTGTATCCCAAAGAGATCATAGAATTGGGAGGAAGACCCATATGTACAAAAATATACATTGCAGCTCTCTTTGTGGTGGCAAAAAACTGGAAATTAAGGGGATGCCTATCAATTGGGGAATGGCTAAACAAGTTGTGGTATATGAATGTAATGGAATACTATTGTGCTATAAGAAATGAGGAGCAGAGGGACTTCATATTTACCTGGAGAGGCTTATACACACTGATGCTAAGTGAGAAAAGCAGAACCAGGAAAAACTTGTACACAATCACAGACACTTTGATAAACTGATAAACTGGACTCTTCTCAGCAACGCACAATTATAAGACAACTCTAAAAGTCTCAGGATGGAAGGAGATATCTACATTCAGAGAAAGATCTAGAAAGAACAGAGTTTAAATGGAGACTGAAGCAATCTACATGCTTCTTTTCCATGTTTGGATTTGTTTCTTTTTTCTCACTGTTCACTCCACTGGTTACAACCCTTCTATACAAGCAGACTAATGTCCAATGTGAAAGTATGTGCAGATCCTGTACTTGATTACATGCTGACATGTGAGGGGGAGGGAGGAAGAGGAAGGGGAGAAAATTTGAAACTCAAGGGATTCTGGAACTGAATCTTGTAAACTAAAAGTAAATAAACACATCAATTAAAAAAAAAAAAAGAAGTCAATGAAGGCAGAAGTAGAAGACTCTAGTATAGATTTTTTTTCCTAAGAAGTTTAGCTAAGGGGCAGCTGGGTGACACAGTGAATAGAACACCGACCCTGGAGTCAGAGGGACCTGAGTTCAAATCTGGATTTAGACACTTGACACTTAACTAGTTGTGTAACCTTGGGCAAGTCACTTAATCCCAAATGCCTTGCCTTCCCCCCTCCAAAAAAAAAAAAAGTTTAGCAAAAAATATCCTGGCAAAGGATATTTTAAGGATGGATAGACTTGGGTGTGCTTCTGGGCAGCAAGGATGGAATCAATAGAAAGAAACTGAAGATTAAAAAGAGTAGGGATAATGATAGGTGCAATCTGCTGTAGAAGATAGGCAGAGACAAGATGGGATGAAGGAGTTGACCTAGGCAAGCAGAAGGGCAACTTTATCATCAGAGCCTGGAGCAAAAGAAAGAACGGAGAATAATGTCAGAGATATCTGAGATCTGGAGGCAAGAAGTTCTTGGCAAATGGTTTAAATACTTTCAGTAATTTACATGACTGCAACATATAACCAATAAGAACTCTAATAAAGAAGAGGAATAAAGGATGAAATCAAGGAACTTCACGACAGAGAAAATGGGTTGGACATATGACAAGAGTTAGTTAACACTGGTGGATGGTCAGGGTGCTTCACTGGTATTCTTCTGATATAAAAAGGAAGCAAGGAAGTCCTGTAGTATGTTGGATGCATGCCTTTATAGCAAAATTTTGAGAGGTCATGGATATGGCAGGAATGGATGGTTCATAATCTATGTTGCTGGCAAGAACTCGAAAACTGATGAGATACAAATACATGAGTATTTTAGATATGTGCTTTTAAAAATAGGAAATAACAGCTGCAACAAGTTAAGTGAATGAGGAAATGCACAGGTTTCTTAAAAGGAAAACATTTTTCTCAAGAAATTAGTAATTATAGCAATTTAACTCATTTAACTAAGATGGAGTTTAAATTCACGAAGATAATATTTATAATATGCTACATACCTATACACATACACAGATACACAATAAACACACACACATATAAATTATAAAGTTTAGAAAAACTTACCTTTAGGTCATTTGATTTATTTTTCTACCTAGTCAGAGCAACACTTAAGTCAAAACCTTTAAGAATTTAACCTATTTTTTTTCCAAGACCTCAGGAAAAAAATCTTTCTTCTCTAGGAACTATTCAAATATTTAACTGCCACTGAAGTAATGAATTTCTTCCCTGTATCTTACCCAAATCCTTCAACTGCAATTTAAGTGTATTTTCTTTCTTTCTTTCCTGTTCTCAGTGGAGATGCAGAATATCTAGTCACTATCCCCTGGGTAAGAGTCTGTCATAATGAAGACCATTATTAAATCAAGTCCCAATCTTCTCTAGGTTGAATTGGTCCAATTTCATTAACTTTTCTTTATAAATCTTATTTTCAATCCCTTTATTCATTTTTGGCCTTATCCTGAATCTTTTCCAAGCTTTTGACATTCTTCTTCAGTTGTGAAGCTCAGAAGTAGACAGCCATAATCCTATTCTTCACTGCACTATTGTAAATGGTTCATGGTATGTTTTGTTCATTTGATATAGTTTTCCTTGATGTGAGAATTCTATAACAGAATCAGGACCAAAGGACAGCTCTACATAACACTCTGACAAAAAACTTTGGATTTACATAGCCATGCAAGTTGGGAAAGGGGTTTAATTTTTTTTTTTAAGTTAAAGTTAGAATTTATTTGGCTGTAGATTTCATTTAAATTTTTTTCCCATTAGTTTGAGAGGAAGATTACATACACATCAAATTAATTACACTATGACAGAAAATCAGACAATTATTTTAGGATCTCAATAAAGTAGCAAAGTAATTCCTAAAGCCCTGAAATAAGCTTCAGTGACAACCACAAACTTTATGTAGGGCTACATAGTAGGAAATATAATAAAAAGACTTTACAAATAGATAGAAGAGCAGGCTAGGGCTATTCTGAAAATGGTCCTTGGAAAGGATGTGGTCTGGGATAGGAGGTTATCATAAGACAGAAAAAAAAAATCAAAGGGCCTTTTCATATGCTCTGTCAATCCATAGGTTATACTCAATGATTTCCATAGATTTCCCCTTTGGCGGAGGTAAAATCAGTACATTTTTCTCCTGGGAGTGGCCAGCCCATAAGCCTGAATGCAAAAAAAAGGTAGAAGCTGCAAAATGAACCTATTAAAACCTTTGATCTTATAATTGTGAAGAAAAAAAAGTTACATTAGAAAGTTCCAAACATGCAAAACACTGTCTTACATAATGAGGCATTCCCATTAATGTTTCAGGTCCAATAACAACTCATTATTTATAAACTTTTTTTCTTGGGGTTGAGGGGAGTGAAGGGACATTTAAATTTCTGATGTATTCTTGACATTGTTCCCATAAGTAACACCGTGACTTCTGGGCCTTCCTTTCCTTTTACATTTTCTTCCCTAAACTAACCTCTCTTAAAATTAAGTTTTCTTGACTTTTGTCTTATTCTTGGAATCTTGAAGTCACTTTTTCCAAGACTATCTTCCACATTTAGATTTATACTGCTAAGCCATTATCCAAAAGAGAACAAAGAGGGAGAAAAAGGTCCTTTATATAAAACAAATGTTTATAGTAGTTCTTTTAGTGGTAGTGAAAAAATGTGGAAGTTAAGATACTGTTCAACAACTGAGGAATGGCTGAAGAAATTGTGGTATATGAATGTGATGAAATATCACTGTGCTGTAAGAAATGCAAAAATAGATGATTTTAAAAAGAGTTGGAAAAATTATATGAACTGATGCAAAGTGAGCAAAACTATTTCTACCATCAATAAAGCAAGCAGAAACAGGAGAATAATTATACAGTGACAACAACACTATAAAAACAAATAACTCTGTGAGGTTCTAAGAACTATGATCAATACAATGACCATTCACTACAAGGGATGAATGCGGGGTGAGGGATCACTCACACTCACACACACACACACACACACACACACACACACACACACACTCTCTCTCTCTCTCTCTCTCTCTCTCTCTCTCTCTCTCTGTATGCTACCACTAGGGGGATTTATTTTTTCTTGATTATGCACACTTGTTTTAAGAAATGTGCTTTCCCTCCACCCCCCTCCCCTTCCCAACTGGGTAGCAGAGAGGGGGTTGGGGGACAGAAAGAGAACAGATTTCTTCTAATTAAAAAAAACAGACTTGTGGAATGCTACAGATACCAAATATTCGGTATACTTTCAGATGAGGTCAGCATATTATTAGTTTTATTTAACTGTTTTACTTTTGTTACAAGAGACCTTTCATGAAGTGGACATAAGCTATAAATGTATGTAATGTAAAAACCAAACACACCAATAAAACTGAAACAAAAAAAGGGGAGGGGGGGCAGGGAGAAAAAGATTCATGTAGTGCCTTGCAAGTAGCGGCCCTTTCAATCTGTGTTGAACTGAATGTTTATTTATTGAAAGAAAAATGAAAACATTATCTCATAATTTGGTTAATTCAGTGGGTTAGGAGGCTGTTAATGATAACCAAATGAACCTACTGTTGATGAGTCATTTTGCAAGTCTGTAGCCAAAATGACACCTCTGCCTCAGTCTTACATGGGAGTCTCTGTGGCCACAAGGGAACTAGAAGCGTCTGGATAACTCAATACAAACTTATCACCAAAATAATTTCTATATTTAATGCATGTACTAATGGAGGTAGGTCAGAAGCATTAGCTTTTTTATAAAGAGTAATTCACATTATCAGTGTTACATAAATAAAAAAATCACTAAGTACTGTTAGATATAATTTTAAAAGTAAAGGTAAACAATTCTATTACATGATTAAATGTTGAACAGAGAAATTTGGTGATGAAAATACAATAAAAGTTATACATTAATATGATAAAGCATCAAAATTACCTAATAGTAATGATTTCCCCTGGGTTTGCCCGTATATACCAGCTACAGTTGATTCTCGAAGGATATTCAAAAGGCCATCCTGGGCTTGTGATTATCCCACTTGGTCCTCTAATTTGTTCTGGAGTCTCTCCACAAGCTGAAAAATATTGAAAACAGTCACAAATGATTACATTTTAAAATTGTACTTAAGTGACCAAAATTCATATTTTAAAAAAATCTTCAGATATCAAATTGTGTACAACAAAGAATAATCCTGAAAATCCATTTTTCAAAGAATTATAAAATTTTGGAGCCTGAAATGACAAAGATCACCTAAGTTAAGCCCTGACTGATCTCTGACATATGGCAATCAATATCTACTGTGATAGGAAATTCATGATATAACAAGGCAACCTATTCTGGAATAATTGTTAGGAAACTGTATCTTATCCTGAGATGAACTCTTCCTCCTTATAATTTCCATCTCCTAGTCCTAGTTCTCCATTTTGGAACCATTCACAGCTTCTACCTGAGATCCCTTTAAATATCTAAAACCAACAAACAATTTAATTCTCTTGTCCAGACTCAGCAGCTTTGGTTCCTTCAATTAACCATCCATGCCATGGTTTCTATTCCCTCATCATATCTGCTACCTTTCCCTGGTGTAATGGCCATGCACAAGCAGCTTCCCAAAAGAATGCTACTGTGAATGGCTTTTAAGGTTCTGATTACACAGTATAGTGAACACTCCATTTATTCCATAACAAATCAAGGCAAACATTCACAACAAATCACAATATAATATTCACAACATTGTATCTTATCACAGAAAATCACAATATAGTGTTCACAACAGCTTATCATTAGAATGGCCACACAGTTTTCACCAAAGTGGTCACAGTATTAAGAACAAAGAACAATCACCTGGTGTCCCTGAGGGGGTTTGCCTCCTTACTCAGTCATTCAGTCATCTCAAAATACAATAGTCAGTCTTCTATTCGTGGGGCAATCATAGGTTAACTTAGTCAGTCACTTATCTAGCAATCAATCAGTCACTAAGTATGGTTAATCACTAAATACAATCATTAGAAAATTACACAAACCCTCCACCCCTCAGGTCTCTAGTAAACTTCAATTTCATCAGGCATTCAATATCCAAGGAGAGGCCTTTTCTTCATCTTGACTCAGGGTGGTTTCTCAGATTCCCTGGATCCCTTCCATGGTCCCAGCTCCTACCTGAATCCACCAAACAGTTACCTGGATTCAGAGGCAGACAGCTCCAAGGTCCTTGTCCAGTCCTCCCGGCAGTTTCTGCTACACGCTGAAGTTCAGAGGGTCCAGCACATCTTAAAACATTCAAAATTTCTGTTCCCGGGAACTCAAGGATCAACTAAAGCCACAAACAAACATGCTTCTTCAGTCCTCCAGCAGTTTGGCTGGCTCTAGGACCCAGAAGAAATCTCAGCCTTCTTGGCACCAACTTCAGCTTTCAAGATTCTGGTCTCAAGAAAACTCCAAGTCAGTTCTCAGTCCAGCAAGTAGCAGCCCAGCTTCCAGATGCTGGGAAAATTCTGCTTCTTCTACCAGGAACCCACCAGGAGGAAAATTCTAATACTGACTGTCTCTCTCTGGGGCTCTTCTTATATACACACAAAGCACTGACTTCCTGTTTCAGCCAAACCCTTCCTGTTATGTCAGCAACAGGAGACAGAGTTCATACCCTCTGCCTCTTAGCCACAAAAGTTTGACTAGGTACTAAGGGCTAAGTACCTGCTTATTTGACGTAACAAAAAGGGGTCTTCGAATTTAAATTAATTACCATTACACCTGGCCAAGGCTCAGTTTGTTAATAACCCTCCTAAAATGTGGGACCAAGAACAGAACACAGTATTTAAGATGTAGTTTCCAGTATTACAGAATATAGTTGAGTTTATCACTTCCCTTATTCTGGGCACATCTTTATTAATGCAAACTAATACTGCATTAATCTTTTTTTGACAGATACATAACAATGGCGATTATTATTATGCATAACAAATACAGAGAAGCAAGGAAAAACTTAAACTGATGTAAAGTATAAACATGAGCAGGAAAACAATATACACACCTACTACAATACAAATTGAAAGAACCACCAAAACAAAGAGGAACCAAAAGCTTTGAAATTACAAATAATCTTTGCACCAAGGAAGACACTTAGAAGATACTTCTTTTCTGTTAGGGAAACGGAATGATTTCAAGCTGAATGATCCACTCACTTCTGATACATACATACCTCTATATATACATATATGTGTGTGTGTGTGTGTGTATATACATATATATATATATACACACATATATATACACATATATATATACACACATATATATACACATATATATATACACACACATATATATACACATATACACACACACATACACATATACATACATATATATATATATAGAAAGTATGTATGTGAGTATGTGTAGGTATATATTTATGCAGATGTATATATGTGTATACACATACACACATATTGCAGGAACTTTTCAAATACCTCTCTTTTGTCAGATACCCATCTTTCTTTTTTTTCATTCATGATTACCTTCAGGTTTACAGAGCATGCCATTTTGGGGTTACAAAGTCACAAATGATGATCAGTTGTAGCAGGAGCGAGAATTATTTGCAGCTATAGTGGACAAAAGGGTATAATTTCTTTCCATAGTACCAAAAGGATCTCACCCTTACAAAGTACTCTCATGTATTCATAACAGAAAGCATGAAAACATTATGTGAGGATCTGATTTAATGAACCATGTAATTGTCACAAGGAAATCACATCACCCTTAACATAACACATATACCACTTGAATTTCTCCTCGTATTTTCCCAAAACATTTTCAATAGTATTATTATATTAATTTCTATGATCTATCACAAAAACTTAATAAAACTACATATTTATGATTCAACTATCTCTTCCTTTTTCCTTCATTATTATCTCCCACGAGGAACAACAAAAGGTTTTAAGTAGAAGGGATTTTATAAGTCATTTAATAAATTTAAATTTATTTTAAATTAAATTTAAATTTCCTTATTTAATAGATGAGGAAACTGAAAGGTGGAGAGATGAAATTACATACCCAAGATAACAAAAATATCAAATAATGGCAGGATTCAAATGGAGACCCCCTGACTACAAATCCTGTTATCTCCTTGGGCTTTAGCTTCATCTATAAAATGAGTTAGACTAAATGGGCTGTGATATACCTTTGAGCTCTAGATCTGTGAGTTTATGAATTAATTTTTTTTAAACATAGCAGAACAACCAAAATTTGTCCTTTGTGGTTTAAATAAGGTAGAGAAATTGCTAACTTCTACACATTGGTTTTGAGGAAAATTCTAAGAAAAATAGGAATTTATCAGGTGTTGATCTAAAAAAAAACCCATTCTACAACATGAAATTTTGGGTCCTAATTTCTTGGAAGCCCTATAGGTGGCACTCTGTATTAAGAAATAAAAATACTACTTTTTTTTGTAGAAGCCCAGAAGCACATAGTATGAATATTTTGTTTCTATATTACTGTACAAGGGTAAGATACAATGGAAAGTGGGGATGTCGTTAATGCTGAGTCACTTTTTTTCTTACCTGAATCATCTATAAACTACATTTTCCAAAATAAGTGTTTTTACAGCTGCACTTTAAAATGCCATGGATTCAAGTTTCAAGATAAGAATTGCAATGCTCTGAAGTTTTTCTTTTATAACTTGTGAATATATAAATTAACTTAATTTTGCTTATTTGTAACATGACTCAATCCAGAATTTGGTTTTAGACAAAGATTTTTAGTTAACAAATTAGCATATACACAACAGACATCATACAGAGTTAATACAAATATAATGATGGTGTGTGTAACAACACACTACATTCTTTATGTATCTTAGAAAGAAATGGAGAATATTAATTCAAAAATCAAAGAAGCCAAGCGTAACAATAAAAATCATTTAACCTTTTTTCCAGAGGGTGGGGAAGAGTTGGACCTACTTACCTATATCCATTTAATTAATTAACTATATTAATGATCCTCATGAATTGAGATTAGTGAAATTTTAAGAAAATACACAGTTTTATTTAACTGGAAGGAGTATATTTTGAGTTACATGCAAGTATATGACTATGGATATCTATCTAAAAATATGTCTCACTTTTATAAATATACTACTTTCTACCAGAAGCCATCTAGTTCAACTCCTTCATTTCATAGATGAGGAAACAGAGTTCAAGTGACTTATCCAGGTCACACAGGTAGAAAAAGTCAGACCTAGGTTCTGAATCCAGTTGCCCTGACTCCAAAATCAGTGTTCTTTCTATTGTACCATGCTGCCATGGTTTAGGGGAGAAGTTTGCTCAATGGTATTTGCCACTTCCATGAAGAATGTCCAATACAGAGTCCAAATGGAAAGGGATTCCCCATAAGTGGTATATTCCTCCAGATGCTATTTGCAGATGGCATTACCTTGACTGTATCAAGAACAAAAATACTACCAAGTCCTGAAATTTATAACTACTCAAAAGATTTTAGCCTGACAATTTACACAAGAAGAATTAAGCCAATGAAGAATGCGTATTGTCCTGAATAGATCATGTAATTGGGTGTAAAGTCCCTTGAGCTGATCTATCGTACATATTTATCTTATTGGACTGACAATATGCTGGACCCAGAAACAAATAAAAGGGATGAGGTTGAAATGTATTTGGGAAACTTCAAAGAGCTTTCCATGATCATTAGTTTGTACCTAAAACAGAAAGCCTTATTTTTAACACCAATAATTTTATGGGGCGAATCAGCATAACAAAGGGATAGACTGATGAATGTGCATTCAGGAAATTCTGCTTCAGATGCTTACTATCTATATGATCAAAGGCAAGTCACTCAACTTCAAGGCAAGCAATTCTTTATGACAAGAAGTTATTGACGGGTTGTAATCAACTTTGGTGAAGAAATTCACATATTGGGATTTCCCAAACCCAATGAAAATCCATGAGGTGTTATACTGATGTAATACAACCTACTGCCATAGGACATAAAATACCAAATATCTGAAAAAAATCCAAATTGCAGGATACCCAAAGAGTAATGAAAAGACACACAATGTTTGCAAATTATCAATGACACAGTACGTGTAAGGAGTTGTGAAAATGACATCAAAAAAACTTTAACCTGGAAAAGAACTGAAGCCAATGACAAACAAAGGATAGAAAGCATACTACACTGGTACCTACGGGTAAGCTCCAGAATGTTAAGTGGGCCTATGGATGATTTACAGTGGGATACAGGCCAAAGTCTCACTGAATAAAAAGACATAGATGGATTGTACAGGACACCTTCAGTGAAGATCAGTGAGAACACAGATCCAATAAAGTATTCAGTGAAAAGGCATACTAATTTTGCCTACTTAAAACTTCAAGGGTAGATCTTCTAGTTCTAATATTCTGAGATTTGTTTATAAAGATGGTGTTTACTTTCAGGCAGTATTACTAGAGATTTGGCTTTCCAAATTGAAAGGTTTCAATCTTCATAATAGCCTCTGCATCTTCTTTATCATTTTATTTGCCCTTGGGCTTTGCATCCAATAAGTACTCAATATTTAGTGGTGCAATAAGATTTAGATCTTCCTATGTCCTGCTATTTGGCTGGAACTTTTTTGACTAAAAATGCATACAATGGGAGCTCTAAAGCTGTTAACACCTTTTACAGGGATTGCTATACATAGATCTTTGGTATAATCAACACATTTTTCAAATGCTTTTATTAAGTACATTTATACATCACTTTATGTTTTACATACATTATTTTGGTCTCTGGATAATTCTGCAAAGTAGTATAATCTAACAACCTTCTGAGGTAGACATTAAATTTTATAAATGAAGAAACAATAGCTCAAAGAGGTACCAGGACTGGTTCAAGGTTACATAGCTAATAACTAATAGAAGCAAAGTTTTAACCCAGGCTGTTTGATTCTAACCCTAGGTAACTTTTTGCCATATAAGTATTCATTATTATTAGGTCATATAGAAACTTATTTTGGTTTGTGAGCATCATATTCACAACAAAGTGGGATATTATCTTAGATAAAAGAATGTACATTATAAAAATGCAGCATTTAACATATGTCTGAACAAAGCCTTTGATAGAACCATTAAGCTTTACATTTATATACTTTGCATTGTATACATGATGAATGGAATTAAAATATGACAGTAAATGGAGAATGGAAAGAAAAGTCTTACTTAAAGGGGATGAGAAAGAAAATGATAAGTGACAAAGTAAAAAAAAAGAAAGAAAAAAGAGAAAATAAAAACAAAGGGATACATATGGTGGAAAAGTAGGAGCTGTTATTAGAAACTGCTACCAGTTATTCAGCATCAATGCCTACAATAATGCAAAGATGGTGATGTCTACGTTATCTCCTCCCTCTTTAAATCTTAAATATTTTTTTTCTAGTTGTTTGATATGTGTTTAAGAAGTTTTGTCAGGACTTTGGGCAAGTCACTTAACCCCAATGGCCCTCTGAAAAGCCAAAAAAAAAAAAAGTTGTTTTATCAGGATTATAAAGTATGGGGGGCAGAAAGAGATACAGAGAGTTAAAGGGAAAATCTCACAGCAGAACAGTTCTGCTATGCTTTCCAGCTAGTGTGCAGTTTTCATTTTGATAGCAAACTGGCAAGTGAGAATTGCTTTGTAAATAACACACAATGTGATACATTTTAGGATTGAAGAATGACTATTAGGTGACTAAGAAAGAAAACAAAATAAAATCCATAAACCCTATGCAGGCTATAACTACCAGGGATGGAAACAGCTTTGTTATATAGTGCCCATCACTGTCACAAGCAATGGTTTTAGATGGTAAGGATCCTTTAAGACACTACTCCGGGGGTAGAAGAAGGGCTTTAAGAATCTCTATCACGCCCAAACTACTCAGGGGGCTGGGAAAATTCCAAGCAGAAAATTGGGGTCAGTTTGTACTCAGTGATGTAAACTGTGATGTTTACACAAACATATGCAATTAAATACAATATTTTTAAAGTGTTTTGAAGTCCTATATAAATGTTAGGTATTATTATCATTACAGAATGTGATTCAAGAAGTACTATAAGATCAGTGCGCTCAAAATTCTTCTCATCAGTATGAAAAAAAAAAAGAATGGTAACAGAAGAAATTTTGGGCCCTGAGGAAGTATCTCTTCTTGAATCCCATCAAAATACAGGTTTGTTTTTTTATCTGAGAATGGTAACACATTAAGTCATTTGCAAGAGTACACATTTAAGATGACTAGACTTGGAGCTGTAATTTGTATAGTGAAACAGTCAAGATTAAACCCATATGTAATTCAATATTCAATAAATCCCAAACCATAAATCCTATAGAAGTTAGTCAACAAGCATTTGTTAAATGCTTACTATGTCACAGTCACTGTACTAAGTGCAAGAAATACAGTTAGAAAAGCAATATAATCCCTAGGGGAGAAAACACATACAGGAGGTTTCAGGGGCAAGTTATAATAAAAGTAATTCCTAGGGCACAGTGGCAAAGCAGGTAGCAACATACCTTTTGAAATATATCATCTCAGAGCCAAGGACTTTGATGGCAAGAACTCTTTTCTCGATCCTCAAAAACTGTAACTACTGAATTCTGATTTGGACGTGCTGAGTTTAAGATGTCTACTTTGTAACGTCTGAAAGG
This sequence comes from Pseudochirops cupreus, assembly GCA_028627135.1. Classification (NCBI taxonomy): domain Eukaryota; kingdom Metazoa; phylum Chordata; class Mammalia; order Diprotodontia; family Pseudocheiridae; genus Pseudochirops; species Pseudochirops cupreus. Next base: position 479,482,664 of record CM053580.1, read on the forward strand.
CACGTCAGCGATCCACCCAATAAACTCCCCTACTCCAATCACTCCCTACGGCATCCAGGATAAAATACAAAATCCTGCGTCCCATTAAAAGCCCTTCATAACCTAGCTCCATCCTACCTTTCCAAACTTGTTACACTGCACTCCCTGATGGCATACTCTTCGATCCAGTGACACTGGCATCCTTACTGTTGCAGGAACAAGACACTCTATTTCTCTGCTCCAGAAATTTTCTCTAGCTGCCCCACATGACTGGAATGTTCTGCCTCAACTCTGCTGACTGATTTCCCTGGATTCCTTTCAGTGCCAACTAAAATCTTATGTTTTACAGGAAGCCTTTCCTAACCTATCTTAATTCTAATGCTTTCTTTCTGTTATTTCCTATTTATCCTGTAGCTTGTTCTCTCAATATATGTGGTTGTAGTATACTGCAAGCTTCTTGAGGGCAAGGATTGTCTTTTGCCTTTTTTTCTTGTATCCCCCATGTTTAACGAGGCCTGGCACATAGTAGCCACTTTAAAAAATGTCTATTGAGTGATGTCACTGAGCAAAAGTATAAATCGATTTGGTATGAAGAAGAAAAGTATATTTAATGTTCAAAGAGCAGAGGACTTTACCCAGGATCTTAGATTTAGATCTGCAAAAGAGTTTATAGGTCATCTAGGTCAAATCCTTCATTTTGCAGATGAGAAAACTGAGTTTTAGAGACATGCTCTATTTGTCCTGGGTTAGAAGGCACTAAGTTACAGAGCTAGAATATGAACCCATATGAACCCAAGTCCCCTGATTCCACTATACCATACTTCAAAAAACAAAACATAAATATTTTCCCAGAAATATTATATGGTTAGGCATTTTGGAATGCCACCTCCTTTGAGGAATCAAGAGATGTAGGTGATCCAAAGAGTAATGGAGAGGTGTATGAGGGGTAGAAGTAAGTAGTTAGCAGCATATTTCTAATTATGACCAACACAAGAATTGGTATAAGATAAATACGGTGTTGTACAAATATGTAATTTGGTCATTTAGTCACCTTGCCCTCCCAACTTAGCGCACATTGAACTGAGTAGATAAATTCTGAGGCACAAAAAGTTAAGTGACTTATCCAGTAAATATCAGGGGCAAGATTTGAATTTAAGTCTTCCTAACTTCAAGTCTGCTACTCTCATTTGCTATATCATACTGTGTTTTGTACAGTATCTCCTCTAGAAAATGTATGATCCACAATGATCAAATGGTCAGCAAGGATAACAGATAGTCAGACAGCCCAAGTATTACACTGCTAACTAACCATAAAGTATAAAAAAAGACCTAAAGTAGAAGTCATTAAAATTTTTTTTGTGTCTTATGGACCCCTTTTGCAGTCTAATGAAGGCTATGTATTCTTTCTCAGAATGTTTTAAATGCACAAAATAAATAGGATTACAAAGGAAACTAGGTATCTTGAAATAGTTATAAAAAATAGTTAAGTAAACAAATTCATAGATGCCAGGCTAAGAATTCCTGATTAAAGGAAGACCTCCAGCAAACTAGGGAGATACTTTGTGGAGAACATACTGAATAAACAGCTATATAAAGCACTGATCAAGTACATACTAAATGCCAAGCACCACACCAAGAAAACGAACACAAGCCAAGAAAGGCCAAATGAAGGGCCCCACCGCCAGCAATCATCTTGCTAAATTTTTCAGGACTCTCATCTCTTAGGATTTTCCACTGGGAAGACCCTCGGGCTCAGTGGCCTCTCCCTAATCGGACGGCTCCTCCTCGAGCCTTGGTTGGCCACGTTTCAGCCTTCCCCCGCCGTGCCTGGCCCCCTCCCACGGTGCCGCCGCGTCAGAGCCTTCCGCTCCTCTCCCCCCTCTCAGTTTCCTTTTCTGTGCTGTCTTCCCTGTCAGAAGGAAAGACCCTTGAGAGAGGAAATTGTCTTTCTATTTGTATTCGGATTCTAGCTCAGGAGGAAGAGAATATACATTTATAAAGCACCTATCATGTGCCAGGCGCTGTCCTATGTGCTTTTAAGAAATATTATCTCATTACATCTTCACAAAAAACATGAGGCAGGTGCTATTATGGTCCTTATTTTACAGCTGAGGACACTGAGGCAGGGGTTAAGTGACTTGCCCAGGGTCACACAGCTAGTCTGAACTCAAGTCTTACTGTCTCCAGGCCCAGTGCTCCATGCACTGTGCCACCAGTCGCCTCTCAGCATTTAGCACAGTGCCTGGCACACTGTAAGCGCTTAATAAACTCTTGCTGACTGACCTTCAGTTTCCTTGGCAGGATTATTGTCCATGTCTTACCTACTGAGATGTTTTCTAGGCCCTCCTTTCTCTATTCTTTTGTTCCCCTCTAAATTTTCTCAGTAATATCATTAGCTTCTATGGATTCAGCTATCACAGCTATACATAGATGACTCCTAAACACAAAAATTATACCTCCATCTCTCTCTTAAGCTCCTGCTCTGCTCCACCAACTGGTATCTTTACCCAGATGAATGAGAGACAACTCAAAACTTAGCACATCAAAAACATAACTCACTATCTTTCCTCCCAAAGCTATCCTATTTGACCTTCCCTATTTCTGTCAAAGATATCATCATTCTTTTAGCTATCCAGGCTCACAAACTCAGTTTTCTTTAACCTTTCATGCTCATTCCACATATCTAATCATTTGCTAAGTTTTGTCAATTCTTCCTTCACATCTCTTTTAAGTATCCCTTTTTCTTCATGAGGCACCAACATCTTTCAAGCTCTCATCACCTCTTGCCTAAACTACTATAAAAGGCTTCTAACTGTTCCCCTTACTTCCCAGTCTCTCACATCTCCAAAGCAACTTCCACATAACTGTCAAATTGATATTCCTAAAGCACAGGTCTGATCATGTCACTCTCTGGATCAAGAAACTTTAGCATCTCCCTGTCTGCAGTAACAGTATACATGTGTCTGTCTAGCATTAGAGATCTGCACTATCTGGTTCCAATCTAATTTTCTAGACCAACTTCATATTATTTATTCTCCAGTCTGCTACTTTCCAGCAAAATATCTTACTGATACACCCAATACATAACATTCCGTCTTCTTCCTTTGTGCCTTTGCACTGGTTATTTGTTCTCCTCCACTTTGACCTCTTAAGACTCCCTAGTTTCTTCAAATCTCAACTTATGTGACACTCCTACAAGTCTTTTCCTTATCTTCCTACTTCCTAAATGTTTGCCCTTTCCCTACAATTATATGCATTTTGTATTACTCATGTGTATTCGTGTAGTTTTCTAGCGAAAATCTAATTTCTTTGATGTCAGGGAAATGAAATGAAATCATTTTGGTCTTTGTGACTCTGGTACTTAGCTCAGTGAGTCACAAATAGTAGGTGTTTAATAAGTACTTTACTGAATCAGATGGTAGGTCAAGATGGGTGGAGATAGGCTGTGTAGCATATTAGCAATTATGATTTTCATACAAGAAACTGAATAAAGGATATCAAGAACATATGACTAGAAAAAGAGATAGGTTAGCAACAAAAGAAGAATGAAGAGAAAAAAAGACGGATACATTTGAGTGCTATACTATAACCATTCAAATTATTAAAAGAAAAAGAGGAAACTTGTAAAATGTTAAACAGATTCACCATAGTAGATTTATAGTGGATTTAAAGCTTGCTTATTAAAAATGGACGGAATGAGAAGTCTGTGAGGGTGGATGGGGAATAAACAAATCAATGAAATCACAGTTCTATCAAATAAAGTATCCTTGAAACATTTTTATGATATTTTTAAGAGGCTAAAAAATGGACTCCTTTGTAAAAAGTGTTTTTGTCACTCTCTTCCTAGTAATCTCACTGTTGTCTCCTCGTAAAACATATAGAATTTGAAAGGAACCATTTAAATGTTAAGCATAAAGTAGAACAGGGTAAGAAATCTGAGTTTAGATTTCCCCAATTCTTTGGACTGTTTCCATGGATCATACCCACTCCCACCCCACCTTCTGACCTTGTTTGATCTCTCAAGACTCAGACACCTCCGTGGAAAGCAGGCCATTTGTAAGCAGATTATTCACTGTTTATCTTTATCGACATGAATACTTCTCTCCTTTAGCACATATAAATCAAAAGTTGACTACAAGATTTTTCAAGCACTAGAGCTTCTTCTTCTTTGTTATAAGATCAATGATGCACAGAAAGAAAAAAAATTATTTGAGAGCCACATGAAAATAAAAAGTTAAACTAAGTTCATTAGATATACACAATGTTAGATTTGTCCCATTTTAAAACTAAAAAACCTGAAACATGAAAATTTACTTAATAAATACAATAAACATTTGAGAATATATTTTAATTTATAATATGGTGAGTTAAAATGTCAGAGGAAAGGGAAAGCAAGATAGGCAGAGGAAGAAATGGGAAGAGAAAATATCTTCAGTCAAAAACAGAAGAGGGTAGAGACCAGCAGGATTTCAACAATGAGTGTCCAGTAGAAGTCACAGACAACATAGAATCTTAACAGAATCTATTTTTATTTATTTATTTTTTTAGTCTGCTTGTTTTTTTGGGGGGGGTGGGGTAGGGCAATTGGGGTTAAGTGACTTGCCTGAGGTCACATGGCTAGTTTTTGTTAAGTGCCTGAGGCCACATTTGAACTCAGGTTCTCCTGACTCCAGGGCCAGTGCTCTATTCACTGTGCCACCTAGCCACCCCTCTTAACAGAATTTAAAGCAAGGGAGTCTTAGAAATTCTTTAGTCCAACACACCCATTCTGCAGATGAGGAAAAAAGTGAATAGAGATAGAGTGATTACAAGGTTACACAGGAAGTATTACAGCAAGGATTTGAATCTGGTTCTTCTGGATCATTTACCCTTTCACTACTTCCCCAAGGCAACTGTCCTCATAAATACAGAGACTGTGTCATGCTTATGTTTTTGTCATTGCCAATCAAAAAGTATTCATGTGCTAAGCAAAAATTCTCTTATTATGGAGAAAGCGAAGTGGATGGAGGAAAAGACCTCCAGACTTTCCAGAATATCAGGGAAGAAAAAAATGCCCAGTACTATGGGAAAAAAAGACTCAAAAGTAAGACAAGGACTATAGAGGCTTTTAAGGACATTTATGGTAGAACATAAAAGTCAAGAGCTTATGAGGTGGAAGAATGCGATGTAAGAGAAAAGATGAAGAACTCTGAGTGTATGGAGATATAATCAAATCAATCAACAAGCAATTACTGGGGACTTATTTTGTGGCAGGCACTGTAATTGACACTAGAGATGCAAAAACATAAGTGAAGCAATCACTGACCTCAAGGTGCTTCCATAATAATAAGGGAAGGCAATATGTAACTATTTAAGTACATACATAATTTTACACACATACACACACACACACACACACACACACACACACTCTCTCTCTCTCTCTCTCTCTCTCTCTCTCTCTCTCTCTCTCTCTCTCTTACTCTCTCAGAAGGAAAGGACTCACAATGGGGAGGATCAGGAAGGACACAAAAGATGGCATTTAAGTGGAGACATGAAAGAAACCATGTATTCTAGGACGGGGGGAGTACATTCCATACAAGTGAGAGACAATCACTGCAAAAGCACTGAGACAGAGTGTATTGGTTGAAGGCAGGAGGGAACAAGTAAAGACTGAAGATTGGGTGGTACAGGGTGTGGGGAGATTTACTGAGGAATCTCCTAGAGAAGACAGAATGTGATGGAGCATGCATGTAGAAGGGCTGGTCATTGAGTGGAAAAGAACTAACTACCTCTTCACCAAAGCCTGAAATAAAGGAGGAAATGATGGGGTGTGGTGTCAAGGAGCTAGATGAAGAGAACAGGAGGAACATAGGAAATTCTTGGTAGGTAACACTGATCTTTCTGGTCACATATAGGAGAGGCTTAGGAAAGAAGGTGGCAAGAGGGAGTCCTTTTAAAGGTCTGAAGAGAAAAAAGGGAGGAATGGAACAGCCTTTGTAGAGCATGGGAGAGAGAATCAATTAAAGAGAAGTAAAAGGATTACCTTAGTGCAGTGAGGGTCTAGTTGAGATTATATAACAAAATTTTGAAGTTCTAATTAGCACAGTTCCAAGACATCTAGTTCCATTCAGTAGTAGTAATGGACGTAAATGGTATAAGAGTAGCAATGGCAGTGGAGAATGGAAAGGGAGGTTCAAGAGCTATCAAGAAGGCAGAACTTACAAGACATGGAAACTGACCTGATTTGGGGGTGTAAGAGAATTATTATTAAAGTTTCAAGCCTTGGGAGTTCTAGTGTCATCAATGGAAATAGGGAAAATGGAAGGAGGTGTAATGGTTATGGGAATATGAAGGCCTTCCCTGCCCCCTAATAGGCTGAATGCAATCACATGGCGCCTGTGGGGGGAGAATTTTGCTGAAGGGTGGAGCAGAGTCTACAGGAAACCAGGAGTCAGAGCATTTAGAGACTGGAGGCAGGAGAGGATGCACACAAAGGAGACAGTGCAGCTTGTGAGTAAATGTTGGTTTGTGGGAAGGCTAAAGGATGCTGTGGCTCTCTGTGCGGTTATGGCTTATTAACTTCTTTGCTACTATGACGGAACAGACTTACTGGTTTGGGGATCTGGCTTTCTGATGTCTGAATAAATGTTTTGCTTCTGTCTTCTATATGGAGAGGCTGTTATAGTTAGTGATTGAGCATATTTACAGTGGCCACAGGTGCTGTGAATATTGCATTGGCACTATAGGAGGCTGATTATTTTTTTGAGCAGGAAAGATGTGTTCAGTATATACACACACAGACATACACATGCATACCTATGTGTGTATGTATACACATACATACACATTATATACACATATATACACACATACATATAGCGAAATCTAGTGAAGTAAAATTTCCCCAGGCAGCCAATTCAACTTTGGGTAGTTCTAATCATTAGATTTTCCTTATGTAGAGTTGACTATGGGGACAACAAATGTGCCTCCACAAAATGTGCCTTTCAGACATATAATCATTCTTTGTTATCACAGCATTTCAAATACTTAAAGACAGCCATCTAACATGTCCCTTGCAAAATTTTCTCTAGGCTAAACTTTTTAAATTATTTTAACCTGTATATATATATCACAGAGAACAATTTCACAGCCCTTTACCATTCTGGGAAACCTATTCTGGGTGCTCTCCACCTTATCTTTCTTCCTAAAATGTGGCACTCAGAATACAATGCTACAAATGCTGTCTAATCAGGACTGAGTATAATGGGATTATCATCTACCCAATCCTGAACATTATTCTCTCTATACAATCTAAAATTATAGTAAGTTTTTTTGACTGCCATATTAGACTGACTCGTTAAGTGTGCAGGTAACTAAAATCACAAGTTTTTTTTCATACACTGATATTTAAATGAAGCTATTTTTGAAATTATAGAGTAAGAATTTTTATTTACCTTTTAAAAATTTCATTATAACATTGAGGGAGACAGACAGACAGACAAACCTACAACCAGAAGGTACCTCAGAGGCCATGTAGTCCAATCCTCTCATTTTACACATTGAGGAAAATGAAGCCCAAAGCCACTTAGTGACTTATCCAAAGTCACAAAGGCAGCAGCATTAAAATTTGGTGTTTTTTTTAGTTTCATTTTAAATTGAAAATCACTCCTCTATGGCAAACAAACAAAATTTTAAAAAGCAGTTATTAGAGCTATTTTAAAAACTGATAACAAAACCCATATGGCAGGTCTAGGTAGCAGGGATATGATATGGAAAGGAAACAGAATATAGTGAGATACATTTTGACATGATTTAGAGGCATTTCACTAACAAAAAAATATACAACAGGATATACTCCTGCACCGTTTAGAAATACTGCAACTTGGGGCAGCTAGATGGAGCAGTGACTAGAGTACCAGCCCTGGAGTCAGGAGGACCTGAGTTCAAATCTGGCCTGAGACACTTAACACAAAACTAGCCATGTGACCTTGGGCAAGTCACTTAACCCCAACTGCCCTACCTTCCCCTCTCCAAAAAGCAAAATTAAAAAAAAAAAGAAATACAGCAACTCAAGAAGTTTCACAATCCTGTAAAGGCTATTGCAAAGGGCTGGATTCGGATTAAGTTTTTCATCACTTGATTTGAGAGATTATTTCCTCATTCTAGAGGAATACTGTTTCCTAGGTTCTCACAGGAGTAGAGGTGGGGGCAAGGGCAACCGATCTTCAGTAATATCTACATACCATATGGTCCTCACTAATGTTGTAGAATGGGTAGTTACCCACCACAGGACTTGGTGGGATATTGTCCTTCCATTATTCAATGTGTTGGCTAACTGTCTAGCTTTTTGCCATCTGCAAATGTTACACCATCTATGTATTTATTTAAGTCATTAACAAAAATATTAAATGGAACTTTGTATATGAAGTGCCAGATGCTAAAATCTAAGTAAATAATATCTATAGGAATGCTCTGATCTACCAGTCAGGTAACCCTGTCAGAAAACTGAAAAGTCACTGCTCTGGCATGACTTGTTTTTGATGAAGGCACAGTTTCTTTGAAGGTCCACCTCAAGTGCTACATTCTTTTGACAACCCTTTCTAAACGCTATCCTACTCTGCCTCCCCCCCCAAAAAAAATTATCTTGCACCTATAATTCTATCTTTTCAGTCTTCTTATGTTTTACCGTCTTCCACTTACACTACAGACCAGCACTACCTGCCTTCTTGCCTTCCAGGACATGCTACCTCCCCTCCCAAATCTATACCTTTTTTCTTAGGTTCCTTGGCTTCCAGACTGGCCTCAAATTCCACCACCTGCATGAATCCAACCTGCACCCTAACAAGACAAACTCCACTCTCGTTTCTCATTTCCACTGTATATATCTTGTATGTACATAGTTATGGCCATGTTTTCTCCCCCTTCAAAATGTGAGCTCCCTGAAAAATGGGAGCATGAATTTGCCTTTCTCTGTATCCCAGCCTTTAGCACAGTACCTGGGCACATATTAACTGTTTAATAAGTATTTACTAATTAAATAGAGGAGAAACCAATGGATAATAAGAATTTGCCTTTAGACCAACTTTATATTCAGTTATTCACTTTCCAATTAGGCCTATCTAATCTGAGGTCTTAGATTGGCAACAGTGATGATAATACCATCTGTACACCTAACTTTCTCATCTAAGACCTAAGCATTGCTTTCTTCAATAGTCAGGGGAAGCTGAGCCCTTGGAATGGCCAATAACTCCATGGGAAAAGGGGAGTATATGTCAGATACGAACTCTGGAAGACAGCTCTTTCTGGCAGTGGTAATGGGGAATAACAACAACCAACAAAACAGAAGTTGTTGTCCTGGGGGACCATTCATTTCTGAGGCAAATCACAGAATTCATCCTGATTTTATTATTACTAGCAGTCATACTACTCAAGCAATGGTACTGGCTGGTTGAATGTGCTTCCCTTATACTCTATAATGTCCCTGTTCCCTTGAATCAAAAATCTTTTTTTTACATACACTTTATTTATCCAGTTGAAAGATCATTTCAAAATTGATTTAAACAATATTTTGTAATGTTTAATTTAATTGGAGGATATTCATTGATGCTCCACAATATTTTACTTCAGCACTGCTTCTATGAGGTACCCTGACTTTTTTCTAGAACATCAGCAATTACTGACCTATGTCTGCTTTACTATTCATATAAATATTTATGAGAAAAATCTACATATACATTGAAGGAATTTTTAGTGAAGATATGAGAAGGGACCAGGCAAGATTTCACAAATGACATTCTGTATGACACCATACCTGGGCCATCATACAACTGAATGAAACATGTAATTGTCATTGTCATGAAAGAGATCCAAAACAAAGTCCAAAAATAATAATATTAAATAATGATAATAATGATGATGATGGTTAATTAAGCACTACTAAGGTTTAGAGAGCACTTTACACTTATTCTCATTTTATCCTCACAATAACCATGGGAAGTGGGTACTATTAGCATCCCCATTTTACAGATGAGCAGACTGAGGCAGATTAAGTTTAAATGATTTGCTCAGGGTTATATAGATACTAGTCTGATTTAAACTCAGTCTTTCTGATTCTAGTCCTACTGACTTGTCCATTATGCCACCTAGCTACCTGCAGCTGAAAAGGAATTTCCTACAGAAGACATTTTTACACTGAGTGAAATTTTATTTATTTATATTACATTTTTATCATCTCTAAGGCTTTTAATTATTATGATTTTGAATCCTAGTTCTGTCACTTATTATTGGTTAAATTACCTTGGTTAAATTATTTAATCCCTTCAGGCTTCAGCTTTCTCATCTGTAAAATGAAAAAGTTGGAGTAGACGATTTCTAAGGTCTCTTCAAGCTCTAAATCTATGATCCTGTGATCTTAAGTATTGAATACAAAATTTATCTAACTAAAATCAAGCAGGATAAATCTCATTAAAAAAACTGCAAAAGATATCATTTTTCATCATAATAGAATTTTTTTTTATAAACACAAAGAAGCCAAGGGCTGAAGTTTTGAAAGAAGTGAAGTCTCCAGTTCCCTCCTTTCCTCTTTATAATTCTACAAGCCAATATCAATAACTAGCAGTTTTAAGGCAGGTTGAAAACCAAACACTTGATAATAGTTACAATTTGATTTTTATTCTTTTCAATAAACACTCAGATGACATATATAAATATCTATGCATATATGTATTAATGAATTAATGAACTGGTTAGGAAAATTGCAAAGTTCTCCAGTAGGTCAAAACAGCCAAGTTTTTCTTAGACATGGGGAAAAATAGGGAAGATTTTTATTCCTTTTGTATTAATCAGTAAAAGATAAATTACTCTCACTTAAGCAAAATTAGAAATCGACAAATTTATCTGAATTCCAATGAGATATTCTCACTACAGAGTAGAAATCCATTAATATTTTTGCTTCATAGAACAATTATTCTTAATTATGGAGAATAGGCAATTAAAAATGTGGAAGTGGTCTGAAGGTAAATAAGTATAGGAAGGTATTTACATACCATATTTTAAGTGTATCATAAAAATAAAAAAAAACCTGCAACATTTACTTTTCACCAACATGTGTGCAAATTAGTGAACATGCATATGTACGTACACACACACACACACACACACACACACACACTCGTTCCAATTTTCTGGTTATATTAAATTGTTGAGTTTATTATGACCATCAGCCAAGCAAGAAACGCTAAACATAGAAGCTTATCTCCACTGTGCTACTTGAAATTTTAATAACTACCCCCCAAAAAGAGGGGAAATTTTGGAAACAACCAAAATTTGGAAACAAACAAAATGTTCAAAAACATTTTCTTGAACTCTAGGTACGTACACATATGAATTAAATAACAGTATCTTTACACCAATGAAGGTATAATTGACTATTTTCTATTAAGAACCTTTACTAAAACTTTTTAAAAATTGTTTCAATAATTAAATATGCTAATTTTATTAACTGACTAAGAAGAACTTTAAAGGTACAAAAACAAGCAGTGGTGTGTGAATCTATAGAGGTAATTAGGTGGCAGTGTATAGAACAAAGGGCTTAGAGTCAGGAAGACTTCAGTATGAATCTTGCTGCACATGTTCCCTAACTCTGTGACCCTGGGTAAATCATTTTTAGCCTCTGTGCACCTCAGTTTCACAGTCTGTAAATGGGGATAATAACAGCACTGGCATTATAAGATTTTTGTGAGGTATGACTGAGTTGACATATATAAAAAGCAATTTGGAAATCTTAAAACATCGTTATCATTTACAAGGTTTCAGAAAGAAAAAAATATAAAACACACTTTAGAAAGGGAACTGAATAGGGCTCTTGGGTACATTGTAAAAGGAATGGACTCCATTTCCTAATAAATAAGAGATGAGTGGTTAAAGGATATGAAGAAACAGTTTTCCATGGAGGAGCTGAGAAGTATTAACAACCATATGAAAGAATACTACAAATCATTAATAATAAGAGAAATGAAAAAACAATTCTGAACTTTCACCCCATACCCTGAAAACTGGCAAAGATATGATAAGCACATTAATAAATTGTGGACCTGTAAAAAGGCACCACCATTTTGGAAAGGAATTTGGAATTATTCAAATAAAGTGGCTAAAATGTCCATGCCCTTTTACCTAGAGATTCATTGGCTTCATATTGCAAGGAAGTCACTGGTAAAAAGAAAATCTTCATATACACCGAAATATTTAAAGCAGCACTTTTTGTAATAACAAAGAATTGAAAACAAAGTATATGTCCATCAACTGGGGAAATGGCTTAACAAATTGTGGTACATGAATATAGTAATGGAGTATTACTGTGCTATAGGAAATTATGAATGTGACAAATACAGAGCAGCATGGAATGATCTACAACAAGCCTGCACAACATACGGCCTATGCACTGCTTGCCGCTTGCTGAAGGATTTCAGGCATCCTGCCAAAAATGTAGAGGGTGTAAATACAGGCCAGCACAAAATACCGCCTGTGGGCCATATGTTGTGTAGGCCTGATCTATATGAACTGAAAGAGTGAAATAAGCAGATATAAGAAAAAATATACAAAATGACTACAATATAAACAGAAAAACACACAAATTAAAACAATGTAGCAAAATTATAAGAACAAGCATGGTTTAAAAGAAGAGATAGAAGAGAAGGCTTCCAACCTAATTCTTTGCAAAAGTGGGAGGTCCAAAGTGTTGCTGCACACTCCACATGTTCAGTTTTTTTTAATATATTTATCAGTTGTACTTTTTTCTTTTCTGTATTCAAAAAAAAGGAGAGTAGACTCTGTCCCTTTCCAAAAGGTTCAAGAAAACAAACTGTGACATCTCAAAACAACAAACGCAAATTTTCACTGTTTATTTTCATTGTGAGACAAATGTAAGAAAATTGTAGTGTCAATGAAGATCCAAAGTAAGTCAGCAAAGTAGAGGGAAAGTGGCTCATGATATGAGTCAGAGCACTTCAGTTTCAATTCAGCACTAGTACTGTGTGATTTCAGGTAAACTGTAATCTCTCTTTCTCAGTTTCTTCCTCTGTACAAGAAGGGGATTGGTCTAGATAATTTCTAAAATCATTCCCAGCACTAAATACTATGAACCAATGCAATGAACTCCACCCCCATCACCACTCCCATTGCTACATTCATTCATACTATAAGTACTGAAGCAGGTAACTGAACTCAGGTCTTTGTCCTTTTCCCAGTATTTCATGCTACTTCTCCTCATTACCAACTTTTGCTTAGCTTCTTGACCCTTAAAATTTTCATATGATATCCCTAGATTCATCTTAATACAATGGAAAGCATAGTGGCTCTGGATTTAGAAGATCTGGGTTCAAAACCTACTTCAGAAACGTATTAACTTACATGATCTTGGGCAAGTCTTTTAACTTCCCTGGGCTCCAATTTCCTCACACGAAAAATAAGAGTGACAGACCCCATGGCTTCCAAGGTCTCCTCCAACTCTAGATCTCTGACCTTCCAGCCTACTGTTCCGCTCTGGCTCAAAAAACTTAAACAAATTTTCAAGCTTTACCTAAGCTTTTTTGCCTATGGTCTAAACTGATCACATTGGTACCCCAAGTTGTTGGCCCTTACCTAAGTCTAGCCTAATGCAGTAATGGATGTATCTAACATTGCTTCAATTCTCCCAATCCCAAGAGGAGAGAAGTTACTCATAGCCCACTGATATCTATAAAGCTTTGGTCATTAAATTTGTTTATATGTTGCTGCTTATAAAATCCCAGAATTATGCTACATATCCAATTATACAATGTTCACAAAATATAATCTCCTTCAAGACAATCACTGAGATTCAAAAACACATTTAGGATAGAGATCCTGTGATTTAACTGGTATAGGGAACTCCAGGATGAGGAAACTCTCTACCAAAGCAGGTACTTTTCTGCAATTTATACTCTTAGAGAGTATGCTGGGACATTTAGTTGAATGACTTGCCCAAGGCCATACAGTCAATATATACCAGAGGCAGAATTTGAAATCAAGTTTTCAGAGCTCTAAGGATATCTCTGTCTAATATGCCATGATAAACATATTTCAATATCACTGATACTCTTCTTACCAATATCAGTGTACATTTGGTTATTTCTAGTTCCTCTCATGGTCTCTTTCCCCACACTGAACTTAATTCTCTTGTGAATTATTACAGATAGCAAGGTGACATAGTACTAGCCTTGAAGTCGGGAAAACCAGAGTTTGAATCCTACCTCAGATGCCTACTGAACCTGAGCAAAAATACTGGCCTCTTGGTGTTTCAGTTTCCTTTCATGCAAAATGTAGATAATAATGGTACCTAATTCAAAGGGTAGTTCTGAGGATCAAATAAGATAATATATGTAAACTATACTTTGCAACCCTTAAAAGACTATATATACATGCTAACTATTGATAATAAGTCATTATTGTTAATATGGCTCTAATCTGTCATAGTCACAATGAAATCTCTGTCCATTTTAAGTGCTACTGTGAGAAAATATGGTATTAATGAAAAAAATACTGAATTCTTAGAAAACCAAACAATTAAGTTTGGGGAACGTAACAAAAAAAATAAAGCTTTTTGATTAAAAAATATCAAATTAGATAACTTCACCATATTTCTTGATTCTGAACCTCCTCCATTATTTGCTATAAGAATACAGCTTATAATAAATTGGGCCATTTTGTACCACAAAGGAAATTAAATGCCCAAAAGACTAAAAGTCAGGTAAGACATATAATGCAATACCAAGGAATAAATTATAGCAAGGTTCAAATGTAGAAGGCGTATCAATTTATTTAACTAGGATACTTTCAGGGAGGAAAAAAAGGGACTCATTTGTTTGTCCTTGATATCTATATACACAATCACAGGAACTACCAAGTTACATAACTGTCATACATCAAAGGCAGCATAAGATGGGAGTTTTCACTCCTCATAAAACAAAAATTACCATACTGGATTTATGTTTAAACTTATATTCCACTGTCTCCCTCTTTTTTCTATTCCTTTCCATAGTATTTGTAAAAAGTGGCATAATACAATCTGGATCACGAAAAATTTTAAAGAAAAAGAACAAATATTAAGACAATTTTCATTCAAAAATACTCCTTTTTTTCCCCAAAACAAAAAATAAATCAAAACGTTCTGCATTTACAGGAACACAATGCACTAAAAATTGATTAATAAGAACCATGAATATAAAATTTAGTTCTTAGGAGACAGAATAATAGGTATAAAATATCAACAGAAGAATATCAATGTTTTAAGACAAGTTTCTAATTTTTAAAAATTTGTTTATTTTTAGTTTTCAACATTCACTTCCATAAGATTTTGAGTTCCAAATTTTCTCCCTGTCCCTGCTTCCCTCATCCCAAGAAGGCATGCAATCAAACAGGCTCTACATGTATAATCATATTAAACATATTTTCATGTTGTAAAGAAGAATTAGAACTAATGGGAAGAAGAAATTTTTAAAAAAGAGAGAGACAGAAAATAGTATACATCAATCTGCATTCAGATTCCATAGCTTTTTTTCTGGATATGGATTGCATTTTCCATCATGAATATTTTGAAGTTGTCTTGGATCCTTGCATTGCTAAGAAGAGGTAAGTCTATCAAAGTTAGTCATCATCACACAATGTTGCTATTTCTGTGTGTAAAGTTCTCCTGGTATTAACTATATCCAACTGGGAATTAAGATACACAGGCACTGTGATAGGGAGATCCATCCTGCCCTACCGGAAAGTCAGAGGGGCGAGGGGGAGGACATAGGAGAGAGCAGATTGGGGAGGGGTTATACAGTGGGATGGCTGTTTTGAGGTGTTGGGTAGGGGAGGGATGGGGAGAAAATTTGTAGCTCAAAATCTTGTGGAAATGAATGCTGTAAACAAGAAAATAAATAAATAAATTTTAAAAAACAAAGTTCTCCTGGTTCTGCTCACTTCACTCACCATCAGTTCATGTAAGTCTTTCCAAGTTTTTCTGAAATCCACCAGCTCATCATTTCTTATGGAATAATAGTATTCCATTACAATGATACACCACAATTTGCTTGGCTATTCCCCAACTGATGGGCATCCCCTCAATGTTCAATTCTTGTCCACCACAAAAAGAGTTGTTAAGAATATTTTGTACGTATGGGTCCTTTTCCCATTTTTATGATTTCTTTCAGTTACAGTTCTAGAATTGGTATTGCTGGGTTAAAAGGTATGCACAGTTTTGCCCTTTGGATATAGTTCCAAATTGCTCTCCAGAACTGCTGAATCAGTTCAGAATTCCACCAATGATGCATTAGTGTTCCAATTGTACCACATATTCTCCAACATTTAACATTTTCCTGTTTCATCCTGTTACTCAATCTGATAGGTGTGAAGTGGTACAACCTCAGAATTGTTTTGATTTGCATTTCTCTAATCAATAGTGATTTACAGCATTTTTCATGACTATAGACAGCTTTAATTTCTTCATCTGAAAACTGGTTGTTCATATTCTTCGACCATTTATCAATTGGGGAATGACCTGAATTCTTATAAATTTGACTCAGTTCTCTCTATATTTTAGAAATAAAGCCTTTATCAGAGACACTGGTTATAAAAATTGTTTCCCAGCTTTCTGCTTCCCTTCTAATCTTGGTTGCATTGACTTTGTGTAAAAACTTTTCAATTTAATGTAATCGAGATTAAGATAAGTCTTTCTTTGAAGAAGGTCAAGGTTATTAAAAGCAATGCAAAATTCCCCAAAGGTAACCCAGTCCATTCTCCTTCTTCACCTCTTAACCCATTCACTATCCATCTGCTGTGCCTGTCTAAGACAGAAGTACTGATGTTCTAGGTTTTTTCCATAGCCAAAATATGCATGCTTCATCTACTTGGTTTTTCTATTGTGGATATTTAGACAAAAGTATTTTCAATGATTATGGAGGTTCTGAAAAGTTCAGCAGTTTGATATTAATCAGTACAATGTTATCTGCAAACAAAAGCAAGGAGAGGACATCGTTATAGGAAATCCCTTTTTCATTCTGATCCTTTACTGGACATATACACCTTTGGTGAAAGTATGTCATGTCTCACTTGATGGTTATAATGAAAGGGTCAATGAACAATATTATCTCTTGTTAAATGTTTCAAAGAACCATGTATTATTTCAATATATGCACAAGAGACATCTTGCTGGATGAAAGTCTTAAAGGACATGCCATGTTCTACTAAATCAAATTCCTTTAAGAAAAAAAGTAGTCAAAATAGGCACAGTAAGATTTTTTGTTCTTTATTATTCCCTGTGAACTGTATGACTGTAAAGATGTAATCTTTTATATAGAGTATCATTTGTAAAAACCTGCCTATTTAATTTTCATACATTCATCAAAGAGGCAGCACACCTCCAAGTGTGGCCTCAAGGCCAGGAAGACTCCACTTTCAAGTTCTACCCATAACACATACTGGCTGTGTAACACTTGCCTAAACAAGTCACTTAATTTCTCAGTGTTCTAGGAAACTCTCTAAGACTATAAATTGCAAGAAAAGTATTGATACGCATTGGTAGTTTTCTCACCTGGGAAAATCCTAGACCAATAAAACCAATAAAATCTATGTTTATCAATGATGACCTTAATGCAATTACAGATTCTTCTCACATTTTGTAGAGATAGGAAAGTAGGCATATGGGTCTGCAGTCAGTTGACAAGTACTTATTAAGTGCTTACTATGTGCCAGGCACTGTGATCAGTGATAGGGATACAAAAATTAAAAAGCAAAATTTAAGATCCCTGCCCTCATGGAGCACAACTGCTAACAGAGGAGAAACAAGCAAATAACTATTTAATGCAAAGATATACACATTGTTATTGAAAGGTAATCTCAGAGGAAATGCACAAGCAGCTGAGAGGACTGATTGATAAAGGTCTCTTGCATAAGGCAAAATCTAATATGAATCCAGTTATTTGGTCATAATCATATACCAAAATTTGTTTAGCCATTCCCCAATTGACAGGCATCCCCTCAATTTCTAGTTCTTTGCCACCACAAAAAGAGCTGCTATAAATATTTTAGAACATTTAAGTTCTTTTCCTCTTTCTCTAATCCCCTTAGGAAACTGAGCAAATAGTGGTATTGCTGGGTCAAAGGTATACACAGTTTTATAACTCTCTGGGCATAATTCCAGATTGGTTTAAAATATGGATAGACCAGTTTACAATTCCACCAACAATAAATTATTCAGTGTCCCAATTTTTCCACTCTCCATTCAACATTTGTTGCTTTCCCTTTCAATCATTTTAGCCAATTTGAAAGGTGTAAATTGTTATCTCAAAGTTCTTTTAACTGGGGCAGCTAAGCGGCGCAGTGAATAGAGCGCCGGCCCTGGAGTCAGGAGGACCTGAGTTCAAATTCAGCCTCAGACACTTACTAGCTGTATGACCTTGGACAAGTCATTTAACCCCAAATGCCCTCCAAAAAGCAAAAAAAAAAAAAGTTGTTTTAACTTGCATTTCTCTAACCAATGCTGATTTCAAACATTTTTCATATGACTATATAGTTTCAGTTTTTTCAATGAAATACTGACTATTAATATTCCTTGACCATTTATCAATGGGGGAATGATTTATATTCTGATAAATTTGACAAAATTCTTTATATATTTGAGTTATGAAAGCTTTATCTGATAAACTGTCTATAAATATTTCCTCCCAATTTTCTGTTTCCCTTTTAATCTTGACTACATTACTTTTGTTTGTACAAAACCTTTTAAATTTAATGTAATCAAAATTATCCATTTTACACAACACATAAATCTCACTTATTCATGAAGAAATGGTTGACTGAACCTTGATCAATTCTGGGAAGAGTCACAGGCTTATTATTACCATTTGTGAATGCTGACCCAAGCCAGGTTTTTCATCACTTTTGATAGCTTCTCTTAGAAGCCCATGTTGTTTCCCAGAGCTGGTCAGGTATTAGTTTCAATACTGGGTGCCAATAATGAGGGACAAAAAGATGCAATCAAGAGAATCAGGAGGAATGTCAAAAGGTCAAAGACTACACATACACATATATAAATGCATATGCACATATATGGGTATATATCTTTATGTGTATGTATATTATGTGTGTATAACATATGGCTATTGGGAGAAGGAAAGATTAAGAACATACTCAACTGGTATAAGAGGAAATCTGATGGAAGTAGTTTTTTTTTTTTTTTTGCTTTTTTGGAAGGGGCAAGACAGGGCAATTGGGGTTAAGTGATTTGCCCAAGGTTACATGGCTAGTTAAGTGTTAAGTGTCTGAGGCTGGATTTGAACTCAGGTCCTCCTGACTCCAGGGCCAGTGCTCTATTCACTGCACCACCTGGCCACCCCAATGGAAATAGTTTTAGAAAAATGAATTATTAGCGGTTTAATGTCAACCTGAAGGTACAACTTTGCCCCTGTATGACAAGTGACATACTGTGTTTGGTTCCAGATGCCACATTTTAGGAAAGACATAGATGAGCTGGAAGGCAACCAGGATAGCAAAAGAACTGGAGATCATATCCTAATGATGTGTTGAAGGAATTGTTCATAACCGAGTTGTAGAGAAGTCTTGGGAAAAATATATTCTAAAGGGCAAATCTTCAAGAAAAAGATTAGATTTTTTGTTCTTAGGCCCAGAAGGTAGAACTAGGAGCAAAATGTAGAAGTAATAGAGAAGCAATGAGTAGAGTTTATGTAACATAAAGAAAAAAATTTCTGTTTCAAAATAAAATGGACTGCCTTGGGAGATAATGGGTTTTTCAACAATAGAGAGGGCTTCAAACAAAGCTGTACCTACATATGTCAACAATGTTACAGGAAGGATTGTTGGTGAATTAGGTATGAGTTGAAAGTGATACCTTTGTGCTCCCTTCCAACTCTTAGATTACATGATTAAGTCACGAACACTGAGGTAATATATGTTATGGCACTATTTAAGACATTTCACTGGAACAATATATAGAGGCAAAATCTTAGGGCAGTATTAAGTTTTAGTGGCTAAGACTAAGTTTACTGCGACACCCAGTACAATAAGCACATCAAACTTGCACTTGTGCTTCAAATCAGGAAACTAAAAACACGTATGACGAATTCTGCAAAACTTAAAACCGTGTATCAAAAGACTACTTATTGTATTACATGTAATTGGGAAAAACTGATTAAAAAACCACTACTTATAAGCTGGACCACGAGGGTGTTTAAACTGCAATCCTCAGTAAGGCACCAAATGCTTAGTAAATGCCTGCTGTGGTCCGGAGCTGTGCTGAGAGCTGGAGACACCAAGAAAGGCCAACAGCCCCCTGGGGAGACCATATGCAAGAGCTGCCCACAAACAAGTTAAATACAGGGTAACCTGGAGATCATCAACAGAAGGAAAGCGAGAAGACCACAAAAAGTTTCTTGTGGGTGAGATTTTAGCTAGGACTGGAAGGAAGTCAGGGAAACCAGGAGATGGAGGTGATGAAATAGGGAACTTCCAGGCACAGGGGGCAGTCATTAAAAACGCCCAGAGCTGGGAGAGAGAGTCGTATTTGAGGAGAGTAAGAAGGCCAGCGTCACCGGATAAAAGTGAGGCAACAGTAGGTGGAGGGCAGGTGGGAGGAGTAAAATATGAGAAGACTGAAAAGGTAGGAGGAGCTGGATTATGAAGGGCTTTGAATGGCAAACAAAATTTTATATACTGTATCCAGAAAGTGACAGGGAGTCACTGCAGTTTATTGAGCAAAAAGGGGAGGGGAGCTGTTGTGGTCAGATTTATACTTTAGGAAGATAAGACTGGCAGCTAAAGGAAAAGACAGAAGAGAGACCTGTGGCAGGGAGATCAACCAGCAGGCTACTGCAATAGCCCAAGGGCTTTCAAGAGGTGGCATGTCATAGGAGAAAAAGAAGCATACGTGAAAAAAATGTTATAGAGGTAAAACTGGCAGGCTTCAGCAACAGACTGGATATGAGAGGCAAAAATGAGGTATTGAGGAAAATAACTAAGTTGGCAGTGTGGGTAACTGGAGAGATGGTGGTGCCTCAACAGTAAAAAGAAAATCTGGAAGAGTACAGAGTTAGAGGGGAAAGATAATGATTTCAGTTTTGGACATGGTGAGTTTAAGCTATCTATGAGAAATTTAGTTGAATCCTCAATAAACAGTTGGAGACATAAAACTGGAGGTCAGCAGAGAGGTTTGGGCTGGATAGATTTTAGAATCATCAGTTGAGATGATAAACAAATCCATTGAAGCTGATGATACCACCAAGGGAAACTGTATTGGAAAGAATAAAGGGGCCAGGATTGAACTCTGTAGGACACCCATGGATTGGGTTAGCAGGCAGGACATAGATGATCCAGCATAACATAATGAGCAGTGGTTAGATAAGCAGAAGTAAAAATCTAGAGAGAAGAAAATATCAGACTGATAATTTTGAAGGTTATATAGAAGTCAAGAAAGACAAGTACTGAGTAAAGGCTATTAGATTGGGCAATTAGGAGATTGTTATTAACTTTGAAAATAGCAGTTTTATTTAGATGATAAGGTTGGAAGTCAGACTATAGAGCATTAAGAAGACAGTGAAAAATGGCTCAGTGGATAGAACACCAGCCCTGGAATTGGGAGGACCTGATTTCAAATCTTACCTCAAATACTTTCTAGCTGTGTGAGTCTGGGCCAGTCACTTAACCCCTACTGACTCAAAAAAAAAAATGAGAGGAAAGAAGTAGAAGAATCTATAATTGGTTTCTTTTGTAATTATATGTATTTTATTTTATTCATTTATAAACATTCTGAGAAGAGGTCTGAAGGCTTCACCACACTGGCAAAGGGTTTTATAACACAAAAACAGCTAAGAATCTCCTGGACCAATGGGATGTCATTTGAATAACATGATTAAGTGCAATATCCACTGCCTACTATATAGGGAGTTATCAGGTAAAGAAAATAATCACAGATACTAAAAGTCTTACAAACAAATTGGAGGAAGTTACATAAGTAAACATACCTTTCAAAATAAGTGATAGACATCTGTCTAGACAAAGACTTAACTCTTGGTAACTTGACTAAGAAAGGTAAATGGTGAAGTAAATGAAATTTGCGGGGAGTCAAATTAGACAAAGTCAGGAAATTTATGAGAGCTGAACAAAGTTTTGAATGAGCAAGGGTAGGAGTCAGTAGAGAGGAGAAAGGGTAAAGAACATGGTTTAACAGAGATTGAGCTGAGTTTCTAAAGGGAGGATATATGGGATGTACAAGTACCTTAAAAGTAGAAGACAAAATGAATGCAGTACAGAAATTACTTTATTTCTCTAGCTAGAACAGAGCATGAAAACTATGATACGTTGCAAAAAAGAAATTAAGAAGAGGGTAGCTTCTAATTTGCATGTGTGTCTTATGCCAGTGTAGACAGAATTCAGGACAACTTTATTAGTAAATTACCTGCTTCTACTCAAAAAAGCTTTTTTCCCCCTTTTTTAAATACCAGGTCGGTAAGATTTAAATTCTTTAAGCACTTATCCCAACAAGAAATTTCTCAGTTTCATGAACACCAACTTTTTTTAAATATTAAAGAAATTGTATAGTCAAGTGTATAGTAGGTTAGCGAGTGTTACTATTTCAATCTAAATCAAGTGTTTAATTTCTGACTCTCCTTTATAGGAACCAAAATCCAAAATTACATTTTAATAAGTTTCATTTCATATAACTTCTTGAAAAGAAAACATCAATTCAACTTAGACTAACTTTTCTCTTAGTTCAATGTTTGTATGGAAAAAAATAATTAAGCAGTCTGTTAAGAAAAGTATAATCAGTTCATGGGCATGCAGGTATCAATTTTATCTTACGAAAATTTTTCCATGTTCCAGTTGCTTCATTCCTTATTACATGCTGCAAAAGGCAGTAATAATTTTTATAGCTAAATATCACTTCATAAGATACCAGGTGGCTTTCAATATTTACCATATAAGTCATGCATGAAATTTAAACATTACAAAAAATGACTTACCAGTTGACACTCCTGAAATATGCACATTTTCAGAATGTTCTGCAAGAGCACCATTTCCTAAAATTAAACATAATGAATAAACTAATTTCCAAGATAAAATTTGTAAAAATTTCTTCAGATCCATTTTCTTTAAAAGGGCACGGAAAGACTAAGCTACTTTTAATAGTTTGCAACTTAAAAATCAAAGGTCCTATGCATTAAACTTTTTAAGGTTATTGTAGAGACAAAAGCAATAAATATGGCACAGAAAATGTTTTAGAAACTGCCACATCACAGAATTATATACAATTTATTACTTATGCTGAACATATAAGTTTAATTAATATCAAAAACAGTTTTATGTTTTTGTTAAATTCACTTCATAAAGTATTTTTAAAAAGTTTAATGGGGGAAAGAGGAACGAAGCTAAATGGAATCCCTAGTGGGGGGCAATATAAAAAGAGAAACTTAATTATGACAGTGGAAAATTAGAGGGGTATGTACTATAAAGGTAAGGGAAATGGAAGATAACAGTAATATATAATTCTTCTTTAATATGTATTGATATTTCCAGTAAATGAAGGTTAAAATATGTTGGTGCTCCACCTGCCCAGTTATCTCCCACTCTGGGGATATCACCTGCCTGGAATTCTCTTCCTCCTGGCTTTCCTGGCTCCCTTCAAGTACTAGCTACAACAGGCCTTTTCTGATCTTACTATGAGTGCTGTCTCTCTCCATTTTCTCCCATTTATCCCATATACATCTTGTTTCTATGAAGTTGTTTGCACTGTTTTCTCCTCCATTAGGCTGTGGACTTGAGAGAAGAGACTGCCTTTTGCCTTTCTTTGTGTCCTCAGTATCTATACCTAGCACAGTGCCTGGTCCCTAGTAGGTGCTTAATAACTATCTACTGAAATAGTAATATTGCATGATGACCAAATGGGAAGGACTTAGCTATTCTCATCAATATAAAGATCCAAGACAATTCCAAAGGGCTCAAGAGGAAAAGAGTTCTCTACCTCCAGAGAAAGAACTGATGAAATCTGAATGCAGATCAAAGCATACTATTTTTCACTTTATTTTTTTGTGGGCTTATTTTGTCTGTGTTCGCTTTCACAACATGACTGATATGGAAATGTTTTGCATGATTGCACCAAAATAACCAATAA
Source organism: Pseudochirops cupreus (assembly GCA_028627135.1). Classification (NCBI taxonomy): domain Eukaryota; kingdom Metazoa; phylum Chordata; class Mammalia; order Diprotodontia; family Pseudocheiridae; genus Pseudochirops; species Pseudochirops cupreus. The sequence continues at coordinate 479,506,806 of CM053580.1, forward strand.
GAAAATGCTTACCATTTCACAGAGAGGTGAGGTGAGGGAGGGAGAGAATATAGAACTCAAAATTTAAAAAAATGAATGTTAAAAATTGTTTTTTATATGTAATTGGGAAAAAATAAAATATTATTTAAAAATAAAAAATAAATGGGAGAAAACATTAAAAAAATAACTCCGGACTGGCTTTTCCAAGACTTTTCCAGGGTTTATTGCTTGCACCACACATTTTGGTACTTAATCATATTTTGTGTCATACTATTCTTCATAAGTTTCAGGAAGACATCTCTTTAATGTAACTAAACTCCTCAACAGCCACAATGCCATGTACTACTTCTCTTCCTACAATACCACATATTTATAAGCCTAGAATAAAACCTTAAAGACCCGTGGAAATGAGTAAATGAATTTTATCTAATACGACAAAAAAAAGTACTGCCCTGAAGTGTCTCCCCGTTAAAATATTGTGCTTATTTCCTGAAGTTGAATTTGACAGTATGCCAGTGGGTATTTATATTTTGTAAGTTTTGCTGTTTAGTCATTTTTCAGTCACATCCAACTATTTGTGACTATATCTGAAGTTTTCTTGGCAAAGATACTAGAGTTGGGGTGGCTAGGTGGTGCAGTGAATAGAGCACTGGCCGTTGGAGTCAGGAAAACCTGAGTTAAAATCTAGTCTCAATCACTTGACACTTAACTAGCCATGTGATCTTGGGCAAATCACTTAACCTCAACTGCCTTGCCATCCCCCCTCCAAAAAAAAAAAGACAATAGAGTGGTTTATTTCCTTCTCCAGCTCATTTTAAAAATGAGGAAATTGAGGCAAACAAGGTAAAGTGATTTTGCCCAGGGTCTCACAGCTACAGGCTACATTTAACTCTGAGAGATGAGTCTTCCTGCCTTCCTCACTCTCTAGGTCCAGCACTCTATCTATTGTGCCAGCTGCCCTATTTTATAAGTACACCAATTATTTTAGGAACATAGCTGAGAATAGTAACAAAAGCACATTTTCAGCTTAACCAAAACTATCTCTTTCTGCATAACTAGAAATGAATGTCTTTTTTAGCCTATGATTACAACTGAGTAAAATTCAGAGCACAAGTATGGGATCCATGTCTAAGTTCAATGCCAATAACACAACATTTTAGTTGTAAGCATTAATTTTCCAAACAGATTACCTGTTTTCCCTCTTCTCTACATACAAAATTCAAGGTATTAGAAAATTCAAACTAACAGAATTTTTTTAGACATTTTACTTCTGTGAGAAATAAATAATTACACAAATGGACATGAAAGATTTCTTGAAAAAAAAGTAATTTTAAGGGGGGAAGAGCTAACATTTACATAGCATTTATTATTTGCCAGGCACTCTGCTAAGCTATGATTATTATCTCATTTGAGCCTCACAACAACCTTAGGAAGTAGGTATGATTATTATTCCCTTACATAAGAGGAAACTGAGGCAAACAGAGGTGAAGTGACTTGCCCTGGGTCATACAGCTAAGCGTCTAATTTGAACTCAAGTTTGAACTCTGGTCTTCTGGCTCCAGTCTTGGTCCTCCACCCACTGCACCACCTACCTGCCCTTACTTATATTTCCTAAACCTTATTTACACTTCAATACATCAATAAAACTGTTATCTCAGCCACGTCAATATTTCCTCCATCCATTTAGATCTCAAACAACCCATTCCTTCTCGTGCAGTGAAATTTGCTGTTTTTCCCTAGGTCCTCCATAGGGAATCTACACAAGAGTCTGAAGTTCTTACTCTAGTTCTTTTTTATATCCTGTGCATATTCATACACTAACCTCATTCTTCAGTTGCTAACACTCACTTCCAAAGCCCACTCTTTTTCTAAGTATACATAGCTTTTATGCCACTTCTGCATAAGTCATCAACAGAAATATGCTACAATCTTCTTGCTCATATCACTTGTCTCTCTAATGTATTTTGAATCACCCCTACCTTTTATTATCCACAAAAAAGTTAGACTTAAGATTTATAATCCTAAAGTATGACTGGGAAAATATGTGTTTTTAAAAAAGAGATGACTTACAAACAAGGAAAATCTGGGATCACTAAAATTACTGAAAAATTTCCTAAAGACAATCTAACCCTCAATCTATTCTACTATATAATTAATAGTTGGTATTTATAGTAACCATATTAATAATCCTTAAATGTTTCTAAGTGAGATGTCATTCAAATTACATAAATATTGCTTTTCTATGTATAGTGCGTGTGTTTGTGTATATGTCTGTGTATTTCTGTACATATAAATTTTCAGTATCTCATTCCCCAAATACTAGGGATAAATCATTAGAGCAAAGATTAAGTAGATTTTTATACAATCATAGAAGGAAACTTAGAATCATCTATCTAATAATCTGTGTGTGAATAAGAATCCTCTCTAGGTAAAACCTGGTAAGCTATCATCCAACTTTTGCATGAAGCTCTCAAGGGTGTAGCTATCAACTCCCTCCATTTCTGAAAAAGCATTAACTGTTAGGAGTTTTTCCTTAGCTCAAGCCTCAATTTGTCTTTTTACAATGTCTACCCACTGCTAGTAGTTCTTCCCTCTGGGGAAGACTGATCACAATCCCTGTCTCCTATGCTAAATCTTTTAAATAACTGATGGATAGTTTTAATATCTCCCTTCTATCTTTTCTTCTTCAAGTAAAACATCCCCATTCCTTCAATTGACTCTCATGGTAGGATATTCGGGACCTTTGTCACCCAGGTTGTACTCGTCTGGATACCATTCATCCTTATCAATTTCTTTCCTAAAAATAAGGCCTCCCAAACTGAATAGAAATATCCACATATGGTCCATATACTGTCTGACCAGGACAGAATACAATGTGGAGATGGGAAATGACAAAAGGCGATTTAAATTTGAGGGCAAATGTGGAGGAAATAGTCAAAAGGAAAATAAGGTTCAAGTTCAATAAGCTAATTATAAAGAGGTGGATAAAAAGGAGAGAAGTAACAGAGGCAGTGACTGGGGTCTTGACAAGGTAGAGAAAAGAGGAGTGAGACCACTTTAGTTATACATTACTAATATTGACTATATTCCTTTTTGTTCCTCCACTTTCTTTTTTCTCTGTAAAGCAGGGCATATGGGGAAAAGGGAGGAAAAATTACATGCAGACAGGCTATAGAAGGAAACCACAATAAACTATGAATATAAATTCACAACTGTGAATGTAAATAGGATGAATTCAGCCATTAAATGGAAGAGGGTAGCAGAATGGATTAGAAGCAGAGTTAGATAATATGATTACAAGAAACATACTTGAATCATAAAGATTCACACAAACTCAAAATGAGAAGTTGGAACTCAATTTTATCATGCCTTTTGTGAATTTTAACATTCAAGAGAAAGCAACAACAAAAATTGACATGATTAAAAGAGATAAGCAAAGAAACTATACATTGCGCTTAAAGGTAAAATTAAATAAATATGTCCATATGTGCACAGATGCACATACAGACACATACTTAATATACAAGGTGTCCAAAAAGTCTTAGTGCAGTTTAAAAATTTTAATAGCTTTAAACTACACTAAAACTTATGGGATACTCTGTATATGCACTGAATAGCATATCATCTAAAATAGTTAATTGATTTACATGAAGAAAATAGACAGCAAAACTACAAAAGGCAGGGATCTCGATGTGTTCCTTTCAGAACTTGAAAAATATAACAAAAAGATAAGCAAAAAAGAAGATAAAGATATGAGTAAAATTTTAGAAAAGTAAGATATGATAGATCTCTGGTAATTACTGAATGAGAATCAAAAGGAATACACATATTCTCAGTTTTTATGGCATATTTATGAAAAGTGACCATGCATTTAAGTATAAAATCTGATATACAAATACAGAAAAGTCAAAATATTAAACACATTCTTTACCAACCTCCATAAAAATTAAAATCATACTATGATCATGGACTTAAAACTGCAAGGAACTTAGAAATGGTTGGTCTCCATGTCTCAAGTTTCTGCCCATTCCAACCCATCCATCATTCAACTGTCAAATTGATCTTCCTAAAACACAAATCTGATCACATTACCCCCCAACTTCAGTGGCTCTCTCTAATTGCTTCTAAGATCAATAAAAATACTCTGGCCTTCCAAACCCCTTTACAACCTGGACCTCTTCCTACATTTCCAGTCATCTTATATACCTCCCTGCCTCTGACATATTCTTCTATATCCTACAACATTGGCCTCACTGCTATTTCTGGAACATGACACCCCATCTCCTGACTGAGCATTTTCACTGTCTTATTTCCCATGTCTGGAATTCTTTTCCTTCCTTATCTATACCTCCTACCTACTAGAGAAGGAAATGGCAAACAGTATTTCTGTCAAGAAAACCCCATGGTGAAAAGTCTATGGAGTCACAGAATCAGGCAGAACTTAATGACTAAGCAACAACAACAACAACAAAAACCAAAAAAAAAAAAACCTAACCCAGCTTCCTTTAAATCTTAGCCAAAGTCCTTCTTTCTTCAAGAAGCCTTTCCCAGACTTCCTTAATCTTAATGCCCCTCTAAGACCACTCTTGTGAACCTGCATATATTTTATTTGCACATAATTGCTTGTATGCCGTTATCCCATTATTATCTGAGCTTCTTGAGAAATGGGACTGGTTTGTGTTTTGTATTTTGCTTTCCTATGTATCTCCAATGCTCAGTCCAACGGCTAGCCATGGTAGATACTTAATAAATACTAGCTAACCGATCAGTTAGAGTCTTTCGAGTTCAGTCTCTTCATTGAACAAATGAAAAACTGAGTGAAAGAAAAGTTAAATGACTTGCTTAGGGTGACATAGCTAACAAGCTCTCAGGTTAGGATTTGAAATCTATGTCCTCCTGACTCCAAATCTACTACTTTATACAATATACCATGATCCATGATACCTGTCTGACAATAAAGGAGATTAGAAGAAAGGATTCAAATATAAATGCCTAAATATTATAATCTTAAATAACTGGCTGGTTAAAAAACAAATTATAGAAAAAGAAGAATTTCATCAAAGAAAATTAACAGAATGACACAACATACCAAAACTTTGGGATCAACTGATCTATCTATCTATCTATCTATCCTCTATGAATGTATGTATACTTTCTTCAATGAGTGAGAAAATAAGCAGACCAATGAACTGAGCATGTAACTAGACAAACAACAAATCACAAACTTAGAAGTAAATACAAAAATGAAATTTGGAAAATTAAAGAGATAAACAAAACTGGAAATTTACACACACACACGTACACTGAATTGATAAATAAAGCTAGGAACTCTGGAGGGGGGAAGAGCTACTGAAATAAGCAAACCATTTCCTAATGTAATTTTTAAATAAAGAAAAAATCCAAACTACCATACTCAAAAATGAAAACCAAAAATTCACAAAAGATGAAGAGACCAAATGAATATTGATTTAAAATATTGATTAAAATATTTTAAAGCATCCTATAGTAATATATTAACACAATTATGTACTATGACCAAATTGGATTTATAATAGGAATTTAGGGTTGAGTCCGTATTAGGAAAACAACATATATAAAAAGTCAGTCATGTTCTCCCCTCAAAAAAATTGCATCATATATTACATCAATAGACTTCGGGTAGGTTTATGAAAAAACATCCCTGCTTTTTTTGGGTTAATATTGAATGAAAAGCACAAAAACAAACTGGCTTTTCTTTAAGATCATCAACATAATCTACCTAAAACCAAGTGCTAGCATTATTCATAATAGAAATATTAGAAGTCTTCCAAAGGAGATCAGAAGTAAAGCAAAGATGTCCACTGCTGTAACTGCTATTTGGTAAGAGTTCTACACGTGCTAAATTGCCAATTTGACAATAAGAAATTGAAAAAGTTAACATAGACAAAAAAGAAACTAAATTACTAGGGTTTTAAGATGATACAATGATTTGGTTTACTCAAAACAATCCTAGAGGGTTAACTAAAAAATTTAACTTTGACAATTTTGACATGAGAATAGTAAGATATAAATAAATTTAAAATAAAGTCATCAGTCTTTCTGTATATAATTAAAAACACCCAGCAGAAAGAGGGAGAATAAGAAATGTCACTCAAAATATCTAGAGGATAGGTATAAACTATCTGGGAAGTCATCTATAAAGACAGAGATAAATTATATGGATACAAATGCAAAATAGTTTTTATAAAAAAAAATTTAAATAACTGAAGAAATATTGCTCACAGTGGGTCTATGAAATGATAAAAACAACAATACTTTCTTAATAAACTTACAATTTATGTCACACCAAACTACTGAAGATTTACTTCATCGAATTAGAAGTAATTCTGGACCCAGAATCTCAAGAGAAATAAAGGTTTAGAAAGGAGGACTAGCAGTACTAAATTTCAAATTGTAGTACAAACTAACGACAGTTAAAACTATTGGTTACTACTTAAAAAATGCAAAAGGTGAACTATGGAACACAAGTAAATAAGACCTAGGATCAAACATAGTAAGTAGCAGAGGGATCAATATATACAAAGACACTAGCTACTGGAGTTAAGTCTTGACTTGGAAACTGCTGGGAAAACTGGAAAGTATTCTGGCAGAAATTAGGTTTAGACCAACACCACAAATGATACAGCACAATAAGCTCCAACTCAGCATGTGACCTAAACATTAAAAGTTATATCATAAACAATTAAAGGATCAGAGGAGACACTTTTCGCTATTATGGATGAGGAAAGACTTCTTAATAAAAGAAGGGATAGAAAAGAACATATGAGGTGAAATGGACAATTTTGATGATATAAAATAAAGGTCCTAAAAACAAAATATGTATGGGACTGATTTAAATATAAAAGAACAAGACATTCCCCTATAGATAAATGATCAAAGACCACCAACAGGCAATTTTCAAAAGAAGAAATGAAAAGTCTTAACAACTATATGAAAAAAAATGTTGGTTAGTACTAAGAAAAGAATTGCAAATTTAAACAACTAAGATTCTACCTCACACTCATCACTCTACCAAAGACATTTAAAAAGACAATTACAACTGTTGAAGGGAAATCATGTACTATTGGTGAAACTAAATTTGTCCAACAATCTGTAAATTCCAAAAAATTTGGAATTATACTCAGAAAGTCACTAAACTATACCTAATTTTTTACCTAGCAATCCATTACTAAGGCAGATAAAAAGGAACTTTATGTACAAAAATATTTATAACGTCACTTTGTCATAAAGAAACAGAAATATAATGGGTATCTTTCAAAGAGTTATAGTATATTAATTTAAAGGAAAACTTAGAATGACACTGTTGTTCAGTCACTGTTCAGTCATGTCTGACTTTTCATGACTTAATTTGGAGTTTGCCTGGCAATCATACAGTAGTGGTTTGCCATTTCCTTCTCCAGAACATTTTACAGATAAGGAAACTGAGGCAAACAAGGTTAAGTGACTTGCTCAGGATCACAGCTAGTAAGTATCTGAAGCCAAATTTGAACTCAGGTTGTTCTGATTCCAGGCATAGCACTCTATCCACTATGCCACCTAACTATTCCTTTGAATGAATGACATAAAAATGACAAAAGGAATGGATTCGGACAAAACTAATAAAACAAGCTTGGGGTGATACAAAGTGAAGTGAGCAGAGGCAAAACAATTTATATGTCTGGTAATATAAAGGAATACAACTTGTTAAGATTTAAAAGTGTTAATCAATGCTATAAGTCAATTATGTATGATTCCAGAAAATTGAAGATGACACATGCCTCCCACCAATTGACAGAGTGGTGATAAATCAGAGGTGCAGAGTAAGACACACATTTTCAGATTAAGCCAATGCTCTTCATTATGCAATATTTATTTCTTACAAGGGAAGGTATTTTCTTTTTGGATGGGGAGAAGTTTTGTGAAAAGGTGGATATTGAAAGTGATGCAAAATACGAAAGATAAAAATATCAATTAAAAAAATACCCAGAAGAGACGAGGAAATTCAGAAGGTGATGAAGAGAGAGAGGGTAATACTGGTATAACTGCATTAAATAGAGATAGAAAGAGAATTGTTACTGGAGTATACTACTAGAAACTTGGACAGAAAGAAGAAATAGATGCAGATTTTGGAATCATAAACTTAACAAGAAGCATAATATACTAGTGATAAGGATTCACTAGCACTCTTTTTCTGACAAAGACAGAGCAGCTAGGAACTTCTTGACTTAGAGCTTCATCTGTAAAAGGTGTAGGAAACAAAGTAAAATTCTATTCAGGATTTATATGATTCTAACCTACAGTGAAAAACTGGTTTCTGGACAGGAAATTATGGAAACATTGTGGCAGCTGACTAGGTTGGGAACAGAAGAGAGGAAAATTGGCAATCTGACATGCATCCTTGATTTTGGAATAGTTTTCAAAGAGTGGAAATAGGTAAGATCTCAAGTTTCAAAATCAAAGCAAAAACAGGCTAAGTTACTTCAGCCCAAGAAAGTTGGTAAACTCTCAAGAATGAAATTAGGAAGATACAAAAGGAAGGAATTCCAGTGAGGAAGGATAAAATAAGGGTTGTCTGAAGATACTGCTATGGAAATACACAAAAATATATTTATTAAACATAGGACATTATGTGATAAGAAAATGGAAGTAACTGACAAGTAACAGGATGAATATAAGAACATGGTATAATACGGTAAAAACAGTGTCAGGAGTTCATAAACTCAAAATGAGCTGAGATTAATGAAGAAAACTAAGGGCAAGAAAAAGACATGGGAAAGGAACAGAACTCATTATTTTTATCCCCATACCTAAATCTTCTTCACTTTCCAAACTTCTCTACTACTGTCAAGGGCATCACCATCTTCCCAGGCACTCACAACCTGTTATGTCTAGCACTCACTCTATATATCCAATCTGTTAACAAATCTTGTTGCTTTAACCTTCAAAATACTTCTTATATATGTCTCCTACTTTCCATTCATTAGCAGCTCACTTTCACAGGTATAAGTTTGGGACTAGATACTCTGTGCAACATGCTCCTGACCAGATTCTGTCCCCAGTGTCCAAAAATCTGCCACCCTATGTGCCACTCTGGACTAGAAAAATGACTTGTCATGACTATTTCTTGGATTTTTCCCATTAGGCTTCAGTCTGGTGTGTTTTCTAGATTTTGAAGAAAAGTCACATATAATAATACTGAAAGTTTGGTTAGAACAAGATTTGGAAGGTCTTTAAATCCTAGAAATAATAGGTAACTACTAAAGATTCTAATCCAGAGCACTGTGACTTGTTCAGTCTTTAGGATAAGGGTTAGGGAGTTAGTACTGGAGTTAGAGATATCACCCTAACAGTTGTGTGGATGGACTGAAGAACCTGGAGTCAAATCAACCTTATTATTTTTTTGGAGGGCCTTACTAAACTGGTAGATAATGAAAATAATGTAGATATAGTTTGCCTATGATTTTAGAATAGCATTTGGTAAAAATTTCATACCATTCAGGTAGGAAAGATGGACAGATATAGATTATTTGATAAAAACAATCAGATGGAATAGGAATGGACTGACTGGCCAGACTCAAAGAGTAGTTATTAATGGTTCAATGTTAGACTGGCAGGTAGTTTTAGCGAAGTATTCTAGGAATATGTGCTTGCTTGGCCCTCTTTTATCAATGACCTGGAAAGACAAGGTGACATGTTTACCTGTTTGTAGATGATTCAAAGATACAAGGGAAGTAGAACAGTGGGTAAGAGAATAAGGAAATCATGGGGTTGAATCTAAGAAGATGAATCTTAATAAGAATAAATGTAAAGTCTTACACTTGGATAAAAAAACCCAACAACTTTATAAGTACAAAATGGGAAAGATATAGTAAGGCATAAATCTAGCTGAAAAAGATAGGGTTTTTTTTTGTTAACCATAAGCTCAAATCAGTATAAAAGTGAAATGACAGCAAAAAAGCTAATGCGACTTCGGTTACATTAAAAGAGGCAAAGATCTCAGAAATAAGGAGACACCTTTATACTCTGCTCTGGTCAAACTGTATTTGAAGTATTGTTTTCACAACTAGATACCCCTTTAGGAAGGACGCTAATAAACTGGAGAGTATCTACCATACGACAACCAGGATTGTGAAGGGTCTCTAGTTTATGTCACATGAGGATTAATTGAAGGGACTGAGGATATTTAACCTGAAGATGACAGTTAGGGTGGGACATGGCAGCTTCATTGAAATATTCTGAAGGACTGTCATTTTGAAAAGTATTAGACTCATTTGATACTATGTTCCAGAAAGTAAATCAGGATGGAAAGTTTCAAAAAGGCATATTTAGGTTTGATGTGAGGAAAACACTTGATAATAATTTAAGCAACTCAAAAACAGAATGGTCAGCAGGGGAGGTCTGGGGGTACTGGTTACTAGGTTCCTCTCTTTATAGGAACTTTATAGGTCTTCATGCAGAAACTGACCACTTCTCAGGTATATTACAGAAGAGATTCCTGATGAGGTGTGAGTTAAGATTCGATGGTCACTGAGATCCCATCCAAGTTTAAAAGTATATGATTCTATTAACTTGTACATAAAATACTCTCTGTTGATTACCAGATTACTCACTCTTAGTATTTCAGGTAGACAGAAAGGAGAAGAGATCTTTGCATTTGTGTCTACTGGTTCCAGGTAGTAGCTATATTCATCAATTTCTCTAACCCTTTTTCCTTACCTCAACTTTCTAATAATCACTTCAATCCAAACTAGTGAAAAAACTTACAGAATGACCCAGGGGGGAGCTAAAAGGAAGTAGAAGAGAGTGTTGCACATACACATTTATTATGCTACCACATGTACTTTACTGTCCTCAAAATACTTTTAACTCACTAATTCACTGCAAAGACTGATGTACTAAGCCATAATTAAGAATGCTACAAGCCACTTTAAAGCACATACTATAAGAATGCAGCCTCTAAAGCTGAGGCGCAACAAAGTAGGAACTCTCTCTACTGTTTGTGCTAATTTTGGCCTAACAATTAACATCAAGAAAACAGGTTCTTCACCAGTCAGCAACACAATATCCATACATGGAACTGGTTACAGCAAATGAAGAAATTCTGAATGCTGTGGATAAGTTCACTTTTCTTGGCAGTAAACTTTCCAGGGATGTACACATAGATGATGAGGTATTAGGCTGCCTACCAAACTGAAGGTTACAGAGTCATTGAACTGACCTCATGGTTGTATGCCTGTGAAACCTAGATAATCTACCAGCACCATGCCAGGAAACTGAATCATCTCCATTTGTTTTGTTTTAGGAAGATTCTGACTCTAACTCACTTCTTAAATGTTTTATTGATTCCTCATAGTTTTTTTCTCAATATCCCTTCTACCTACCCTCCTTTGTAAAAAGTTTATCTAAACGGAGACAAAGACCTCATCTGGCAGTTTACAACATTCCACATGTATAATCATCCACTTCTCTACTGAGAGCAGAAGAGTGTGTTTCATTGTCTATCTTCTTGATGCAATTTTTAAAAATTTTTTTACAACTCTTTATTAGTATTTCAAAAATTTATTCTATTTTAATTTATGTAATAAAACAAGCATTTTCATAACATGGTATAACAAAAAGATGATTGCACACAAAAGTGCATATCTATACATCTTTCTATTCCTTTAAATATATAATAAACTGATCATGTTTATTTTTTTCCTGGTTTTCTCCCCTCCACCACACTCTAGCTATGCTACCATTAGACAAAAATAGGTACATACATCTAAAATTTATATATATATATATATACTCCTATTCATCTGTGATTTCTCTGCATGCAGATAGCATTTTTCTTCATATGTCCTTTATTTTTCATTTGTCAAAATGACTTAGTCGCTCAAAGCTGTTCTTAAAACAATATTGCTGTTACTATATACAATGTTTTCTTGATTCTGTTCACTTCACTCTTCAATTTGCTCAAGTCTTTTCCATGCTTTTCTAACATCACTGACCTCTTCTTTTCTTATAGCACAGTAGTATTCCATCACAACCATACACCATAAATTGTTCAGTCATCCCCTAAATGATGGGGATACCTGTAATTTCCAGTTCTTTGCCACTACAAGAACACCATTCCATTCATACTCAAAGTTACAATTACTATTTGTGAATTTTCCCTTCATCATATTTTTACTATTTTCTCAGCCACTCTTTTTGCGCTATCCCTATTACCTTATCTTCTTCCTTTACTATCCTATTCCTTATTTTACCCACTCATCCAAGATGCCCCCCCCCAACAACGTGTATATTTGGAAGGGTGCAGAAGTCTTCAATGCTTTTTTCAAAAAAGATTTACTGTTTGTTTCTGTACAAATAAAGTCAACATAACCAAAGTTAGGAGGAAAGTGGAAAACTGGGAAAGAATTTTTACAACCAGTATCTCTGATAAAGGACTTATTTCTAAAATATACAGACAACTGAGTCAAATTTATAAGGATACAAGTCATTCCCCAATTGATAAATGATCAAAGGATATGAGCAGGCAGTTTTCAGAGGAAGAAATTAAAGATATCTATAAGCATATGAAAAAATGCTCTAAATCACTGTTGATTCAAGAAATGCAAATCAAAACAACTCAGAGGTACTACATTTCACCAGTCAGATTGGCTAAGATGACAAAACAGGAAAATGATAAATGCTGGAGAGGATGTGGAAAAATTGGAACATTAATGCATTGTTGGTGGAGTTGTGAACTGATCTAACCATTCTGGAGAGCAATCTGGAACTATGCCCAGAGGGCTATAAAAATGTGCATACCCTTTGTCCCAGCAATACCACTACTAGGGCCATATCCCAAAGAGATCATACAAGTGGGAAGAGGACCGTATGTATGAAAATATTAATAGCAGCTCTTTTTGTGGTATCAAAGAATTGGAAATCAAGGGGATGCCCATCAACAGGAGAACAGCTAAACAAGTTGTGGTATATGAATGTAATGGAATACTATTGTGCTATAAGAAATGCGGAGCAGACAGATTTCATAATAACCTGGAGAGACTTATATAAACTGATGCCGAATGAGGAGAGCAAAACTGGTGGAACTTTGTACACAATTAGAGATACACTGTTATCTATGATGAGCCCAGTCTATCAAAGTTAGTCCTCTAAGCAATGCAAGGTTATAAGACAACTCCAAAAGACTCATGATGGAAAGAGAGATCCACATGCAGAGAAGGGAACTGCAGAGTCTGAATGCAGATTGAAGCAAACTACTTGCTCTCTCTCTCTTTTGTGTTTGGTTTTGCTCCTTCTTTGTTGTTTGTTCACTCCATTGGTTATAACTCTTCTTTACAACTTGACTAAGGTTTCATGCGAAGGTATTTGCAGAATCTGTATCAGATTGCATGCCACCATGGGGGGAGAGGGGAGGAAGAGAAAATTTGGAACTCAAGTGACTGTGGAATTGAATGTTGTAAACTAAAAATAAATAAATTTTTTTAAAAAAGGTTTATTGATCTGATTACAGACTACTCTCACTTTGAATAAAGTAAAACAGCTAAGAAAAACTAATAATAAAGTAACCTCATCTCAAAGTGCATTTCATATTTCATATTAGTAACATGCGAATTTCTTTAAAAAAATAAAAAAAAATCTATTTTCTTTCCTTTTGTGCCATGTAGTTTTGTTTCACTTTCATTATTAATTTTATATATTGTTCTTTTTGCTGTTTTCTTCACTCTGCATTATTTCACATAAATCTTCCTTATTTTTCTCTAAATTTTTGACATTCATTATTTCTCATTCTATAGATTGGGAAACTGAGGCCCGGTAAGTGAGGTGGATTTGCCCAAAGTCACATAGGTGGCAAATGCTAGTGATGGACTAAATTGCCAGACTTCAGAGCCCATGTTCCTTCTACTATACCACATCACGTTGGCAAAGATGATGAAATACAGGGTGTGGAGAAATAGTGAGAAAACAGACATACTAATTTAATTGCTAAGAAACTATGAAATGGTCCAAGTGTCTTAAAAACAATGTGTAATTATTCCAAAGTTATTAAACAGTTCATATCCTCTGACCTTCCTATTCTTTACTAGGGATGTACCTTAAGGGCATAAAAGAGAAAAATCCCATGTATATCAAAATTATTCATTTACCATACATCTGTCCACAATAAGTGGTGCTTTCATGGTTTTTGCTTCCATAAAAAACATTGCTATGAGTATTTTTCATCTATGTAGTTAGTTGAGAAATAAAAATTAGCATGTTAACTAACTTTTTCCATAAATAATTCTTGGCCACATAGAAACTATTCAATAATTATATAACATTAATTACTACATTTTAAAAGATGAGACAATATAAACCAAGATTAGGTTACTTCATCTTTTGCCTCTAATTATTTTTTTGCATTGTATATTCCCTGGCAGAAAAAAAACAGAAGCAAAATTAAAGCTGAAAGTTATTCCTTCTCTTGACTGTCCAGTACTATTTCACCTATCTTAATCAGTAGCTATATCTTCTTTTTGATCTTCTTTTCCTCAACACAGTTGCATAAAACCCATTTTTGTTATCTTCCACTTATCATGACAGCTTTTGCTCCCTCTGAGCTTTATAGCATTCCTGCCACTATTCTTATAGGAATACACCCCACTTTCGTATTCATGTTCTATCTTCTACCTTTGTTTTTATCTCGTACTTCAGTATCTTAAGATTTAAGTTGGTCAATGCTATTTTACCACACTTTTTATCTATTAAGTCACTTTTTAAGAAAGTATATTGGAGGCAGAGCCAAGATGGCGGCGTAGGAGCAGCAACATATCACAGCTCTCACATAGCCACCTCAAAATATCCATAAAATATGACTCTAAACTAATCCTAGAACTCCAAAACGCACACAAATATACTTTCCACTAAACTCAGCTCAGCTACGAGGAACCATATCAGCACTGCAAACTGAAACCAGCCTGGCCTGAAGCCCTGGCTGAGGCCCGGGGGCAGCTGGACAAGAGGAGCCTAGGAGCCTCAGGTGAGTGGATTGGTGGCAGCTGTGGCAGTGTTCAGAACTAGGTCAGTGGAACTTGCAAGGCCTTGGGGGAAAAGCTGTCCAGCTGAAACGCCTCCAGGGTAGGAAAGCCAAAGGCAAAGGTTTTGTACCCGCCTCTGCATTGCAGCTTCCGCGCCCTCGGCCTGCAGAATGCAGGGGGACTAAGTGATCGTTCAGAGGCTAAGTGCTTTCGCGTTGAGCAGCTGGATCCAGATTGCTGTCTTGGGCTTTGGTCCTGTGAGTCTTCTTTATCCAGTGAGCCAGAAGTGGGAAAGGGACCCAGCACCTTCCTGAGAGCTATGGCAGCCAGGAGGACCCCAGCGATTTGGGACAGAGCTTTCCCTTCTGGAAGCAGAGCCCCACAGAGATTAAAAAAAAAATCACAGACTGACCAACCATGAGTAAGAATAAGCATAAGAAGCAAAGTAAGAACAGCAACCAAACCCTAGATTCCTTCTTTGAAGAAAAGAAGGACCAAGGCAGAGAGCTACAGGACAGCACAGCCAGAGCTCCCCCACCAGGGGCTTCCAATAAACATGAAGATTGCCTTAAAGCTAGAGATGAGCTGAAGAAGGACTTTGAAAACCAAATAAGAGAAG
>CM053580.1:479522932-479535106 GCA_028627135.1 Pseudochirops cupreus
GGCTGTTTTGGGGCGGTGGGTAGGGGAATGATGGGGAGAAAATATGTAACTCAAAATCTCATGGAAATGAATGATGCAAACTAAAATAAAATTTAAAAAAACAAAGTATATTGGAAAAAAGCACAGGATTTGAAGTCACAGAATAAGTGAATCAGTTTTGTTACTTCTTACCATTGTAACCTCCCTCTCTAGGCCTTAGTTTTCTTATCAGTAAAATGAAGGGGCTGGGCTAGTTCATTTGCAAAATCCTTTCCAGTTCTTGATCTACAATTCCATAAGTACTCTAGCGGCTATTCCATTTGTTACTACAGTGCTAAGGTTAGATGACATCAGGAAAAAAAATATATTCAAAGCCTAATTTCAATACTTTACTAATTGTGTAACCATGGACATATGTAATCATAAATATTGTTTAATCTATGACTTAATTTTGTCATATCTCATCTCACAGGGTTACTATGACAATCAAATATATATAAAGCACTTTTACAAAACTAAAAAAAATACTAAATTTCAGTTATTATTATTATTACTAATAAGGTTAAATTTATATCAATGAATTAAAGGTCTCTAGGTCACTCAATTTATTACCCCCATTTCGTACACTTGAATGCAGATAGATACCTAAAGGCAAAAGTTTTATTCCTAGCTTTCTCCATGGATAGATCTTATGAATAATTGGTTGTATTTTTTTTCCTATGTCATCAAGCCTGGAAGATCAATGTGAGCTATTTTTTTTCCTTTATCCTTCTTTTTCAGTTTAAAGCCTTCTTGACCAGATCAGCAAAACTCTAGTCAAATTCAGTTAATTAGCCCTTCCTAGGTTTACTTCAATCACTGATTAAGAACGCACCATTCCTAGAGTTTAAACTGTGGTCTAGGAATCCAAATGCCATTTTGGGAAATATTCTAAGATAGCTGTTTATTTCCTATGTCAACATCTTTTATGAATACCCTTCTATCACTAATAGTTATGAAGACAACCCTGAAGGTCTCCATTTTTTTTTGTTTGTTTAGACTTTAATCTTTAACAATTCTTTCTAAGCTCCTTCTGATATCATTAAAGCTGAGCAGTGGCTGTCATGTTGACAAGTCTTGGGAAGCTCATAACCCTAGATTGGTATCCCAGGAAGAGAATATTTCCATTGTTCATTTCATATCAAAAAAAAGTTAACCAGATAAACTTCAGCATGGGTTTACCAAACAAAGTTACTCATCTCTTCCTCCTCTGACCAGAACTCGATGTCTTTTCACCTTAGTGATACAGAAATATAAGTAAGGGTGAAAAACAGAACAGACATCTTTTATTAACATATGCCAACTCTTCTTTAGGAAGATACCAAAATTTTTAGGAAGTTTGTTTAGAGTATGTTGAAGGATATTTTGGTGATATTTCGTGATTTGGTATTTGCTCCAAAGTTTTCAAAATCTTCTTCATCAAATAACACTTCTACAGATATGACATGAGACCAATTTTTTCCCACATTCTCCTTAATAACTGACTTCACAGAATTCCAAGGACAAGAGACAATAAATGTCCAACATTAAGCATTATAACAAGCCTGTAAGTTCTCTACGATGTCTAGATCAACTTTTAAATGAAATTGTTCTAATAACATTTTCTCAACAGAATAATATTTTACTCTACAGGCTGAACCAATTAAGTAACATTTACATGTAGGACGACGAAAAAAGTATTAACAGACACTAGTGCTGCTTCCTTTGGGTGAACCACAAAACTGCCTAGTAAAAGAATGATTTTGTACTACTCCGATAAATCCATGGGGTTCTAAACTGATCTTTCACTAAAGGTATAAAAATATGATAAGACTAGTTAGAAAAAAACTGTTTATCCACTCATTACCTTAGGTTCTGTTAACAACATGTAGACAAATAAAGCTAGGTGGCACAGTTGGATAAAGCACTGAGCCTAGAGCGAGGAAGCCCTGAATTCAAATCCAGTCTCAAACTAGTAGTTTCATCATCCTGGGAAAGTCACTTAACCTCAATTTGCCTCAGTGTCCTATGGTTGTTGTGAGGATCAAATGAGATAATAATTATAAAGCATTTAGTACAGAGCCTGGCACATACTAAGCACTGTCTAAATGTTAGGTATTATTATTATTATATGTGATACCTTTCAAAGCTCTAGTACAAACATCAGAATTTTAATTTCAGGAGAATATGAAGAATTATCACATTAGAACAATTAAATTAACTAGTCATTCTACTTGAGCCCATTGTCAGAATTCTAAAAGTATTAAGGGGTTCAGGGTATTTGAAAATCACTTTTCTAAAGATGCTACCCTCTCCAGGTTGCACTTCCTATAAACCAGTGATTCCCCAGAGGAATGCAAACAGCCTTCAAAGCTATTTGATCATACTTCTGAGAAGCCAGCTCTCTTTTTTTTCTACTGTCAGTGTTCATTACTTGCTGCCACTTACAATTTGTCACTAGTTTTCCTCTACTGTAAGTCACTCCCTTCTCTCCGCTTTTCTCTTTTCTTCTATATGGTGCTTCTCTACTATTTCTCAACTTTAAAACCAATTAGTTTGGTTTTTTAGTCATAATAGGCAAAAAGGATGTGCCCTTCCTTTTGGTCAGTGAAGTAACCAATCAGAACGAATGACTGAATGAATGTTTACTAAGGCAAACATTGTAAAATGCATTGGAGATACAAAGAGTCCCCACTCTCAAGGGCTCCCATTCTACATATCCCATCTGTTGCCATGTCTGGTCATTCTTACCTTCACAACTTGTCTCCTATACATCCCCCCTTTTCCACTCATGTAGCAACCATTGTGGTTCAGACACTCATCGTTTCATGATTAGACCATGCCACACTAGTCCCTGTCCTTCCCTTACTCCCCACCCCCACAACACACACATATTGAATAAAACTACAATGGTTCTATTACTGCCTCCAGGATCAAATATATAATTCTCTATTTGGCATTTAAAGCCCTTTACTATCTTCCTCCCTTCCAATCTTTCCAGAGTTCTTATACTTTACTCCCCTTCACCTACTTTATGATCTAGTAACACTTGCCTCCTTGTTGTTCTTTACAAATCACACTCCATCTCTCAACACCATGCATTTTCACTGGATGGCCCCTGTTCCCAGAATGTTGTTTCCTCACCTCCACCTCCTGTCTTCCTAGGATTCCTTTAAGACGCAGTTAAAATACCAACTTTTACAAGAGATCTTTCTTTACCCGTTCCCCTAATGCAACCAAATGCCTTTTATTCTGAGATCATCTTCCATTTACAGATATATCTTATAAGAACAATTTTTTATACACTGTCTTCCCACTTTGAATGTGAGAACTCAAAAAGCAAAGAATGTGTTTTTGCCTTTTACTAGCCCTACTAGCCCTACCCCTTAGCTCCTTAAGGACTTCATAGATTCTTACTGAGTCATACCAATAATCAAAGAGGTATAAATTCAAATAGCATTAATGTAGATTGAATGGACCTCGAAAGTGCTATTTTTAAAAGTTAAACAGCTGGGTAGTATGGTGGCACATGCCTGTAATCCCTGACACTGGGGATTCAGAGACTGATAGAACACTTGAGTTTGCGAGTTCTGAGCTGTAGTAGGGCTCAAGTTGATTAATCAAGAGTCTCCATAGAATCTTTTACCAGTATGTAGAGCCTCAGGGAAAATGAACAACCAGGTTGCCTTAAAAGAGGCAAACCAACCTGGGATGGGAAAGTCTTGGGCAAGATAGGGAGACTCGATCTCAAGAAAAAAAAAGAAAAAGAAAAAGCTAACAAAAATGAGAATGGTTAAAAAAAACAACAGTACATTAATAACAGAACATTATAACACAATTAAGACAGATGTGTCTGAGGAACATAGAGAAATACAAAAAAAATCCGAAACACAAGAACAAAGTACATACCAATTGGGACCACATAAAAAGAAAATGAATGACTATAAATAGACAAGAAATGGAGGCAAAGAAAAAAATGGGAAAATTAAAGTAGTTTACTATATGAATTTTATTTATGTGAATGTAAACAATTGTAAAGCATGCACATTTAATTATACTGAATTTCATTATTATTTATTTTTGTAAAAAATTTTAACAGCAGAAATAATGGGCCAGTTTCCATTTGGTGAGACAGGCACTTGCAAGTATTTTAATTCTGATTGACTGGTGCCACTAAGTTATTCTGTTCTGAGTTGTGTCTGACAATTTGTGACCTCATTTAGGTTTTCCTTAGCAAAGATACTGGAGTAGTTTGCTATTTCCTTCTCCAGCTAGGTTATTAGTAGATCAGTGGAAGTCATTCAAAAATATAGCACTGAAGTGGCTAGGTGGCACAGTGAATAGAGCACTGGCTCTGGAGTCAGGAGGACCTGAGTTCAAATCCAGCCTCAGACACATAGCACTTATTAGCTGTGTGACCCTGGGCAAGTCACTTAAACCCCAACTGTCCTGCCTTCCCCCCTCCAAAAAAAGCAATAATATAGCATCCCATTAATTTATGTGCACCTCTTTCAAGAATTAACTTAACAACCTTAAAGCTCTCTTTTATTTTCTTTATAATCCTCTTAGCACCGTGTCTGACATACAGTACACACATAATAAATGTTTACTGACTACATTAATGCTATTTACCATTATAACCATCATTATCACTAAAGACACATTAAGGCTTAGAACTTTAAATTAGTTTTAGCCACATTTCTCTCATCTTGGCGGAAAGTCTAAAGGTAGAATATAACAGACAGGTCAAATCACTACCATCCTCAGACTCTGATGGAGAAAGTTCAAGCATCCTGTGTAAACAGGTCACTTGCCTTGCTTCTAGTCCCTAACAATGTTCAGAGGAACAATCTCTACAGACTCTAGCACAACAACTGTCTCTATAGGTTCTATCAAACTATCCTCTCCTCAGCAGTCACAGATCCTTTATACCCCAAAATGAAAGTTCTTTCCAAAGTCATTGTCAAAGGATTCAGTGTCAGAAGTAGATGCTGGGATTTTTCCCCAATAAACTTCCCAAAAATTTTTTCCCAATAAAAAGAGCCCTAAACAAGATGCATTAATATCTGCCTTAATGCAGAACCCTAAAGACTACTAAGCCTTGCCATCTGCCCTGTACCTGAACTTCCTATATTTTGTGTCCCTTTATTAGCATGTGAACTCCTTGAAGGCAAGTAGTACCTTGCTTTCATATCTGCATCTCTAGCATTTAGCACAGTGGTTGGCAGAGAGTAAATGATTAATAAATCCCTTATTCATTTGCTCATTCATCCATTCACTCCATGAGGAGGAATAGTGTATACAAGGCCAAGAGATGATAACGCAAAGAAACATAAGAAAAATATAACATATCAATGTGACATATGTCTGGATATGACATATCATATGATATATGTATGGACATTATGGTGGCACACTCCTACTTTCTCTGAACTAGGGAAACTGAGAATGCTGTATCTCTCGAGCTTAGGAGATCTGAGTTGCAATGGGCCAAGCAGATCAGTTGTCTTCACTAATTCTGACATTTATATGGTGACTTGCCTACCTGAAGCAGGCCAAGTCAAAAATGCAGCAGTTCAAAGTTTCTGTACCACAAAAGGGTTGACATATAAGTAACCTCTGAATTTGCAGCCTAGATGAGACAGGGAAAACTAGTTTGTTTTTTTAAAAACTGGAATGAAATTCTAGTAAATTGCAACTAAAGGGCAATGAAATCTTAAAGTAATTTTAGTTATCTTAATTAAAAAATGAGATTCATTGCTAAGAAATGGGAATTTCTAGCCTCAAGAAATGAGAATTTCTAATCCAACCTCCTACCCATTGCATAACTCCCCTCTGCCAAATCCCCAATAGATGGCATGTATCTTGTACTTGAACACTTTTAGGAATAAGTAATTCATTACCTAATCAAGCTTTTGGCCAGGTCCAAATTCTTAGACTTTACAATGAACTGAAATCTGTGTCCTTGTAGCTAGTTCTACCTTTTGAGGCTCTGCCCCCCCAAATCTAATTCTTCCACCTGAAAACTTCATGTGACGATGACAACTTTAGATAACACTTAAAAATGAAGATCATGTTCCTCTCTTCTCCAACTTGGATATCCCAAGATCCTTCATTCAATCTTCAAATCCTTTAACTAGCACCATAACTCTCCAGTTTGTCAAAGTGTTATGCCCTACACAGAAAATTCCAGATAAAGTCTGACCAGGGGAGAGGCCAGTCATTTGTTCTGGACGTTGCTTCTCTACTGATGAAGCTCAAGATCCCATTAGCATTTTCTGACAACTATGTCACACTGTTGGCTCATAAAGACCTGATCAACAATTAAAATTCCAAAAGTAGTTCTCACATGATTAATTGCTTCAGGTTTCTTCTATATTGTGCCTGTGAAGCTGATTTTTTTTTATGTCAAGTAAAAAACTTTACACTTATCCTTAAATTTCATCTTATTAGATGACCAACTTTGCAGTGTGATGCCATTTTTATTACCTCAGTTCTGTCATTGAACACATAATGTCTCTGGCAAATTTGATGAGTCTCCCACTTGTTTCTCCATTAAAGTCTTAGACAAAAATGCTGGACAGGTCTGTGCCTTGGATGTGGCTTACAATTAGAGATTTTCCTTGAAAGAGTATTTAATCTATTTATCTCTTTATGTGAAATCTCTCAATCTAAAATCTAACTGTTTAGTTATTACTCTGGCAATATTCTAATCTAAAATGATTATTTCATTTTCCAAAAGAAATAGCCCTAAAGAAGATACTTCAACATCTACCTTGAACATGCACATAATTAGAATATTCAAGTACAAAACTGGAGTTGTGATCTTAATGTTTATGCTCTGCAATAATGCAGATCTTACTACACACCCATGTGTGTCTAGCTTGTGCAACTCTTATCATATTTTCCCACAAGTTCACCATACTAATATTCCTAAAAATAAATAAACAAAACTTAACCAAAAATTTATGCAGAGGACTTTTTATACTTTGTTTAATGTTTATGATACTTAGAATTCTGTGGTATATACCTCTGTAAAAAGTGAAGAATTCTTATGTGATTTAATTAACAATCTAATAATTTCAATAATAGTAAAAGAATTTGTCTGAGGTACAGCTGTGTTTAACAAAAAGGTCTCTAACTAGCCAAGAGCCAAATTTTAAGATTTTTAATTATAAAATTTGAAGTAATATGCAAGAAAATGAAATTATAGGAAAAAAAGGTTTTGAACAATCCTAGCTTAAAAGACTTTTTGGACCTGTCTGAAGAAAACTAAGCAAATTCATTTAAAGATTCATGACAATTACTATTTCCATTTGGTTAGGTCACAGAAACTTCTGTAAAGCAAAATAACTAGTTAAACAAAGTCCCTATCCGATGAATTCTCCTTTCTATATTTGGTTTGGTATATTTTACTTAAAAAGATACAACTACAATTTTAATCAATGATACAGTATGGTAGCAGGACCAGTAAAACTTAAATTACTGCAAAGGTTTTCATAATGACTGGTCTCTATAAGTTTCTGTAACCTTTTTCTTATTATGTGTATATAAGTTTTGATTCTTAGAAGTTTGTAGCTGCAAATGCTATCCTTTTTCACTCTTTAGGACATAAATTAATTAATATGGCCTGCTCTAGAGCACAAACATGTGTAACTCAGGTTTCCAACCAAGCTTGGATCATTTTACACGAGAATGATAATTGTTGCAGAGAATGCTGATGCAACACTGAGTGAGAGAATGAATCTAAGAACTTTGGAGAAAAGAGAAATTCTTAAAATAGGTAGGCAGCACAATGAACTGAGCACTGGACCCAGAGTTGGGAAGACTTGAGTCCAAATTTAATACCAGACGCTAAGCCAAAAAAAAAAAAGAAAGAAAGAAAAGAGGGCAGCTAGCAAGTCACTTAACCCCAATTGCTCTCCAAAAAGAAAAAGAAAAAAAAAGAGATATCAGACACTAGCTGGGTGACCCTGGGAAACACACTTAACCTCTGTTTGCCTCGGTTTCCTCAAATTTAAAATGAAGGTAACAGTACCAAATCCCTGGGTTGTGAGCATGAAATTAGATAATATCTGTAAAGTGCCTAGCACAGTGTCTGGCACATAGTGGGCACTATATAAATGCTTATTCTTTTCCCTTTCAGTCACCCCTTCATTCAAGAAATGGTCCCAGACTATCTTTAGAACCAACTCCAAAGAAAATAAAGAAAAACACTCCCTTATATATGTGTAGGAAGCTGGCTCCTCAACATGTTATGTCTCTGATTTTCAACTTGCCTCCCTAGACACTTCAGAGAAGTTTCCCTGGAATCTTCAGTTGAAACTGGGGCCTCTCTCTCAAATGAGAACTCTATTGAGCAGTGTCTAGGATCACTCTTATTTAATGGGTTTATTCAATATGTATTTTCTAATATACTCTAATCTATATGATATCTCCAATTTCTGTTTACTAAATTTACTTGGATAAATGGGTTTACTCACCTTTCACTATTTGTAATGGTTGTTGTTTTTTGACATAATAGCATGTAGTAAGAAGGAATAAAAACTGGAAGATGAAAGCTAAAAGCCACCTCCTATATGCTCTCAAATTAAGGGACAGTAATCAGGAAAGAAGCTTTATTCTTAACTGATCATGTCTTCAAATCAGTAATATTTAAAGATAAAATTCTACCCTGATATTCCTTCTCTCAGAGGAGAATAGAACAGCCAAGCTTGTAAACTTTCTTCTGTTTCTCTCAGAGTAGGAATTTCACTCTCCCTTTGAGGGGGTGGGAAAGATCTAGAGATATCAATCAATTTCTCTACTTATCTATACATTCAGGTATCCATGTAGACATAGGTATCTTATACAGGCAGAAACATTTTAGATATGCATATATACTTTCACATATATCTATTAGTAAGGTCCTCTTATCTCCATCTCTTTGTGTATTTTTGCATTTATTTCTCCCTCTCCCTCAGGGAATTCAGGCATTTCACTTGTAGAACTCCAAGGAAAGGGGGGAAAATCATAAGCACCTCTATGATGTCTTTGAATCCTCACAGGAGAGAATAAACCAAGACCATTTTCTTGGAACTTGCTAGATCACTATTAGTATGTGGTATGTAAGTGCTCACTGGTCCTTGCTCTTTGCTTTTACTCCCAAAATTAGCCTAGTTGGTCTCCTCACTTTTTCTAGGCATAAACTTAGAGATAAATGTCTCTCTGACTTCAAATGGTCTCACTACATCTGTCATCATAGCTAAGATCCTACATATCCCCTTTGTTGGTTAATCTTGAATAAATCAGGAAATATTCTATTCTCATGTGCTCATTTCCCTTAGCCAACTGATACACTTAAAGATAACAAATCATAGATTTAGAAGCGAGACAGCAGGAAATAAGCTTGCTTCCCACAATCACATCCCAGAAACTCTCCAAAGGAGGAAGTACTTCTCTTAGCATTTAGAAAATTAAGATTGATCTTGTATATCATTTTTTAATTGATCCTATTCACAAGTAATTGATTTTGTCCTACAGCTGCTTTTGTCTTGTAATTGCTTAAGTCAAGGTTCTTTGTCTTTGTACTTAGCTAAGAATTCAGCTGGTCTGTAATGGGTTAATTCTAGAAATCCAATTCTCCTGCTTATCACTGAGCAATTCATGCATCTAGGAATTTTGCTAACCTTAGAAAATGAGTGCAAAAGAAAAGAGTCAGAGGCCTGATATTTTCACTCCATCAAGTTATCCTTTAGAGACATCTAGTTTGCTAGATCCCAAAAGTCTGGGAGGCTATCTTACACCTGGACTCAAACAATGAGCACCTCTTAAGTCTCATAAAAAAAGAAGGGTAGTTGTTGCTTGTCTTCATTACAAACTTCCAACCAATCATGCTATTCCCTGAACTTTAGCTCTGCAACCAGTCATGTTACCCCAATCCCACGATGTCATCGACCAGGTTATGTTCTTTGTTCTGCACTACACAAACCCAATATAAGGAGAACTGTCCTTTTGATCAGGGTTTTTGGCATAAATGGAGGCAAATCACTGATCCATTTACTGACAGGTAGCATGCCCCTCCTAATAAATGTTATCTTGCTCAGAAATCTGCTTCAGTTTACTCTTCTGTTAAATTCCAGTTGCAACAGAATCCATGCCAAGAGGCCGTGGAAAGACCTCCCACAAGTTCAATGGGTACTCTTTGGAAGATTATGGGAGGTCATGAACAAGAGTAGCACAAGAGGAGAGGGTATGGCTGAGTTGTGATCTGTGCCCCTGGAAAGAGCATCCACATTGAAAAAATCACAGATCAACTGAAATATCACATACAAATATTTTATATTGTTGTAATGGAATTGTGAAAATTGTACATAAAAATAAAATTATCAAATTAATTAAAGAACCCATCATAGGGTAATGACTTTGTTAGTTTTTTTTTTCTTTAAGACTCTTGGGACCCAGCATAGTATCCAGAGGCAAAAAGCTTAAATAAATTATTTTAATAAAGATATGTAGTGAAAAGCAAAAAAGGCAAAATGAATGGAGAGCTAGCCATAAAACCAGGAAGATTTGAATTCAATTCTTGCCTCTGATGTGTGCTGGCTATGCAACCACAGAGAAGTACTGTATATAACTTTATAAAGCTATAAAACTACAGGTGAATTAATATTCTGAATAGGTATATAAAGTTTCTACAATGAGAAGTCTCAAAGTAGAGGTCCAAACTGCACCTCCCCCCCCAAAAAGGGCAATATGGAAAGAAACATTTGACTGCACAAACCATACCTAGAAGAAAATATTTTTCAGTCATGTCATCTTCAAATACAAAGCAACACAATTATTAACTCAAGAATAGCCAATAAATTGTCAGTTAAGTTATTTGCTACATTTTTTAAAACCAGGTAAATAATAAAAAAAAATAAGGGGATAATGTCTCGGCCATTCACTCAATCCCTCTTTCTTCAATTGGTGAAAATTAATTTCCAAGTCATGGCTCTGGAACATTAGTAGTTCCTTATAGGAGCAACCCATAAGAGGACCTATGGTCACAATCCAAATTGGGACCATATTCAAGGTGGTGCCTCATGGCAGGAAAAAACTAAGAAGTCCATTATCTACCAGCAATGAAATTTCCTGTAACCTGATTAGGTAGAGAAAATGGTTGCTAGATCAAAGACAGTCTGTACAGAGGGCATAGGAAAATGAGACAGAACAGAGAGGAAAAAAAAAGAAAGACTGGATCATATGTAAAAACCATTATCTTCAAAGGAAATATTAACACAAAGTCACTGACGTGAAATCTGCACGTGATATGCCACTCTGTTTCCCCCCCTCCCCCAAGAAAGTAACCGAAAGGTAACTTTGGATTGTAAAACCAGGTGTGATGAGAATCAGTTGGTAAGGAAAGATCAGGAGAAATGCATATCCCACTTCTCTGGCAAGATTAATGACAAATTAATATTAAGATACTGAAAATAGCATAATGTTATATAACCTCTGTCCCTTCTCTTGTGCCATGACTATTCAGTTTGGATTATAAATATGTTCACCTTGGACTGACTGTCTGTCTTTGTCTCTCTCTCCCTGTGATTATAATGTATATAAAGATCTATTATGTGCATATCTTTATAATATGTTACACACATATGTTAGATGTGTGATTATATAATGTATATATGATATATAAATACAATATGTACATTAGAATGTGTATGTTCTATCTGTACATACAGTATGTTGTATATGTATGTATGTACGTATGTGTATATGAGTATGGATATGTATGTAGATTATCCTTTGTAACAAAGGGTAGTTTTTAAAAATTTGTAACAGACTTACACGTTGTACATTTTGCTCCACAAAATTCATTCAATTGCAGCTGATACTGTACCATTCACGAACACTGCATTTATACTGGCTAAAGCAGCTATGTTCTATTTTTATGGCAGTAAAGCTGAATGAATTTAATTTATGCTTTTCAGAAGGCTTCAAGTATACTAGCTCTATTCTTGCATGCTGATAACAAATATCAAGAAATATACATGTATATATGTGTGCCTTGGATTTTATATAGATATTATACAGAATGTATGTATATATTAACATGTAACATGTATGTAACACATAACAAAGTATAACACATACTTCAGGTGTATGTGTATACAATGCAAGATGTGTATATATCATCATGATATA
>CM053580.1:479535206-479553291 GCA_028627135.1 Pseudochirops cupreus
ATAAATGCATATATAAAATCCAAGGTACACACACACACATATATTATATAAACAAATACACATAGAGAGGAAGAGAGGAGGAAGGAGAGAGAGTTCTTGATATCTGTTTATCATCATATAAGAACGGAAAAGCATAAATTAAGTCAGTTCAACTTTGCTGCCATAAAAAAAAGGACAAAACTGTTTGGCCAATATAAACCCAATAAAAATGTTTAAGAATGGTATAGTATCAGTTGGAATTGAATTAAATTTTATAGAGCAAAATGCACAGCATGTGAATCTATTTACAAATTTTAAAAGTTATCCTCTGTTAGGAAAGGATAACAGAAGACAAAATGTGTTAAAATATAATTGTGTTTTAAAACAACAACCATCAGTACCAATCATCCAAGTAAGACAGAAAAAAGAAGGGTAACTCCACCTTGCCATTCTACCAGAGGTTAAAAGATAGAATTTGACCTCTTTTCTAAAGAAAAATAAATCTGAAACTTTAGCCTACATGAGGCAACTTTTTTGTGTGTGTAATGTAATGGTTTATTATGAAGCATGAATCTTCCATTTTCCAATATTCGTTACTTTTTTTGCATAGAAAATTAAATGTGATCTTTCAAAAAAGAATTTCAAATACAGGAAACTTATCTGAGAGGGCAATTGAAGTAACTCACTGAAAAAGGAATCTTGCATGGATTTCTAAACAACCTGCTTATTCCCTGATTTTCCATAAATAGTAAAGGAGGTAAAGAAACAATACTCAAGATGTCAAGTGTGTTAAATAAACCAAGAGAGTGCTGTCAAGACATACTAAGCTCCACAAATCTTTTGATGCATACTTAACAACACAGCAATTTTCTTTCACATTTCTTTGAAGAGAGGACAACTAAGTCTACCTTTTTTGTAGCACCTCCTTTAAGAGATTTTATTTTTCAGTCTAATACATTGAGCATCAATTTCTTTTTATGATTTCAGAAACCTACATTGTTGCTTTTTTTGTTTGCTTCTATCTGTGCAACAACATCAACACATTTCTACTGATGTTGGCAGGAAGGTAAGTTTTAGGAATCAACCATATATTAGTATACATTCTTTTCCTTCTTACTGAATTTCGACACACAGATTCACTGTTTCTTAGTTAACTGTTGCTTAAAAAGATGGAATGAACACATTTTGGTACACATGTTAAAAAAAACTGAGTTGGCAATCAGAAGACTTAATACTGAATACTAGTTCTGTTAAGCTGGTTTCTATAGGGCTTTGGAAAAAAAAATTCACCTTAATCTCTGAGACTCAGTTTCCTCATTTGTAAAATAAAAGGACTGGACTGTGATCTTTAAAGTCTCTTTCAGATCTATATCCTACAACTTTACTCTTTATCTAATTTTTAACAGGGATAGGGACTGGATCTTGTGATTTTGCTGAAATAAGGAGTTGCCAGTGAGAAACTTCATTCATCAATGTAGTAGATTGGCATGTTTTCCACAATTTATAGTTCAGAGATTTTCCCCAGAGCAAGAGGTTAAGTGACTTGCCCAAGATCAAGTAGCCAAAAGTGGGATCTGAACCCAGGTCTTTCTGCTTCAAGGTCAGCTTCTATTTGCTGACACATTAACTATTCTCAACAATAGGAGAGAAGGAAAAAAGTTTCAGATATTAGTTTTAGTAAATTTTTTAAAATATCAACCTAAACTCCAATTTACATATGGACTTCATGCAGGATATCTGAGCACGTGTTCTCCCTGTTTTATGCCTTATTTAATAGTGATAATCAGAGGATCATTAAAAACAAAGTTCTACCACAGTATTTGATCTTTTCAACAATGGAGACCCATCCGGGTGTCTGGTTTTTGTCCAAGGCCTCTCAGAAATACTCCCCAAGGCCCACCCAATACGCTGAGGTAGCTTCTCAAGATTTCTCTGCATTGGGTAGATCCCAATACAGCATGCAGGATGTTCCTTGTTAATCCACAGCCCTCATTACATAACCAGTCCACCTTTTTTTCCTGTCATACATCTCTTAGGTAACATTCTTTTTGCCACTTCTACCTTCTCTGCCTCTTTACTGAAGATACATCTTCAATTTCTTTTTTTTTTTAATTATTGGAACTTAAATACACAATAAGAAAAGAAAAAGAAACCAATAAGAAAAGAAAAAGAGACAATTCCAATTTTTCAAAAACAATGGTACTCTATGACTTAAAGCCAAAAAGCACCAGTAATACTTAAAAGCTGTTTCTCTGTTTCAGGGAGAAGTATGGGGACTTTAAAACAACCCCAAAATTTTATAAAGGCTTTTAGACAATGTATTTTTCACTCTCAGGTGTACTTTTCCATAAATACATACTTATTATTTTGGAAGGTTTTATTAAATTCCAAATAAAATTCTTCTCTTTTCATCTTCTGTGCAACAACTAGTGTAAAAGCCACAATTATTTCCTTGGTGATCTTTTTTACAATGCTCATTATGAGGTGAAGTTACAAAGTATACTCTGAAATGAGTTTTCTTGTTGCCTTTGGATGTAAAATAAAGCCAACTTTGCTCATTATTTTTCTTTCCAAGCCAAGTCTATAACCCATCTTTCCTTCCATTTAGTTGCAACTTCTTTATGGTGTTATTTATAGCCATAATGTCAGGACTGATGATGCAGTTCTTCTAACAGTCTGTCAATTCATTCACTAGACCAGGATCTCATATTCACAGCATCAACAACTGAGTCAATATTTATTAACTTAAGAATAAAATAATATGATAATGACATTTATTGTTAATGTGAGAGTGTAAAAACAATATGATTCTTAGCACTCAATTTTTTCTGCCATGTTGCTATCATCACAGAACAAGCAGAAAGGGCTCACATGGTAGCTTCATTTTGTCCTCACAAATTGCCAGCCCATTAGTGATATAAGCCCCTCCATACTTAGCTAGTCTACTCCCCAGATTAAGACTATGACCAGGGCCATATTCAAGCTTTTCCAGGTTAGTAGAGAGATTATCACAATTTGTACCTGGCTGACACAGAAATCGAGAACCCAGAGTCACCATCACACCATGATGATACACTACAATAGGACCTAATGGATATGAATCTATTACAGAGTGATACAAACCATTCCCTACCCACAGACACATAATCACACTCACCAATCTTTTTAAAATCAGTATTTTCCCAGGAATGCTATGTGACTGTGAATCATGAAACATCAAGATCTAGGAAAACTCAAAATTGCAAGTGATCAAAAGTGAGAGTGAGTAGATCATAGCATATTAATGATTTACATGTGAAGTGGCATAAAAATACCTAGGAGATGTATGAAATATAGGTAGACATGTCAGTAGCAAGACTGGGGGATGATGGATAGCCTGAGTGCTGCAATCCACCTAATATTAAAGGACCTAAACATCTTTATTGTATTGAGTACTCTGGAGAAATCCCCCTAAATCACACACATAGCCAAGAATAACTGACCAAGATTTGTACCACTAACACTGATAATACCCCAGATGTGTTAAGTATGAGCTTCTACTAAAGTCATATTCACATGGTTCTCCATGACCCGACTGTCATCCAAAGCCCAGTTCAGTTATGTTCAGAAAGACTCATGGTCAAAAATTTGCCCCTCAAGGAACTGTATGAAAAAAGGAAGCTATATTTCATAGCCACAAACTCACAGATCAATTTAGGTTCTAAAAGTAAGAGGGGATATAATGGTACCTTGTTTTGTTCCCACAAAAGTCATTGGAAAATAATCAATAGCTGTGGGGAAGCTCTCTCACTTATCTTATTTTACTAAAACCTTGGCCTTCCTGGAACTATGATAATGGCCAGAGGGAACTAGAAAGGTGGGGGTGTGGCACACAGGTCTGACCTTAGAAGAGGTCAGGTCCCAATTAGGTCTCAAGTATCCTCACTACCATACCTCTGTAATCTACATATAATCTGCATATATTAAGGGATTATAGAATATATTAAGGGAAATAACTCACTGTTATATAATAAAGCACTTTAAAAATCTTTCACTTATTCTAAGTGATGATTCATTCTATAAATACTGGCAGATATTGTAAGTAATAGCTTCCTTTTCAAATAGTTATACTCCTATGCTTTCTGCCCAGGAAAACAAGCATAAAAAGGCTCACTACTACAAGTGCAATGTTTGAAACAGGATGAACCAAAAACTTAATTTAAAAAGTCTCCCGGCAGCAAGGCCCTCCCCACTCCAATCTATTCTCCATTCTGTGTTCAAATTGATTTTCCTAAAGCACAGGTCTGATGATGTCACCCCTCCATTCAATAAATTACAGTAGTCAGTCTATAAACATTTATTAAGCACCTACTATTTCCAGGAACATAAAAGATTCAAAAAGCGGCAAAGGACAAGGACAGTCCCTGCCCTCAAGGAGTTTATAATCTAAAGCAGAGAGATAGTAATTAAATCCACAGGAGCTGATGAGATCACTGGAGTGAAGTAAGATAGAAGAAGAGACAAGGGGCCAGGATAGAACACAGTAGCTCCCTATTACCTTCTGGATCACCGACACAATCTATGTTTTGGCTTTAAAGCCCTCTATAACCTGCCCCCTTCAGCCTTTTTAGTATTCTTATAGCTTACACTCATTCACATAATCTATGATCCAGAGACACTGGCCTCTTTGCTATTCTTTGAACAAGAAATATCTCCCAACTGCAAGAGTTTTCACTGTTTATCTGTCATGCCTAGAATTGTCTCCCTATCAGGAACCCTTTCCCAATTTCTCATAATGCCTTCCCTTAGCTGAGTTTCTCCAATATCTCCAGTATATATCTTGTCTGCATGTAATTTTTCCACAAGTTATCTCTCCCTCAGACTGAACTCCTTGAGATCAGGGATTGTGTTTTGCCCTTCTTTGTTCCCTCAATACTTAGCATAAAGCCTGGAATAATAAATGCTTTCTCATTTCACTTCTTAAATTGTCACACAAACTAAGTTTTCCCATAATACCCACAGTTAGGTTCCCAGGCTAGCTAAAAATTCTTTTTAATTCACAAAGTAGCTAAAATAACTAGATCAAAAAGAATATTATTATACTAGAAATTACACTCAAAAAAATGATAAACAATGTTTGCTTAGCAGAAGAGATTAAAAAAATACACAAATACAATTCTAACAGTACAACAATAGCAACAGCTAGTATTTATACAGTGCTTTAAGGTTTGCAAAGAACTTTGCTTGTTGTCTCAGTAATTTCTTATAATAACCCTGGTTACTATTATTATACTTACTTTACAGAAAAGGAAACAGGATGAGACAGGTTAAGTGACTTGCCTAGGATCACACAGCCATTAAGTCTTAATCAGATTTGGAACTCAGGTCTTCCAGGATCCAAATGCAACTTCCTATCTATTATATCATCTAGTTGCCTATGATAAATAGCATATGGCTAACAAATACAAAAGTACTACAGGAATTAAGATGATGTTAAATTCAGGAGAAGTTACATTTATTTAGCTGGTATAATCAGGGAAGAATCATAGAATTAAAAATTTAAGAGTTAGAAGAAAGCTCAGGTAATCTAGCCCAACAACCTTATTTTATAGATGATGAAACTGAGGGCCAGAAAGCATCATGGAAAAATAAAATTTGAGTGTCTTCAGAGGAGAGGCAAGATTTCAGTATGTGAAAACAGGACAGGGAACAGTCATATTTCCATATACAATGATAAGACTTAACGAGTTCTTGGCCTGCTTTCAGAAGGAGTAACAACTAGATTTTCAATGAAATATGAATGACTGCTTGTGAATTATTTCATTTATTCAGGATATAACCAATGGATTCATGAGGATTCAACTGCTAATATATGGCTTCAGATCACCTATGGTACAAGAGTTAATGCTTTAAAACTATGCTAAGTCTCCTTACTGCCTGAAAACTATACCAAAATATATTCCTGAATAGTATTTATTGAAGTATAACTTGAGAATTTCTAAGGGGCATGTGTCTGATTTTGAAGAATTAAAAATACTAAGTATAGGATGGGTAGAATAGTTTAAGAGAAGTGAAAGAAAAAGTAGAAGCTAATGGTTCTTACAGTCTGGAAATATTACAGAAGAAAAATACTAGTACAGGGCAAGTTGTCAAAACAAAGGAAAAAAAAGGTGTGAAAAAGTGTATCCTTAGCATAGATGGCTGGTAGAATATAACTTTGAGATAATCAGAAGGATTTCATATGATGGTTTAATTACCATTACACCAACCAGGACTAAACTTAAACCAGGGAAGACACTTAAAAATATTAACAATGCCCTTTGGCAGTCTTTTTCAGTGTTTAATTACTGTAGTTAAAAACATGTATTTCACTGAAATCTTGACTGCTTCTGTTTAAGTCCTTTTTTTCTTATATAATATCCATGAAGATGTGGAACAAGTAAAGATAGTCTTTCTTTCTCTTTTAATCACTACAAAACAGAGACATCAAAAATGAACATGACATTGCAATTTAACAGAACCTGACAAAATCTGAGAATCATAGGATTTCAGCACAATATCACTGACTCACAGAATTTCATGGTTGAAAGGGACTACAAAAGACAGCCTTATTCACATCTCCAAAAAAATCTGCACTACAACAGATCCCAACATATGGTCATCTAGCCTTTGCTTAAAGACCTCCAAAGAGAGGGGAAACCCATTAACTCCTAAAGTAGCCCACTATACTTCTGGATAGCTCTAACTTTTAAAAGATTTCCCCCTACATCAAATTTAAATTAGCCTCTTTGCACATCCTCTTTTCTGTTAATATACCACATTCTGTTAATGTACTACATTATCACATTATTAGTATGAGTTTTGTTTTTATGTAACAATTAACCACTCAGAAAAAAGTATTTTTCTCCTTTATGTAGGATTTTCGATCCTCTCTATCTATTTGGTATTGTTTCTATCCTACTTTTTATAGATCAACATTCAGTAATCTAAAATACTAAATACAATAAAAAAATATAATTTAACAGGAGTCAGATGACATTGTACTACTTAATGTATGATCCATACAACTAACCAGTAGTTTTTATATCTTCGCTACCTGCTGATCATCCCCTTCTGTTTAAGACTCTCCTCTCTAAGTTTTCATGACTATTTTTTAGTTTTTCTAATGGAGTTGTAAAATATCAGTACTATACTTCTAAGTTTGATAATTTCTAAAGCTGCTAGTAAAGAGAACTAGACAGATTTATTAAAATTTTAAATTTAGTACAGAAGAAAAATAAAACACTTCTATATCATAGTATTTTGACCTAATTTTGCATCAGGAAAAAAAAAATCAGTATGACAGTATAAGATAAAAAAAATCTCTATTTCTTGGGTTCAAGTAATATGTAATTTAAAGAACATGGAATAAACAAGCAGTAAGAGAAATGTAATACCAGATACTAGCTACTTTCTTCTCCCTACAAGATTTCTATTTGGTGCTATTTTATTATATGAAAACCAGACAGTAGGTTAAAATAGTCTGAAAGTTGAATTTGTCAAAACTCAGTTGGTAAACTAAGTCCAAAAAAAAAAGGATACTTTTTAAAATGAAATTTTCTTTCCAAAGAATCATATTTTCCCTTTGGCAATTTTAAAATTAGATTATTCCTGAGTTAGCCCACTATTAGAATAAATTAAGAACTTTTGGTGTAAGTATTAAAATGGCATTATAGGAAAAAATCTGAAAGGCAGAAATTGTAGTCTTAGTTAAGTAGTCGACATTTCTACAACCTTGCAATCTTTCTTACTATTAGCTACCCAGATGGCTCACTGTAACAAGAGGAATTTATGCCATGTTTGGTGAACTCCTTCACATATGTCTCTTCCAGAACCCTATCTTTTTGTGGTCATGTATATCTAGGCATATCAAATTATATCACCACATAAGAGCACAGGTATTACTACCTAATGAAAACAATTTAGGCTAATGTATATCATAAATTTGAGCCTTCTGATCATACAAAACGAGATCTACCAAATCTTATTATAGGATTTAAAGCAAGTGGGGCAGGAGTGGAAGGGGGCCCTTAAAACTCATCTA
Organism: Pseudochirops cupreus; assembly: GCA_028627135.1. NCBI lineage: Eukaryota > Metazoa > Chordata > Mammalia > Diprotodontia > Pseudocheiridae > Pseudochirops > Pseudochirops cupreus. The sequence continues at coordinate 479,543,248 of CM053580.1, forward strand.
GTACAATCTACTTTGACTCTCCTCCAATAGAAAGGCTTCAGACAAAAGGCTGGATAACAAAAAATGCTATAAGGAAAGGTGAATCTTGATCAGGTAAAGGCTAGATCTCTAAAGTCCCTTCAAACTCTGAGATTCCATGATCTGGAGGTAGTCACACAGCTAGTGAAGAAGCAAAGTCAGGTTTGAACCAGGTCCTCTTGACTCTAAATTCAATGCACTTTTCATTTAAATACACTGCCACTGTTAATAATATGGAGGAAATTTGAGAAAAAAAATTTCTTTATATCAAGGATATAACTATAAATGTAACCCCATCACCAACTACATTTCTATAGCACTTTACAAAACATTTGCCTCACAAAAATCTGTGAGATGGGTGGCACAAATATTATTAAGTTCATTTTACAGATGAGTTAACTGCAGTCCAGAGGAATAAAATGTCTTTGCCCAAGATGCAGAGGTGGGATTTGAAACCAGATTCTTTAATGACAAATACACACTGTCCCTGGGAGTTTAAACATTCAACCTAATCTGCCATTTATCTGGTCAATAATTACGGCATTACTTTAGAAATCAAAATTTTGCTGTAAGCCCGGATACTATAGGAGCAATAATGAATACCTTTTAATTATTACTTTATGTATGTTTCTATTAACTTATGTAAGTACCACAAAAACACAAAATACTTTTTTTCTATCACAAGTTTATTAGTACAATTATTTTAAAACTACACTTATCTTTTGGTCCAGAATTCTAATGTCTTTTTTTTTTTTACTTTAGTTTCTGGAGAAACTATCATGTATGTTTGAGTATGCTACAAATACATCTTACTCAAATACAAAAGGCATTTTTTTTCCTCCTATGCAGCATTTTGTTATCAAGGGGGCAAGGGGAAGACTAAGCAATCAGATTAAAGAAAAACACTGAAAACTTTCAGACATGTAAGATAACTTATTTACTCTAAGGAATAATTACTATACACACCTCGTTAAGTACACAGATTTGTCCTAACCAGATGACCACTTGTCCAGACTATTTCAGAGGTTATTTCTACTCAGATGAGCTGTACATGATGACCTCTAAGGAATGTGTCAATAGATGTGATTTTGTATATAAAGAAATACTAAAGCATAACCTTTACCAGCAAGATTTACAATTGTAATAGCAAGCACAGAAGTAGTTCACACCTTGTTTCAGCTATTGAATTAACACCTTGTTTCAGTTCAAGTTTCTTTTGAGCCTTGTATCAAGTTTGTTAAGAAAGAGAACATGTGAACCCCACAACTCATGAACACCTGCAACAGGAAGGGGAGGAACTAATTACCATATAGAAGGAGAGGCCCAGGTAGACATAGCAGAACTTAAAAGAGGACTCTTGTGGTGGCAGAGTCAAGAAGGAGAAAACTAGTGGTATGCCAGCACTTTGTCTGCTGCCTGTGTTGATGTTTGTTTGTGGTATTTTGTACAGAAGCCCTGGGACCTTACTGGAAGGCATGAAAGAGGATTTTCTGGTTGTATGTTTACAGAAGTCCTGGAGGAGGGTTTTGGAGGTTCTGGAACTTTACTGATGATTTGTGCTGACATCTTGGACCTTGTTTGTGGGTCTGTGTTGATTTCTATGTTGAGTTCTCAGACCTTGTTGGTGGATCTGTTGTAGTCTTAGTTAAGTAGTCAACATTTCTTCAGTCTTGCAATCTTTCTTACTATTAGCTACCCATATTTCACAGGTAGACAGTGAATTGATGATGGTGCTGGCAATGTATATGAATATTATTATGACTCTGTCAAGCTTTGTCTTCCCAGAAACAGGAACTGTGAAGACCTTGAGGTGGACTGGACACTGTGAACTTCAATATGGAACAGGAAGTGGATGAAGAGCTGGACAAGGAACTGGGAGCTGCCTGCCTTTGAACCCAGGTGACAGTTGGAGCTGGGACCATGGAAGAGGAATCATGGAAGCTGAGAGCCAGCCTCGAGTCAAGCTGAAAGAAGACTTTACTTGGATATTGTGTACTGACTGAGAAGATTATAATTTACTGTGACCTAGGAGTGGAGAACTTTGACTTTTGTACTTTGTGACTGAATTAAGGATTTTGTGATTTACTACATGAATGTACTTTGTTTAAAACTATGTGGCCATTTTAGTGATAAGTTGTTGAGTTCTGCCATGGTGAATGCTGTATTTTGATTTTCTGTGATAAGTTGTAACATTCTGAATTCTTTACCTTGATTTTCTGTGAACGTTTTGCTATGATTTGTTATTGAATAAATAGAGAGTACACTATACTATGTAATCAGAACCTTGAAGCTGTTCACAGCAGCAGTCCTCTGGAAAGCTGCTCTTGCGTGGCTTTACAACAATCTACTTTGTTAGATAAAACATATGCACAAAAAAGATTAATAATGCAGTATGTTGTGTCAGAATAAGAGGTTGGTACCATATATAATGTATATTATATATACTATTAAGTAACAATGCAATATGCTATTAAATACCAAAGTAAGATGGAGATATTACAAGACTGCAGAGAAGGAAGAGATCTACAATGGAGCTAATGGTCAAAGACTGGCTTGTTGAGTAACTATAACTTAAGATGAAATATAAAAAGGTCAGTGAGATCTGAAAGATTAATAGTATTTGGGTAGGTGAAGATATGGGGCATCCCAGGTAAGAAAACCACATGAACAAAAGTTTGTTTTTTAAACTGGAAATGGAGTGTTTCACTTAACAGTAAGATTGGTATGGCTAGAGTAGAGGATTCCTATTGAAAGTCAGAGAGTGGGAAAGGCAGATTATAGTGGGCTTTCAAAGTCAAGCAAAGAACTTTAGACTTTATCTTGGAAACAAGAGTGAGTAAATGGAGCTTTATAAGCAGGAAAGTAATAAATTTTGTGTCTATAAAGGAAAAGAGTACTATTTAAATATATTTTGTATCTATAACGGAAAGAATACTTTTTATTTAAAACAGCACTAGACTAGGAGTCTAAAGAATTAGACTACAGGTCTAGCGCAGGGGATAATCTTATAAGCCTGTTCCTTCACTCCTTCAGACATCAAATTTCTGATCTATAAAATGGGAGGGACTGAATTAGACAATATCTAAAGTTTCTTCTAATCTTAAAATTATATCATTCGATACTAGATGAATAGTATATATCAAGGGATTCCAAAAAAACAATATAATGAATGGTTCCTACCTTCTAAAAGCTGAAAGGGGTAGTATACTGAATATATACAGGGGAAGGTGGGGAGGGAAATAAAGGGAAATGAGATAAGATCAAGTAGAAGACTATTGCAGTATCGAGTGGCTAAAGCTTATTTTATGGCAGTGGGAAAGGGAAAGAAAGGCAAATTCAAGAGGAATTTATAATTAAGTGATTGTAGCAGAGTGCAAGAAAAGGTGGTGGATATTGCTAAGAATCACAATTTTTAGACCATCTATAAAAAGTAACTGTTGATATTCTAAACATGAGATCTTTGTCCAATAAGCAATGAGTAGAAACACTACTGGATGAACTGAATATTATTGAGAAATAAGGAAGTTCACTTAAATAGGATTGGTTCACAGATTCTACAAAGAAAGTGAAACAAAATAGCTGCTACAGTTGGTTTCACTTTGTGCCCAAAGACAATCAAGAAATATATCATGGGATGCTTGGTCATAATTAGTATAAGTAAAAGGAGCATCATGAAAGTCACTGCAGCTTAAGTAGTAGCAACATGTTGTTCAAGATGAAAGGATAGAGAAATCCTACAAAGAACATGACAAGATACTCCTAATCAACTCAGTGTAGACTTTGATACTTGATAACTTCAAGTAATGGTACAGAGTAGTATTGCAAAGGATGTAGGAAAATATGGTTCAGCTTTAAGAAATGAAATGGGCAAATGGCCTAAAAGACCACTCAGAAGTCCACACTATAAATACTTTAGAGAGAGATGAGTAAAAAAAAAAAAGCATACAGAAACTTTGTTCTCTACTCAACATCAAAGAACTCTGCCTCATGTTCTATATTCTACTTTTTCTTTCTTCAGCAAGAGTTCACTTTCTGCTTTGTTCTAACAAAAAAAGATTTATGTGATAGCCACAGCAGCTGCCTGTGTTTTCTCAACACATATTTGACTATGAGTCTGTAATTTGGTCACTGAATTCTTGACAGGAAGGCTGAGTAAATATAGTCTCTTTCTATAACTCTACAGTTACAGATAGCTTTAGATTTTAGAGATGGCATAAGAGATAGCTTTAGCAAAGTTATCAAAATGGCAGTAAGGACTTTAGCAAAAGTGTACCAATCATCCATTTTAGCCATCATGAGTAGGTTCTTGGGTGTGGGAACTGAGATAATTCCAGCATACTTACAGGAAGGGCTTAGGCACACCAGAACCGATCTAAAACACCTTATGGGTGACCTTATAGTGACTTTAAAGGACAATGTAAGGAATTCACTAATCTTGTTCCCTCAAGAGTCATGCCAAACAGGAATGATAGACAGCTTGGCTAATGTGATAGCATCAGATAGGATTACGGCTACAGTCACTTCCTAGAAGCATTTGACACCAGGACCAATATGGTCACTGTAGTTGTCAATGGCCACAAAAGCCTTGAAACTGGTATACTAGTACCAGGTCAGTGAAGGTCCCAGGAAGTCTATAACTTCAGACTCCTTAATGGAAAGGGAGAAAAATTAGCTCTCCTCCAAGGTTTTGATGATCGTGTCCTTGACCAGTTAGGTAACAAGAAACAACTCCTCATCCTTGTACTTTCCTCTTTGGTTCCCAGAGCCATGGCCCCAGCCTTGACAATGGACCTGAACCTGACCTAGGTGGAAGTTGCCTTAAGTCTCCTATGGGCTACCTGCTCCTTTTGAAACATAGGTGTTACCCAGCATTTGATGTTCACTAGAAACAGAAACTATGAATTCTTTCTTCAAGAAGAAAATGTAACAGTTCTGAGCAGGTAAGCAACAACAAAAATGATAAAAATTAAATTGTATTTTAATAGACAGGAAATGCCTCAATGTTGACACAGAAGTCAGACCAAATCAGTTGTCTGGATGGCATCTAACCACGAATTATATAGAGCAAAGGTCAAAACCAATTATCAAATCAGGAGGATAAAGATGAGAACAAAACACAGCACACAACTGCAACAATCTCAACCCGACCTATTCAAAACTGTCAATGCTAAAAATGGTAAATGAAAAAAAGAAAAAAAATGAGGCAAAACTATTGAACTTCATTATCATCATTTCCTACAAAAATGTATTGACATAAAACAATAACTACAAGAAAGAGTTAAAAAAAAAAGAGCTCAGAAACCACTTTTGCTGACAAAGACATCTACCTTAGCAAACAGAAAAAAATGGTGGCCAAGGGTAATGTTAGTTTAAAACACAAATTAATTTAGAAAAAGAGAAAGATGGTAAAAAGTAGGCAGTACAATTTAACAAAGCAATGAGAAAACAGCTGAGTGTATAAATAAGTCTATGAGAAGCCTGGCATGAGACCTATCAAAGCTATATAAAACCCAAACCTCTATCGGTATGGCAAAAGGACAACAAATAATAATATGCCAACGTTTCCATTACCATCTATTGTTATTACCTACAGCAGACCTACCACATTTAGACACTAAAACCTCAATGTCAATATGCCATACTAAGCAGTAGAAATGGCACTAAACAGGCAGGAACAGTGACTAAATCTCATTAAGAAAATGTAAAGGAAATCAAATCAGAGCTGGAAGTGATAGAGCATTAAGATATTATTTTATATGATATCTCAAAAGAATGGAAAAAAAAAACTGAACAGGTATTATTGCCTAAAAAAAAAAAGCAATAATTACTAACCTCACCTAATGCCTAGTCTCTCACTTTTATGAAATCTTTGACAATAAGCTACATACATAGATGATACCCTTGATGCAATTTAAGAAACAGGCAGGATTTTACAAATTATTTACTTCTGAATGCCATAGCCTTATAGTTTACATTTGACTGAAAAGTAATGAGAATACAACATCCTCCTATGTTCACTGTCTATAGAAAAAGCTCTTGACTCAGCAGAAGAAAATGTAACCTTAAAAAGGTCTCCTCTATAAAGGATGTATGAATATATTAAGATTAATGAAGATTATTAAATAAGTGAAATTACATTTACTCTTTTAATATTAGCATCATTGCAAGCAGGCATAAAATATGATGCATACTTACGAAAGATGTTTGGCATTAAGAAGGATACCTTGAGCTGAGTTCAAATGTAAGGAAAACTTTCTACGGATGAGGTTCTCCACATATTATTGTCTGCTGATTATATTCTGCTGGTTGCATCAAGCTCCAGAATATTACAGGGCCTCCACAATAAAATGAGATTATTTAAGAGATTAGCCCAATAATTCATATAGGAAAAACTAATGTTTAACGCAAATATTCAAACAGATTTGTAATCTCATCAATGTGGGTATTCCCTTAAAAATGAAGACCACAATCCATTTATTCTTGACTCTAGAAATCACAGATTTAGAACTAGAAGGGAACATAAGATATTTTGTCCGTATTCTGTCATAAGTTTGTCACAAAGAGTTCATCCAAATTTCTGAGAACTTCCTCTGAAATCTTCTTACACTAGGAAAATACCAAAGATGTTTATCAGTTATCATTCATCTTCACCACATGTCTAGTCAGTCTGCATTCTGTTTTGATCATGAATTTCTCATTAAATCCTTTAAATTGTTTTTAATAACCCCTTGCTTGTAAGGTGCTGCAGTGAGATCATAATTACCATGTTCCTCTTCACTGTCCTTTAGATTATCCTGAAACTAAACAAATGAAAAATGCCCATTATCTTGACTATAGCATGCATTTGGATGATCAGTCCATTGACTTAATAATACAGGTAACTAGAGTAGGAGCTAAAAGTGTGATATAATGGGGGAAAAAAACCCACTGGATTTTAAGTCAGATGACCTCAGTTTAAATCTAATTCTGCCATTTATGATCAGAGTTTCTTCATATTAAAATTAAGAGAGAGAACAGGACAGGTAAGGGAATGATGATAAACAAAACAAACTCCAACTTCAGAAGGGGAAACCTGAAGTAGGGATTAAAAGGAAAGAAAGAAAGTAAAATCTTGGAATCAGAGGTGGGGAAAGGGAGAGAGAAAAAGGGCTATGGAATGGAAACTGACCCATTCATTTACAGACTATGAGTATCAGGCAAAAACTCTCTCCTTTATCACCTATCTTTTTTGTAAGAGGGAGTAAGAGTAAAGAGATAAAAATATAATAACAAGATAAAGGGAAATTATTAAACATTAACAATCATTATTAACAATTAATAATATTAACACAAAGTTAATAATCATAACCTTGAACATGAATGGGAAGAACTCATCCATAAGGCAGAAGAGGATAATAGAATCTATGAAATAAAGAATCCAATAATAATGTTGCTTACAACAAACAGGGAAAACAAAGATTCAGAGTTAAAATGAGGGGCTAGAGAAAAATTGATATGATACAGGTGAATGAAAAAAAGAAGCAGCAGCAATAATGATTTAATAATGTAAGGTTACAGTAAATATGAACATGATAAAATAATATGCAGATATTATACTTAAAGGTACATCTTTAAAAATATATATACCAAAGCATATAACATCTAAATACTTAAAGAAAAAGATAACTGAATTGCAGAAAGATAATAAAACTATAATAATGGGAGATTTCAACGCATCTCTTTTAGACCTATACAAATTTATGAAAAAGTAAAACAAGACAGCAGTCAAGGGCCTGAATAGATCTTGAGCAAAATTAGCAACAACAGCTCTCTGGCAATTACTAAATGGGAACAGAAAGGACTTTTATATTCCTCATCCATGTATGGCATCTTTACAAAAAATGCAGAAAAACAGAAATACTAAAATGAAAAGGGTGAATCTACCTCCAATGAAGAGGAAATTAAAACAATCATTAGGAATTATTTTGCCCAATTGTATGCACATAAATTTGACAATCTTAGTGAAACGGAAGAGTCTTTACAAGTAAATTATTTAAATAAGCCCATCTCAGAAAAAGAAACTGAAAAAGCCATCAGTGAACTCCCTAGGAAAAAAATCTCCAGCGTCAGATGGATTTACTAGTGAATTGTATTAAACATTTAAAGAACCACTGATCCCAATACTCTACGAACTATTTGGGAAAATTGGTGAAGGAGTCCTACCAAATTCTTTTTATGACCCAAACATGGTACTGATACCTAAATCAAGAAGAGACAAAACAGAGAAAGAAAATTTATAGACCAATCTCCTTCATGAATATAGATGCAAAAATTTTAAATAAAATATTAGCAAAAAGACTACAGGAACTTATCACAAGGATAATACATTTTGATCAGGTACAATTTATTCCAGGAAGGCAAGGATGGTTTGATATTAGGAAAACCATCAGTATCATTGATCATATCAACAATAAAATTAGCAGAAACCATATGATTATCTCAATAGATGCAGAAAAAGCTTTTGACAAAATACAACATCCATTCCTATTAAAAATACTAGAAAGTATAGGAATAAATGGAGTTTTTCTTGGAATAATAGGTAGCATCTATTTAAGGCCATCAGCAAGTATTATATGCAATGGGGATAAACTAGAAGCATTTCTGACAAGATCAAGGGTGAAACAAGGATGTCCACTATCACTCCTCTTATTCAATCTGGTACTAGAAATGTTAGCAGTAGCAATTAGAAAAGAAAAAGAAATCAAAGGAATCAAATGAGGCAAAGAAGAGACTAAGCTATCACTCTTTGCAGATGTTATGATGATATACTTTGAGAATCTCAGAGAGGCAAGTAAAAAAACGTCTTGTGATAATAAATAAATTTAGCAAAGTTGCAGGATATAAAATAAACCCACATAAATCCTTGGCATTCCCATATATTTCTAATGAAGTCCAACAGCAAGAGATAGTAAAAGGAACCCCACTTAAAGTTACTGCAGACATTATAAAATATTTGGGAATCTATCTGTCGAAACAAACCCAGGACCTATATGGACACAACTACAAAACACTTTTCACACAAATAAAATCAGATCTAAGTAATTGGAAAAACATCAATTGCTCATGGCTGGGTCAAGCTAATATAATAAAAATGACAATTTCACCTAAATTAAATTACATATTTAGTGCCATACCAATCAATTTACCAAAAAAATTACTTTATAGAGCTAGAAAAAATAGTAACAAAATTCATTTGGAAGAAGAAAAGGTCCAGAATATCAAGGCAATTAATGAAAAGAAATGCTAGGGAAGGTAGCCTTAGCTATACCAGATTTTAATCTGTAGTATAAAGCAGCAGTCATCAAAACTGCTTGGTACTGGCTGAGGAACAGAGTAGTAGATCAATGGAATGGACTGGGTACAAAAGACTCAGTAGTCAATGACTATAGTAATCTACTGTTTGTTAAACCCAAAGACCCCAGTTTTTGCACTACTTGACAAAAATTGCTGGGAAAACTGGAAAATAGTATGGCAGAAACCGGGCATATACCATTATCTAAACGTCGTATACCAAAATCAAGTCTAAATGGGTACACGATCTAAGTATAAAGGCTGGTACTGTAAGCAATCTGGGGAAGCAAGGAATAGTTTACCTGTCAGATTTATGGAGTAGGGAAGACTTTATGACCAAACAAAAGTTATGGAGCATCATAAAATGCAAAATGGATAATTTGGATTACATTAAATTGAAAAGTTTCTGTACAAACAAAGCCAATGTAACCAAGATTAAGAGGGAAGTGGGAAATTGGGAAGGAATTTTTACAACCAGTATCTCTGATAAAGGCCTCATTTCTAAAATATACAAGGAATTGAGTCAAATCTATAAGAATGCAAGTCATTCCCCAATTGATAAATGGTCAAAGGGTACGAACAGGCAATTTTCAGAGGTAGAAATTAAAGATATCTATAAGCATATGAAAAAATGCTCTAAATCACTATTGATTTGAGAAATGCAAATCAAAACAACTTTGAGGTACCACATCTCAT
>CM053580.1:479553791-479625607 GCA_028627135.1 Pseudochirops cupreus
GGACTGAAGAAGCATGACCGGGATAAGCCTTTGTTGGTTTGTGGCTTGGCTGATCTTTGAATTCCTGGAAACAGAAGTGGTGAAAGGTTTGAGATGTGCTGGACCCTGTGAACTTTGGTGTGTGCCAGGGACTGCCCAGAGGACTGGACAAGGAGCTGGGAGCTGTCTGCCTCTGAATCCAGGTGACTGTTTGGTGGATTCAGGTAGGAGCTGGGACCATGGAAGGGGATCCAGGGAATCAGAGAGACCACCCAGAGTCAAGATGAAGAAAAAGCCTCCCTTTGAATGAAATTGAGATTTGCTAGACACCAAGGGGTGGAGGGTTTGTGTAATTTTCTAATGATTGTATTTAGTGACTGATTGCTAGATAAGTGACTGATTGAGTTGATCTGTGGTTGCCCCAGGGGTGGAAGATTGATTATTGTATTGTGAATTGATTGAATGATTAAGTATTGATTATAGTATCGTGAATTGACTGAATGATTAAGTAAAGAGGGTTTCCCCCTTAGGAAACCAGAGGAGTATTCTTTTGTTCTTTGTTCTAAATATTGTGGCCACTGTAGTGAAAATTGTGTGGCCATTCTAATGTTAAGCTGTTATGAACACCATATTGTGATTTTCTATGATAAGATGTAATGTTGTTAATACTGTATTATGATTTGTTGTGAGTGTTTGCTTGATTTGTGATGGAATAAATGGAGTGTTCACTATACTGTGTAATCTGAACCTTAAAAGCTGTTCACAGTAGCATTCTTTTTGGAATCTGCTTGTGCGTGGCGTTAGACAAGGCTTTGGAACTTATGAAACTTGTAGTTATTTTATAGGAACTAAGTCACTAGGATAGGAAAATGGGGGAGAAAGCAGTCATTTATAAAAAGCAAGGTGGAAGAGAAGAGAGTGAAGGTAATCAACTAAATTTCAATTCCTGGGAAAGGACTAATCTGCATATACAAAGAAAAAGTGCTAGCACTTTTTAGTACTTTGGTTAATTTCATAATTTTGCCTGTTGGGGTACTATTCCCTTGATACAAATCAAAACCCATTTATGGTTCTATAAAAGTAACCAACTTATTTCAACTCAACTTTTAGTAAGCTCGCACTATTATTAAGTACACAGCATTAAGCACTAGGAGAGAGAAAAAGATATCTACCAAATTAAAATTTAATGAGATACCACACATATACAAATAATAATGATAATGAAAGAACATGAATTATAAATAATATAATAAAAATAAATACTAAAAAAGGAATAATAATAAAGCTCAAATTAACATTGAATTTTTTTAAACAAGGAAGAAATACAATGTACTTTCCTCAAAACAACACTGTGATATAATATTAGAAATATTATAAACCACATTTTTGTTGTTGTTGAGTTGTGTCAGTCCTATTCAACACTTCATGACCCATTTGGGGTTTTCTTGGCAAAGACAGTACAGCGCTTTGCCATTTCCTTCTCCAGTTCATTTTATAGATGAGAAACTGAGGCAGAGAGGGTTAAGTGACTTACCCAGGATCATACATCTAGTAAGTGTCTGAGGCTAGATAGGAATTCACAAAGATGAGTTTTCCTGACTCCAGACCTGTCATATCCTCTGTGCCACCTAGCTGCCCACATTTTACAGATGAGAAAATAGAGAATGCCTATGTTATATAGCTAGTGTCAGAGCCAGGACTCAAACCCAGAGTTTCCAACTAAGCTCAGTGTAAATAAGCACAATTAAGTACTATACTTTATCAAATATTGAGTGTTTTTTCATCCATAATAGAGGAAGGAAAAATTACTTTTGACGAGGAGGGGGTACATAAACAAAAACTTTATGAAGAAGATAATCAACATAACCTCATGTTTTCATTCAAGATTACTACAACTATTCAAAATATCAGGGTTATTAATTACTTAACCTGAAAAATAAACATGTCCAAACATTTTATGTCTCCTTAAAGTGATTAAAATCCTCACCAACAAATACTAAGTTTCATTTTTTTCTATTTAAATTTCCCAACTTTTCTCTTGCCTCCCAAGGTCTCTTCATTTAAAAAAAAAGGAAAATAGAAGAAAAAAGAAACTTCTTATCACAAAGACAGGACGATCTCTTCCTTTCTTGGCATTAATCCTATAAAAACCTTGTGAACATTTACCTATCAAGATCCTGTTCAGCTGAAACTCCAGCTCAAGTATCTTCCATGACTTCCTCTCGTTTTTTATCTCCTATGTTTCACTTTTGCACTCTCCAAATGGTATCATCAGAGTTCTTCCAAGTTCACTTACTTTCCTTCAGTTCTCTCCTAGGAAACCTTCCTTCTCAAAATACACCCTAAGATATGACTTAATAGTAGATTGGTCACAGTAATTCACTCAACAAACATTTCACTGTACAAAATACTATGCTAGGGGCCTTGGAGATAAGAACCTTTAGAAAAGTTAGTCTCTGTCCACAAAGTGGTAAATCTATGTGGGATAAGAGGGATTAGGGGAGAAGATACACTGGTGACTGTAATACAGGATAACAAGTAATAAATGCATTATGGAATTAATTGCAAAATAAAGTATTATGTGAGAATATATGAGAAAAGAGACCAATAACAGAAATGACAGGAGAACCAGGAAAGCCTTAATGTAAAAAGTGATACTTAAGCTGAGTTTAAAGGACAGAAATATAGAGGAATTCAACAAGTGAGAGGTGGAAGAAGACATTTCAATTTCATACATGGGGACCAGCATGAGCAAAGACAGAGTGTCTAGAAAGTGTAATTCAAGTTTAAAGGGAAAGTCATCTACTTGGCAGAAATGTAGTATGCTGAGAAGGGAATATCATGAGATAAGCAGTCAGTCAACAAATATTTATTAGGTACCTATCATGTGGCAGGCACTATGCTAAGTGCTGAATACATAAAGGAAGGGAAAAGACAGCTAGAAAGATTGTGGGGGTAGGGGGGGGAAGCTGGAAGGGGGATAATTCTAAAGGTTTTGAATGTCAAACAGAGGTTTATATTTGATCTTAGAGATAACAGGGAATTTATGGGCGGGGAGGGGGAAATGGGTTTAGAAAGGAAGGGACTAGGGGCAGTCAGACTCATCAGTAGACTACTACAATTCCAGGAATGAGGTGATAAGGGCCTGCATCAGGATGATGGAAGTGTCGGGAGAGAAAGTGGCATATTGGAGAGATGTGACAAAGGTGAAATCTACAGGCCTTGGGTTTTTGGGTATTGGGGGCAGGGGTGAGAAGGAGATGTTGAGGATGACACCTAAGTTTCAAGCCTGGTAAGTTTCCAGGACTAGTAATATGGTGGTGCCCTCAATATTGACAGTTAAATTTGAAACAGGGGAGGGTCTGCAACAAAAGATGCTGAGTTCAGTTTTGAACATGTAGACTTTGAGATGTCTCAGGACATCTAGATTAAAATGTATGAAAAGGTGATAGGAGAGGCCGGAGGTCTGCAAAATGGTTAGGGCTGAAGAAGTAAATTTGAGAATCATCAGAATAGGGATAACAATTTGAATCCATAGGAGCAGATGAGATCACCAAGTGAAATAGTACAGAGACAGAAGAGCCCAGGACAGAGATCTGTGGGATATGGTAAGCAGGTATGACATGGATGAAGACCAGCAAAGGAGACTGTGAAGGACCAGTCAGAGAGGTTGGAGGAGAACCAGAAAGAATAGTCACAAAAATCTGGAGAGAAGAGATTATCAAGGAGAAGAGACGACTGAAATGTCAAAGTCTGAAGAGAGGTCAAGAAAGATGAAAATTGAGAAAAGGCTATTCATTAGATTTGGCAACTAAGAGACCATTAGTAACACTGGAGAACAGTTTTGATTGAATGATGAGATTGGAAGTCAGATTATAAGGGGTTAAAAAGAGAGTGAGAAGAGAAAACATGGAAGCAGCTATTGCAGACAGCCTTCTCAAGGAGGTTAGCCAAAAAAGACAGGCAAATTATGGCTCAAATGTTGAAGGAGGAAATCAAGTGAGGGTTTTTTGAGGATGGGAGAGGCTTGCAACAGAGAAACAGCTAAAAGTAAGGGAGAGATTGAAGGTACATGAGGGAAGCAGGGATGATAGAGGAGGCAATCTCTTGGAGAAGACAAGATGGAATGGGATAAGGTAGTAAATATACGGCAGTGGAAAGATTTGAATGTTGGGCAAGGACGTCTAATCTTTACTCAGCAGATAACAAGAACTCACTTAAGATTTTCTGAGCAAAAGAAATGACCCTAAATCTATACTTGGGCAAGTACAAACCCTAAAGCTCTATATAAAAATCTCTTACTATTAAAAGGTTGCTAAAAAATAGCACAAGCAAAGGACATATATGAAAATGGTAGTAGGAACAGAGAAAGCAGACCGATGGCTTCCTCCAAGACTCAACTCAAATCTTACCTTCTACAGAAGACCTTTCCTGATTCATTCCCCTGATAGTTCTTTCCCTTTGAGATTACTGCATGTTGGTATCTTTCATGAGAATGTGAGATCCTTGGGGACAGAGATTATTTTTAAAATGTTCTTTGTATCCTTGAGGCTTAGCAATGTGCCTGGCACATAATAAGCACTCACTAAATGCTTGCTGACTATTACCTTCAGGATCAAAATCCTCTGGTATTTAAAGCCCTTCTTAACTTCCTCTCTACTCTAACCTTGACACCTATTTTTTTTCCTTTCTTTGTATCTTAAGTATTTAATACAGTACCTAGCACATAGTAGGCACTTAATATTTATTGATTGGTTAATATACAAGAGGTACAGCAGAGGTATAATCAACAGAGAAAGTGTTGTGATACAATGCACAGACTACTATGTAGCTTTGGAATGACCAGAGATATTCCCAAGATTTAAAATATGGGAGGCTGGGGGAGGGGACACAAACAGAAACAGCGATATACAAAGAAATACATTTAAGGGGAAAGAATAAGCATGATTTGGGGCATTTTAAGTGCTAGCAGGACATCAACCTCGAGATAATTTTACTGTAAATACATTTTTTGGAGCTCAGAGAAAAGTCTGGAAAATTAAACATACAGATTTTGTAGTCAACTGCATAAAGGTAGTAGTTGAAGCTGAAACTTCAAAATGAGTGAAATCAGACAGCAGAGAGAGAGAGAGACACAGAGAGACAGAGACAGAGACAAAGACAGAGACAGAGACAGAGACAGAGAAACAGAAAATAGAGGGCCAAGGATAACAATTATAAAACATCCCTATAAACTTAAAGGGATCAGAAAGAAGATGAAGAGCCAACAAAGGAAAAATAGTAGCCAGTTACAGAGAGAAAGAAAACAGGAGATTAAGATAATCCTGATGATAAGGACAGAATTGCCATAAGGGAGGGTCAACAGCAACAAAAACTGGGGGGGGGGGGGGGCAGAGCCAAGATGGCCCAGTAAAATCAGGAACTTGCTTAAACTCACACCCCAACCACCTCCAATATCTGTACAAAAATGACTCCAAACAAATTTTAGAGCTATAGAACCCATAAAATGACAGACTGAAACAAATTTCCTGCTGAAGGCAGCCAGAGCTCCCAGGTCAAGGAGAAAATATTACAAGCAGCGAGGAAGAAACAATTTGAGTATTGTAGAAACACAATCAGGATAACACAAGCTCTAGCAGCTTCTATATTAAGGGATGAAAGGGTTTGGAATATATGTTCTGGAGGTCAGAGGAGCTAGGATTAAAACCAAGAATCATCTATCCAGCAAAACTGAGCATAATACTTCAGGAGAAAATATAGACATTCAATGAAATAGAGGACTTTCAAGCATTCTTGATGCACAGACCAGAACTAAACAGAAAATGTGACTTTCAAATACAAAAAGCAAGAGAAGCATGAAAAGGTAAACAGGAAAGAGAAATCATAAGGAACTTATTAAAGTTGAATTGTTTACATTCCTACATGGAAAGACAATATTTGTAACTCATGAGACTTTTCTCAGTATTAGGTGGGTGTATGCTTGTGTGTGTGTGTGTGTGATATGTATACAGAGATGGAGGGCACAGGGTGAGTTGAATATGAAAGGATGATATCTAAAAATAAAATTATGAGGTGAGAGAGAAATATATTGGGAGAAGGGAGAAAGGGAGAGATAGGAGGGTAAATTTTCTGACATAAAAGAGGCAAGAAAAGTTGTTACAATGGAGGGGAGGTGAAAGGAAATGAGTCAACTTTACTCTTATTGGACTTGGCTTAAGGAGGGAATAATATAAAGACTCAATTGGGTATCTTACCCTACATGAAAGTGGGGGGAAGGGAATGGGGGGGGGAATGATAGAAGGGAGGGCAGGTAGTCTGAAGCAAACACTTTTGAAAAAGGACAGGGTCAAAGTAGAAAACAGAATAAATAAGGGGTGGGATAGGATGGAGGGAAATATAGTTAAGTCTTTCACAATATGACTCCTATGGAAATGTTTTATTATAACTACACATGTATAATATATATGGAATTGCTTGTCTTCTCAGTGGGGGTGGGTAAGGAGGGAAGATGGGAGAGAATCTGGAACTCAAAGTTTTAAAAACAAACGTTAAAAAACTGTTTTTACGCGCAACTGGTAAATAAGATATACAGGTAATGGGGTATAGAAATCCCTCTTGTCCTACAAGAAAATGGGAGAGGGGGTTTGCATAGGAAGGGGATATAAGAAAAAGCAGACTGAGGGAAGGGGCATTCAGTATGCTTGCTATCTTGGGGTAGGGGGTAAGGAGAAATGGGGAGAAAATTTGTAACTCAAAATCTTGTGGAAATGAATGCTGAAAACAAAAAATAAATAAATAAATTCTGGAAAAAAATCCCTAAGAGGTCAAGGAGAATGCTGACCAGTGGGGACCTTAGACAAAAGTCAGCACAGTTCCTGGCACATGCCAATTACTTAATAAATGCTTGTTGATTGAATTACTAGTTTCTGTAGCATGGTGGATGGGAATATAAGTCTTATTATAAATGGATAAGGAATGAGTAGGTAGTGTGGAAGAAACAGCATAGAAACACCTTTTTCTTTGCTTTTTTCACCAGACCAATGATTTCACTGGTATAGAAAGTCCTGTCTCCCATAAAATTCAGCAAGCAACTAATTGACAACTTAAAGAGTGTTCGAAAATTGCATGGAGTACTGAGACATTAAATAACTTACACCCTGTCACAAAGCTTAAGGTCAAAACTTTCTATCCACAGCACCATACTATCTTATAGATATGAAAAACAATGATACTTCTTATCTTCCTGAATGGATGATAAAGCAGAGAAATTTTAAAGAATGGAAAAAAACCCAGGGAGTTGAAGGAGTTTATACTAAATGGTCTCAGTCTTCTCAGTGAAGAAGTACTATAAGTATGGGGAGTGGGAGTAAGAGCTAAGAGGGAAAAGTGTGCAACAGCCAACTATAAGAAATGAGATAGTGAGTCAAATCATCTTTAGCTCTTCACCTGCCCTCACCCCATCTCAAAATCCAATCAATTGCAAAGTCCTGAAGATTTCATCTCCATGATATCTAAGTCATCCCTTCTTTTCTACTCCTACTCCAACCATCCTAGTGCAGGCCTTCCTAACTGTTCTTCCTACTTGGAATTGTACCATTTTCCAAAGCATTCCTTCAAATGAGCTGCCTGTGTCACCACTCTACTCAAGAGTTCAGTGGCTCCTTAATACCTACAGAAAAATAATCAAGTCTTGATCCTAGCATTCTAGACACTCCACAATCAGGCATCAACCTGCCTTCCCATGCAGGACCTCATCTCATGGTACTCCTTGTTATGTACTCTATGTTATAGAATACTTAATATCCCTCTCCCCCTACTCTAGTTTTCATGTTGCTCTCTTCTGTTACTTTTTGCCCTTGCTCATGTTTTCACCCTACTGAAAATGGACTTCCTTCCCATAGCTTCATCAGTTGAATTTTCTCTTCCTTTCTTCAGGATCCATCTGAATTGCCACCTCCTCCAGGAAACTTTATCTATATTTTTATCATCCCTAGTCAAGTTAAGTCATCAAGCATTTCTTAAGTGCTTACTATATGCTTAGTACTGGGGATACATAAAACAGCAAAAACAATCCCAGCCCTCAAAGTGCTCTCAATTTAATGGGGGACCCAACATTCAAGTAACTCTGCACATACAATGTAATTGGAGATAATCTGAGAGGTAAGATACTGGAGGAGGTTATGGGGTGGGGGTGAAACAGGAAGGGAAAGTAACAAGAAAGACCTCCAGCAGAGAAGGCAGAATTTGAGCTGAGTCTTTAAGAAAGCTGGGAAAGTCAGGAGGTGGAGATGAAAAGGAAGAGCATTCAAGGCATGAGAACAGGCAAGGGAAAGGCATCAAATTTTTTGATATATGTGAGGAACAGCAAGAAGGGCTCTATTGATTAACTGTAGAGTATGTAGAGAAGAGTGAAGTATAAAAACACAGAGGTAGAAAGGGTTCAAGTTGTAAAAGGCTTTAAAACTAAACAAAACATTTTATATTAGATCCTGAAGGGAACAGGGAGCCACTGACATGACTTGAGATGAGGATGGACTGGAGTAGTAGAAAGACTTGTGGCAGGTAGGCATCATAAGGGAAATGTAATCATCTAGACATGAAGTGATGAGGGCCAAGTACCAGAGAGATATCTGTCAGAGGAGAGAAAGAGAAGTAGACTAGATGTCGCAAAGACAAAAACAAGAAGATAGGATATTCGGGGTAAGCGTGAGTAGCTGAGAATTACAACTGTGTTTCCAGCATGGGCAACTGGGAGGATGGTGGTGTCCTCAAAAGAAACCGCGAAGTCAGGAAGAGGATGGCACTGGGGGTAAGATAATGAGTTCTGGTTTTAGATATGTTGCATTTAAGATGTCTATGAAACATCTAATAGGGAGTCTATATAGAGTCTAATAGGGAAAGAAATTAAGGTTTGATCAACAGATTGAAGAATTATCTGAATAAAGACAAATGAATTCCTAGGAACTGATGAAATCACCAAGGGAGAAAGTACAGAACAAGGGAAGAGGGCTCAGAACAGAACCCCAATAGACAGAGTTAGGTGGTATGACCAGAAGGCAGATCTACTCCACTCTCCTTGTCCCCTCAAAAGAAAAAAACCCTGAGAGGTAGAACCTGGAAAACTAGGAGAGTAGTGTTATGAAAATCTAAACAAGGGAAAATAGGTTAGAATAGAACCTCTGGATGATGGACTTACAAGGTCTAGGCTCAAATCCAGGATCTGCTACTTAATACTTGTTTGAACTTGGGCAAGTTGCAACTTCTCTGAACCTCAGTTTGATCACGTATAAAATGAAGAGGTTGGGCTAAATGATCTCTAAGGTCTTTTTCTGAATCTAAATAGATGCTATTTCCCTAACTTGCAGAACATTTTGTGCTTCCTCCTGACCAGAGGTCACAGTAAAGGCAAACATTAGTTAGAAATAATGTTTTGAGGTCTACAAAGCATTTCCTTAAAGCCATTTCTATGAGACAGATATATCATTCATTAATCCCATCCTGTAGATAAGGAAACTGAGGTTCATATAAGTGACTTGTTCAAGAACACACAACTAGAGGTATAAGAATAGAAAGCTGTGGTCAGGGTAAGATTTCAAAGTTGTAGCTCTTGTAGATCTGAGAGATGGTGAGGTCTTTGGTGTCACCAAGTCATCATATGGCTCGGTAGAATGGACTGTGATATGGACAAACAAGGCTGAACTGGGAGGAATAAGACTGAGTATCTGGGAAGACAACAACTTTCTACCTGATGACAACTCAGAATTCTACAGAATGCATGACCTCCATTTATTTTTCACTGGTCTTGATGTTCTAGATAATTTTGATTGTGAATTCAAACAAAGCAGTATGATGCATAAAATATACTAAACAAAAATGAATTATCTGACTACTGACCAGGCTCAAGTTCAAGTTTTCTTTCCTACCTTGTGGGAAGTTCTACATTCTCTCCAAAATTTGAACTTTTTATATTATATATTTTATATTTATATATATATATATAATTATATATATTTGAACTGTTTTATAAAATAATGCTGACTCATCTGGAAATAACATAAGGATAGTATTAAATATATAAAATAACATGCAGAACACTTTGCTGTCTTACATTTTATACACTCCCCCTCTCTTTGTTCCAGTGACACTGGCCTCCTTGCTATTTCCTGAACAAGATACACAATCTCCCAAATCAGGGCATTTTCACTGACTCCCCTCATGTACATTCCGGAATGATCTGCCTCTCGGTTTCCTCTAAGTCCCAGTTAAAATCCCACATTCTACTCAAAGCCTTTCCCAAATCTGCTTTAAATTCTAGTCCCCTTCCCTCTGTTGATGATTTCCTATTTATCCTATATATAAGTTATTTGTATGTGGTTGTTTGTACATTGTCTCCTCTGTTAAGACTGTGAGCTCCTTGAGGGCAGGAACTATCTGCTTTTCTTCAAATCTCCAATGCTTAGCACAATGCCAGGCACATACCAGGCACTTAATATTTACTGACTGAATGACACGCAGATTTTAAATTTAAGTGCAAAACTAAGGTCATTAACCCCCAACCCCCCCCAACACTTAATATGATGTTGTACATAGAACAGAGACTTAACAATCTTTATTGAATTACTTCGCAGTCAGCAAAACATTATTGGTTGAAAATCTGCTTATTTATAAATGCCATCCCATATGAAGAAAATCCTCATTTTCTACCAAACATTCACTGCAAGCAACAGTTATCAGTCTTCTCTAGGTTAAATAATCTAAATAGAGAATCCTGAAATTTTCTGAACATACTTCTCAAAGATATACGTACATACAACTAATAAACATTAAACTTTCATCTGGGAGAAAAGGGGCTTTTAAAAACAATGAAGCTATTCCATCTGCTGAGTATAAGGATACCAAGAGATATAAACAAGATTGCTCTATATGATACTTGATAGCCCTTTTTAGAAAACATGTATTCATATATGGAACTCTATGAGGCACTTAAAAAAGACTATTGCTAAGAGTAAGAGCTTTAGCAAAATGTATAGAGAGTTCATTGTAGAGCCAAGAAGACGAGCATTCATGTCCACCTCTGACATATACTATGTGATCCAGGGCAAATTACTTAACTACTCTGAGGACTCTAAATTATAGAGAAGCAACAAACAACCTGCATTAATAAAGAGAATTTCCTTATCTGAGAGTTTCCTATATACCAATGAAATCTCTGGTCCAGTCCCTTTCCCTTACTGCTAATGGTACCAGCACACAGTTCCTGGGGAAAAATCTTGGATATCACTAATGTCTCTGTCCCTTCAAAACCTGTTAAGCACACTTACAAGTAAGACAAAGAGCAAGCCCCTAAAATTTAGTACTTTGCTTCTAGTTCCTATAAGCCTACGACAGCGTCAACATATAGCAACTGGTGGCAGGTAATTGTACCTATCCAGCTATTTCTTCAAAAAGAAAAAAATGCCTGCTTTATAAAATAAGTCAGAGATTATAAATAAGTCTTTGGGGTTCAAAAAAAGTTACTTGCAAGTATGAAAGCCACACACTTCTGAGTTCACCCCTAACAGTCACGTGAGAATATATATGGCAAAGCAAATAAATGCAGAGAAGCACATAGGGCAAGCACATGAAATGTTTCAAAGAATTACAGAAGTAAAAGTCAAAGCTGTGCAACATTAAAGTTGAGAGCTAAGAAACGGCAGTGTGAAGCAGTTAGAGATGGAAATGGATTAATATAAGCCAGACATCATGGTCTTCATGGTGGGATCCGTGCTACAGTTACTGACCGGGAAGAATTAGCTCTTTTAAGAAACATTAGAATTGTTTTTGAAAGACTATTCAAAAAATGTGTTTTAGAGAAAGAAAGGCTGAGAAACTCAAGGGATATTTTTCAAGATACATTATATTCCAGTCTTTAGACTCTGACGTAAATCTAGGTACGGCTGGACAAAATGAAGAGAAAACAAACAAGTATAAATGTAAGTTTCCCAAACAGATGTAGGGCAATGATTTCCTTTCGTCACAGTAGAGGCACGGCTTGATGGTCTGCTTGGCTCTCCTCCTCCTCTTTTCTTGCACAAGGAAATTCTTAAGTGGCTTAGGAAGTCATGCTTGGCACAATCATTTCTAGTTTAAAAAAATAGCTTTTATGTCTATACTCAAATTTTGCAAAGGCAAAGTGCGTTTAGGTCTTCTATTACATCTGGGAAAACACTTGTAAACTGAAAAACAAAACTTTTTAATGTTTTACTTAGTGTAAAACTTCACTTTTTAGTAAAAACTCAATTGATCAATATATGTCTGAAGAAAGCATAAGAGAATACAGGAAAGCAAACAATCTCCATACACATTTCCTGGTGTCCTATCCCTAGAGGCTGAACCAATTCCAGTACAAACTCAAGGGATAAAGATAAAAAACAGTGGTACCTGGGCAGACCAATGCAATTATCTATTCTAGTCTCATGTAAACTAGCAGTTCAAGTCAATGGCTCAAGTTTGTTTAGACAAGGATACAATTGAGCATATATCCAAGTTCTTAGACTAAGTCTGACAACCACCCACTCCCTTCCCCTTTCTCCTCTACTGACCAAGACCACCCCAATTTTGACTTTTTGACTAACTTTCCAAATGCTATATCAAAACCTAAAGTACCTTTAGGCTGAAAGGAACAAGGCAATTTATTGATCTTTATTGTAAAAGCAGATCCATAAACTGATGATCACTGCTAACTCATGCAATGAACAATCAGAAATCGTGTATTGATCTTAAAAAGAAAAACTAAATGGTTTACAAAATACTTTCCTCAAAACTCTTGTGAAGCACTGCACATGTACTATAACCATGTTATAGATGAAGAAAACGCGGTTAAGATTTATAACCAGTCATACAGCTAGTAGGTATAAAGATGGAATTCTAAAACAGAATTTCTTAATCTAAGACCAGGGTTTTTTTAGACACATAATCCTATCTTGGGTAACAATAATCCCAAATCCAAAAGACAACATATTAACCCATCAGGATCAAGAGTCATATGCTTGAAAGAACATCTAAAAGACTGCTAACAAGGAAGAAACAGTGGATTTCACTTTAAGTAAATAATTTTACTATAATAGTTTATAAATTGCCAGGAGTTAAGAGAGCTACCACATATACCACTGGTGGATCTTTTCAGAAAAGACAATGCTCATCTGTGACGTGATCATTGGAATCCTCTGATAAGATATACTGTTCAAATGGAGTGTATTTATGACTGACATAATCAGACTGCCAAAGCAAACCGATTTAAGTCAAATTTTGACTTTTTTTTTCTTTTCAACTCCGGGTACTTTATGTGCTGACCCCAAGTGTAGAGAGTAGTCGGACTCGGGTTAAGAAGCCAGAACAAGTCATAGAGTCAAAAGGTGGAACGGGATGTCCTCAGTTCCCCTTTCACTAGACTAATATATCCACTGGTTTATTCATTATACTCTTCCCAGCCCTTATGGGAAGCTTTAAATTTTAACGACATCTCTGCATTCTTGTTTTCCTTTGCTATCCACAAAAGGTAAAGAAAGATACCTCTATCCCATTTCAAAGACAAGGAAATAAAGTAGAAGACAATTAGAGGACGTCAAGGGTGCTGGTGACAACGGGGCTCTGGAGTTCCAGGATCTTCGGTAAAGACAGAAAGAAAAAGGTAAAGCACTCAAGAGGCAGCGTGAGATGGGGCTGGAAACTATTCACAGGCCTTCCTGTGCATGCAGGCTGCTCCCAAGTGACTGGGATACCGCATGCCCGGACGAAGTGAGCCTCTGCCCCCCGGGCTGGGCAGAAAGGAGCCCGTGAACACCGGGGGGCAGGGGGGCTTGGAGAGGGCCAGCCTCCATGGTCTCAGGGGAGCAGAGAACTTCCTGAGAGGGTGGGGAGGAGGCGTCTGAGGGGGAGAAGTCAGCTCCAACAGCCTACGGGGAAGGAAGACTGCTCCCTCCAACACTTTTTTCTCCCTTGGGGAGGGGAGTGGTGAGAGAAGGGTCGGCTCGGGAGGGAGCCCGGGCCCTCCAGTCCAGCACAACTCCAAGGCTCCCCCGCAGGTGGGAGCACAAGAGCCGCCTTTGTGTGCCCCGCGGAGCCGGGCTCTCTTCCGTCGGTCCTGGGGGAGGCCTCGGGGAGGGGGGAAGAGGGGGAGTGTTCCCGGCTTTGTTCATTCACTGCCAAGGTGGGATGCGGAGCGGGGGCGGGGGGGGGGGGGGCAGTGTTAGGACACTTACCGCCCACACTGACGAGGAAGAGCAGGAGCCGAGCTGACCTCCAACCCGGGGGCTCCTTTGTGCTCCCGCGACGGGCCATGGCCACGGCAGATGGATGGAGGGAACCGGGAGGAGGAGCCGGAGAGAGACGCCGCTGCCGCCGAGCCCCCGGCTGCTCCCTCCCTGCACACACCGCGGCGGGGGGGAGGGGAGGGAGTCCGCGCCGCTGCCGGAGCCGCTGCTGCCGCGACTCGCGCGCACCCCCTCCCTCCCTCCCTCCCTCCCTCTCACTCTCACTCTCACTCTCACTCTCACTCTCTTCCCTCCCGAGCCGCGATAGGACACCGCACGGAGTAGGCGGCGAGGGGGCGCAGGCAGCGAGCGCTCGGGAGGCCGCCGGCGTGAGGGGGGGGGCGTGCACCAGCCTCGCGCCACTGAGACAGCCCCCCCACCGCCGCCGCCGCCACCGCCGCTCGCCAGACAGAACGCGAGCTCCCACACACATTCATCCGTGCATTCGGCAATCCCTCCACCCCGCCTGGTCCCGCTTTTCCTCCCAGCCTCTAGCTTAGAGGCTGGGAGACCGTTTTGAGTCTCAGGAGGGAAGGGGGAGGGGGAAGCGTAGGAGCCAGACCGCGACAATCGATGGCCGAGAGCTTAAACGCCCGCGACTGTCTTCTCTCTTCCAGCTGGGGATCCGAGAGCAGAGCGGAGTAGTGGAGGCAGGGGGGTTGGGGGCGGGTTGGAGGTGAGGTAGGCTGTTGTGCGTGGTCTTGGGTTGTGGCAGTTCCCCTTTGACCCGCCCTTTTGGGGCGGGGGCTGTAGGGTGAGTGGGAGGAACCAGAGTGATCGTGGGAGAGAAGAAGGGATCGCTGGGCTCTCCAGATGGAGAGCTGATGCGACTCCGGGGAGCAGGAGGTAGCACTCCCTCTGCGGGACAGGGAGCCCCCATCTGTGTATGATGTTTGCACACAAATTCGGGCAGAAGAGGCTGCGTCACGCGCGCGCGCACACACACTCAGTCACTCTCTTGCACCCTTGAGTCAGGCCAGAAAGTGGAGGCGCTTCCCTGATGACCATCGGAACTGCCGGAGGCCTTTGGACATCCCAGCTTGGGAGTCAAAGGCTGGGCCAGAAGTCGAAGGCGAACCGCTCCCGGAATTCTGCCTCGGAGCGGCAAAAGGTGTGTGATGGTATCTACAACCCACTGTCATCCAACTCAATTTCGCCCACTATTCAAAAATGACTGGCGGAGTTTTTAAGCACCAAAGTTTTAAAAAAAAGTCACCCTGTGTCTGGGCCTCAGTTTCTTCTTATGTAAAATAAGGGCTTTGTGTTAAATGATGGCCAGGTCTAAATTCTTTGCCTTCCAACTCTGAAGTTCCAAATCTGACAATCAGTTGTTACCAAGGACTGTATAAGAAGCCTTTTTCTTGCCTGCCCCAGCCGTGTGACTTGACAACAGATTTAGACCCAAGGGTATTTCTGTTGACCTACTAATTGCTCATTTCGGTATACTTTTCCAGCAACTGATAGTATCAAAAGAATTTAGTATAACTTGTATAAATTATGGCAATTGACTTAACTTGTAAATAAATATCAATAGATTTCAAACCCAAGAAAAGTATAAGAACTAGCACCATTCTCCATGCGGTGAAATAGCAGTCTGCAATACAGAGATTTTTCTTAACCTCCACTAAAGGCAATCTTAAAAGGCTCCTCACAGCATGGAGATAACCCTGAAATCTTATGAGACTAAAGTAACAGGGTGCTAGCTGTGGCAAATTCTGCAAAGCTGGAAGGTCTTGAGTATGAGCTGGTGAAAGACATATGTCCTGTCAGAGGAAGAGCAGCCTAAGCGGGTCTGGAGGGATTTTATCACTGAGTTCACTTAGAGTGGTGTTTCTCCCCCAACAATATCTCTCAAAGACTTGATCTTTGAAGTATTACAGTAGTGTGTTTTTAAGTTGCTTTGCAATGTTGATTGCATTCTGGGATTCCTTGATTCCCTCATTGCCTGCCTCAAGAGAGTACTTTACAAAATAAACAAATGTGGTTAACCTCTGTGGTAAGGACTTGCCCTAGGCAAAACTATGGTGCCAACAAAGTTATCTTTAGGCACCCCTCTCTTAATTTTCATTATCTTCTCACCCACTCTTGGTGTCCTCCACACACAACACCCCCAAAACACCAACAACACCACACTGGATATTCTCAAGCTACTACTTAGCTGCCAAACCTACCCTCCTGGAGCAGAAAAAAACACTTCTGGGGCAGTGTCAGCACCCTAATACAGGCCCTCATCTCCTCACACCTAGACTATTTCATTATCCTAGATTATTTCCCTGGCTCATTTCTCCCCACTGCAGTCCATCCTCCACTCGGATCTCTCAAAGTTATTTTTTTCTAAAATCTAAGTCTTACTGTATCTCACTCTTAGTAAACTCCAGAGGCTTCCTATTATTACCTTCAGGATCAAATTATAGACTCCTCTGACCTGGCCCCTTTCTACATTTACAGTCTTATACTTCAAACCCTTCCACATAATCTACTGTCCAGTGACACTGGCCTTCTTATAGTTCCAGGCACTAAATAGTTCATTTCCCAATTGCAGGCAGTTTCATTGGCACTCCTCTATGCCCAGAATGTTTTCCTTTCTAAAGTTCCACCTACAAGAAGCCTTAACATCCCACTTAATAATAGTGCCTTCTCTCTCAGATTGTCTCCAATTTGTCCTGCATCTATCTTGTTAGTTCATAGTCCTTTATACGTTTTCTCCACCTCACCATTAGACTGCAAGTTCTTTAAGGGCAGGGACCATTTTTTTTGCCTTTGTTCATATTCCCAACACTCAGTCCTGTACCTAGACATAGTAAATGCCTAATAAATGCTAGTTGCCTGACAGGATTCTTCTCCCTCTCCCTCCCTATTCCATCCTCCCTCTGAGATGCCCTCAAATTTACCCATGTATGTATGTACAAAGTTGCTTACATTTTGTCTTCCCCATTAGAATGTGAACTCTGAGGCCAAGGGCTGATTTTGCTTTTGTATTTCCAGTATCTGGCATCGTGCAGAGTAGGTTTAATAAATATTTGTAGATTTGACCCAGCTCAAGTCTCCTTTCTTTACCGTATGCAAATTGGACATTCTGCCTAGAATCTACACTATTCTCGTGGGTTTTCACTTAGGAAATAAGCTAATTCACTCCAAACTTTTAGTAGTTCAACTCAAGTAAGTGTGCTTTCTCCCAAGTGTGCCAGTGTTTTTAACGGGGAACATTTCGTTTAATCAAAGAAATTAAATTGTAACTTTCCAAAGTCAGCAACAAGCTGGTAGGTGAGACACTTTCAGGGTAGGAAGTGCTCTTGGTCTCCTTTCAAATCACACCACCAAGACTGGCTCTACCTGTATCCATAAGCTCTGCCCACGACAAAAAGTTGCTGTGAGAATGAGATAATACAAAGGCACACAAAAGCTCAATACAAGTATCAATAGTTAATAAACATTTAAGAGCTCATTACGTAACAAGCAATAAGCTAAACTGCTAGAGATATAAGTACGAAAAAGAAAGAGTCCCTGCCCTCAAGTTCTTTACAATCTAAGAGAGAAAAACTACAATAGAAAAAGAGAGCTGAAGGGCGGGGCGGCGAGCGATGGGACAGGGACGGGTGCCCACTGCAGGGGCTCGATAATATATAAATACAAGTGCAAATGAATGGTATCATCATCTCCATCATCAATCTCAGTTACATTTTTACAAGATTTTGTTCCAAGAGTTTCAGTGCAATCCAATCCCCAAAACACTTATTTTGATCCAGATTCCTAGTAGTACAGCAAAAATGGAGTGATTAGGCAAATTTTTGAGTTCCTGGTTCTCAAGTTGTTTCAGAGAAATCCCCAGCCTCCTTGCCAGTGTTTGCAAAACAAGTGGAGAAAAGGGTGATGTGTCAACTATTGAGCAAGAGTGCTTTGCTGCATTTTTTTCCCCCTGAATTATCTTGATGATTGCCTCAGGGTTTCATTTGGGTTTAGTTATGAAGCCGCTTGATCTTAAATGGCACTTTAAAGTTTTATCTTGGCCCATCATTCTTCCATGCCCCTATTATTGTTCTGCATTAGAGTTGAAATCTGACTCAGGGAGTATAATAATAACTGGCATTTACAAAGGGTTTTAAATACATTATCTCATTTGATCCTCACAACAGCGGTGAGAGTTAGGTACTTTAGGAGTTATTATCCCCATAGTACAGAAGAAGAAAGCAAGAATCAGCAGTATTCAAATCTAACTTTCTGAATACAAGCCCCAAACTCTAGCCACTATGACCTTGTGTCACCAAAACAAACGCATACATCTCAGTCCCTCTTCTAGTCCAGACCAATATACATTTAATAGACTTTAAGAACCTCATCAGTACTGTGGATACTGTGCCACTCTGAAGAGCATGGTTTTATTGAAAATAAAGTTAATGGTGGTAGTTCTTCTACATGGCATATTGCCAGGCAAAACAAAATCTTTGAACATCTCCCAAGGAGGACTGTATTATAAAACAACTTGATGGGTACATATGAGTAACTAAACAGGAAAAAAAATTTTTTTAATCCAACACTAGAAGATTTTGCTTTAATGAGATTTGTTTACAAGTAAATTGTTATTTTCATTACAGTCAAATAATACAGAGTAGCAAATGAAATCCATCAAAGGGAACATCTATACCAGTTTGCAAATACATTTGTTATTGTTATCATTTATTATGTTCCTTGCAATGATAGAGTATTCAGCATTTTGCCAAATTGTCAGACATAATCATGCTCAAAAAAATGTGGGCCACATTCACAAAGATCTAATGCTGCCTTAAAAATTCACCTGCAAATAGATAAAGCAGGTAAGTCTACTGCCTATTGCTCAAACCTACAGTCATGTAAACACATATAGCACTGATAATCATGCTGACCTGCTGTACGACAGCATACAAATGTAGGTCAGTTACACCCACTAACACACAGAAGAAGGAAGGGCTAGAAAATGAGTTACAGTAGTTGGCATTTACCAAAAAGAATACCGTGTATTTATTTAAACCTTTTTTTTTTTCCTTTTGGAAGGTAGGGTATAGACTTGTTGGGGGAACTCCCAGTTGTGGAAACTCTTTCCACCAATGGAGATCAGAAACTCATCTATAATTTATTATGTGGCAGAATTGCCTGGAGCATGGAGAGACTTAGTGGCCTGGCCACACAACTAATTTATATCAAAGGAAGGTTCTGAACCTGGATGCTCTTGAATCCTTCAACAGGTTGCTTTTCTTATGTAGCCACTAAGTTCCAAAATGTAAAAATTTTCTGTCTCAAGCGCATTAATTTTTATAAAATTACAACATAACAATTTTCTCTAAGTCTGTGATCTTATTTGTCCCCAGTGGCATAGTGCAACCTTTTAATATTTCTACTTCAGGGCAATTTACCTTATCAAATTCATGACGTGTAACTTTTAGCGGTTCAAGTAATGTCAACATCATAATCATCATGATGATTCTAAATTACAAGCTGATTTCACTCTGCTTAAATTTTTTATTTTTCTTATGTACAAAATAGGTTACTTTGGAAAGAGAATCTAAGGTTGTTTAATGACTTTGTCTTCAAAGTCAGAGATCTAGAGATTTTTTTTTTTCTGTCACAAAGGTGACATCAAATTATTTCAAACTAGCTGGTTTTCTGGTCATAAGAACACAGGTTATTAGTCCCAAAAATAAATGGCCGCAGTTTCACAGGAAAAAAAAAATTAGAAATATCAAGGTAGGTTTGCATTTTTAATGCGTACCAGATGTGATGGAAAAGAGCAAACATCCTTTGATTCCAATAGTCCAATATTTAAGTTGTACAATAAGAAGGAAAAGTATACTCAACCAGAATTCATTTAAATATAATCATTCCATTTTCAAAATACCTTGGAGGGGAAATACTACATGTTTTTTGGGGGAAAAAATCATGGATGTTATTACTTCCTCAAAAAACCAAACAAGAAAATGTCTGCTTGCCCATATAACTACTTTTCCATCTTTATAAGAACTTTAGGAGAATAATGTTTAGATGAACCAAGGCTATACTTGCTGATAATATATTGCTAACTACTAAGTACTAACAAAAAAAAGTTAGTTTTTGTGTTAGTTAGTTTTTGTGAATTTCTAAGGCAGACTATACTACTCTAGTCACACAATTGACTAAAAACTACAGCAAATGCAAGAGCCCATGGTTCTTGTGGTTTACTGACTTTTGAAAAAATCTTCTTCAATGAAACAAAATACTTCCTTAAAGACTGTCCTCCAAAAAGGTGTATTCTATACATATCTCAAAATTATACAAGATTCCTTGACAGATGAAATAACTAGTTCAATGAATCCCCAATTATAAATATGAACTGATGGAGATGCATACTCCCTCAAGGGGTTTGTCAACCGTGATGGACAATATTTTACATAGTCCAAATGGAAGAAGCATTCCCTATAGATGATGAAGTTCTCCATAAGTTGTTATTTATAGATGGCAATGCATCAAGCTCTGAAAAAAAAAGTTTCAAAGTGAAATTTGTAATCATTCAAAAGAGTTCAGCCTAACTATCCACATAGGAAAAGCCCAAGGAAAGAATGCCTATTATTTAGGCTATAATTTGCAGTGGGATGGACAGCCCAAAGAGTTGGTCCATCAGTATCAGACAGACATTGAATACATACAATATGCTAGGCCTTGAATTGGATAAAGAAGAAGAGAGCAGGTTAGCTTGCCTATGGGAGATTGTGGAGTGATGTTTATAGTCCCCAAGATTCTCCCTGAAACTAAAGTCCATCTTTTAACATTAATAGTCTTTCAATAATGTTGTAAGGCTACAGCGTATGGAAATACCACAATCTTCAAAGAAATGGAGTTGCAGGTCACCCAAAAAGCAATGAAGGAGAAATAGGCACTTAATCAGTGCTTGTTGTATTATATTGAATCAAACTAAAGAGATTCAGAATGGACATATGTAGGCTACAACACACAATCAACAAAGAATTATGCCAGATAATCAGCATGAAGATGGACTATAAAGTCTCTTCCCACTCTAAGTTTCTGATCCTATAGGCCTTGGTATACAACTAGATAAGGAAGCATGGCAGTCACATGTGCCACATTTGTTTCTATGCATGTCAAAAGAAATAGAAGTCCATTACTACTTAGGCTGGATTCCCTTTGGAAGATTTACAAGAGGACATGAGCAGGAACTGTACAGGATGAAAATGTGTAGATAGCTGCAATCTACACCACTGGTAAGACTACCCAGATCAGTGAGATCACAGATTCACTTAAGTATTGATGTCTACACAGTGAGGCAATTTAACAGTTTAACTAATTAAAAGTAGGTTAATCAACCTCACATATCACATTGACTAAATCTGGCCACTAGCCAGGCAAATTTCATGTTTTTTTTTGTCATCACTTCATTAATTGAAGTATGGATAGTCCTCCAAAACAAAATACTAACTAATAAAAATCCCCACATGTAAACAAAATTCCATAAAATAATCTTAGTAGTTAAATTTCACTAAATCATTCATCTGGAGTCAGTACTCTGAACTCACGACTCTTTGTTTTGTATTGTCTTACATGCTTCATCCATCCGACAAATTCTTAATAAAGTACCTATATGTGGAGAGCACTGGGCAATGTAACGGGGGAGAGATACATTTTAGTTAAACATGACTCTTGTTCTTGTGGAGCTTAATGTCTAATAGTAGGATAAGATGCAAATAGATAACTATAACATGGAATATTGAATGATAAAGGATTAGAGTTTAAAAAAAAGCATGCAAAGTCCAAGAGGGAAGGTCATTGCTTACGAGGGAATAAAGGAAGGTTTTTGACCTAGGTTTTGGTCAAAGGGGAGATGGTATTTGACCTAGGTTCTAAAAGATGGATAGAAATTCATTAGGCAAAAAGAGAGGAAGGATGGCATTTCAGTCAAAGGAAACAGCATGAACAAGGCACAGAAACAGGTGATTGCAGTGCAAGTTCAGGGGACAGGTCATTTTGTCTTTAACCAGGACAGAGGAGGGTAATAGAAGTCTTAAAAATATTGTAGTTGTTCATCCTTCATTTTCAACAAGGACCAATGACATCATGGAGTGATGTCTTACCTTGCTCATTATTTGGATTTAAGTGAAGCAGAGTTGCACAAAGTCATCAGCCTCACTCTCTGTTCCAGAGTCATTATAGGCCAGAGACAAGGCAAAAGGCAAGACAACTGGGCATGGCCTGGGATGTGGTGGATGACCTTGGCATCTTTGATGTCTCACCAAGCTCAAATCTCTTCCCAGCACCTGCTTCAAGCCACCTTTATGACCTTTGGAAGAAATGATTCCCATCTGTCCATCCCACTGAAAGAGGTCTTCAAATGCTTGGAGTAGATATCTCCCTAACTCACCTACAGGTCTGAGGACTGTCAGTTACTTCAACCTGGTTTAGTCTTTCTGCCTAGACAGTTTTGCAGTGTTGTGGCCACTGCACCTGCTACAGTTTCTTGGAGCCACAGGTGTGAGTTGGGTGGCAGGTGGACACCAGAGGTGGATAAGCAGCTCTGAAAAGGGCTCGGCAGCCCTCGCACCAGAGGTGCTAGTCCTCCTTGAACATCCCATGCACACCAAATATTGTGGCGCTAGGCAGTAAAAATCCTTTATGCCAGGTAAAAAAGCTTTAAATTTACCCAGTAGTCAATAGGAACCATTAATGATTAAGATCAGAGGAATAATGTGGCCAAATGAATTCATAAGCAACGTTATTCTGGAAGATAATCAGAGGAGAAAGAATAGAGTGAGGAGACCTTTTAAGAGGCTATCACAATACTATAGGTAGATGGTAATGGATGCCTGAATTATAATAGGAACTATAATTATAATGGCAATGGGAACTGAGATGAGGGGACAGATGCAAGAGGTGTTACAGAGGTAGAATCAATATAATTTGGTAATTGATTGACTGTGAAAGGTGAGGGAGATAGAAAAGTTAAAAATAACTCAAAGGCTCCTGAACCTGGGAAATAAGGATGCATTGTGATGCCACAGATAGGAATAATGAAGTAGAGGGAAGAATAGATTTAGCAGGGAAAGATAATAAGTCAACTTTTGGATATGTTAAATTGGAAGTGTCAGTGGGATATCCAGGTGGAGATGTACTATGGGCAACTCAGGATGTAGGTCTGAAGTTCACTGAGAGAATTCATGAATGATGGGATTAATCTTCTCAGTGAAGTGGAATATAGTTCATCCACTCTTAATGTGAAGGGCTAAGGGACAATCAGAAGTAAGGAGAGAAGAAAAGGTTTGTAACAGGCACTGTGGAGAATGAGATAGGGACTTGATAAGGGTTGAGTAAAAGAATTATTAAGCAGCAGCTGGTAACCCAGCTGAGGTTATGTGCCATAAATTTATACTGCGTGAAATCAGCTTGATTTCTTGATTTTTTCCAGTCACGGTCAGCAGTAGGAAGAGAGAGATCAGATACTGAAGTTTCCCACTTGCCACACTCGACTTTATCTTTTACTTAATTATATCTATCTCATTTCCCTTTATAAATTATAAGGTCCCTAAAATCAGAGCTAGAAATATGCTCATATTTGTATCTCCATTAGCACCTAGCACAGTGCCTTATGCATAGTAGGTGTTCAATAAAGATGATTGAATTGAAGGCAATTTATAACAAAAAGTATTATTTAAATGTATCCAAAATACACTAGGGAAAAAGCTAATTTAATTCAATTCAGAAAACATTTCTTGACTGCCAACTATGTGTAAGACCAATGCAGCAAATTATTCCATTGACTTGCATACTCTCATCCTCTATTAAAATTTACCTCAGTTGAGTTGGGGAAAGAGGAAGTAAAGGGGTGGGGAACCTGTAGCCTTGAGGCCTCATGTGGCCTTCTAAGTCCTTGGCTGCATCCTTCCTACTGAGTCAAAGTTTTACAGAACAAATCCTTTCATTAAGGGGATTTGTTCTGTGAAGTTTGGATTCAGTCAAAGGGTGGCCCTTGAGGACCTAAAGGGCCACATGTGGCCTCAAGACTGCAGCTCCCCACCCCTGGCATACATTTCTCCAAGTGGCCTTTTTTAAGAACCATAACAACAAAAATAATGATGATAAGAATAACACCTCACATCTATACAATGTCTAATGGTTTACAAAGTGCTTTCCTCCTCTGGCCTGTGTTCCATTCTACTCTAGATTGACCCAAACTATTAGTTTCCATGTGGAGTACATTCACTGATAAGGTTTCATGCTGATAAGGTTTGATCCTCCATCCTAACTCTACCAGGAGCCTCTAAGGCAAGGATTCATCCTATCTGGGAATAGATTTTAGGGAGGTTCATGAATTTGGTTGTAAAGAAAAATTACATCTTTATTTTCACTAACCTTAAAAAAAAAGAAACTACACATCAGATTTCAAGAAATTATAAAGAAAAACTGACTTGGTATTATAGATTCAGAGGGTCAGTTTTTGTCCTTCATGCTCAAAGAGAACCAAAATGACATCACTATGTCACAATTAGGGTACAGTGTGTCTGCTTGTGGCTGATCAGACCAATATAAGCTTAGTGGGCACAAATAGTCCATATGACTATTTGGAGGAGGGATGTCTCTAAATTTGCTCCTCTCACATTTCTTTTGAGCTACTGCATTTCTGCTTTGTTCATATAGTACAGCTCCTTCTTTGATGCGGGCATGACAAGCTGGTGAAAAAAATTATTATTTCTATTATATTAATAACCCATTATTAATTAGGATCCAAAATTTTTATTTCCTTATTTGGGGACCAGTCCCTGTAGGTCAGTCAGCCAGTCTCTGAAGGGCTTGGTTGATAGAGGAGATTGCCCTAATCCTAGGGATATGTGTTCCTTGATCTTGGACAGGACCCAATCCAACTAGGAGACCTGTTTGAAGTGTGAACAGAATCTAATCTAGGTGATTTTTTGCCCCGAGGGAACAAGCCTATGTCCATGCACTCCTCAATTGGAGTTTAGGTTGACCCAGGTCATGAAGGAGAAAAACCAGATTGGTCTGGGTAGAGATAGATTTTAGCAGGAGGAGTAGAGGGCTTGGAATATGATATTCTGGAAGATAAAGGAGCTAGGTGATTACAACCAAGAATAACCTATCCACTCTACCACCTCATAGATTGTTCACCAATCAGGGTTGATTGTTACCTGTCAGGGGCACCCTCTTTTCCAAAGGTATTTAAAGCATTCACCATGGTTTTGTTTCTATGGTTTTGTCTTTGGTTACTGAGAGAAGACACTGATGACCAATTTATTGATTATTAGTTAGCTTAATTAATAAATTGATTATTTATTATCCAGAAACTCTGTCTCTTGGGTTTTTTATTCATCACACTGGATAGTCCTGTGCCAGTGTCTCTCATGTCTCACAAATCATTCAAAAGTTCTTCAGAGAGAACTTGAGAGTGTCTTTGTATTGCTTCTTCTGACCTCCATGTGAGTACTTGCCTTGTGTGAGTGTAATGGTAAGGGAATTTGAAGATCTTCCCTGCCCCTTAAAAGCTCACTTGGAGGCCAACAAGAGAAGCTTGCTTAGGGAAGTCTTGTTTTTAGGAAGGTCCACACCTTTTGTTACTTTGTAATTAGGCAGTGGGTCACGAAGTTGTGATTTCCCCTGACCCTGAAGAAGTGTATATACATACTCTGAGATAAAGTTTTGCTTTGGGGCTCACTTATGGGAAGAGTTGTGTGATTTGGCCAGATGAGACTCTGGGTAGCTGTTAAGCCCCTGGCTTTGAAAACCCAGATATTGGTGCTTCTCTCTCTGATAACTAACTATGTATGTATGTAATGGTCAGACACCTAAAAGCCCTGTCTGTTGGTCTGTTGAACTGTGTTATTTTCTGTCTGTATTTTTTGTCTGCTTGTAATTTCTGTTAGTATTTTCTTCAGGTTGCTGACTTTTTCCCCTGAACTAAGTGAATGATATATACGTTTGATTAAAGTAAGATTTTTAACCTTTTTTGAGTTGCTTTCCTTTAGAAAAGCAGATCGAAGAACCTGCGCTAACAGCCATCCTGGGTATGCTGGGATGCTTGCTGTTAACACGAGTTCTCTATAAAATAATCTTTTAGGCAAATGTTCATTTGGCATTTGAACAATGTGGCCATCCCATGAGAGTTACATTCTCAGCAATAGAGTTTGAATGCTTGATAGTTAAGCTTGAGAAAAAAATCTCAGTGTCTAGTACCTTATCTTCCCAGGACATCTTCCTAAGATAATTCAAATGGAAGCAGTTCACTTTCCTGCTGGTATACTGCCCAAGTTTCATAGGATTCATAAGGTAAAATTGAAACTGAAAGACTCCAATGATTACCTCCTGAAAGAGATCCCACAATGAAAACTCCTCAAGAACATTATAGCCAAATTCTAGAGTTCCCAGATCAAGGAAAAAATATCACAAGCAGCCAGAAAGAAACAACTCACATAATGTGGTGCCACAGTCAGGATCACCAAGATTTAGCAGTTTCTATGTTAAAGGAATGGAGGGCTTAGAATATGATATTCTGGAAGGTAAAGGAGATAGGATTATTAAGAAGAATAATCTACTTAGCACAACTCAGTATAATCCTTAGGTGGTGGTGGGGGGGAGGTGCGGTAGGGGAGGAGGTGAGGAAAATAATGGATATCTAATAAAATAGAAGACTTTCAAACATTCCTGATTTAAAGACCATAGCTGAATAGAAAAATCTGACATTCATATAAATGAATTAAGAGAAACATCAAAAGATAAACATGAAAGAGAAATGAGAAGGGACACAATTAAGTTAAGCCGTTCACATTTGTACATGGAAAGATGATACATGTAACTCCTAAGAACATTATCATTATTATGGCAATTAGAAGGTGTCTACATAGAAAGAAGGTATGAGTCGATTATGTTGGAATGATCTAAAAAAAATTGAGGGGATAAAAAAGAGAGATCTACTGGAAGAAGGGGGTAAGGAGAAGCAGAATGGGGAAAATTATCTCACATTAAAAATGTGCACAAGGAAAAGATTTTTCAGTGCAGAGAGAAATGGGCTGTGCATGTGGTGGGCAATGCTTGAACCTCACTCTCCTTGGATTTCTTTCAAAGAGGGAAATATATAGATACACATACATAAATGCAAATATACACAGTTGGACACACACACATACACACATACATATGTAAATTATGTAAATACACAGAGCTGGGTATAGAAATCTATCTTACCCAACAGGGAAGTAGGAGTGGAATGGGATAAGAGAAAAGGGTGTGTGTGATAAAAGGGAGGACAGATCAAGGGAGGCAGCAGTCAGAAGCAAAACAAACTTTTAAGAAGGGATAGGCTTGAAAAAGAAAGAAGGATAAACAAGAAAATAGAATGGAAGGAAACACATAGTAATTGTAACTATGAATGTTAATGGGCTGAATTCACCCATAAAACAGAAGCAGATGGCACAATAGGATTAGAAAGACTAGACAGACAACTAGAAAGTTAAAGGACTGAAATGGAATTATTATGCTTCAGCTGAAGTAAAAAAAAAGGCAGGAATAAGAATCATGGTCTCAGACAAAGCAAAAGCAAAAATAGAACTAATTAAAAGAAACAATTAGGGAAACTACATTTTACTAAAAGGTACCATAGACAATAAAGTAACATCAAAAAATTTTACAGCAAGTTTCTCTGACAAAGACCTCATTTCTCAAATATATAAAGAATGGAGTCAAATGTATTTCCCCCAACTGATAAATGGCTAAAGGATATAAAGTTTTTAGAAGAAGAAATGAAAGCTATCTATGGTCATGTGAAAGAATGATCTTAATCATTATTGATTAGAGAAATACAAATTAAAACAATTCTTGAGGTATCACCTCACATGTATCAGAAATAAGAAATGCTGGACAGGGCATAGCAAAAGAGGTTCACTAATGAAGTATTGGCAGTGTTGTGAAATGGTATAACCATAGTGGGAAACTATGATCAAGAAAATGTAAAACTGTGTATACTCTAGGTACATAGCCCAAATGGAACAGAGAAAAGGGGAAAAGACCTATATGTGCAAAAATATTTATAGCAGCTCTTTTTATAGAAGCAAAGAATTAGAAATTGAGGAGATAACCATCAGTTGGGGAATGTCTGAACAAGGTGTGGTATATGGTTGTGATGAAATACTATTGTACTATAGGAAATGACTGGGGGAATGGTTTCCAAAAAACCTGGGAAGATCTACACTATGAATTGATACAAAGTAAAATAAGCAGAACCAGGCAATCATTGTACACAGTAACAGCAATACTGTAATGATAAGTAACTGTGAAAGACTTAGCTACTCTGATTAACACAATGACACAAGACAATTCCCAAAGACAAATGATGAAAAATGCTATTCCCCTCCAGGATGAGAACTGATGAACTCTCAATAAAAACTGAAATACAATTTTCTCACTTTATTTTTCTTGCTTTTTTGTGACATGGCTAATATGGAAATGTTCATATTATTTCACATGTATAATTGATATCATATTCTTGCCTTCTCATTGGGTAGAGAAGGGGTGGGTTGAGGGGAGAGATTTTGGAGCTCAAAATTTAAAAAAAAGAATGTTAATAATAAATTTGGAAATTAAAATAAAACCTAATCTTTGGTTTCCCTTGAAATCCTAGGTATTTTATTTTATGCATTTAAAAAGTATTATTCCAAGAAGGGATCCATAGATTTTACCAGACTACTAAAGGAGTCCATGACACAATAAAGGTTAAGAACCCTGGTTCCAAGATAATATCAGTCTTGATGTGTAACAGGTCAGTAGGCCAGATAAGAAATGTGCATTTAAAAATGATTTTATTAATATATTTTGTTTTTACATCACTTTCATTTTCAAATGTATCATTTTTCTCCTCTCCAGAAAGCCATCCCTTATAATAAATAAGAAAGAGAACTGAGTCTGACATCATGTACAATGGAAGATGCATTTTTAAAATTAGCATTTAATCAGTATGAGGCTGTAAGTAAAAGAATAGGGAAATCAGTCTCCAATACACATTCAGAGATTGGGTTCTCAACCCAATAGTGCAGGATACAATCTACTCTGAGGCTCTTGCTTTGGTGTAAGAAAGCACATGGCAAATGGTTTCAAAGAAGGATGGGAAAGAAGATTCACATATGAAGTATTTGTATCTGCTCGCTGTGAATGGGAGGCTGCATGGTAGAGTGAAAAGACAGCTGTATATGGAGTCAGACGACCATGTTAGCTAAATAGATCAGTTAATAGAGTGGGAGGCTGAGAGACAGGAAGACTTGAATTCAAATTCTGCTTTAGGAACTTATTAATAGTGTGACTATGGGCAAATCACCTCGTCTTTCTCATCCCCAGTTTCTTCATCTGTCATAAGGAGATGCTAATAATAGCATCAACTTCCCAGGGTTATTGTGAAGATTAATGAGATGAAATAGGTAAAGAGCTTTGTAAACCTTAAAGTGCTATTGTTTATTACGTGCCAGGCATATAGTAATTCATGAAAATTGAAGCTTCTAGATATTTAAATCAGGCCCATGATTGAGGCATAGTGCCTTATGGGAAGTATATTCCTTTCTTTGAACATGCTCCCATTATACTCATAATAAGCATGGAATACATGGAATATATAGTACAAGTATTATTCATCTCATTTGATAAATGCAACAGAAGCAGTATAGGACATGGAAACAATGTGATGTAGTAAATAAATCACTGAACTTGGGAATCAGGAAGACTTGAGTTCAAATCCCACTTCAGAGGTGCTACTAAGAAAAGCACTTAATTATTATAAGCCTCAGTTTCCTCAGCTGTACAATGAGGTTAATAATAGCAACTCCCTCAAAAGGTTATTGTGAGAATAAAAGAAAGATGTTTTTACAAACTTTCAAGACCTACAGAAATGTCACATATTATTATTATCATTATTACAGCTGAAAAACTGAGGATCAGAGGGATTAATGGACTCACCTTCAGTCAATATACAGTTTCTGGACTACTTTTAGCTCAAATACTTAAATGGGTCTTCAGTCCCATTGGTTTCTGCCAATAGTACATACGACCTATATATATTTGCCCATCCTCTACAGCTCTCATCCATATCCTATCAAAAAATTTCCCCAGGGGTCTGCCCAAAATGCTTGGGGCTTTCCTCAAATTCTTCCAGAATTGAGAGAGGGGTACCAGTGGTACATTCTGCCTGTCCACTTACTATCCCTGACACGTGTTATGTGATCTGTCCATCTGCTCTTTTTGTCATACAATTCTTTGATGACCTCCTCTACTCCTGTTCTTTCTGTAGAGTTCCTCATTGGTCATATGTTGTAGCCTGCTCACAACCACCACGTGCCTTTCTTTTGCTGCAGTCTTTGATATATCACTTGCTCAATTTTTACTTGTTTTGTGTTGAAAACTTATTTTCTACCATTTTGTTATAAACATCCGGTATTTTAGTTACATCATGGGTTAAACAGGATCTTGCAGGGCTGTCTGGGAACTTAACTACCATTTCCAACACTATTTTTTTATGGGAAAATCTATTCCAAATTCCACACAACTGACCTGTAAATGAACTTTTGAAATACCCCACTTTTAAGCAGAGAAATTACATGACCCATTCATAAAC
Source organism: Pseudochirops cupreus (assembly GCA_028627135.1). Taxonomy (NCBI): domain Eukaryota; kingdom Metazoa; phylum Chordata; class Mammalia; order Diprotodontia; family Pseudocheiridae; genus Pseudochirops; species Pseudochirops cupreus. The sequence goes on from CM053580.1 coordinate 479,584,677, forward strand.
TGGGAACTGCCTATATTATGTTTTCTGAAATAAATAGGATCTTTGTTCTCTGGTCTGGCAGAAGGTTGGGAACAAGAACTTTTGAGACCATTAACATCAAGGAAGATGTGAAATAGCATTTTAATCCCAGTTTTCAGAGAGAGCCCAACTCTATGTTAGTAAGCTAGCCCTTAGCACAAGTCTACAAGGTATTGCAGTCAATTTCCAGAATAAAAAGGGAAACAAAGGGGCAGAAAGAGAAAGTTGGAAGTCAGATTTCAGTTATAGGATTTTATGATTTTATTTAAAGTATTTAAATTCCTAGGTTATCAGATACATGTAAATTTAAATATAAAGACAAAAATGCTTTCAAAAGAAAAAGAAAAATTATTTTGAGGATATAATTGGAAATTATTGAATCATTTGTCCTCTAATATGGATGATCTAGAGGTTATTATGCAACAAATGTATGTACTATAACAATATTGAAATATGAATTACTATACTATCAGTATACCTTAATTGTTAATTAATAATTATCCATCTATCTCATTACTAATAATCCAAAATTTTTAGTTATTAAAACTATGCTAGATTCTGTAGAAAACATACAATTTGTTTTGCCTTCCACCTAATAGACCAAATGTCATTGCAGAAATTTATCAGCATTTGAAATGAATCAAAGTAGAATTGCAGACTGTGAAAAATATTTTCTATGTCAGCAGGTTACATTTTACTGTGCTTTTTCTTAATTAACACACCAGTCTCTAGGCTCACTTTTAGCTTAGAAAAAGTGATTTTTCTTAGTCAGATCCAGGTTAAAACAAAATTGTATAAATATTGTCTTCAATATTCCATAGCATCTCTTTTCTTTACTCCTCTCCTACAATTAGTAAACATCTCCTCACATCCTCCTCTTATTCAAATAGTGCTCTATTAACTTTCTTCCTCTACCTTGTAATGAAATTTGTGGTCAGATAAGAATCAGATAAACTTATTCACATTAAGATGTAAATGGAAAATAAAAGCCACAGGACGGCTAGTGTGGCAGTGAATAGAGCACAGCCCTGGAGTCAGGAGGACCTGAGTTCAAATCCGACCTCAGACACTTGACACACTTACTAGCAGTGTGACTTTGGGCAAGTCACTTAACCCCAATTGCCCTCCAAAAAAAAAAAAAGCAAAAAGAAAGCCTAAAGTGGTGTTTCTCTTAGGGCAAAAAAAAAATCTCAGGTCAAAAGAATGGATCTCTAATTGCAGGATTTCAGACATGAGGGAACCAAGAAGTAGGAATGGGGAAAGGGAAGAAAACTTTCCCAAGGTTTCTGAAATCACACCATGAAGTTGGCAGTCTATTCTGTCTATACATAAGATCATCTCTGCCTTAGGTTATAGATTTAAGAGAAGATATAATGACAAAATTTCTTATGAGACCCTTAAAATGTGGTATATTTATAAGTTACAAACATTTGTTATTCTGAAACATCTCTTAGGAGATAGGAATGTAAAACCAAGGACCAAAGATTTTATATCTCATTTAATGTCTCTTACTATAACAGCAATCAATTTGGCAGATACTTAGCACTTAGTAACTTGGGGCTAAGTATGGAAGGCATGAACTCTGTCCCACTGTTGAGAGGGTGTGAACTCCCCTGTTGAAGTGGAAGAAGGGGATTGGCTGGGAAAGGAGGCCAGTGTGTGTATATAAGAAAGAATTCTAGAGACAGAGTGACAGAATTGGAAGGTTGCCCCTGGTGAAGGAAGAATCCTGGAGACTGAAGCTGGCTGAGAGAGAGAGAAAGAAAGAGAGAGAGAGAGAGGAAAGAGAAGGGAAAGGGGGAGGAGGATGGGGAGGGAGAGGGAGGGAGGGAGGGAAGGAGGGAGGGGAGAGAGAGAAAAAAAAAAGAGAGAAAGAAAGAAAGAGTTTCTCTCCCAGCATCTGGAAGCTGACTGAGAACTGAGATGGAGGCCACCTGGAAGGCTGAGAGGGCTTGCCTGGAAGACCAGTATTCCTTCTGGGTCCTAGGGCCAGCTGAACTGTTGGAGGACTGAAAAAGCACGACCAGGATAAGACTTTGTTTGTTTGCGGCCTGGCTGATCCTTGAGTTCCAGGCAAGAGAAGTGGTGAAAGGTTTGAGATGTGTTGGACCCTGTGAACTTCAGTGTGTGCCAGGGACTGCCCTGAGGACTGGACAAGGACCTGGGAGCTGTCTACCTCTCAATCCAGGTGACTGTTTGGTGGATTCAGGAGGGAGCTGGGACCATGGAAAGGGATCCAGGGAATCAGAGAGACCAGCCAGAGTCAAGATGAAGAAAAAGCCTCCCCTTGAATGAAACTGAGGTTTGCTGGACACCTAGGGATGGAGGGTTTGTGTGGTTTTCTAATGACTGTACTAGTGATTAATGATAGTTAATAATTGTGAATCTTGATTAGTGACTGATTAAGTTAATGGTTGCCCCATGAGTGGAAGTTTGATTATTGTATTGTGAATTGATTGAATGCTTTGTTCTAAATATTGTTGCCACTTTAGTGAAAACTGTGTGGCCATTCTAATGTTAAGCTGTTGTGACTATTGTACGGAACCTTGATTTGTTGTGAATATTATATTGTGATATATTGTGATATATTGTGAATGTTTTCCTTGATTTGTAATGGAATAAATGGAGTGTTCACTATCCTGTGTAATCCAAACCTTAAAAGCTGTTTACAGTAGCATTCTTTTAGGAATCTGCTGTAGTATGGTGTTACACTTACTCTGTCATAAATAATCTTGTCATTATTGGCACCATATGAAGGTGGTTGGGAATCATCGGTTTTAACTTTGCCCTACAAATCAGAGACCGCTGAGGGGTTTAGATACATGGAAATGATAACCAACTGGGTGGGACCCATATTCTGATTTCTCATGGTATCCTACCCTTAGGTGTTAATGATCTTTAAGAGGTTATAGTACTGTTTGTCGAATATGTTGGCAGAAGAATTCTTGTTCAAGTATAACTTGGACTAAATAGCCTTTTAGGTCCTTTTCAATTCTGAGTTTAAGTAATCCTATTATGTGAATAGGTGGGTGCCATACCTTTAGTCTCTCCTGAGATATGGTCAACTTGTCCCCACAGCACTTAGAACCATTAACAAATGGTCTTTGTTGCTCTAGTGACCAGGAAAACAGTGGAACCCAGAGAGTAAGTGTGAATATGCTGCACCAGACACATTTCTAATGATATATCAGCACCAGAGGTGCTGACAGGTGCAGACAATTCACCAGACCCAGTCTAAGCGATTGTTTGTTTTTTTTTCTTTCTCACTTCCCTTTTTCATAACAACACAATTTGATTGCAACTCAAATCAAGTTCACTGCTGGTCCCATCCTAATCTTGTATCCTAGTTCTTGTAATTGGGATAGTGACATATTCCTTGTGACCAAGGTCCCGCTCAGTATACTTGTCTCCCTGCCTTGTTTTCTAGTGCCTGAGTTCTCACCTGAATTTCCTCTCTCCAAGTCCTCTCGGGTGCTAAAATATTGTCTGTATACTTTAGTCCCTGTGGCTGATTCCCTGCTGTCTGATGCCCATGACACTGGTGATCTAACCTATTTGCTTAGATTCCTGCTATTTTTTACACTCAAGACTCCCTGACAAAGTGCTCCTCCTGCCTACTGAGACATCCACCAACAGTCTTCATAGACTTCTAGGATGTTTATCCACTTTCCATCTGGACCTCCATTTGTTTTCCACTGCCAGACTCTCTGATGCCATCTGTCTGAACATCCTCCAAACAGCCACTGAGACTTTTCTTTATTGCCTATCCTGTCCCATTGGGTCTGAATAATCTTTACATAGATTCTGATCATCCTTGGACACCTCATTTCCAACAATCACTATGTCAGAATGATAGAACTATAGATTAATAGACCTGGAAAGAATCTTAAATGTCCTCTCATCTAGCTTGATTACTGTACAAATGAGGAAATTGAGGCCGAGAGAAGTGAAATAAATTTGTTCTGGGCCATACTCTGTCATTACTGAATTTGTCTATAGGGCTAGCAGTCAAACCTAAGACTTCCTAATTAAAGCATCAGAGGATCATAGATTTAGAACTGGGGAGGAATTATAGAAGCCATCTAGTCCAATAGCCTCACTTTCTAGATGAAAGAAGTGTATATCAGAGAGATCAAGTGACTTACCCATGGTCAGATTGGTAATAAGTGGCAGATCTGGCTCCAAACCCAGTGCCTTTTACATTGTACTACACCGCATAGCCTTTCCCATCTTTGACTCTTCCTCTCTCTAATTCCCCACATCTATCTATTCAGTTGCCAGGTTATATACTACTTCAATAATCATAGTGTCTTGTTTTCCATTGTTACTGCTAAAACCCCAGGACGATGACTCAGCCTCATCCTTGAAAACTCCTGTGATAGCAATCTGACAAGTTTTTCTCTAACTAGTATTCATCTAACTAGTATTTCTCTCCTCTGATCCATGAAGCATATGACTGCTAGTGGCATGAAGGAAAAGAAGGACATGAAGAGTAGCTGGACAAACAATAGGTGACATTTTTGAAGTGTTTAAAAGTTTGCAAATGATTTTACCTATGTTATCTCATTTGAGATGCCAAACAAAACTATGAATTGCAATTATCCCCCTTTTACATGTGAAGAAACTGAGTCTCAGAGAGGTTAAATGACTTGCTGATGATCACATTAGGGGGATTATTGGAACCTAAATATTCCTGACTCTAAGTCCAACACTGTATATACTACATATGCCCCATGTTCCCTCTCTAGTATATGCAGAAGGGGAGCACAACTTTCTGGATATTGAGAGCATTGAGCCACCCATTGGTGGCTACCTATGCCTTTCAGGATCAAATAGAAATTGCTATTTGACATTTAAAGCCCTTTGTAACCTAGATCCAATCTACCTTTGCAGCCTTATTATATTATTCAGTTTTATGTACTATATGATTTAGCTAAACTTTAGCCAAACCATATACTATAACCTATTTCCCTTCTCCATGCCTTTGAACAAGCTGTGCTTCTTCTTCACCTCTACCCCTTAGGATCTCAGTCTCATTCAAAGTTTAGTTCAAGTGGCACCTCCAACATGTATGCATATGTGTGGGATAAATAAAATGTGAAGTAAATAAATAAGTGAAGAAAATGAAAAGTAAATGTATATATATATATAAAACACAGAGGTAATTTTGATGATTCTCTAATTATTACTGTGTATTAAGGCATAAAACAAGATCATGTATACTCATCCAAAGTGTCTGCCCCTCTCATGAAGGATGTCCAGTGCAGAGTCCAAATGGAAGACAGATTCTCTATCCCAGAAATGTTTGTTTGTAGAGGCCTTAGCTCTCACTGCATCAAGCCCTGGAATACTGTGTAGCCTCCTAAATTAGATCCATAATTACTCAATGGTGTTCAGCTTGACTATCACTATGGAAAAATATAATGGGGGGGCAAAGAAGGTCTATAGTCCATACCATGATTCACAGGAAAAGTGTAAAGACTGGAGTCAACTCAAGCCCCTCCTGAAGCCTATGTCTACAATCCCCTGTTGGAAGGAGCTTCAGCAGGGAGAATGAGAATACACTTAGACAGAATGATTCCTCTGAGGTGACCTACCTCACCTACCCTTCCCTTTCTATCATCCTTTATGTCTAATCAGTCTCTAAGTCTTGTTGATTTGACCTCTATGTGTCTTTTCTATGTCCCTTCTCTCCATTCACACTGCTGCCACCTTGGTCCAGGGCTTCATCAATTTCCCTCTAGAAGATGGTGGGTGATAGCTTCATCATTGGTCTCTTTGCCTCCAACCTCTTTCCTTCCAATCCACCCTCCAAAGAGTTGCCAAAAAAAAATATTACTAAAGCACAAGTCTGATCATGTCAATCCTCTGCTCAAAAGCTTACAGAGACTCCCCAGTGTCTCCAGGATGAACATATACAAGCTTCTTACCTTAACATTTGCACAATCTGGCTCCCACCCTAAGCTTTCAGTATTATTGCACCTTATTGACTTTCATGAGGTCTCAACACAACCAAAATGGATTACTAGTATCTTTATGAACTCAGTACGCTCTTCTTTCTCCATGCATTCACACATGGCATCCTTCTTGCATGCAAGGTATTCCCTTCCCATTTCTGCCCTTCAGAATCCAAAGTGAGAGGTGTATCCATGGACATATACAGTAGAACAAACACACAGATATTGGTGGCATGCTCTAAAACACCAAAACACCTCAATCCTGCATTGTTTTGCTTGGAGGGATCTTATCTGGCTCCCTTGCTCTGTAACTGCTGTATGATGGACAAATCTGAGCTCTAGCAGAAAGGTTTGGAGTGCCCCTGTTTTTATGTGCTACTTATATGTAACCTTGGAAAGGCTGCTTCTCCTTGGTGGAGCTATTGCCAACAACTGCTTTGCATCCTTGATTGTATTTATATAACTAGTTCCTGGCATTTGCTTCTGTATTCAGACCTTTAGCCTTGCCTGATCCTGACATAGGTTACCGTTTGTCCACTGACACATTGGGGACAAGGACTGGTACTAGAATGTATATGAGCATACTCACACTCCCACACACCAGAACAGAAATGGATGCTTTATTTTGATAAAAAGGGTGGAGCTTTGAGGAAGCAGAATGCTTCAGGTGGGGTTTTTGCTGACACTTAGTAGTGGGACTTGTGATTTTAATTCAGACTTCTCTGGCTTGAAAGCCTCATTATAACTCTTGGTTTCCTGATGTAGACTAAGATTTTTGGATTTGGAATTCCTGAGAAACTCAGGTTCCTGAGTTAGCTTTCGATTTACATTATGATTTTGGATCACATTCCTCTTTCCTCAAGAAGGGTTTTGCACACAGGCCAGGAGAATGTTCTAACACTTGAACATATTTTGGCCACCTGTGGGGAACAGGTTATCTGACCATCTTTGGATTTTTTAGTTTTGCTTTTCCCTACCTCCCCCTATGCCTCATATTTGACATTAGAAAATATTCAAAGAGGAAAGATTGTTGAGGCTCTGACTTAATTTACCATTTAGTGATTGATTAAAAATAATTGCTCAAATACCTAATTTGGTTCCATTTGCCTTGTGAATGTTCAATAACTATCATTAATGACGATCTAGGCTGGTTATAGCAATACCCTTAGATTTGCAGAATCAAAGACTAGCCATAGCATCTCAGGTTTTTTTATATCTCCCCACTAACACTTGGCTGGAAAAGGTATTGCAAGGAAGAGTGCCAGTGATTCAGGAGATGACAAGATCCCTTATGACTCAGATTAGGACTAAACTAGCAAAGCTCTGGCATGGTGAATTGGTACACTATAAATGAAAAGTGTTGTCTTCCTAATGAAATTTTAAAAATAAATTGTAAATGATATTGGACTGATCACTTAAAGACATTAGAAATACTGAGTGCAGATTTTCTAATGACTGGTTGATTGATTATTGGCTTAACAATTTAAATTTAAGGGTTAAATTTAAGTTCACAGTTAGTTGTCAACCAAAGGTCTTACTTTCCACTCTCCTGAAAATGCATACTCCATGAAATTGCATAGAAGATCAAGAAAAGAGCTATGAATGACTCCTATATATTAGCAGGGTAGTTGTTGGGGGAGGGAGAGAAAAGGAAGGAAAAAGGGAGAGGAGCTAATGAAAAAGAGAGAAAGATAGAATAGTCAGAGATGTAGGAGGCAATGAAAATGCTGTGTCATAGACGCTAAGCCATGAGAAAGGGCAAGAAGGCTAAAGGCAGTTTGTTGTTTAGTTATTTCAGTCGTGTCTGCTTTTTGTGACCCCGTTTGGGTTTTTTGGCAAAGATGCTAGAGTAGTTTGCCATTTCCTTCTCCAATTTGTTTTACACATAAGGAACTGAAACAAACAAGGTTAAATGACTTACCCAGGGTCACTCAGCTAGTAAGTATCTGAGGCTAGATTTAAACTCAGGAAGATGAGTCTTCCTGACTTCAGATTGGGCACTTTATCCCCTGTGTCACCCAGTTTATAGTGTGTCAACTAAGAAAAGATCAAAGAGGATAAAGACTGAGAAAAGGCCATTGGATTTGGTCATAAAGAGGTCTTTAGAGATGATGAGGAAGAGGAGGAAGAGGAGGAGGAGGAGGAGAAGAAGAAAGAGGAGAAAGAAGAACAAGAGGAGGAGGAGGAGGAGGAGGAGGAGGAGATCTTAGTAAAGTAGAAGGCAATCATATGCTGAGGGATATGTGCTTAAGGAGAAAAAAATAATTTGGAACTGCAACTGTGGTGATTCAATAGTCAATATAAGATGAGCTGGGTTAGAAGTCATGAAACCTAGCCAAGCAATTCTAGCCTTGCCACTGACTAGTTATAAGACTTCAGGCAAAACAACAATAGATATCAGTAAACACTTATTACATCTCTACTGTATACCAGGTGCTAGAGTAGTTGAAAAATTTATATGACATAGTCACTGTGTTCAAGAAACTTACAGCCTTTTGGAAAAAGTTGCTCCAGTTTCTTCATCTGTAAAATGAGTAGGTCAGATTAGGTTGTTCTCTGAAGTACTTTTCATCTCTAACATCTATGGGTTGTTTTTCTTTCTTGAGGCAGTGAGAATAAGTCCCATAAATTTGTAGTGAATGCAAACAATACAGATTTATGACTTTCTGTAACAGTGCCTAGTGCCCTAGCAGAGGAGAAAGGAGGTTGTGTGGAGTGAGTCAGGGTTTGTATTGCCCCATATAATCCAGTTCCTGGGAAGGACTGATATCTGAATTAGCTAGAAAACGTGGTTGGGTGAGGTCCATTGTGTATGCCAGACCCTTCTCTGTCTCGGAAGAGAGAAAGAAGAGAAATTGTAAAATTCCAGGCAATGCCTAGAGTTAGACAAACCTGGTGATTAGCTGGAAGAGATCAGAAGCCAAACTAGTGTTATGGTAATAGAGTTAAAACCAGATGTTGAAAGTCTGACTAAACAGAATTTCTCAGTGACACTATCATTACTAGAAAATTTTCAGTATGACCTCAGTGCCTACTTGGGTTTGATTAGAACTCATAAGGAAGAAGAAGGGAGAGAAAAGTTAATGCTCATGCAAAGCTGGAAGATTTCTGCCAGTTTTGCCACATAAGGCTTACAAATGTTGAAGGCCCTCTTTTCTCCCTTCTCTTGGACTCTAGCAGCACTGTGAGGACTGATTTTTTTTTCCCCATGCCAGGAACATTTTAGCTAGGGAAATTCTGAGGACAACTGGAATTTCTGACAACATGGAGGAAGAGACAATGCTAGTCCTGATGTCTTCTTTGCTGAGTAGCTCTGACTAAGAGAATCATGGAAACTTTGCCAATTTGTCCCAGTTCCTGTATTGCCATGAATAACTAAGATATTTTTCCCTCCCACTGTAGTAGGAGATAGAAAGATTAAGAAGAAAGCTAATGTCCTGATTTCCTCTTCTGTCTCTTGGGAGAAGTAGGAGAGTGAACAAGAAGACTGAACCCTATCCTAGGCAGGTGGAGCTAATTACAATGTATGGTTAGTATGAAAATAATGGTAGTGAGGAGTTTATGAGAAGACAGCTGAACTATTCTTTCCTTTCCCCTTCCTATGATAACCTTGACCTTGGGGGGGGGGGGCAGGGAAAATTGTGTCCAACATACTCTATTCTCCCTGTGCCTGCTGTTGCTTGATACTACCATGTCTTTCCTATTTAAACTTGGTACCCTCAAAGGTAGAAATTTTGTTGATTATGATTTGAGCAATAATTTTTTTTAGCAGTTAGATCTCTAAGGATAACGGTTTGCCTGATGTTAGTGCTTGACCAAAAATGACCTAGAACCTGGGATAATAGGAAGATAGTACCTGGGAGACTAGCCACCAAGAACTTGTCATGTTTCCTGTTACTCAGGACCACAAAACAGGTCAAAAAGAACATTGGAGAAAGATAAGGTTCAGGTTTCAGGCTACATATTCTGTTCCAAGAGATTTCAACCAGACAAGGTATATGGTTTTAAGTCACAGTATGTTATTCTATCCTCTTCTCTTAGCTTGTCTAAACCCTGTCAGTTGGGTAACTTCATGACTTTATGATCTTCAGCTTTCATGGAAGCTACAGGTCAATAAATAGATATGGTATTAGTAGGGCAGGAACCTGAAAGGTTATGGTAGAAAAGAACTAAAACAATAGGCAAGTTCTTTGATGAACTGACTGACCACACTGTCAAGATTGGTTAGGGAAGCAAGTGAAATTATAGCAAGGTTGATAGTCTAGGACAGCGGTTCTCAACCTGTGGGTTATGTTCAATTTGTAACAATGAAAATACATCCTGCATATCAGATATTTACATTACAATTCATAACAATAGCAAAATTACAGCTATGAAGTAGCAATGAAAAGAATTTCATGATTGGGGGTCACCACAACATGAGCAACTGTATTAAAGGGTTGCGGCATTAGGAAGGTTGAGAACCACTGGTCTAGGAGAACAGGGAAAGGAGAGGCAGTCATGAATTAATCAATAAACATTTATTATCTACTATGTACCAGGCATTCTGCAAGGTGTTGGGAATACAAAAAGAGGTAAAACAAAACCAAATCAACAACCTAGTCCTTGTCCTCAAGGAGCTTATGATCTAGTGGGGGAAACAACAAACAAACATACAAAGTAATCTATATACAGGAGAAATAGGTAATAATTTATAGAAAGAAGGAACTAGAATTGGGGAAGTTTTTCTTTAAAAGATGGGATTTTGTCTGGCACTTAAAGGAAACCAAGGAGGTCAGTAGTAGAATCAGAGGAGGGAGAGTGTTTCAGGCAGGGAAGATAGCCAGAGAAAATTCCTGGAGTCAAAAAATGGAGTGTCTAGCCAAGAGGTGAAGTGTCATTCAGAGGTCATTAAGAGGGCAAAGAGCTGGTTCTGTAGGAATGAGGGTTTAGGAACAAGAGATGATTACTAGATAGAGGAATTTTAGGTTCCAACATCTCAGAAGTGGAGTAGTTCCAAGTGATGGTTATAGGATCCCACAATGGATGGTTGAAATAGAGTCAAAAAATGTGAAATAAGTTTGGTGGGTATAATGGGAATGGGAATTTGAAGATCTTCCCTGCCCCTAAATAGACTTGGGGGCAATCTGAAGACCTTCCCTGCTTTGAAAGTAAACTCTGCCTCCTATTAGGCTAAATGTAATCACATGGAGTCTCCGGTGAGAGGAGTTTGCTGAAGGGAAGCAGAGCCACAGGAAGCTGGGAGCTCAAGCCAGAGAGATGGTGGGAGAGAGAGAAGGTTGAGGCAAGGAGAGAGAGAAGTTTGTGAGTAAATATTGATCTTGTATAGGTTTGTGGGAAGGCTTAAGGATGCTGTGGCTCTCAGTGTTACTATGGCTTCTTAATACCTTTGGTACTATGATGGAATTGGCTTACTGGTTTTGGGATTGGGTTTTCCGGTGTCTAAATAAATGCTTCAGTTCTGTCCTCTGTATGGAGAGTTTGGTATATTTTGCAATCAAAGGTCATGCAATATTTATAGTCACGGTATTATCGTGCTCATGGGTGCTGTAAATATTGCATTGGCACTAACAGTGGCCAAGAAAATTTAAAGCCAGGATGTTAGCAGAATAATTTAAATGGGTGCTGAAGTTATTGAAGATAATGGCAGGGGATGGTGTGGAAAGGAAGATTGTAGACCATGTGCTAGTCATTAAGGTGGGAGGGGGAAGGTGGGAAAATATTCTTAAGGTTGATAGATTAAAGAGACAAAGGATGGAGGATAGTAGAAGACTGACTCCTTCCTCTGGCCTGAATCCATATGAGTGGTAGAGTGACCACTCATAGAAAAAATTGTCTGGAATTGGTTGTCATCTTTCATTCTCAAAGAGGACCAAAATGACATCACTATGGTGGAGTCAGGGTACAGTGTGTCCAACTATGGCTGATCAGACCAATATAAGCTTGCAGGACTGTCACAGATTGGACACAAATAGTCCACATAGACATTTGGAATGGAGATGTCTCTGACTTTTCACATCTAATGTTTCACTTGAGCAACTGCAATTCTGCTTTATTCATAGAGCACAATACCTTCTTTGATGTGGGCTTGCCATTGTGGGAGGTTCTATGCCAGTGTCTCCTATGTCATACAGTCCATTCCAAAGTTCTTCAGAGAGATCTTGAGAGGGTCATTGTATCACTTCTGACCTCCATGTGAGCACTTGTCTAGTGTCAGTTCTCTTTAAAATTGTCTTTTAGTCAAATGTACATTTGGTGTTCAAATTACATGGCCAACACATGGGAGCTGTATTCTTTGCAGTAGAGGTTGGATGCTTGACAGTTTTGTTCCAGAAAGGTGATCTTCAGAATTTTTCTAAGATAATTCAAATGGAAGCAATTCAGTTTCCTGGCATAGTGCTGGTATACTGTCCAGGTTTCACAGGCATACAACAAAGGGGTCAGCACAATGGCTCTGTAGACCTTCAGTCTGATAGCCAATCCAATACCTCTTCTCTCCCACACTTTTCTTCAGAGCCTCCCAAAATCTGAACTAGCTCTGACAATATATATATCAACCTCATCATCTATGTATATATCCCTGAAAAGTGTACTGCCAAGGTAAGTAAACTTATCTATAACATTTAAAATTACTCCATTTGCTGTAATCAATGGTTCCACATTTGGATAATGTGGTGTTAGTTAGTGGAGAACCTGTGTTTTCTTGATGTTAATTATTAGACCCAAATTAGCATAGGTAGCAGAGAATTGACTCATATTTTGTTGCATCTCACCTTCAAAGGCTACACTGAGTGCACAATTATCTGCGAATAGAAAATCATGTACCAACTCTTTTTCTACTTTAGTCTTGGCTTGTATGTAGCTTTTTCAAGTTAAATAATTTACAATCAATGTGGTAGCCACAAGGGGAGATGAAGGTGACAACATTGCTGAAAACATCACGCTAAAAAGCATGGGACCAAGCACACAACTTGGTTTCCCTCCATTGGTGACTGGGAAAATGAGAGAGTATTGTCCATTATCCATAACCCAGGCAAGCATGCTGTCATGAAATTGATGTATAATACTGAGGAACTTCTCTGAGCAACCAAATTTTGACATAACTTTTTCACAAGCCCTCATGACTGACAGTATCAAAGGCTGTGGTCATATCAATAAACATTGTGTACACACCTCTATTCTGTTTCTGGCATTTCTCCTGAACTTGTTGGGCAGTAAACACCAACTGTTCCAACATCAACTGTTCCTTTGCCCTTTCTGAAGCCACCCTGGATGTAAATGACCATCTTCCAGGTGAAGGACCAGCCAATTAATGAGAAATCTGACAAGAATCTTGCTAACAATGACTAAAAGAGAGACCCACACCCACTCCATGATTGTCACAGGACAATCTATTTCCTTTACTTTTATAGAGATGCCCAATGGAGATACCCTTGAACTCCTAGAGGATAACCTTCTCTGGCCATATAACTCAAAAGATTTCAGTCAGCAGTATGTATGAGCAGTTCCCGTGCCTTGTAAATTTCAGATGGAATAGTATTAGAACCAAGTACTTTGCCATTTGAGAGAAGCCTACTGGCATTCCAAATCTCTTCTTCAGTTGGAAATTCAGCTAGAGAGAGATTGATTTCAACCTGAGGTGTAGTAAGTGGCTTTAGCATTGATTGATGGCAGTTGGCTGAGAACACTATGGAAGTGTTCAGTCTATCTCTTCAGGATAATGTCCTTATCGCTAATCATTGTGGCTCCATCAGTACTGAGTAGTTCAGATGTGCCATAGGATTTTAAACTCATAAATCACATTCAGGGCATTATAAAAGAACTTAGGATTGTTACTATTTGTGTAAAACTGAATTTCATGTGTCTTCTTACTGAGCCAAGAATCTTGCATTTCTCTAAGCTTTGCTTGCTTGTTATTTTTGATAGAGTTAACTGCTGCCTTCTTAGAAACAGACTATCTGGGTTTTCCTAACTTATCCTGAATTTCTTCATAATTTTCATCAAACTAATCATGATGTTTGCAAGTATTCTGGTCCAGATGAGTAAATGCAGTGCTGTACAACATGTCTCTGAAAACTGCTCACTTCTTTTCTGTTCCACTGTTGCCAACTGTGTGTTGGCTTGGGTTTCCCCTCAAGTTAGCAACAAAATGTTCCTCCTTGGAAAATTGCTCTAATTTGTTGACAATAAATCTTCTGGTAGTCATCTCTCCTTGTGATTTCCACTTTTGTTAAATGCTAATATTTGGCTTGGAGAGGATAAGTCTATGATCAGTCCAGCACTTTGTACCACACATTGCCTTCGTTACTCTTGCATCCTTTCTGTTTCTTCTCCTTACAATGGCATAGTCTATTAAATGCCAATGTTTGCTGAAAGGTTACATTCATGAAGTTTTATTGTATTTAGGTAAACAGAAGACAGTGTTGGTGATGAAAGGTCATGAGAGGCACAAGTCTTCAGAAGTATGTTACCATTGCTTTTACTGTTTCTGATTCTACTCCTCCCAAGGACTCCCTGCCATGTCTGGTAGTCTGTGCTTATTTTTGCATTAAAGTCACTCAGAATTATAAGCTTGTCCTCTTTCAGCACATCAATGATGAGCGTCTCCATGTCTTCATAATATCCCTCTTTGACTTCATCAAGGTTTGTCATGGTGGGAGCAGGGGAACTGATGATTGTAGCATAGTGTTTTCCTGCAAGTGGCAATCACATTTTCATGACTCTGTTGTTCACTCCTTTTGGTAGGCACACCAGTTTGTTACCTATATTAGTTTTGATTACAAAATGCATGCCAGCTTCATGTCCCCTTTACTGCAACCACTCCAGAAAAATGTGTATTCAGCTCTAACTTTCATAAGCTGGCCTTCATTTGCCAGCCTTTGGTTGATATTTGGTTGTGATACCTGCTGAGTTCTCTCACAATAAGAGCTGTTCATCTTTCAGGTCTGCTGGATTTTATGTTGTCCATAAATATGGACATGTTCCATATAACAATGGTGAGTAGAATCATCTTTGCAGAAGTTTTCATACTTTTTTTTGTGTGTGTTTCAATGGCAAAGTTGACTCCCCACTTGCCACAGTAAGCAGATCATGTTTGGGTGAAGCAGACATTTTTTAGGGAATCTTTTCTAACCCCTTCTTTATACCAGGAGAAGAACAGTTCAGTCTTTAAAAAGGCTGCTTGAACACCCTGGGAGCTGCCAAATTCCACCACTGCTTCCAGTGAGAAGATGACCCTATGTCACCTATGTGCAGGATTGTGACTATAGTTCTCATTATATCCGCACTTGTTGTTTCATCACTTGCTTGTTGCCACATGACTCTGAGATAGGTAAAAATGGTAAAATGTTATGGGTGAAAAAAAATAAATAAAAGAAATAAAATTTAAAAATGCTATGGGTGATATCTTTTGATTCACACATAAAGTGGACTTAAATAAGGCAGAGTTGCACAAAGTCATCAGTCTCACTCTGCTTTACAGAGTTGTCACCATCCAGTGGCAAGACAAAATCAAGAGGACTGGTGATGGCTCAGGATACAGTAGATGACCTTGGCATTTTTGATGTCTGACCAAACTCCAAGCTCTTCAGAGCATCTGCTTCAGTCACCTTCATGATCATTGTAACAAATTGTTCTTATTCTCCCATTCTACTGGAGGAAGTTTTCACATGCTTGAGGTAGACATCCTCAAAACGTACTGAAGAGTTTGAGGCCTCTTGGTTACCCTCAGCCTGGTTTAGCTGTCTGCTTAAATGCTTTACCAGGGTGTGGTTGCTGTGCATGCTACAGTTTCTTGGAGCCACAGATGATAGTTGGGTGAATCAAGTGGACACCAAAGGTGGAAAGTAGTCCTGAAAAAGACTCAGCAGCCCTCACACCAGAGGTGCTAATCTTCCCAAAACACAATCTACACCCTATATGAAGACCTTAAAAGGCAAAACTATGTTTTTGTTAAAGAAGGTAGGTAAAAAAATGCACACAAAAAAAATCAAAGATAAAGAAAGTTAAATTATTGATAATAAACCCAAAGTTCTAATGGATATGGAATGATCCAGGGTTGTTTGGAGTCTCATAAAAAGCAGTTCTGAGCTAGATTAGGATAAAAACATAGAAGTGGGGTAAAATGGGGAAAGGAGTTTTTCTTTGGGATTATAATTTAATAGTGATTAGAAATTTGGTAAGGAAGCTATATGGACCATAAGAACCATAAGAAGTTATAGATAGGGTTGATTAGATGGAATTAGGTAAAGGATGATAAAATGATTGGTGTTAAAATATCTCTATAGAAAGCATTCCTGAATACATCTGAAGTTATCTGCACCAAGCCCAACGACTTGCAGCATGAAGGTCAAGCAAGGTTGATAAATATCCTCCATAAATTGGACTCTCTGCGGGTGTGTGTAAATCTTCTCTGGTCAGCTCAATAGTTGAAAAAGAGTTAACAAAAAGGAAAGACAAGAGAAAGAAATTAAAGTCATTAAAGAACAGTTTTACATTGTAATGACTATGGTGGCATTTGAGCTATCTAGGACAAAATAAAATAATTAAATTTATTGACACACAATAAACCTTAAAACTTTCTACATCTTTAATAAATATTTATATTCATGATTTCCTCTTTAGCTTCAATCATTTATTTTTATATGATTTGGCACTGAGTTCACAAGACTTTTACACATATTCTATAATTTTTCAATATGAAACCACATATTTTTCTAAGTCTAGCCTTTCTTTTAGTTCATAGGTTTTCCAATGGAGTTTAAATCAGGCAGGTTTCCAGATAGTGAAACATGTTTATCTCTAGCTCTTTGATAATTTTCTTAGCCTTTGGTGATATATGGAATGGTGCAAGGCTGTGTTGCAATATTCTATCTCCATTTGGAAATTTCTGTTATTTCAAAACAATTCTACTTCCTAACATATCAATATATATTTATCAGAATTCATCATTGCCTCAGTGGGGACAAAACTTCCAGGTCCACTAGAAGTAAAAAAAAAAATCCCTGAACAGTTTTTGGGGTGAATGAAATTACTTTACATTAGTCTGATGAAGATATTCAAATCTGTCTGGGACTTCTGATGACACTTTTGGTATAGCCTTGAATAAAAAAAATCATTAGTTTTATCAGTATTCTTTAGTAGTCTAGCATTTGCATTGTTTTGTCAATGAAATGTTTTTTCTTTGTGGCCTCGTTTAGCAGCTGCCTTTTTTTAAAATTAGTCTCACTGTTCGTTCAACTTCAGGAAGCCTATGATGTATTTATTGTAGAGGAATCAGCAGCAATTCCTCCAGCTATCAAGTCCTTCTGAAGGTCTTTGCTTGTCTTTTGAGAATTAATCCACTTGTTTTGAAGCAATAGTTTATCAACTCTTGGGATAATTTTTCATTTTTGACCACACTTCCCTGTGGTATAAATGATCCTATTTCATTATGGGCTTGAATGATTCTTGAAATGCTTGACTTCAAAAAAAAAATTAAAAAAAAAAAAAGAAATGCTTGACTTCCCTACACTGACAGTTATTGTAATAGCTCTAACCACCCCTGAAATGTGTTCTTTAAGAGGCATTGTTTTGCATGTTTCCTTGGAGTAATATCCATTCTTAAAAAACAAAAAATTAAAAATATAGCAAAAAGAACAATGAAACACACATATCACAAAATTCAGCACTCAATTGAAACAGAGTTAACTAAAAGTGGAATAACTAGCTCAATCTAGTTTCACCAAAGTCAAATAATGAGTCAATAGAAGGCCATGAATATGACCATTGCTGCAATGAAATTATTCCTTGACACAAATGGTTTGCACATTGCCGTAAGTTCACTGAAGGTATCTCATCTAAACATTTTATTACTTCCAGCATCTAGCATAATGCTCTATATACAGCAAGCTTAACAAATGTTTGTTGTATGAATGAATGAAATCAAACAACCATAATGGAATTCTGAGAAATGGCTATAAAAGATAAATCCAGTTAAACAATCCAACCAGAAATGATAGCTTTTTTCACAAAAAAAGACATAGGAATTTCTAATTTTCCCACTTCTTACAAAGATTAGTGATGTCAACATTGTCATACTCTAGGTGACATAGTAGATAAAAGCACTTTACTCAGGGTCAGGAATATCACAATTTAAATCTAGACTCAGACACTTCCTAGATGTGTGATCTCTGGCAAGTAACTTGTTTGCCTTAATTTTCACAATTAGAAAACGGAGATAATTGTGGCACCTACCTTCTTGGGTTGTTGTGAGGCTCAAATGAAATAATATTTGTAAAGTGTGTAGCATGGTGCCTGGCACATAGTAGGAACTTAGAAAATCCTTCCTACCTTTCTCCTTCTTTCCTGGATCTGTAAGGATACTTTTCAATAAAAATATTTTAAAATATTTGTGTCATAAGGATGACATTTAAAATCTATGCTGTTCTCTTTCTCTTCTCTAAATGTAAAATGCTAAATATTAGAGACAGACATACCGCATAAAGAGTTAGTCTTAGAGCTGGAAAAAGTGGATTCAAAGTCCAACTTCTGATACACAGTGGCTTTGTGATCCTGGACAAGTCACTTAATTTCTCAGTGCTGTAGGCAATTCTCTAAAAAACTGTAAATTGCAGAGAAGGTGCCCACCAGTGAGAGTAGAGAGTTGTTTCTCATCCAGGAATTTCCTACATCAGTAAAATCTCTGGTTCAGTCCATATTTATTATACCAAGGAAACAGATTATCCATATTAGTCATTCAAACAGATCAACTGAACACAATTAGTTCATGTATCAAATTTCAAGACTATGGTGAAGCCTGCTCTTAATCACCACATTCTTTCCATCTGCTCTCTTATAGATAGTGAGCTTAGCAATTTGTTTACTAGAAAACAATGATTCAAGTACACAGAATAAATGTGCAGAGGAATCATGATGGTAATTTAATGGAAAGGGGAGTTCAAGGCCTGAATTATCCAGGTAATTATGTGTTTCTCTATGTGTGTAGGTAGTCTAGAATGGCAACCATTATATACCTACTCACCACCCTCTAACAGCATAATTTTCCCTCTTGAAGAAAAGAACATATTCCAATTTCAAGCATCTCAGGAGTGTTACCAACAGTGAAAGAAAAAAGCCTCACAAATAGGCAAAATATGGATGCAATTCCAACATGAAGGTATCTGTCCTTATTTTAAATACTATTGAATCAGTGTAGCTGCTGTAGAGTATATTTTAAAACTATGTCTCCTGTTACTTAATGTAGTTTCTGCTCTTGGAAACTGAAAACACAACCATAATAATGTTCTTTACCAGGTTTCCCTTCAGTGTGTGTGTGTGTGTGTGTGTGTGTGTGTGTGTGTGTGTGTGTGTGTGTGAGTGTGTGTATGTGTGAGTGTGTGTGTAGGCATGAACAAACTTTTTCTTTTTTATTGGGGGGAGGTGTTTTTTGCTGCTTGTCATGGGGCATTTATTATCACAGAAAATTATTTTTGCCTGTAAACACAGATCTCATTTTGTTTCATGCACTAAGAAAATGTATTTTTGTGATTTGAAGGAGACAGGGGGCCTAATTATAAGCTACAAGTCAATTAAACAAATCATGCCTATGCCATATGGCTGTGGCAGGTACTGGAATATAGACATATTGGAGACATTTGCAGCAAGCAAAGTAATTAGTGGTAGACAAAATTTCTCAAGGAATTTTTCAGAACTCTTTGAAATTGTAATAGACCAAAGACAGTTAAAATAACAACAAAAATCAAGGGGAACATTTTATTATTCTTGGAGAAATAACTTAAAGGCAGGAAACTATAGGTAGTAATGAACAGAACTGAAGGAGATGTGAATAGCTGGGTTCCCTGGGGAGTAGACCTGTCACTGGTTGAACTGAAGTTTTCTAAATAATCAGAAAGAGGGAGTATACAATGAAATTTTGAGATTTGAAGAGGATGCTAAATTAATTCATTAATTTAATGGGTCCATGAATTTTTAAAAATATTATGATAACTATTTCAATATAATCAGTTTCTTTTGTCATCCTATACATTTTATTTTACACATGTGAAAACATTTTTCTGAAGTGTCTACAGATTTTACTGGACTACCAAAGGGATTCAGGATCCCCTGAAAAGGTGAAGAATTTCTGCATTCAATAGTAAAATGTTGAACTAACTCTAATAAGCCTCAGGATGACATTTAGATACTAAAGTAGCAATAGAAATGATAGATTATTTTTTACTTGCCCACACCAAAATATTATGTATACAGAAAAAAATCATATAAACTATGTTCTAAAAAAATCATTGCCTTGAAGTTGTAACCTTATGAAAGGTGTTTTCAGAACAGCCAAACATTGTTCGCTGCTCCACTCTCAAAAGCTTGCAAAAAGGTCAACAAAATTTTAAATCAGCACAAAGTGAATTGGATACAAAATGGAGAGCACGCCCTTCCCCTCTTATAAACACTGATATGATACAAAGCTCTAGTCAATACACCTCAACGTTTAACTAAATTGATTCAAGAAATGGAAGTGTTGCTCAATGAACAGACTTTAGAAAGATAATTCATCAGCCTGGAATGACAAAGTCACAGGATGGGAAGTCCATAAAATCACAAAGGTAGGTTTAAAATGAATATTAACTGAGAACGAGGTGACGTTCTTTAAGACTTAAAGTAATTTTGGAGAATATTTGTTTTAAGTAATATATGGTACTTTAAATAAATGTAAGTTACTTTTAAAATGTCAATAGTAACGTTTCGCACAAATGTAAGAAGAGAGGCCGATTGAATCAATCCTACACCACTTAAAGTGACTAACATAGTGATCTATCTCTGCTACCTTCATCCGGTGTGAACAAGTCTGTGGCAAGTGTAATTACTGACCTCATTTTAACAAAGAAGAAATTAAGGCCAAGAGAGGTTAGGGGCTTGTTACAGGAAGGATCTGAAATGGTATTAGAATCTGGTCTTCCTAACTTCAAGTACCATGCTCTATCAACAACATACCAGACTGCTTCTCTTAACAAGGTAAAAGGAACAGGTAAGTTGAAAGTTGAAAGAATCAGGAGACTGATTCTAAGAAATCAAAGTTTGAAGGATCCAGCAGGTCTAAAAGGTCAAGGCAGAGAGGTTTCAGACTCCAAGGTAGTTGAAAGCAATAGCACTGGCAAGAAAATCTCATCTTGAGGGCTCTTTTCATATTTCCTGCTGTGTGTGTATGGGTGGCCTTGAGCCAACAGATCTATAATTTAGGCTGGGGAAGAGTAGAAACATTAGGGTTCACTCTACTCCCAATTTGGACAGGCTTGGAGGTCTCAGGATTACTAAGAATTTCTTATAACATTAAAGTTTCAGAACTGAATAGCAAAAATCTAAGTACCTGGTCCCACACTCTGAACCTCAGGAACCAAACTTTTCCATGAACTCTGGAAGTCTCTTATCCAACAAATATGATTGAATATATCATTATTGTTATTTAAAAACAAATTGAGAGTCTAACTCAACTAGATAGCTATGTACACATGTAAACACCCATATATACAGACATTTATACAATGTCTACAGTCAAGAACACTCACTTGTTGGTCAACTCTTAGCCTACTACTTTTCTATTATTTTCATATTTAAACTCGTCATCAGAAATTCTAGGGCAATCAAGGAGTATACAGTTATCACTTTCATACCACAGGGATTAGGGGTACAGTGCTCCCTCAAATCTGGAAAATATACATAAATTTTTTTTGGCCTGCCCTTTGTACTGAAGAAGTCTGAATTTTTCTTTTTCTTTTACTGGGTATTTACAGTACCTTATTGCAAAATTTGGGTAAAGTATTTGGTCATAGGTTCTGTGTTGTCTGCTAGCCTTTGTGTGACACCTGTGGCTTCTGCATAACTCCCCCCAAATTCTCATTTAATTTCTTGTACCAACCCTTGACATATCACAGCTATGATGGGAAAAGTTGTGATGTGGAAGGGATAACCATATTTGAATATTTTCTGATTTGTCACTTAAATATCAATATTTTCCTCAATTAATCAATTACTAAAAGCCCCTACTCTAGTTCATCAAACTTTATTTAAGGAACTAGAGAAACTACCTTTCTCTTTATACATCAAAACTGTATAAATCCTAGAATTATATAAAATTACCAAATATACCATTTATTAACATTGAAACCAATAAAAATACATGCTTTTTAAAATACCTTAGCTGTGAGAAAGATCATAAACATCTCATGATATCATCAGAATTGTAGATGACTTTTCTTCACTTCTGAAAACACAGTTCCACCACTTAGTTCATTTATGCTACTGAGCAATGCCATCTTCTTCTCAAGATAAAGATCTGAATACTTCTATCTTCTTTATCTGTCTTCTCCAACTTTTCTCACCATGAGAAAAAAACTAAAATTAAAACAGAAAAACAGTGTCTTCAGTTTCTTTTAAGTCAACAGTCTTTCTAGAGTCTTATTCCTCATAAAATTTTCTTTATATTTTTCCTCATAAAATAATAGTTATGAGAGTTGTCTTGAGGTGCAAAAAACCCTTTTTCCTCATCCAATATCTCTCTGACTTCATGGTTTTTCTTAAGATATCTTCAATAATTCTCTTTTCTCAGTTTCTAAAGAAACAAACAAAAGAACTACCAATTTAAATGACCAAATCCTAAACATTTGACTCTTAAAGATATAATTCATAGTCAGCTATAGCCTTTTGTGTATTAGGCTTTAAACAGGGGTTACATACGTGTTAGCTATCATTCTCACAGTAATATTCTAAAGAAGGAAACGGTTAAATGGAAGGAGTACTAGATTTGGATCTGCATTCAATTCCCAGCAACTTTCAACCTTGGGCAAGTTACTTAGCCTCTCTGAGACTCAGTTTCCTCATCTTAAAAATGAGGCGGTTAGACTCAGTGACATATATGGCCCCTTCCGGCCCTAAATCTGTGATACTAGGATCCTACTATCAGAATTTAATACCTTTTAGTCGAGAAGAAGTAATCCTGGATTCTAGACAGTAAGTCTGGAAGAATACCAGTGCAAGCTCTGGCTGGTGCCAGAAAGAAAGGTTTTAAAGGTAGACCTGGTAATGGACTGACTACATGTTTGCTGTCTGAAAACTGGCCTCAGTAAATTTAGAGAGGTTCATCATCAGGTTGGCTTCATGTTCACAAATTTTTTGGACATAACTCTTGAAGACTGTCGACTAAATAATAGAGAGGTAGCAAAGTGTGTTGGTACTGGAAGCACCCGTGCTGATGAAATTATAGCACCTTAAAGAACTACAGTAAGCATGCAATACAGCTTTTTCCTTAATGCTTCATTTGGATACACTGAATTATTATTATTGTTTTCAGATTTTTATTCTTCTTCTGAAACTTAATCAGATATTGTTGCCTGCTTATTAGTTATGTTTACATTTTTAAAAATTGGAAAGATACAGTCTTCCTGGCACGTATTTTTACAAATTAAGGGTTATTAAATCAACAAGAGCTGAAAAGCCCTGATTGCCAGCTTAATTACTAGCTTTAATTTTCACATTTGTGTGAGTGTTGATAGAGCAAGGCAAACTCTAAATGTTGTGTGATTACAGAAGTTCTTCCAATCTAGGGACCAAAATCTCAAATACTGAAATTCCACTTCCTGTTCTTTGAATCTGATTGGAAAAAAAAACCCACTCAAAACTTATTAAACATCTACTATGTAAAAGGCAATAAATGTTAGAGATACAGAGATGAGTTTCTTCCCTCGTGAGTTTATATTGTGCTACATTAATCTTTTTTGTCTTAAAACAAGACTTTTCTATGGCCTCCAGCATCAAATGCAAAATTCTCTATTTAGCATTCAAAGCTCTTCGTTACCTAGCCCCTTCCTACCTTTCAAGCTTTCCTATGTCTTACTCCCAGCATGTACTCTTCAATCCAGTGACATCAGTCTCCTGGCTATTCCCCATAAATAACATACTCCATTTCCTAGTTCTGGACATTTTCTCTGACTCTCCCCCATCCCCGAAATGCTATTCCTCTTCTGCTCTAAATGCTGACCTTTCTGTCATCCTTTAAGTCCCAACTAAAATGCTACCATCTACAGGGAGTCTTCCCTAACCCCACTTAATTCTAGTATTTTCTCTTCATTAATTATTTCCTATTTATCCTGTACATAGCTTACTTTGCATATATTTATTTGCATATTGTCTCTCCCATTAGATTGCAAGCTACTCAAGGGCAGAGATTGTGTTTTGCCTCTTTCTGTGTCCTCATTGCTTAGCGCAGTGCCTGGTATATAGTCATTTTAGTCAGGTCCAACTCTTCATGACCCCATATAGGGTTTTCTTGGCAAAGATATTAGAATAGTTTTGACATTTCCTTCTCCAGCTCATTTTGCAGATGAGGGAACTGAGGGAAACAGGGTTAAGTGACTTGCCCAGGGTCACACAGCAAGTAAATGTCTGAAGCCAGATTTCAACTCATGAAAATGAGTCTTGCTGACTCCAAGTCTGGCACTCTATCCACTATGTCTTCCAGCTGCTGCCTAGGACATATTAGATACTTAATAAATGTTTACTGATTGAAAACACTAAAATGCAAGTAGGCTTTTTAAAAGGATTTTCATATTCACTCATCTTTAGAGAATTAATAATCCCAACCACTTCATAGATACAGTGAGAGTAGTTCTTGCCTTTACATACAGTTTCCCAGGAGATGAAATCATGGTACCCTCTTCTGCCATTGCTGCAGCCAGTTCCAATGTGACAATGGTGTAATTGCCTTTACCTTTAGCTAAGCCTGTTTTTACCACTTGAAGTTACTCTGACCCAGTGCTATTTAATATTCTTATTCATGACACGAATAAGAACATGCTCATCAGATTAGACGATGCCAGCAAAAACTGTACGTTGACCAGCACTCCCAGGAGATACACATTCACCAAAGATGTTTACCATTGTGATTGAGAATGTCTTGTAGAAATCTAAATTTGAAATTCCTATGCAAAAATATGTGATTCCTATCAATGGAGAAGTGGTCCAGATGTTAGTCTTCTTAGAAGACCTTGTACTGACTTCACTGAATCCCAAAATACTCCATTAATGATATCTAGATGTCACTAAAAAATCAGCCTTGGTATCTGCATTGAAAAAACAAAGTAGATGAAGAACGCATTGTTCAGATCATAACATGTGGTTGGGCAAGTAGCCCATTCATTTAGTTACAAGTACTTCTAACTTGCAGATGAGCAATGATTTGAACCTAGAATTGAACTGAAGAAAGATATAGGGCTAGATCACATTAGGGAAATTGTGTAGTTTTTTCAATGATCTCAAGGTACTTTCTGAAACTGCAATAAAAGCCTAGTTTTGTAACAATGATATTTTCCCTGTGTGAATCATAGAAAACAGTTTTAGAAGAATCAAAACCTCATGTGACCTACAGGATGGTAGAGAGACTCATGCTGGGTTAGAATGTTGTGAAAAATACCATGAGTCATTATGACCCAAAAGGAAACGGCCTAATCAGATGGTAAGGATAGGGGGATGACAGATGAATGGACTCCAGGGCTGCATTTCTCCTCCTCTTCTCCCCACCTGCTCTGCAAAATACTAAATAACAAAGAGGATAATACCAATGAATTTGGTAAATCTTCTGTGGAGTATTTAGGGAAAGAAATGGACGAAAATAAGAGAAGCTAAGTAAGTGTATAAGGGATTCAATATTCACTGGTGAAAAAGATGCTCACATCAGTGAGATCACATGTATACTTAAGCATTGAGATAAGAACTGCACCCTGAAAATTGATTGATTAAAGATCATAGGATCATAGATCTAGTCCTGGTAGAAATCTTGGAGGGTCTTTTGTATAATCCTCTCTTTTTACAAATGAGAAGCTGAAGTGGGGAGAGGTTATTATAACTTGTCCAAGATCACTTAACTAGTAAATTTTGTTGTTTAGTCTATTAGTCATGCTAGTTGTGTCCAATCCTTCATGATGCCATTTGGGGTTTTCTTGGCAAAGATGCTAGAGTAGTTTGCCATTTCCTTCTCCAGCTCATTTTATAGATAAGGAAACTTAGGCAAACAAGATTAAGGGACTTGCTCTGGGGAACACAAGTAGTAAATGTTTGAGGCCAGATTTGAACTCAGATCTTCCTGACTCCAGGCCCAGCACTCTCATCTACTGAGTTACCTAGCTGCCTCCAAGGACTAGATGGATGTGAGAACAATGAAAATAATCACTATCTAATTCATTGGGCGTCTATGATAAGTTAAATATTTCCCATTTTGCAAGTTGAAAACAATGTATCCAAAATCTAACAGTTCTGTTAAATATCTTTATTCAATGTCACTATTAGGATCATAGATTTAGAACTGGAAGAAACTTTAAAGATCATCCAATTCAAAACTCATTTTACAAATAAAGAAACTGAAGCCAGGGAGATGAAATCACCTGCCCAAGATCACATAGGAAATTAATGTCCTTTGATTCTAGATTCACTATGCCATACTGCCGTGAGTACTTTTTTTCCATGTTGAAGATGGGCCTACACTCTTCATGTATTTTAAAAATAATTCCACAAAATTGGAATTTGTGTAATTATAATGTAATTATAATGACTGCAGTATCTGCAGACCTTTGTGTCTGTGTCCCTATGCTTCCCTGGCTTGGACAAATGACTCACTATAATTTTTTTTTTTTAATTTCCTCATCAGAATTTGGTCTGGCACATTGTCTAGATCTTTTTGGAGGGAGCTCACTATTTTGCCTTCTGTTACTTTTCCATCTTGACTTCATATTCATCCATAAAGCATATTCTACAAGCATCTGCCTCCACAAGCTCACTTCTGAATATCTAATTAATGAATTGCTATAGTTCCCTCTTTTTTGTTTTGTATCTACGTTGGGTCAGATAGCTTGTTCAGGTACTTGTCTCCCACTTTCTTGGATGACTGAAAAATATGTCATAAATTTGGGTTCTTAGACTCTGGTGACTCTCCATTTCTACATTTTGAAGAATAAAATGTCATAACTTTAATGTTCTTTGCCCATTGGGATAGGTTCCATGAATCACACGTTCCTTTTTGAGAAATGATCTTGATATCAATGATCTTTTAATTGCCAAATATAATGTCCATTTCTCAGTCCTTATTTCTTTGACCTCTCTGTAGCTTTTGACACTGAGTTTCACCTTCTTTTCCTTGATACTCTCTTCTCTCTAGGTTTTCATGACACTGCTCTCTTCTTGTTCTCTTTCTATTTGTCAGACTGTCTCCTTTATCAGACCTCTATCTAAATCATATCTACTAACTGTGGGTCTCCCAATGCTCTGTCCTGGTTATTTTGATTCTTCTTCATCTAGTACTATCTCACTTGGTGATCAGATCAGCTTCCATAGATTCAATAATTATATCTATGCATTCCGAGGTCAATATATTCAACACTAACTTTTCTCCTGGGTTATAGTTACAAATCACCTGCTGTTTCTTGGACATCTCAAATTTAACATGCCCAAAACTGAATTATTTCCCCTACAAAATCTCTTCTTCCGGTCTTTCCTATTACTGTTGAGGGTATCAGCATCCCTATGGTTGAAGTGTCATCCTCAACTCTCCATTTGCCCCAATCCTTCCTATTCAATATTTTGTCGTCTTATCTTTCCAATTTTCACAACATCTCTCATGATATGTCTCCTTTTTCTCACATAGCCACCACCATGCTGCTGTTTCCTCAATACCTCTGAACAATTGCAGTATCTAATTGGTTGGTTTGTATGCTGTAAGTCTCTTCCCCAATCCATTCAATCACTCAGCTACCTAGCTGATCTTCCTAAAGCACAAGTCTGACCATCTCATTTCCCTACCTCAATACACTCCTTCTCCTCCAGTATCCAAAATGAAAATCTTCTGTTTGACTTTTAAAACTATTCACAACCTGACCCCTTCTTGCCTTTCTGTCTTATACTTTCAATGTCTCTACATATTTTAGCATTCATCAATAGAGGCTTTTATGCTATCTCTCCCAGAGGAAACTCCACGCTTTTTACTGGCTATTCCTGATGCCTGGAATGCTTTCTCTCCTCATCTCTGACTCCTGGTTTCTCTGTCCTCCAGAAGTGGCTCAAATCACATTTTCAACAGGCTTCTCTTTCCTCCTGAGATCACCTTCTACTTACACTGTAACAAATATATTTCATGTGAATACATAGTGGAATATACATGTGTATATATATATATATATATATGTATGTATGTATATATGTATATATAGCATGTATATATACTATATGTAATATAGTATGCATACATGTATGGATGTAAATTGTATACACATGCATAGGTGTATACACATACACATACACACATATATAAAACACATGCCTGGACTATTTCAAAGCCTGTTGGTTGATCCCCCTGTCTCAAGTCTCTCCCTACTCCATTCTATCCTATCCTCCACTCAGCTGCCAAAGTTTTTCTGCATGTTTTCTCCTCCACCAGAATATGAGCACCTTCAGGTCAGGGATAGCATCTCTGAGCACCTTTCTTTATAACTCCAATGTTTAGCACAGGGCCTGCAATATGGCAAGTACTTACTAAATAGTTGTTGGCTTACTAACTGACCAACAGAGAGGACCCTATGGAAAGTAAAGTATAAAAGAAGGCTTTTTCTTTTTCTGTGATGCATAGTTCTAAAGAAAGGAAGAGCTATTAATCTCATACATCAATAAACTTTTATTAGAGCCATAGTACTTAACCACTGCTTCAGTCAGGTTTGTGGCAAATAGCTGCAGCTTCTACAGAGAATGGTGAGCAAAAAGCTGGGGGTGATGGTGGGGGGGCAGGGTTTTTCACTACGCTGCTGTCATACAGTTTTAGAGATGAAAGTGACCTTAGGAATTATCTAATTCAACTCCTCATTTTAGACATGATAAAACTGAGTGGTGGAATGATTTGCCCAATGCCAAAAATTTGGCAATGACATAAAATGTAAACTCTTTGAGGTCTTTTTTCCCCTTCATATATTCAATGCTTTGCATGGTGCCCTCCTCAGAGTAGGACCTTAATATATGCTTGTTCCACTGAATTGAATTGACATAGCAGAAATTAGAACCCAGATCTTATAATTTGTAGTCCAGAGCTATTTCTAGCACATTATACAAGTGGTCCTGAGAGAGCTGTAAATTAAGTTAGAAGAAGCCTAACATTGCTAACATTTATGATAATAACATTTGCATTAAAGTCTGAAGAGCACAAATTGAGCCAGGTACTTTCTGTATATTTTGATCTTCTGCATTCTTGGTTCCAGTCCAGTTTCCATATCCCTGCATTACACTTCTTTCTTACTCCTATTCTTTAGAATCTCTAGTGTTCTTCAAAGCTCAATTGAAGCTTCCTTTAAACAATGAGATCTATCTTGACCCTCCCAGTTGTTAATGTCTTCTGGGATTAAATTATTTTGTATTTATTCTGTATAGATTTTGTATATAAGGTGGTGGGGCCATGGGGTTGGAGCTGGTGAATGAGGTCCAATTATGGGAGCATTTGCAGTAGTTTCAGTTTGCTGCCAACACACATGGAGGTTTGGTAAAGCTATTTGCCAAGGCCAGCGGATTTTCATAATATCTCTCAAACCTCTGATATTGCTACGACTCTCATCACTTCAAATCTGAACTATTGCAATAGCATTTTTGTTGGGCTCCCTGCCACTTCTCTCTCTATTCTAATCCAGCCTCCACTCAGCTAAGGTAATCTTCCTCAAGCCCTCATCTGACCATATCACCTCCTTCCTGCGCTACCCACCCCAAATAAAATCCAGTGGCACCCTATCAGGGTGCCATCCAGGATCAAATATAAAATCCTTTGTCTGGCATTCAAAGTCCTTCATAATCTGGCCCCCTCCTGCCTTTCCAGTCTTCTTACATCTTACTCCTTACCATGCACTTTTCAGTCCAGCACCACTGGCCTCCTTTCTGTTCCTGGAACAAGAAATTTCATCTCCCTCTTCTGGGCTTTTCCCTCTGGTTATCCCCTATGCCTTTAATTTTCACCTTTCTCATCTCTGCCCCCTGCTTCCCTGGCTTCTTTCAAGTCCTAATTAACTTTTTACCACTAAACTTTTACTTCTTTACTCATCTCCCTTAATTCTAGTGACTTTCTTTTATTGCTTCTCTCTAATTTAGGCTCTATATGGCTTGTTTGTGCATAGTGTTGGTGTGTTGTGTCATTAAACTTGAGAACAGGAACTATTTCTTTGTGGCTCTTTGTATCCCCAGTGATTGACACATAGTAGGTGGTTAATAAGTGTTTGACGACTAGCTGCTTACTTCTGGAAGTGTGTGATGATATGTAATGGAGGGTCCTGGCCCCCAGTTCAGAGGATGCATAGATATTTTGCGAATTTTTTTCTTATCTTCTTACTTCCTATGCTGAAGAAATGCCATTTATGTGGTTCTAAGGCCACAACTTCGTGCATAAAAAAAACAAAACAAAAACAAAACAATCAACAGACCTTCAACAGAAAATTTTAATTTTTTTTTTTTTTTGCTTTTTGGAGGGCAATCGAGGTTAAGTGACTTGCCCAAGGTCACACAGCTAGTTTTTGTGTTAAGTGTCTGAGGCCACATTTGAACTCAGGTCTTCTTGACTCCAGGGCCAGTGCTCTGTTCACTGTGCCACCTAGCCACCCCTTCCAACAGAGAATCTTAATCTTTTTATTTTCTTCTGGTGGTGAAGTACAAATTATCTGTCTAAGCTCTAGAGGGCTTTTTGGGTATACCCTTTACCAATTTAGGCTAGTCAGTACATGCATGTTCTAGGAAATTTTATATGGATTGAGGCTTCCTTTTGCTTGTGTCTCATTTCCTTTGGTACAAAGCTTTGCGAGACCTTGAAAATTCAAAAGATGACCAGAGATCCAGTGGTTAAACCCAGGAAGGAACCATTCAGGCAAATGAGATCTGGTTTACAAGCTGGGGAATAGCTTCTCCATTGGTTTTTCTGTATCTGGAAATGAACTCAGTGGTAAACATATTTGTAGCAAATGCTTTTAGTTTGAACCCACTCTCCACAGGGATTGAAATGGTAGAGGGAAGAGTGTAACTATGCTCCAGGAGACATTTATAGTTTTGTTCTTGATAGGTCTTCTCAGTAAACATCCTTTTGTAAAAGCTGATTTATGTTCACTGGTTATCATTGATGTGAGGGAGATATTAACTGGTTAAAATGATACTGGGGCACAAATCTCTGATGATTATATTGGGGACAATAAGCTATAATGAGGGAGTGAGCTGATAGCATTAGAAAATGCCACTGCTCCTCAGGAATACCTTTAGAACCTTGAGGCAGAGATATATTCAGGTATACTCTAAGGAATTGACCTGCTAGTATGCATGGGGCGGTGGAAGAAGGGAAGGTTGGGAGAATAAGTCCAGAGCTCTATTATGTTTCTTCCTCAAGGTTCTGTGTACTCTGTTGGTCTATATTCCTAAATCTAATAGCTGGTTACTACCTTTAATAGTCAGTCAGTAGTCACAATGAACTCAAATCAAAGGCATTCATTGAGATATCAAAGTAAATGGCTACAAAATAGTCATTCCATAAATCTGGGATATACTCTCCCCAAATACATGTAATGTCAATGGAAAGAATGGGCATATACACAGAGCACATTGGTAGCTGAGGCACACATATAAGGAATACATGTGGCCACGTTTACTCATACCTCTGGCCCTAGAGGACTTTGATGTTCTGATGTTCTTTCTCTTCTCATGATGTTCTCACAATGCTCTCTGTTGAGCACACAAGTTCTGCTGGGTAGGTCATTTAGATAGGCTTCTGGGCCTATACTTGTATGACACTCAATCCTCAACTTCCAAGGTTAATTCTTTCTTGCAGATAGAGATGGTTCTCTTCTCTGCTTCCAGAAGACTCAATCCTCAGAATTGCCTCCACTGACTCTGCCTTGTGGTCTACTCCCAGCTGAATGTGGTGTCTTCTTTTGGGTGAATAGTTGTGTTGCAATATATTGGAGTTGATAGAGTAGGGTGGAAAGAGAAAGAAATCCCTGTCATCCACTGACCTCTGTTAGAGAAATATGGGAAAAAAGAAAGAGCAACCTCTCTCAAAATCTGGGTTTTTCTTCCACAATTTTCTTGCTAGATTTCCAAAAGGTCACAGTCTTTGAAGCTGCTTTTTGTCTCCTTTGCTTCCAGAGCAGCAAGCTACTTTTATGAAGACCACCAAGGGTACATCTAATTGTCCTTCTAATTCTATCAGGAAGAATTTATTTTGTTAAAAAATATTTTTCAAAATAAAAAGAAAAAATATTTTCCCCCAATTACATGGAAAAACCATTTTTTAACTTTTTAAAAAAAGTTTTGAGTTCCAAATTCTATCTATCCTTCCCTCTCCTCCTCTTTCCCTGAGGCAGTAAGCAATCTGATATAGATTATACATTACACTTAGAAAAGGAGTAACAGAGTGTAAGCACATCTTTGCATCTAATTTAACACATTAACACCTTGTTTTCTCTGTTATTTATGCTATTCTGCCCCTTCTGTGACTTTATCAACTAGGATTGGGCTTTCAAAACCTTTCTTGCATCTGCTCCCTTCCTCCCACACATACAGCCACCTTTTTAGTTCAGGGCTTTATCATATCTTGTCTGGACCACTGAAATAGCCTCATAATTGGTTTCCCTGCTTTCAGTCTCTCAGCTCCAATGCATCTTCAACATAGCTGTCAAAATAATCTTAAGGCATGTATCTGACTATGTCACTTTCCCTCTCAAAAACTGTGGGCACCCTCCAAAATACAAACTACTTAGCCTAGCATTTAAGGTCTCCACAATCTGACTCTAAGCTCAATTTTTGCACTTATTTCATACTACTCACTGAATAACAGAATTTAAGAGCTGGAAGAGACCTCATTGGATACCTAGTTCAACCTACAGAAGGAATCCCCATGGAACTACCTGGCAAGTGGTCAATCAGCCTCAACTTTCAACAACTTTATGTCCTGGTCAAAGGAGGCCTGTTCCTCAAATTCAACATTTCATCCCATGCCTCTGTTCATTTGTCCTTTGCCTAGGATTCACTCCTTCCTCATCTTGATATTTCAGGATCCTCATTTTCCTTTAATACCTACCACTCATATGCTGCTGCCGGGTTTGAAAAGCACTTTACAAATATTATCTCATTTTATTCTCACGACAGCCCTGAGAGGGAGTGGCTAATATTATCCCCATTTCATAGATGAGGAAACGGAGGCAGACAGAGTTGTAATTTTTCCAGGGTCGCACAGCTAGTGTAGGTCAGATCTGAACTCAGGTCTTCTTGGTTCTAGCCACAACACTCTATCCACTGCACTATCTAGTTCAGTTGCCACTTTTTCCATAAAGCCTTCATTGATTTCCCTAGTTTCCAGTGGTCTCTTTTTCTTTGCTTTTTTTTTTTTGTTCTCTTATTTAATTGGGTAAATGTTTTATTTGCCCAGTAGAATGTAAGGTCTCTTGCGCAAGGTCCATTTTTTTTGTCTTTGTATTCCTAACACCTAAAATTGTGGCTTGAACATTATTGATACTTAATGTTCATTGAACTGAATTGAAATTGTGGGGGTGCTGAGGAGGCTTGACGAATCCTTCAAAATTAACCTGTGTAGATAACTACCTATGTGCAAGACTGTGACTCAATACTAGACTAAACTTATGCCTGAAAACTGAACAGCAATTCTAAGCTTGCATTGCTATATAATTTAGCAGAGAGTACTCTGGTTGTTGTCCTTCCTTCTTAAAGAGAACCAAAATGACATCACTATATTAGAGTCAAGTTATAATGCATCTGACTGTTGTTGATCGGACCAATATGAACTTGTATTGCTCTACGACAGATCAGGCACAAATAGTTCATGTGAACATTTTGGATGGAATCTCTAAATGTATGAATCTTGCATTTCTTTTGAGCTACTTCAGTTCTGCTTTGCTCATAGAGCACAGCACCTTCTCTGATGAGGGCACACCATGCTGAATGGTCCTGTACCAGGGTCTCCCGTGTCACACAATCAATTCCAAAGTTCTTAAGAGAGACCTTGAGAATGTCCTTGTATTGCTTTTTCTGAGCACCCCATGAATACTTGCCTTGTGTGAGTTCTCCATAAAATAGTCTTTTAGGCAAGCATACCTTTTGCAAAATAACATAGCCAGCCCATAGGAGTTGTGCTCTCTGAAGTAGAGTTTGAATGCTTGGTAGTTTAGTTTGAGAACAGTGTCTGGTACCTTATCCTGCTAGGTGATTTTCAGAATCTTCCTAAGGCAATTCAAATGGAAGTGATTCGGTTTCCTGGCATGGCACTGGTAGACTGTCCAGGCTTTACAGGAATACAACAATGAGGTCAGCACAATGACTCTGTAGAGTTTCAGTTTGGTAGTCAGTCTAAAACCTCTTCTCTCCTTTAGAGCCTCCCAAACACTGAGCTACTTGGAATGAAGAAGACTTAAAATTAAATCAGGCCTCAGACACTAGCTGTGGGATTCTGGATAAGTTACTTAACCTCTCTAAAGTTCTGTTTCTCCATTTGTGAGGTCAGAATAATAATCATACTGATCTCATAGAATTGTTGGGGGATAAAATGAAATAATATTTATAAAGCACTCTGCAAACCATAAAGCATGTGCATAAACGCTATGATGATGATGATAATGATGTACTTTGGGAAATAAAATGGTTAAAATGTCCATGAATTGGAGGATCAAATGAAAAAATACATAGAAAAGTTTTTTAAACTCTGTAAGGGGCTAGATAAACACTAGTTATTATTATATTCCAAACAATAAGCAGACTAGAAGTCATACCATGCAGTTAGAAGTAAGTTGTGCTAAATTCTTTAGGCCGCTTGGATCCATAATGCCTTTCATGTTGTAAGTAGCACTCTATAAATATTTGTTGACTGAAATTACTTTTTATAAGTTACTAAATGGAACCTTAGTGACCTGAAAATATTAGTACATTGTCTAAAAGAGAACAATTTGCTTCCTTCCAGCAATAGGATTAGTCTTTTAAATATTTTAATGGACTCTTTAAATCTAACCAACTTTTTCAGAAAGTGGGATGATGACATGGTTTTTTAATTTTTTAACAGGATTCCAACAAAGTAGCAAATGAAGCCAGATTAAATCAAGAAATACTTATGACCTCAGTACTCTGAGGAATAAAAAGAAGGCTAAGTCAAAATCCACAATAGAGTCTGTAAAATGAGAAAGAAGCATTGAATAAATAATAATAGAGGGGATGCAGCATTGCATAATGGCTGGAGGGCTAGTCTTGACAACAGGAAGACTGTCACGTACTGGCTGTGTGACCATGGGAAAAGGCCTAGCTGTATTGGCAGCAAGATGTTTCCATAGCAGGGATTTCCTATTCGGATAAAATCACAGGCTTAGACAATGCCTTCCCACATTCCTTCCTAATCCTCACCGAATACAAGATTTAAATAATATAACTAGATCCATATTAGTGAAGGTGTCACATGTATTTGAATTCACATTATTCTAAATTATAATTTATTATGTAATTATAATACTAATTATATTATGACATGCGTTTATTATATTATACTCATAATATATAATTATAATAGTTCATAATATTATAACATTATGTAAATATAGTCATTGGTTCCAGCCCAATGGAAATACACAGAAGGAATTTGAAATAATGTTTCTACTTCATGAGATTCATTATCCAAACTAAACAAGACCTACCTGTGGTATAAAAAAACCACAGAAAGAAATGTCACTACTTCAATTATAAGGTAATGATTCCAAACTGAGTGGGAATTGGGCATTAATGATCCAGGGAGCTATTTTTGTAGTGGGAGTGGTCAGAAAGACTTTGAAGAAGAGATGATATTGGCAATGAATCTTAAAAAATTGGCAGGATTTGGTGATGAAGAGGAGAAGGTGGTGATGGGAAAATAAACAAGAATATAAGTGAGAAAGTACAAAGTGTATTTGGAGGCTATGATGCTAGTCTGCATGTAGACAAACACATTCTCCACAATAGCACTGTGAGGTACAGGTAATGTTCTTACCATTTTACAGAGAGGCAAATGGGGCCTCATCCAAATCAAGAGACTTCCTGACAGTAAATAAGTGGCTGAGACCAGACTGAAACCCAGCACCTTTGTAATCCCTCCAGCTAGTAAGACCTTTATCCCTCTCAGAATCCTGAATTTCTTTCAAGGCTCAGTTCAAATGCTGCCTCTTACATGAAGCCTCTCCTGATAAATAGCTTCCAGTCCCTCTCCTTCCCTCCCTGTTACCTCCCCCAGCCTTGGAAATTATCTTATTTTTCTTCATAAATATTTTGTATTACTTATTTTGCATATGTTATATTCTTTCATTATAATGTTAACTCTTGAGGGGAAGGACAGTTTTAATTTTTGTCTTTCTATGTTCAGCATACAAATGAGGCAGTTAGATGGCTCAGTGGATAGAGCACTCATACTGGAGTCAAATCTAACCCCAGACACTTTTTAGCCATGTGACCCTGGACAAGTCATTTGATCTCTCTCTGCCTTGGTTTCTTCAACTGTAAGATGAGACTAATGAATAGTAATAGCACCTGCTTCCTATGGTTGTTGTGGAAACCGAAAGAGATATTACTGTATTTGTAAGGTGGGGCTTAATAAATGCTTGATGATTTGAATTGAATTTTCTGGAACAGTCTTAATAGTAAATCTTCTGTTCCAGTGTTGCAATAAACCTAACAGTTCTTTGTCAGATCATATGTTCAGAGCTTTTACTTGAAAATTATGGTCGCTGTGGCATTATATCTTAATGGTTGCCAACTCTTGACAATTTTAACATAGACTTTTGGTTAAGCAATTTCTAGCTAGTGTCTTCAATGTTGTATTGTGGATTCCTGCAGTCACATCTCAAGTGTTGGCTGTTTTGAAGATTAAATCAAAGATGATCTTTCTGGCGTAGAAACAGAGTTAAAGAAAACAATCATTATCAGAAGCTTCTACCTCTTCTATGCCATCACTTTAGAGCTTTTTGTGCCCATCTGATAATGGGAAAATTTCCTTTATAATTCTCTTGGGTTTAATGGGCATAAAGAGCAATTTTCTATTTTTTATTTCTTTATTTTTTTTTATTCCATAAATTAACCCATTTATTGTTGGACTATGGGCTACAGATATTTGATAAGAAGATTTTACTGGTCTTTGAATTCCTTCAGTCTTCTGAAGGCAGATTTGACAGTGACTGCAGAGGTGGTATTGTAGGTCCATGCACCACCAGCTACTGTTTTCATACCGGATCCACAATGCCAGATCTCACAGCCTGTCTCTTTATTTTGGTCTTGCCACAGAAGGAGCAGGTATACTTGGCATGCTGGCTAATTTCAATTTCCTTCACCATCTTTCTGAGGGATGCCCCATAACATGTTCCATATTTACTAACAATTCCGACCTTCTTGGTTTGTTTAGCCATTTACCGATTGTGGGGCTGGAGTTTGAAGAGGAAAAAAAGATAGTGTGCATGCTTTTTTATTCCTTTAGATAGTTCTAATTTCTTGCTTCTTTTCTGACTTAACCTTGCAATTAGTCAGGACCATGTTTTCTCTTTAACTGGTTGTTTCCAGTTTCGAGAACTTTCTCTTCGTTATGCCAGTACTGTGTTTATCCAACTCAATTACTTCCTCATCTGTTTAACTATATCATGTTGAACTCTGAAGAAGGTTGAAAGTAGGATTGCTAAAATGGTTTTAAAAAAATCCAGAACAGTAATGTACTTTCAATTATGGGTGAACTGGCTGCTGTCCATTCCTCATTCCTGAAATTCCCTGCATGTAGGTTGTTCCTCATACACGTACAGCGTGTTCCTCCTCACTTCTCCCCGTAGCATCCCTAGCTTCTTGCAGTTCAGGTATCACCTCTGGCATGACACCCTTCTTGATATGATTAGTTGTTATTTTTTTCCTTCTTAAAATTGCTTTGTATTACTTTGTGTTCACTTACATATGTGCATGGTGTAGTCTTCCAGTAGAATGTAAACTCCTTGAGGTCAGGGACCATTTTATCTTTATATTCCCTAGCACCTAACACAACCATTGGCACATCTACAGCATTTAATAAATGTCTGTTGAATCTAGAAATAAAGGACATTAGGTAATATGCATAAGACAAAGTAAAACAGGTAGGAAGGTGTAACATGAATATTGATGGTTTGGGGCTTCTGTGTTTTTTTTAATCATGAATATTTATGAAGAGTGGTCGTTATTTGTTTAAATTCACTGAATTGACTTTCAACTAGCTCTGGGTACATCAGTAATCATGCAGCCTCTCTGCTTTTCTTTGTGAGTATAGCTATGACCATATGGTATAAATGTGTAGGACTAAAAATATTTCCACAGTCACACATTGCTACTCATCTGTTCCAGGGAGGTTGGGACACACAATAAAAAAATTCACAACCTCTTTTCTCAGTTTTAACTAAAAACAAGACTGCAAGTTCAGTTGAGGAGCTCCGTGGATAGAAAAAACATCATTATCATAGGGCCTCCTCAGACCAGAGAATCAATTACCTGCTGTGTTCAAGGAAGAATCATGCATCATTATTTGCAGCAGGGATGACAATTGATTGTTGTAGATTCTGCAGAGCAAGTCAGCAGCTTGGATTTATAGGTACCTCTTCTCTACCAGTGGATCTGACCTGAATAATGCCCACAGTGTTCACAATAAAAGAGAAAAATTATTCATTGTGTGACATGCTGCTTGTCAGAAAATTAGCTGTTTTAGCACTTTCCTTAGAGGATGGAGTTGCTCTTCAAGAGAAATTGCTCAGCATAGTGGGAAGGGCACTGGTAAGAGGCAGAAAGGGACCTACATTTTAATGCTAACTTTACCTTTCAAATGACCAGCAGTGTGACATTGGACAAGACTTTGAATCTTCACGTATAAAATGAGGAGATTGGTCTGGAAATATATCAATGGATCTGCACTCTTCCATTTGTATGTTCCCTGCATGTAACTTGAAATTATACATGAAAAGTCACCTATCTGTTCATACCCAATGGTCCTTCTACTCAGCGAGGTGAAAGAGAGAAACAAAGATTACCTAAATATCAAGATACACTCATAGCCACATGTTTCATGGTAGTAAAAACTAGAAAAAAGAAGGTGCTCATTAATTCAGATTTGGCTGAAAAAAAATATGGCAAATGAGCACAAATGAATATTGTTGCACCATGAAAAATGAGGAATATGAAAGATCCAGAGAAATGTGGGGAAGACTTATATGAATTGATGCAGATGAAAGAAAGCAGGACCAGGAAAACAATATATAAATGACTAAAATAATGCCGGTTCTGAGCAATGCCAAATGTAGCAAAGACTGTCAAATGCAGATGCCAGGTTGATTGGTGGTGCATTCTATTCATGGGAGAAGGGAGTGTGTGAGCATACTTGGAAATGACAGCTGTTAAAAAAAAAGCAAAAGGCATCAATAAAACTCTAAAACAGGGGGTCTTAATATTTTGAGGGGTTTGTTCCATGAATCCTTTAGCCTTCTTTGCTGCCATACTACATGGTCAACTCATGTTGAATTTGCCATCCCCTAAAACTTCAGGGTCTTTAAAAAAAGTTTAAACACAAATTGCTAACCAGACTTCGCTTTACTATCCTGCACAGAATATTATGTGGGTAATTGATTTTTGTGCCTAAATGAGGAATTTTACATTTATTCTGATTTATGAGACTTAATCATTGTTTCAGCTTGTCAGAATTTTCGTCTTTACTACATTACTGTAATGCTGGTGTCTATTTTACTTCAAGCAAAATTTGCTGAGGGATGAATTTTGCTTAATTTAATCCTCTTTAGTGGGCATTCTAACTAATTGACTAGCAAGAAGAATGGAACGTAGTTGTTTTTTTTTCCCATCTAGTACCTTTTATGCTGAGAGTATCTCAAAGCATACTATAAAGTAAATAGCTGTAGAGAAATGCCTATAGGCAAATTGTGCAGCTATTATGCATTCATAACTTTAAATGCAGAACTGGTTTTATTAAACATGGAAATGTTGTCCAGTGCCACACTTAAAAATATACCCTTATTAATGTTTATTTCCAAGGCTGCTAGGTGTGCATACATAACAAAACACTGCCTAGAAAGTATAATTGCAAACAGTCACAAAGGGTATTTCCAGTGTCTGTTTACCGATCTTTAGTAATGCTGGCCTCATTTCTAAATCACACCACAAAGTTGAGGTCCAAGGGTGAGGACAAGCAGTATCACTGAAACCAGATACTGCTGTCTGATATTAGACAAGGGATGGCTAAAGACCAGAGCTGAGAGAAACAAGTAAGGATGGAGTTGGCACATTGGGAGTGGAAATGGGTCCCTTTTTGGAAAAGAACTTGCTTTTTCACTGACCCCTTCTCTATGCCCTAACCTCCCAGTGAACCTGGCACCATAGATGGCAGCAGTGGAGAGACAGTAGCATAGTGGCAAATGAGTTCCTGAACAGAGAATCAATCAGCAAAGGAGTCTTAGTCTAAGAGAAGAGAAATCCTGGAGAAAAGAGAAATTCCTGAACTGTGATAAGTTTCTGTGTCCCAGGCTTCAGTGTACTAGACAGGATCTCCCTAGATGATAATTAAATGTTTGGTGTGAGCAATAACATCTTAGAAATCAAACACTACAAATTAGGGCTTAGTTTATCATTTTGCTGTCTAGACTTATGAAGTGATGGAGAAAATATTAATAATTCACATTAGACTTTAAAGTGTGTTGTGTCTACATTGTTTTTGGAGGCACAGTTGTGAAACATTACCAGCACACGAAAACAGGATAACGGGGCGGAGCTAAGATGGCGGAGAGTAAGCAGTGACTTCTCCAAGCTCCCCAAGAATTTCGTCCTTGGGAACTCAAAAGTAAATTTGAGCGGATTTAAGAGTGACAGAACCCATTGGGAGACAGAGAGTGACAG
>CM053580.1:479626107-479642180 GCA_028627135.1 Pseudochirops cupreus
ACATACAACTAGAAAGCAGAAAGAGAACCATAGGATGGAGCAGAGCTGTCATACTTGAAGACGCAAAACTCTCAATTGTGGCCTGAACTAGATTAAAATATATTGGGAAATAAATAAAAATATGATACAACATAAGTAATGTTCATTTGTGTTTTATCAAGTCAATATGCATCCCACCCCCAGCATTCTGTTTGAAGTAGACACCACCAATGAAGGAGCAAATCTATTTTTTTTTTTTTCTGTTAATGTTCCCAGTGAGAAATCCTGGGTGGAGAACAATCTGTGGAATGCCCCCATGACTGAATCTAGTTCATGTGAATCCAGAATTGGTATTCAAAAAGGAGCTTTGTGTTGCAAGCAAGCACAGAAGAAGAAATGTCTCAGTTTAAGCCCCAGTTTCTGACACATATTAACTCTTTGAGCACGGGCAAACTACTTTAACTCTCAGTGCTTCAGTCCATTCCTGCAGACTATAAATTACAGACAAGTTGCATATCATGAGTTCCCCATACTAACAAAATCATTAGTCTTTTCCCCCCTTCTCCTTCCCCTCCCCTCCCCATCCCAAGTACTACATTTGAATAGGACTTTATATCTTCCAAAGTTTTATCATCATTTTCTCAAGATCCCCTTCTGCAGTTGTTTTAGGTCTTTCTTCTCCCTCAAATTATTTTAATTTATGTCTCTGTTTAAATAAAGTAAGTCTTTGGGTAGAACAAAAACTCATTGAGGGCAGAGATTGTTTTGTCTTTGTCTATCTAGCATCTAATAAAGTGCCTGTCATATAGTAAGATCTTGATAAATATTCATTAATTGAATTGACATACAAGATATACAGAAATTTTATATTAAGTGAACAACTTGTAATTCATTCTGATTCAAAACCTGTAATTTTCCCGTTTGCCCATGCACGTACGTGTAACTCCAAATAATGAATGCCCTGAAACCAGTAATGGTAGTTCAGTGTTCTCAGCAAAGAGATATCCACGAGTAGACCTCAATTATCCTGAATCTCTCTGTGATACCTGCTTTAGGCAGTAGATGCTCAAAAGTAGCAATTAGCTAGAAAATAGTAAACATTTATTAAATGCCTATTGTGTGGCAGGTACAAGGCTAAATTACGTGCCTCAAAAGCCAGAGGAGTCAGGGCAAGTCAAGAAGCATTTACTGAGTGTTTACTGTTGTGTCAGGCACCACGCCAAACTCTGAGGAAACATAGGACAAAAACAGACACTTCCCTCAAGTTCACCATGTAAAGGGGGAGACAACATGCAAACAACTTTGTACGTACAAAACATATGTAGGGTAAATTGGAGAAGCTTACATTCTATCAGGGGAGACCACAGGTACAAATGCAGAATACACACAGTATAACCAAATAATGGTGGGGTAAAGTGGGGAAGGAGCATGAGTAGCTTGGGGGGAGGAGGAGGGGCTGGGGGCAACAGGTTAGCTTCCTGTAGAAGGTGGTATTTGAACTGAGGTTTGGAGGAGGATAGAACAGCTAAGAGGTGGAGGTCAGAAGAGTGTTCATTCCAAGCATGGGGGACAGCTTGTATCATTATGATACAATGATAAACAACTCAGTACCTCTGGAGAGAGCATGATTTTCTAATAGTTAGGAAGTTTTCCTTGTTTAATTTGATTTTTTTTTGAGCTTGACAAATGATTGCATTGATATAGAAAACTCTTGTGAGGAAACTCTTTCTATCTATGCAGATTAGTGCCTACTCTTCAATTTATAATTTTAGAAAGTTACGGAGGGTCTGACAGATTAAGTGACTTGGCCAGGGACACAAGGCTAAGGTGGATCAGAGATAGGAATAGAAACCAGGTCTTTCCTGACTTTGAAGCTAGCTTTCTGTTGTTTGTCTTTTATTCTCAAAGAGGACCAAGTGCATCAGGAGGGTGATGTCTTGACTTCTGAGTGAATTGGATTTAAGTGAGGCAGGACTTTGCAAAGTCATCAGAGTCCAGCAGCAAGACATAGTTTAGGACTACTGACAATGGCCCCAGATGCAGTGGGAGGCCCTGGCCTTTTTAAACTGAGGTCTTTTCCAGATCTCAGTTTGTCTGAGGCAACACCCATTCAGTCATTAAAGGCGAGAGAAGTATTGAGGCAAAAGATGACCTAGTTTGACTTCCCCAAAGAATCAGTCTGGCAGGGGAAGACTCTCAGAGTTTCTTGGCTAGCTCTCTATCTACATCAACATAGTATCTTTGCCTCTTGGCAGCTTTCACCCATTGTTCTAGTTCTTCCCCCTGGGGTTAAGCAGAACAAGTCCAATCCCCCTCTCTTTTGACAGGTCTTCAATTATTTATGTACCTCCTAAATCTCCCTTCCTCTAGGTTAAAACATTTCAAGTTCTTCCAACACATTTTTTTTTCTTAGCATGATTTCCATTCCTTTAACCATCCAGTTGCCACCGTTTTTGGGTGTGTTCTAGCTCATCAACATTTTTTCCCCCTCAAATATTTCACAGAGAACTGAAGATAGGACTCTAGACATAGCTGACCTGACCTGGACAAATGTGGAGAAAGCACTATCTCTGATGATTGGATACTATTAATACAACGTAAGACTGATTAGCTTTTTGGTTGCCATGCTATCCTGTCGATTTTTATCCAGTTTGTGGTTCACTCAAGTTCAAGTTCTTTTTTTTCCCTCCTGAATTGTTTTTTAATCCCAATCTTTATTTAAGAAATTGCTTTTATAAGATTTTACATTTTTTATATTGAGTTTCATTTTATTAGAGTCAGAACATATTATTAGATTCAGTCTGTCAAGATCATTTTGTATTGACTCTGTTATTGTGTATGACTCTGTCA
This sequence comes from Pseudochirops cupreus, assembly GCA_028627135.1. Taxonomy (NCBI): domain Eukaryota; kingdom Metazoa; phylum Chordata; class Mammalia; order Diprotodontia; family Pseudocheiridae; genus Pseudochirops; species Pseudochirops cupreus. The sequence goes on from CM053580.1 coordinate 479,628,937, forward strand.
TCAACTGTTATCATCTACAAATCTGATGACTGTATTCTATGACTCAGTCCAAATTACTGATAAAAATTTGTACAGAATCACAGACACATTGTATATGTGATGACCAGCTTTGATAAACTGGACTCTTCTCAGCAACGCACAATTATAAGACAACTCTACAAGTCTCAGCATGGAAGGAGATGTCTACATTCAGAGAAAGATCTAGAAAGAACAGAGTTTAAATGTAGACTGAAGCAATCTACATGCTATCGTTCTTTTCCATGTTTGGTTTTGTTTCTTCTTTCCCATTGCTGACTCCATTAGTTACAACCCTTCTATACAACTAGACTAATGTCCAATGTGAAAGTATTTGCAGATCCTATACTTGATTGCATGCCGCTATGGGGAGGGGGGAGAGGGAGGGAAGAAAATTAGAAACTCAAGGGATTGTGGAACTGAATCTTGTAAACTAAAAGTAAATAAATCAATTAACTAAAAAAATAAAAATTAAAAAAATTAAAAAAAAATAAATGTTGAAGACCACAGAGCCTAGGACAGAATGCTGGGGCACTCCATTAGAGACCTGCTAGACCCCTCCTTTTTCAGGTTGACGATTCAGGTTATCTATTTACCACTTTCAGGTAATCTATTCATAACTATTCTTTGGCTCTAGTTGTTCAACTAATTCTGAATCCATCTATTTGTATCACCATCCAGCCCCTATTTCTCCATCTTGTCTACAAGGATATCATGTCTTTGTCAAACACTTTTATGAAACCCAGATAAACTGTGTCTATAACATTCTCTTGTTATGGCATTCTAATAACCCTGTCAAAAGAGGAAATGAGATTATCATAAGATTTAGAGCTAGAGGGTACCTTAGTTATTATGTTGTTAAGCCTCCTAATTTTATAGATGGCAAAAAAGGCCAGAGAAATTGAATAATACCCCACCCAAGATCACTTGATCAGTTAGCAGCAAGGTCAGCATTTAAATAAATTTAGTTCTTTTCATTCCAGATTCAGTGCTGTTTCCACTGTATTAACATAGCCTTTATTTTATGAGCTTAGGCTGACTCCTAGTAATCATGGACTGCCTTTCAGATTGCTGAATTTGTTCACAATCCATCCCTTTTATAAAAAGAGCAATGCACATGAAGTTAGGAAGACTTAATCCAAATCCTGCCACCAGTGTTTTACGGTTATGTGACACTTGGTAAGACATTTTACCTGTTTGAGTCTCAGGCTCCTCATCTGTAAAATGGAGGTAGCAATATCCATAACACCTAAAAGAATTATTATAAAGATTAATAAAGCAAATGGAGTCATGCATGTCAAGTGTTTGTAAACTTTAATGCATCCATATAAATGGAAGCTATTATTATTCTTTTGTTGTTCTCTTGCTCCCTGCAGAGGTAAAAAAGCCCATTTTTGGTGTCTTTAGCATCTATTGCCAACTTTGGCTCCATCTGAACTTTAGAGTTTTTGATGCCATTCTAACAAGATCTCACTGATCTTTTGCATTTATCTTCAATTACCTACTCTTGCTTTCATCTTCTAAATGCTTTTAAAAGTCTGAGTTGCTTGATAAATCTCCTATCTTGAGGAGCTGACATGCAGCTTGACAAAGTGGATAGAAGACTGAACTTGAGTGCAAATGGAAGATCTGAGTTTGAATTCCACCACAGACACTTGCTAGCTATTTGACTCTGTTCAGGTCATTAAACTTTTTGAGTCTCAGTTTTGCCATCTGTAAAACAGAACTAAAAATACAGCCTACTTAGGTTTGTGTGTGTGAGTCAAATAAGATGCTTGAAAAACCTCTTTGCAGACCTTAAAGTGCTATGCAAATGCAGATTGTTGTTACTGTTATTATTCTTTCCCCCATCTATTGTTCCTGGTGAATATTTGCTACTTCTGAGTTGCTGATCTCTTATGTTCTTTGCTGACTGTGAGATCTCCTTAGAGAACTGCTTTAGAGAGGGCCATTGCTCACTTCTGGTTGAACAATGATCCATTTACATCTAACATAATCTCACACAAAGCAGTTGTTCAAGGAAGATAGCTGTGACTCTTGTCCTCTCCAGAATCTGGAAGACTTGAGTTAAAGTGTGGCCTCTGATACTTTCAGTAAGACAATAAATATGTATTATTTACATACTATGTTTTAGGCACTGTGCTAAGCATGGAATGTGCAAAAAGGAGCAAAAGACAGTCCTTGAACTTCCCCTAAAAGGGAAGATATTAAGCAAACAAATAGGCAGTTAGTGGAGGCATTAGGGCAGAATAGGTAGGTCTGAGAATAATCAACATAGAGATGATAATTAAATCCATGAGAGCTGATGAGTAGGTATTTCCCTGCATAATAGTCCCCACTGCATAATTGTTGCATGCTATTTTTTTAATCCAAAAATTGGCTTATAACTTTTCATTGTGTAACTGTATCATGGTATAATTCTGTTTGTCATGCTGCTTAAAAGGTAAAGAGAGCAGCAATGTATTCACCAGTAGCATATGGACACATATTTATCTCTCTTGCATTGTGAACTGTAAGCCTAGAATTCTCAGCATAAGCACAATCAGTATTTAATTTTAACATATATTCACCAGTATTCTGTGCATCCTAAACTTTCACCAAAGACAGTTTGATAATAAATGATTTTTAAGTCTTGAGGCATAATTTTTAAAAGCTTCATATAATGGTCGTCCCCCCCTTTTTTTTGCAAAATTTTGGCATAAAATCGGGAAGAATTATGCGGTGAAATATGGTAGTATATAAGGAGAAGAGAAGAGGTCCCAGGGCAAAACCCTATGGCAAAACCCAAAACACTTCTGGTTAGAAGATATGAACTGGATAGAGATTTAGCAGAGGAAACTGAGGAGTGGTTTTGTAGGTAGGTAGGAGGAGAATCAGGAGAGAGGGATGCCTTGAAAATCTAGGGAGAAGAGAATATCAAGAAGAAGGTGATTAGAAGTATCTAAGTCTGTAAGAGAGAAGAATGAGAACTGAGAAAAGGGCCATTGGATACTGCAGTTAAGGGATTGTTGGTAACTTTGGAGAGAGTAGTTTGGCTGGAATGATGAGGTTGGAAGTTAGATAGTAAAGAACTGAGAGGCAAATGAGAGGGGAGAAAAATGGAGGTACTTATTGTAGATAGCCTTTTCAAGAATTTTGGCCACAAGGTGCAGCAGCAAAATAAAATGACAGGAGGGATTGAAAGATCAAGTGAGGGTTTTTTGAGGAGAGGGAGACATGGATATGTTTTTTAGGAAGTAGGAAAAGAGCCAGCAGAGAGGGAGAGATTGAAAATAAGTGACAGAGTAGGGATGACAGAGGAAGCAATCTGTTGAAGGAGAGGGGATGGAATGGGCTCACTTGAGCAGGTAGAAGAGTTTGCCTTGACAAGGAGTAAGGCCTCTTCATCATGTGAGACAGAGTTGAAGGAGGAGGTAGTATCACAAGACATCTGAATGATATCAATTTGAGAAAGTTGGGAGAAGACAGAACTCAAGGCCAATGGTATCTATTTTTCCCTGTAAATATAAGGTAAGGTTCTCAGCTGAGAGGTTAAGGGGGGAGGAGACATGGTTTAGAGGAGAGATAATAAATAATAATAGCTAAATTTTATATAGAACTTATTATCTGCCAGGCACTATGCTGGGTGATTTGCACATATCTCATTTCAACCTCAAAACAATCCTAGGATATAATCGTTATCATTATTCCCATTTTACAGATAAGGAAACTAAGACAAACAGAGGTTAAGTGGATTTGAACACAGATCTTCCTGACTCCAGGCCCGACTTTCTATCCACTGTAGCACCTAGCCAATGTGGAGAGTGGGATAGTGAGTTGATAAGGACAGTGTAGTAGGACTGCCTCACATTAGTGAGGACCCAGTGGAGGATGTGTAACATAAATTGTAGTGGACTTAGTTAAATTCTCCACCTACTTTCAGCAATACGTGCATAGGAATTAAGAGGGTGACGAGAGTTATCTAAAACTGATGCTTGGCAGGGTACATCGGGTGTGGGGACAGGGACTCAAGGGAATAATAGGACAGTGTAGAATTGAACTGGTTCATCAAGGGGTCCAGATGGAAAAAGAGAGAGTGGCTAGATCAGGGGAGATGCCCTGGGAGAGAACTGAAGGATTGGAGGTCTTGATATAGATGAAGAATAATGTTTGTTAAAGAAAGGAAGAGGGAGAAGTAGAAAGCCAATAGATTATGGTCAGACAAGGGGAACTCAGAATTCTTGGACATAAAGGTGGTTTGTGATGAAAAAATCATTGGAATAACTTTGTGTGTGGCTGAGGAGGGACACAAGAATAGTTCAGGGGAAGTAAGCATGTTGAGGAAGTGCATGGATAGAGAGTTTGAGGGAGATTCAATATATATTTTTAAGTCTTCTAGTTTGGGAGCAAGAGTTGGGGAGGAGAGAAAAATTGTGAGCCAGGGCCAGGTACCAAACTCATTGATGAAGGAAGGGGAATGACCTGGAAGTCTGTAGACAACAGCTATCAGGATTTTGATTGATAGACATAGGAGATATGAATAACATAGACTTCAAAGGAGAAAAAGGGTACTGAGTGATAGAGGTAGAGAGAAAACCTGGAAGCAGTAATAGGGAATAAGGAGTATTTCAACTCCTCCACTGCCACTACTGAGCCAAGGGAAATGAGTGAAGGTGCAGCCGGTACTGAAAAGGTGCCTTGGGACCACCCTTTTATTCTCACTCTTGGTTGGGTCTTTGGGGTGGGATGGTTGAGGAGGATGAGAATAAGGAATAGGAATATGATGGATGGGGAATGGGGTTTGGATAATGACCTACAGAAGTTCAGAATCATGGGGATATGTAGGGTGTGACCAGGTATAAGAACGTTTATCACTGAGTGGAAGATGCCTCTTCTCTTCCTAGAAATAGCTAGAGATTAGTCAGGAGACAAATGCAGCAAAAGAGAAGGCATATGGTCAGATGGTTAGATAGGAAGCCCCTTTTTACTCATCCTCCTTCCTCTGTAGGCTGGAGATTAGGCAAGAGATGGCACATAAGAGATGGAAATCCCACTATCCACTAAATTTCCTTTTCTCCTTCTCTCAAGGGACAGACACAGAAGAAGATAGAAGGCCTGAGGTGAAAGGCAAGGTTGCTTCTCTTCACCTGGAGGCTTTTCACATTCCCAGTTGCCTTGCCTTGGTTCAAAAGAGGGCTTGCTGTGGGCCCCTAGCAGACTTCCCTCAGGGGACATACAAAGCAGGAGATGGAAAAAAAAACCAAAAACTGTCTCCTTTAGAAAAAGTTCTTAAACCTCTTCTTGTTTCCTCTTCTGTTTACTAGCTGTGTGACTCTGTATGATTCATTTAATTTCCGTCTATCTTAGTTTCTTCATCTGTAAAATGGGAATAATAATAGTACCTATTTCCTAAGATTATTATGAGAATAAAATGAGATAGTATTTGTAAAATACTTTATAAACATTAAAGCATTATGTAAGTGTTATTACAATTATTATTAAGCTAGGGATATAAAGTGGTTTAAAATGCCTATTAAAGGGATAACCTCAGTTACCAACACTAATCATATATGGTCTGGATGTTTATTGGTCATACTCCTTTTATTTATGTACAGTGCTGCACAGAGACAGTAAGAACAATAAACCAAATCACCCTTTTCATAACTAGCATTCATATAGTACTTTATAGATACAAAACACTTTTATAACCCCTTCGATCCCCACAACAGCTCTGTAAGTAAAACAGAGTTGCTATTTTTTCTTCATTTTACTAATAAGGAATCTAAATCTGGGCAGATGAAGTGAATTGCTCAAGGTCACTCAGCAAGTGGTAAAGATGTAATTTAGACCTCAGTTGCCAAGTCTTACTCTCTCTACTACACAACTTTTTCTTTCTCTGATTACATCATTTTGTATTTATTATTTATGAAATGGTTTCACATGCAGGTTGCCCTGCTAAACATACCATGTATAATTTAACCAAAAGGTACAATGCCAGACTTCAAGAAATTTAATAATTAATATAGACAAGATATATGGAAAAGAATTGACATGGCCCTTTTAAAGTCTTCCTTCTGCTTGAACTCTGTTATCACTTGCTACTATTGACCACTCTCCTTATTATTACTCTTTCCTTCTTTGTTTTATGTGGTTTCTTTCCTGGTTTTTCTCCAATCTCCCTAATCTTTTTTATTACTCTTCTTACAAGATCTTTCTCATTTCTCCCTCCCCTCACTCCATGTTCTCTGGTCTCTGAGACTCTTAAGACCAGTATTCTCTCAACTGAGTCACCCATTTGCCTCTGTCTCAGCCTGGTTTCCCAGTGTCATGTGACTGGTGGATGAGGTCTGTATAATATAATGTTGTTGGAGCATTAACAGGAATTTTTCAACCAATTTTTTTTTGTACTGCAGTAATAATACCAATCCACTCCAATGAAACCAATTCTCCTCTTCGCTCAAGAGTGTTATGCCAGAAGCTGAGGAAGAGATAATGGTTGTTCTGTCTGAGGGATGAAAAACACCACCCGCTTTGGTTAGCCTGGATCTCCTTTTCCTAAATGGTTTAACTATTTCCAGGATGGCTTTATATTATACTTCAGAAAAATTCCCCTTCAAAGGCTTCATGTCGTGTAGAAACAATGATGATAAACTTGCTTCCTGGCCTGAATTTTCCGATTTAACTTATTATTTTTAAAAATTCTCCTTCATCTAGTCTCCTGTAAACAGATTACTATTCACTCAAGAAGGGGGCATTCACAGTAATTTATATACTGAAATGTAGCTCAGATCCCTAAGAAGGGGTCTGCAGACAATTGCTTTGGGTAATATTCTCCACTGATACAAGTTTAACAATCTTAAGGATAAGGTCGTTGGAACAGACTGTAACAAAAACACAAAACAATATCACGGACTTCCAAACATAAACGTGAAACTTATTACTGGTCTAATAACTCAAGTGAAATCATATCCAAATAATCTTACATGGAAAAGCTACCTCAGTCATTTAGTAGTTCTGCCATTTTATATAATAGTTGCATTCAGAAACCAGTATAGAGTAGCTATCACTTTTGCTGTCACACCAGCAGCTATTTCAGAGAACAAATGAATTATGTTGTGAGTAATAACTTCCACAACTAATTTCTCAAAACCATATAAATCCAAATTTTAAATTGTCCAATCTCAAAACTTGCTGCATGATTCCAGCTACTTTTCCACATTCACAAGAATATCAGACTCTATGAAATTAAGTTTGGAAGTCATTAGTGAGATCTAACTCTGAATCCCTGAAGACGAAACAAGCATTTCTCCAGGCTTCAGTTTTTACATGCATGGCAATCTTTCTATTCTCCCCTTTTCTCAATGAGGTCTACAACTTTCTTGAACTTATATTACTGCTTCCCCAAATATTGGGCTTTCTCCTCTTGCCAGTTTTTTTCCAAGTAGGTCTTTGCAGGAGATTTTGGTCATTGACAAAATAAAGACCTTGAATTGTTTGAATGAAAGATCACTAGTCCTATTTTCCTTCTGTTGGGGAAGCAGAAATTTAAGTCATTCATCTGGGTTCTAGATAAGTTACTACCATTGTATGTAGAGTTACATTTTTAGAATATTTTACGCTTAAAAGCAACTTTACACTTCTAGCATTTTGGGCATCATGTCTGCAATGTCAATGTAGATTCAGTGTAAACTATAATTTATTTAACTTCTTTCCTTTTAATTACTGTATGATAAATTAATGTTCATAAATCAGAATTTCATTGCTTTAAATTGATTCAGTATTTCACTTCCAAGTACTTTGATTTCTTATACTTAAACTTCTGTTTTCAAATTGTTTTAGATTTAGTCTACTTTTGCTCCATCAAATCTCTTTTGTAAATTAGCACAATTTCATTGTGCAACTCAAATTCTTGAAAAAAAAGTTGCTTTTACTGCTCTGGGCTAAAACTTCCAGCTTGATAGATAGTTTCTAATTTTTCTGTGTAAAACATTTCCAATTTCATTTCCTACTTAAGAATTTGTGCATGCATGGATTATCCTGATTCCTCTTAGGTGACTTTGCTTCTAATTTACTTCAACTATTAAATTCTGCCAATTCACTCAGAATCTCACATCAGGTAAAATAAAATCCTAAAATGAAATCTTGCTCTGTTAAAAAATATTTTTATTTATTTCACTAGCTATTTTTCAGTCACGTGAAAAAAATTAACAATGATTTTTTAAAATGTGGAGTTCTAAATTCTCTCCCAATTGATGGATATCTTCTCAATTTCCAATTGTTTGCCACCACAAAAAGAATTGTTATAAATATTCTTATACGAATAGTTCCTTTCCCCTTTTCTTTTATCTTTTTGCGATATAGACCTTGTAGTGGTATTGCTCGTCAAAGTGCATATACAATTTCATATAACCCTTTGGGTGTAGTTTCAAACTGTTCTCCAGATTGGTTGGACTAGTTCACAACTCCACCAACAGTGCACTAGTGTCCCAATTTTCCCACATCCTCTCCAGCACTTGTCATTTTCCTTTTCTGTCCTGTTAGCCAATTTGATAGGTGTGAGGTGGTATTTTTTATTTTAATTTTTTATTTTAATTAATATAATTTTGTTTTAATTTGTATTTCTGCACTCAGTAGGTATTTAGGACATTTTTTCATATGACTATTGGATAGTTTTGATTTCTTCTTCTGAAAATTGCCTATTCATATCTTTTGACTATTTATCAACTAGCAAATGGCTCTTATTTTTATATCTTTGGCTCAGTTCCCTATATATATATGAGAGATGAGGCTTTTATTAGAGAAACTTGCCATGAAATGTTTCCCCTCTTTCCTGTTTTCCTTCTAATTTTGGCTATATTAGTTTTGCTTGTTTAAAAGCTTTTCAACTTCATGAATGAAAACTATTTTATTTCTCATAATCTTCTCCATTTTTTGTTTGGTCATCAATTTGGTCAAAAAATTCTTCTCTTATCCATAGATCTGACAGATACATTTTCTTATTCTCCCCTAATCTACATATGATATTACCCTTTATCTCTAAATCATTAATACATTTTGACCTTATATTGACATAGAAGTATGAGATGATGGCCCATGCCTAGTTTCTGCCAAACTGCTTCCCAGTTTCCCCAATAATTTTTGTCAAATGTTGAGATCTTATCCTAAAAGCTTGTATTTTGGGGTTTATCAAACACAAATTACTACGGTCATTTACTACTGTGTACTTTGCATCTAATCTATTCTGCTGATCCACCACTCTATTTCTTGACAGTATCAGATTGTTTTGATAATGATCAATTTGTAATAGACTTTGAAATCTGGATCCACTAGACAACCTTACTTAACATTTTTTCCATTAATTTCTTGATATTTTTGACCTTTTGTTCTTTAAGATGAATTTTGTCACTATTTTTTTCCTAACTCTATAAAATAATTCTTTGGTAGTTTGATTGGTATGACGCTGAATAAATAAATTAACATAGGTACTATTGTCATTTTTATTATATTGATTCAGTCTACCTATATGGAAGTAATATTTTTCTAATTGTTCAGATCTGACTATTTATGTGAAAAGTGTTTTGTAATTGTGCTCTTATATTTCCTGGATTTGTCTTGACAGTTAGACTGGCAAGTATTTTATATTGTCTCTAATTATGTTAAATGGAATTTTTCTTTTTATCTCTTGCTGCTGGACTTTGTTGGTAATATATAGGAATGCTTTTGATTTATGTGGTTAATTGCTTCAAATAGGTTTTTTAGTTGACTTTCTAGAGTTCACTATGCTGTCATATCATTTCTTCATTGTCTATTTTTATTCCTTGATTCATTTTCTTGTCTTATTGTTATATCTAGCACTTCTAGTACAATATTAAATAATAATGGTGATAATGGACATCATTGCTTTCTGGTCTTGTTGAGAAGCTTTCACGTTTGTCCCCACTACAAGTAATGCTTGCTCTTGGTTTTAGATATATACTACTTATCATTTAAAAAAAGATTCCATTGATTCTTATGCTTTCTAGTATTTAATAGGAATGAATGTCATATTTTGTCAAAGGTTTTTTCTGCATCAATTGATATAATCATAATCTATTATTTTTATTGATAGACTCAGTTGTGCATGTCGTTTTCCTAATATTGAATCAAACCTGCATTCCTGGTACAAATTCTACCTGGTCATAGTGTATTGTCTTTGTGATATAGTACTGTAAGCTCCTTGCTAGTATTTTATTTAGAAAATTTGCATCAATATTTATTAAGGAGATTGTTCTCTGGTTTTGCTGTCTCTAGTTTAGGTATCAAAACTACATTTTTGTCATGAATGGAATTTGGTAGGACTCCTTCTTTACCATTCTCCTCACCCAACTCCAACCCCCCCCCCCCCAAAAAAAATTTCTATAGTATTAGGATTAATTGATCCTTAAATATTTGGTAGAATTCACTTGTTAATCTGTCTGGTCCTGGGAATTTTTTTTTTCCTTAGAGAGGTTACTGAGAGTTCAATCAATTTCTTTTTCTAAGATAGGGTTATTTAAAAATTCTATTTCTTCTTCTGTAAATCTAGGAAGTTTATACTTTTGTAAATATTCATCCATTTCACTTAGATTGTCAGTTTTACTGGCATATAACTGGCAAGATAACTTCTACTCTTTATTTTAATTTCATTTGCATTGGTGATGCATTAACCCTTTTCATTTTAATATTAGTAATCTGGCTTTCTTTTCTTTTTTAAAAATCAAATTAACCAATTGTCTCTTTTACTTTTTTCACCCCCATCCCCATAAAATGAGCTCTTTATTTTATTTATTAGTCCAGTGCTTCTTTTTAACATTCAATTTTATTAATCTCTCCTTTGATTTTTTAATGTTCATTTTGGTGTTTAATTAGAGACCTTAAATTTCTTCTTTTTTTTTAGTTTTTTTAGTTGATCAATTCATTAACCTGCTCTTTCTTTCTTTCACTTCACATTTAGAGATAAAAAATTTCCCTTTAGTATTGTTTTGGCTACATTCCACAAATTTTGGAATGCTACTTCACTGTTGTCATACTCTTTAGTGAAATTATTGATTCCTTCAGTGATTTGTTTTTTGAGCCACTCATTCTTTAGGATCAGGTTACTTAGTTTCCAATTAAGTTTTAAACTATACTTCCATGATCTTTTATTAAATACAATTAATTAAATGCAATAATTGCATTATGGTCTGAAAAGGGTGCATTTCGTATTTCTTCTTTTCTGCACTTGATTGTGAGATTTTTATGCCTTAATACATGCATATAGGTGCTTTGTGCAATTGAGAAAAAGGTATGTTCTTTTCTATTCCCATTCAGTTTTCCCTAGAGTTCTTTCATATTTAATTTTTCTAAGATTCCATTCATCTCCTTAATTTCTTTTTTATTTTTTGGATAGATTTATGTAGATCTGAGAGAAATCCCCCAGTAGTATAGTTCTACTGTCTATTTCCTCTTGTCATTCATTTAACTTTTCCTTTAAGAACTTGGATGCTATGCTGTTTGGTGTGTATATGTTTAATGTTCATATTACCTCGTTATCTATTGTACCTTTTAGCAAGATATAGTTTTCCTTCTTATCCCTTTTAATTTGGTCTATTTTTGTTTTTGCTTTGTCTGAGATTATGATTACTAGCTCTGCTTTTTTTTTTTCCTCCTCGGCTAAAGCATTAAAATATATTCTGTTCCAGTCCCCTACTTTAATTCTATGTGTTTCTTTGTTTCAAGCTTGTTTCTGGTATACAACATATTACTGGATTTTGGTTTCCAATTCAGTCTTTCTACTTCTTTTTTATGGGTTAGTTTATACCATTCACATTCATAGTTATGAATAATAACTGTTTATTTTCCTCCATCTTATGTTTCTGTATTTATCCTTCTCTCACTTAATGTTCATCCTATCCCTTCTCTAAAGTCTGTTTTGCTTCTGACTGCTGCAATTTTTTATTAGCCCTCACCTTTACCACTACCTCTACTTCTCATCCCCTTCTTTTCCCACTTTTCTGTTGGGTCAAATAGACTTCTATTGCTAATTTATACACACACATATATATGTGCAAATGCGTATATGTATATAGTATGTATATGCATGCCTATATACATATGAATAGTTATACACATGTGTGTATATGTGTGTATGTATGTATATGTACATTCTCTTTGAACCAATTTAGATGTGAGTGAATTTCAAGCATTATCTGCTTCCCCCATCCCCTTGTTTTCCCCACCACTGTAAAAGTTCTTTGTGTGTCTCTTTTATATGAGATGCTTTTCATTCTTCTTCTTCTCCCTTCCTTCTTCTCCCAGGACATCCCTCTTTCTCACCTATACATTTTTTAAAATATCATCCCACCACAATAGATACAATACAATCTTTTTCCGTGTTGAATCCTAACTGCCCTAATAATGATAAAATTCTTAGAGGAAATACACACACACACGCGCGCACACACACACACACACACACACACACACACAGTCTTTCCATATAGAAAGGCAAACAGTTTAACCTTATTGAGTCCTTTATGATTTCTCTTTCCTGTTTTCTTTTTATGCTTCTCTTGAGTCTCATATTTGAAAGTCAAATTTTCAGCTCACTTTGGTATTTGCACCAGAAATGCTTGAAAGTCCTTTATTTTATTAAATATCCATCTTTTTTCTTTTGAAAGATTATACTCAATTTCACTGGGTAGGTTAGTCTTGGTTGTAATTCCCAACTGTTTTTGCTTCCAGAATGTTATATACCAAGTCCTCTTCTCCTTTAACGTAGTAGTTGCTAAATCTTCTGTGATCCTGACTATGTCTCCAAGGTATTTGAACAGTTTTTTTTTTTCTGGCTGCCTACTGCTTTTTAAGGAATTATTTTCATTAGTGATTTTTTTTATCCTGTCACCCCCCCAAATTTGGCTAGTTCTTTATTTTGTATTTTTTAAAAAATTTTAAAAATTGATTTGTTTATTTACTTTTAGTTTACAAGATTCGGTTCCAGAATCCCTTGAGTTTCAAATTTTCTCCCCTCTCTCTCTCCCCTCCCCCATTCATGGAGGCATGCAGAGAAGTATAGAATCTGCAAATACTTTTACACTGGACATTAGTCTGGTTGTATAGAAGAGTCATAACCAATAGAATGAACAATAGGAAAAAGGAAACAAAACCAAACATGGAAAAGAGTGATAGCATGTAGGTTGCTTCAGTCTCCATTTAAACTCTGTTCTTTCTAGATCTTTCTCTAAATGTAGGTA
>CM053580.1:479642680-479657517 GCA_028627135.1 Pseudochirops cupreus
TAAACTGCTCAAGGCTTGTAAGCAGTCTACATGTTTCTTGGAAGCTTTTGGTGTGGGAGTTCTGACTGTGTTGTCTTCTTCCCGTTCCATGCTTTGATCCTTTTTGTCTCCAAAGAAGGAATCTAAAGTTTGATTGCTGTTCTTACTTTGCTTCCTTTGTGTGCTCATGTTGCCAGTCAATTACTTGACTTTTTAGCTCTGTGGAACTCTGCTTCCAGAGGGGAAAGCTCTTTCCCAAATTATTGGAGTTTTTGCAGCCACCAGAGCTATTAGGAGGCTGCTGCAGCCCCCACCAGCTTTGGCTCACTGAAAATGCACCCCAGGACCACCACCCAAGACCATGATCCAGATCTTGGCAGCTCAACACAAAAGCACTTAGCCTTTCAATGATTGCTTGGCTCCCCCTGCAGTCTGCAGGCTGGGAGCTTCTGAAGCAGCCATGTGGAAGCGGCTGCCAGGCCACTGCTTCTGCCACTTCCTTGCCCTGGAGGCAGTTTTCCCAGACTGCTTTTCACCCCCAAATTTAGCTGAGTTCCACTGACCTTTCACTTTGTCCTTGTTTCTTATGGGTTGATAGTTCTGGAAACTGTCACAGCTGCCAGTGATCCACTCTCCTGAGTGCTCCAGCCATGGCTCAACCTGACCACCCTGGGGCCTAGCCATGGTTTTAGGCCAGGCTGCAATGAGTCCTTCCTGCTGAGCTGCCTTCAGTGGGAGATGTGTTTTTTTCTGTAATTTTGTGAGTTCTGGAGCCCTAAAATTTGTTTAGAGTCATATTTTATGGGTATTTGAGGTGGCTACATGGGAGTTGGGGAGCTTTCCTGCTTCTATGCCACCATCTTGGCTCCACTCCCCAACCACTGACTTTTTGCCCTTCCCCCTGCCTTCTATTAAATAACCCAACTCTTTACTCTCACCATGCCTTTTAATCCCTTGACCCCTAAATTCTCTCCTTGGCCACCAGCCATACATTTGCTATTTTCTCTTCTTCTTCCCATCTTGACTCCTTGGTGAACCAATTCAGCTCTATACTGTCTTCTTCTCTTGAATCCCCAGATTCCCCTGTCACCAAGTATGCCCAGTTAAGCCTCAGCCTTGGATCATTCCCACCATTCATTGTCTTTGCACCTACACACATGCTGATGAACTAAGGTAGAGGAAAACATGCAACCATTCTGACTGTATCCACTACAAATATATGTTACATAGCCTCTACTGGGCCCTCACTGCTGCTAGGCAATCCTTCTATACGTATATAATCGACTCAGTATCGTATTCTCACTATCTTATTCTTCACAGCTGCTCTTTCAAATCTTTGCATCCCTGCTCAAACCTTTAACCCCTTTTCATCCCCCTGTCTTAGTTTAGAAATTTACCTCATATTTTACAGAAAACATTGAAGCCATTTTCCATGAACTCCCTCTTCTTCCCCCTTACTCATTTCTAATCACTAAGATGCTTTCTGCTGCTTTCTCCTCCTTTACCCCTTTTTCATGTGATTGAGGGGCCTTACTCCTTACCAAGGCTAGCCCCTCTATTTGTTCAAGTGATCCCAGTCCATTTCATCTCCTCCAACAGATTATCCCCTCACTTATTTTCAGTCTCTTCTTCTCTTTTCTCTCGTTTCTACTGTCTACAAATATGCCCATGTATTCACTATCCTGAAAAATCCTCACTTGATTCTTTCATTGCTGCTATCTTCTTTTTTATCTTCTTTCCTCAAAAGGGTCATTTATAACAGGAGCCTTCGCTTTCTCTTCTCTCACTGTCTTCCTGATCCCCTACAATCTAGCTCCCAACCTTAGCATTCCACTCAAACTTTTCTTTCCAAAGTTTCTAATCATCTTTCAGTTGCCAAATCCAATGGCCTTTTCTCACTCATTCTCCTTGATCTCTCTGCAGCCATTGACACTGTCGATCACTCTCTCCTCCTTGACGCTCTCTTCTCTAAGTTTTCAGGACACCACTCTCTCTTGGTTTTCATTCTACCTATCTGATTGCTCCTATCTGTCTCCTTTGTTGGAGACAAATCACGCATTCCAAATGAAAGTGTCCCTCAGGGTTCTGTCCTGGGTCCTCTTCTTTTATCCCATTATCCTATTTTACTTAATGATCTCATCAGGTTCCATAAAAATCACCATTTTTATGCTTGTGATTCTCAAATCTGCCTTTCCTACCCCATTCTCTCTGTTGGCCTCCAGTCTTGCATCTTCAACTACCTTTCAGACATCTTCAACTGGGATGTCCAGTAGATATCTGAAATTCAATATGTTCAAAACTCCTAAACCCTCCTCACTTCCTTCCCTGTTACTGTAGTTCCTCAGGATTGCAACTTAGGAGTCATCCTGGATTCCTCACTATCTCTTTTCCCATATCCCCACATATCCAAGTTGTTGCTAAAACTTGCCAATTTCACCTTGAATACACCTCCCTTCTGTTCTATAACACTGCCATAATTCTAGTGTAAGCCTTCATCACCTTATGCCTGGATTATTGCAATAGTCTTCTGGTGGGTGAACTTTTCTCAAGTCTCCCCACATTCCAATCCATTCTCCATTCAGTCACTAAAGTGAGTTTCCTAAAACTGAAGTCTGATCATGTCACTGCATTACTTCATAAACTCCAATGGCTTCTTATTGCCTCTAGGCGAAAATATGGAAAGCTCTGGCATTCAAAGCCCTTCATGGGGTAGCCCACTCCTACCTTTCCTTCCAGGCTTACACCTTCCTCCCCAACAAGTACTCCTAAATCCAGTGACTCTGGCCTCTTAGTTTTTTTAGTTTTTCTACAAATAACACACTCTGTCTCTCAGCTCTGGGCATTCTCTCTAGCTGTTTCCTATGCCTGAAATCCTCTTGCTCCCCCCACTCACTCTGCCTACCAGCTTCCATGATTCCTTTAAGGCTTGACTAAAATCCCACCTCACAGAGGAAGCCTTCCCCAACCCCTCTTAATTCCATTGACTTTTCTTCATTATTTCCTATTTATCCTGTTTATAACTTGCTTTGCATATATTTATTTGCCTGTTGTCTCTTCCATTAGATAGTAAACTCTTTGGAAACACAGAAAGTCTTTTGCCTTTTTATAAACCTAGCACTTAGAGTGCTTGACACATAATGGGTACTTATAAATGTTTATTGAATTGAATATAGAAATATGTAGTAGGCATCGAAAAGAATTTTCTCTCTTCTAGGAGGAGTGTGAGCTCCTTGAGAGCAGGTATTATCTTCTTTTTCTGTTTGTGCATTCGTAATTAGCACAGTTCTATTAAGAATGTAGTAAGGCTTAATAAATGCTTTTCAGTTGTTCTTTCATCCATTAGTTTTGGAGGGGAGATTATGTCAGGTAGGAAATTAAATGTCCCCCCTACCTCTTGAGGGCAATGTGGTTTCAGCAAGCATGGCCTCTCCTTCTTCCTTTCTTTGTCCCCAACATACTTATAAAAAGCATATTGGTATGGTATTTTGTAGTTCTTGGAGCTCCAGTAAGTAGGTTGTTGCCAGTTATCTTCCTGCCTTGGAATATAAGCTCCTTGAGTTGGGGGCTGTCTTTTTTTTTTCTTTTTTTTGTTCATATTTGTATCTTTTGTGCTTAGCACAAAGCCTGGCACAGAGTAAGCATTTATTTGTGTTGACTTGATTATGGGTCACTTTACAAATGAGGAAGTCATAGAGGGGAATAGAGTTAACCAAGATCATATAAGTAGTGCCTAGGAGAGCTAGTATTCAAACTCAGGTCCTTTTTTTCAAAGCTGGTGCCTTCCCACCATAGCATACAACTACCCTCTTTTTTTCTCCAGAAAGAATAGTAATCTCTAGGCCAATGGTGCCAAATTAAAAAAGAACTAGAGTCCCTAAATAGATCCCTGTGGGCTGCATATTGACCTAGAAGATAATATATTGGCATAATCTATGTTCTATTATATTTTTATTTTTTTTGTTAAATATTTCCCAATTTTATTTTAAAATGGCTTGGCAGTACTGGGAGTGCAGTGGGTCTCATGCTACAACCAGTATTTGACACTTTTGTTCTAGGCCACCAAAATTAAAGCTACTAGTTATCCTTTTAAACCCAGTGCAGGAACCTTTTATCACTGCCCCCCCCCCCCCTTCCTAAAATAAATGGCATTCCTCCAAAACAATACCTAGCTGAGGACTTTTTCAGAAGGGCACTATGGTGACTAGAAAAGATTGTTGATGAACTTGGTGATTTGCATTAATCTCACATAATTGCTTGAAAGAGTTTTTTTTAGTACTTAAGAGAAACAATTAGGAATATATTGGGGGGCACTTTGACTATTACTGAACAAGTAGGGAATGAAAAACAAATCCCTCCCATGTGTGAGGAAGCAAGGGCATTAAGATTTATAGTCAGTGTGCTTGAACTTGGAGGTAAATGATAGGGACTCTTTTGAAGAAGGGGCTGTATCAGAGACCCTGCTCCCTGGGCAAGTCCTTAGGTGGATAGAGGTCACTGGATTGTGCAAAGGGGAATAGCTTGAGGGAGAAGTGCCTATTCTTTAGCCTTCAGAGCTTTGGTATAGACAAAGCTGTCTCCTTAGACAGGAATACCTGCCACCACCCCACCTCCAATTCTTTATTCTGTAATGGTTAAGATTAAGACGAACAAAAATAGGGTACCCTATAGAGAGTACAACACCTGAAGCCTCTGCTTATAGAAATGGCCTGAAAAGAGAATCAATATAATGACCCCTTTGGGAGCAATGTGTAATTTACAGAAGAGTAATCCCAGATATCAGCAAGCATTGACGTTGATGCCTCCTAGATTCAATGAGGAATTGAAAAAAAAAGCAATGCCTAGAGTTGTTTGCTGGGTGTTTACATGGCTCCAAGTGACTAAGAACCTAGAACTTTGGGAGAGGGGTTGCTCATTGGAGGGTTTTTGTTTATTTTCTAAGAATTATTTTCTTTTCTTTGATCTTCCAGTAAAGCTTTCCTTTTAAAAATTTTGCCAACTGTATGCTTGCCAGGGGAGTTGGTGGTAGCATTTAGGATGTAATTAAGTTGTGATTTTTCACAAATTTTCTGGGTGGGGTCTATGAGTCAGAGATGTGAGAAATCTCTCAAGTATACTCAAACTCTTTGTGTTATGAAAGTGTCAGAGACAAGGCTTACATTTAGCTTTAGTGAATGATATTGTATTTGTTCTATCACCAGTAGTAGCTTGTCTCTGTGTTTCAGAGTAGCACAATGGGAATTAACAACAGCAACAACAGACATCAGGAAATATAGAGGTACTTTGTGGTCACCACTTCCTTTTATCCCCTGGGAGCCCTACAGGCTCAAACAGACCTGAGTTTGATCATGAGAGCTGGACCCCAAAGGGGTTAAGTTCTCTTTCCCTAATTAATGTCCCCTCCTGGATTTCTCCAAGAAATTCTCTAAAACAAACCATAAGTATGACACGTCTAGGGTTTTTCTTAAAGTGGGTAACAGGGTACCTTTCCAAAAAGGCACTCAATGTACAATATGGATATCAGATATGGGACAGTTTTATATTTCCTCTGCCACAGAAATTGCATAAGGTGAAAAATATTCACAGGAACCAATGCACATCTGCAGAAATTAAAGACATACAAATAGCTCATTTTTCTCATTATACTCCCCTCAGAAGGTAAAGCTCCTTTGTGATATTGATGAATAGATATTTCACGTTCATTTCAGATCTGTACTGTTTGAGTAACTCATAACAATTATGGAGGATTGGCAAAGGCCAGATTTCCTGGGTAGCGAGGCATAGCTCTTGTCCTTCAATTACAAGATTCTTATGTTGATAGTCTTTTTCTTCTCTGAAAAGTGTGCTATTAAGGAAGTCTTCTCCTTCTGGATGACTGGTAATCAAATACTAGAACTAAGAAACTCTGCAGTGCAGGATTATTGATGAGGTGACTACCAGGGCTGAAAACATCCATTTCTTAGGATAGTTAGTTGCTGACTTGTGCTCAGAAAAGGGAAGAGAAAAAAAAAAGATGACACCTGAGAACATGAAGTCCAAGACATTCTTGGGTTGCCTGGGTATGCACATGTTTCACACTGCTGTATGTTTCTCCTCTCACTGACTATTGATATTGAGAGGGTAGAGAGAACAGCAATCTTTCTCCTCACCCAAGTAGAAGTGTAAGAGGAATAGAATATATAGAAAGAGAAGAGGATATAAAAAGAGAGGACCTATTTTGTAGAAAATTCTTATAGACCATGGAAGGAAGGTGGTGCCTCTGACAAGAGTCTTTCCCACCTTATTTCCAGTCTCTAATAATTTTTGACACTCTTCCAGACACAAGGCATCAATAGTTTCTTTCCCATGTCCTCCTAGGAAGGTATGTCTAGGGAAGGGCCCTCCTTTTCTATATCCTGTTTTTGTTCAGTTGTTTTTCAGTCATGTCTGACTCATGACTCCATACTGGGGTTTTCTTGACAAAGATACTGGATTGGTTTGCCAGTTCCTTCTCTAGCTCATTTTACAGATGAGGAAACTGAGGCAAACAAGGTTAAGTGACTTGCCCAGGGTCACATAGCTAGTAAGTGTTTGAGGCCAGATTTGAACTCAGGTCTTTCTGACTCCAGGTCCAGCCCCCTAGCTGCTCCTTCTATACCCTGTAATGTCATCAAATTGATTGGAGAGTTCATCAAAGTAAGTAAGGGTCCTCTTCAGAAGTTCTGCCATGTTTATTAAATGTCTATTGTTCACAGAGCACTGAGCTAGTTGTTAAGGGTTTACAAAATATAACTAGGTTGTAGCAGTCCCTGCCTTCAAAGAACATACAATATAGTGGAATAAGCTACTAAAAAGCTTAGATATTATATTGTAAGTACATTTAAAATGTTATAAAACCATGTGTGCTGGGCTTTTTTTTTTTGCCTAAGTAAGGGCATTACCAATCAGGGGATCAGAGAAAGATGCCTTGAAAAGGTAGAATTTGGGATGAGCACTAAACAATGGGTAGGAATTCAACATGAGGTCATAAACTAGGTTGATTGGAAGAATGGTGGTGGCCTCAAGAGACAGAAGGTTAGAAATAGGAAAGGGCTTTCAAGGAAAGATGATGAGTTCACTTGGTATATTTTGGGTCAAAGATGTCTACATAATATTGTTAGTTAATATGTATCAAGGAATTCTGGCTATTTATCTAATTACCATTAGTAGGAAGGACATTCTTTATTGTCCCTTACCCCCGTTTTTTTTCCTATGTGGATTTTTAGAACTATGGCTTTTGAGAGTTGTGGATCTCATTTGGGAGGCTCTGTGGTATTCTGAGGCTTTATGCAATTGGCAAAATGCTACCTAGATAAAGGGATATTTAAAAGAACTTACCATCCATAGGAAATTAGTCTTCCATTTTATCTGGACATGCTCTATAACAATGGCAAGCATCATTGCTAAGTATATGCCTTATTCTATTTACGGATTCTTTGGGCAAAGGTTAGAGTAGTAGTTCTCAGCCTTCCTAATGTGACAACCCTTTAATACTCGTATATGGGCATATGTGCAAGTGGGCAGACCTGGGATAGAGGAGGGATGTCTCAATTCCTTAGACCCCCTTTGACCCCCAAAGGGGTCGTGATCCACAAGTTGAGAACCACTGGGTTAGAGGAACAGGACCAAAAGAAAAGAGAAGAATTTGTACTGAATATGGAGAATAAAACTGTGTAAGTAACTTGAAAAGATTTGGATTGGTGAGCTGCTCAGAGGTGGATTTTAGGGAAATGAAATTACGGAGAAATTTGAGGAAGTTTGAATGAGAATAATCTCTAAGCCCAGAGAGAGGAAGAAAAGCATAGTTTTAGATAATGAAGGAGGATATAAAAGGATTAAGAAGGGCCCAGATGTTACAGAGAAGAACTAGAAGGAGAAGAATCAAGAAATGGAAGAATTAATTTGGGAACTGAGATGAATAAGAAGGTGGTGACTGGGAGTGGGATTTGAACCTCCTGACCAATGCTTAAATATATAGGAAGACAGCATGGCACATTGGAAAGGATACTTTTTTAAAAAGCTACATTTGGGAGAAAAAGGAAGGAATAAAACCTTTTTGCTTGAGGTTGATAGGACTCTGATAATTGATAATAAAATGAGAGCAAAAGTGCTCAACACTTTGCTTCTGTTTTCTCTGTTAAGGAGAATGAACTTTTCACCAGAAAGGAGAGAACAAGTATGTCTAACAAGGAGTTGATGCCCACAAGATCAATAAGGAGATAGTAAGAGAGCACCTAGTTGCCCTTGATAAATTCAAGTCACTCAGATGAGCTACATCCTTGCATCTCGAAAGAGCTAGAAGATGTGATTGGTGAGCCACTTTGTCATCTTTGGAAGACCACTGAAAGCTTGACAGATACTATAAGCATGGAAAAGAGAACAGATTCCTGAGAAAATTCTAAAATCTGTCATTAAGAAAACGGTTGGCAAACACTTAGAAAGGGAAGTGGTGATTACAAGGAGCCAGTATAGGATTGAGCAATGGGATGTGGCAGCCCCAAAAGCTCATGTAATTTTGCTATGTTTTGAGCGGTGTGGTTTCCAGGAAAAGAGAGATCATAGTCTCATTATACTCTGCCTTTGTCAGAATTAATTTGGACTGCTATGTTCAGTTCTGGGGACCGTTATGTAAGAAGCACCTCGATAACCTGGAGAATGTCTAGAAGAAGGTTACCAGGGTGGTGAAAGATCTTGAGTTTATAACTTATGACAATTAATTAAAAGAACCGGGTATCACTAGGCATGGTGGTGCACACCTGTAATTCTTGCTCCTGGAGAGGTAGCTGGTAGTATTGTTTGAGACTGGGAGTTATGAGCTACAATAGGTCTAAAGCCCATCCAGTGTCTTCAGTAAGTCTGGAACCAATATGGTGAGCCATGGAGAGTGGGGATGCCATAAGACTGCCTAAGGAGGGGTGAACATGGCCCCTAAAAAGTGGCAAACCATTCATAAGTGGAAATGGATCAGGTCAGAACTTCTGTGATGATTAGCAATGGAATCAAGCCCATAAGTAGTCACTATACTTTCAGCCTGAGTGAGATGGTAAGGCAATGGAAGACAAGGCAAGGCTTACCATTTTTCTGGCGTATTATTGTGGGTATTTCTTTTGATTATGGGTTGCACTAGACAGTTATTAAAATTACTTTCAATTTTTAAATTCTGTGATTATTTCTTAAATCTCTTCTTTATTATTAATCATCATAGGGTATTTGAATAGATACCTCTGTTACATCTTCCTAGGAATCTTATATGATCTTATGGGTTTCACTTTGATGGAGGAATCCACTAAGTCTTCATTTTACAAATAAGTTTTGTAATCAGCAAACAGCAAACAGTGGGATGGAGGTGGGGTGGACTCCTTTGTTCCCATGGGTGAAGATATAATCTGTTGTAGAAAATAATTTACAATGGCCTTCCTGTTTCTTGCTCATATTTTCATTGAAGAAATTATTAATATGTTTGTAGATCACTGTCATAAATATTTTATAGAGGCAAGAAAATAGGTATATGGTTTATTAGTCATTGATACCTAAATTTATTGGATATTCCCTATTTCAGATATTTTGAAAACTAAGAATATTTACAAAATAGTATGACCTCCAGTATGATTGTCTTCCAAGTTTATTTGTTGTGGTTGAGATGCTCTTCCATCTTTTGCCTTTAAATGCTATTTTTACTTCCTTATATAGCACATAGGAGATATGGGTGTTAAATCTTCATGCCATGATTTCACTGCCATTGCTAATTGGTGTAGATGAGTATTAGAGAATTGCTAATAGATCTTTTCCATTTTTCACCTATTTATTGTTTTACTTTTATCCTGAGAAGCTTTGGGGATCATCTACTGGGTCTCACACCAAACTTTTTGCTGCCTTGTTCTCCTTCTAGTGTTGTTGAAGTGATTCTGCTCAAAATCTTCCACCAATGTCCTCTGTAAGATTTTGCATTTGAATCTGTGTTCTAAACTGGTATTTTTCTTGGCCTAACATGTTTCTCTGATTGGCAAGGAGATCAAGTATTGTTGGTTAGATTAGTTTTTGTGTTATGGCCTCATAATTGTTACAAATATTTATGTTGGTTAAACTTCCATAGTAGATAGCAATAGTCAGTCAACAGGCATTTATTAAGCACCCCCTATGTGTTAGGTACCCTGCTGAACACTGGACAATAATAGCTAGCATTTATATAACATTTTAAAATTGTGATACTTTCCCTGAGATAAAAAGGTTAAAACAAAATTATTTAAAAAGCTTTTTTGGCAAGAAAGGGGCTTAGCTTGATATTCAAGACTTCTACAATTTTCTTCTAACCTATCTTTCTAGTCTTGCTTTACACTCCTCTCCTTCTGTCCCTCCAGGCTCCAAGCCTAAGTATATTACTTTCTTCCATATACACCACACTTTCCCATCTCTGCATCTTTGCTAGCAGTGTAGTTCTCTTCTTGCCATTTCTGCCTGTTGATGCCTAATCCATTTTAAAGTCCTAATTCAAATGCTACCTTAGCATGAAGCCTTTTCCAATCTTCCCATAAACAAGCTCTCTCCCCTTATCTGAATACTTTATACTTCTCTTACATATGTAACATAAGGTACTCCTATTATAAATACTTAGGATATTTTAATTTATACTATATTTATCTGTTTACATGTTATCTCTCCATTCTGTAAAGGAGGAAGGAGCAAGCCGTATTGCTTAAAGGCAGTGCCTATGCCTTTTTTGTATTTTTGTGTTCAACGGGTTCTACCCTCTCTGAACTCTTCCAGATTCAGGTTCAAACTGAAAGTGTTTCACTTCATGTGACCCATTTACTCCCAAACTCAGTTTGAAAATGGGAATGTAGTTTAAGATATTCAGCTGTTCACCAAAAACATAGCCAGACAAAGGATGGCATTTCTGTAGTAAAACATTTAGTTAAGCATGAAACAAACAGTAAGTAACTGTATTCCCATCTAATTATAATCTCATTGTCTTTCTTCCCTGAATAATTTGGAAAATGAGACCCTCCAAACTCATTACTCCTGTAGTGGAAGGTCCTCCTGTGCCAAAGTAAAGGGTGCAGAATTTCATCCGTGTAAACCCAACATCTTCACAGGACTAGTCAGTTTGTCTTTCTAGCTCTTCCACACCTCAGATAACTTCTCTCTTTGTTCTATGGAGTTTCAGAGAGGCCCCTGAGTTCCAAGAGATCACCATTATAAGCTTATATGACCCTTGGGTCTCTCTACATGACCTCATCCTTTTCCCAGAAGTCTCTTAATGTCAACACCCACCTATACCATTGACATATAGTACAACTCCTGGGAAATGGAGTCCTGGGAAAATTTTCATTGAGCTACTGTGGTAGCTAGGTGGACTAGGGGGTAGATTGCCATGCCTGGAGTCAGGAAGATCTGTGTTCAAATCCAGACTCAGAGAATTACTAGCTGTGAGACCCTGGGAAAGTAATCTACTTTATTCCCATTTACCTCAGTTTCCTCATCTGTAAAATGTGGATATGTTGTGAGGATCAGATGAGATAACAATTATAAAGCACAGTACTTGGCACATAAGAACTATATGGATGCTAATTATTATTATTGTTATTCTAGTTTTGTTTTCAAGGTCCCTAGGCCGATCAGGAGGTGTCATTTTACTTGACCATGCCTGTTATATTTACAACATCTTCAGTTGACCAGAGCAGTGCACTGTATGTGGTAAATGTTTAATGAACATTTATTAAATAAATGAACTTAGATGATGTCAGTCTTGTGGTATGCTTTAATGTCAGATACCAGCAGCACAAAGACTTCAGGAAATGTTCCTGGAAGTTTTAGCATCTTTCTGCTGTGCTTTTCCGTCTCTGGAATCTTGTTTATATCAACAGCTTTCTCTCTGTTCTCACCCAGATTAAAAGTCATGATTCTACTCTTAGAGCTCCAAGATTTTGATTCCTTATCTTAAAGGGTATTCATAATATATAATAGAATTTTGCTATCATAGAATGCCTGCTTTCCAAGGTGGGGTCATCAGTGTTTTGAGTTTATATAGGATCGATAGATTTCTGATATGGCTATGATCACGCCAGAGCTTGAGAAAAAGCAGAATAATAAATAGCCCTCCCCTCAATTCCCAAATATTGAGAAATATAATCCATAATTATCAATCCAGTGATTCAAAGGGCCAGGAGATCTACTATGGAGGGGGAATGAGAATAGCTCCAGAGAAGCAGTAGGAAATACTGGGAAGTTTAATTCATAGAATCTAGTTTACAGGGTTACGACACTGGAGTAATTGCAACAGGGGAAAATTGGAAATTAAGTGACAAATGACTGGTTCTACAAGCTACCAGAGCAGTGGTAGTCATGGGGAAACTATCCATCCTAGCTTCCTGATGTCTTTTTTTTTTTAATGTAAGTGCTGTCCCTGCTTCCTGTTAAGTGTTGAAATGCCAGCATGCAGTAAGAATGATGATCAGAACTTGATGCAATCCAGACTAAAAATTCTGGGGCTTGTATACCTCAGGTGCTAAAGGAATGTATTTTTTTTTCTTGAATGTAATTATTGTAGCATGCAACAACAGTTTTGTTTAACCTACTCTTGACTTTGTTGCAAATTTGTCTGGTAGTTCCGTTAAAAAAGTCAGTTGTTAAATTCGGTGTCACTAACCTGAGTGTTGTGTCAATAACCTGAGCTACATTAACCTGTAGCCCAGTAACCTGAGGAGAGAAGATGAGAAAGAGAATTAGGAACAGTTGGGGGCCAAACCATGGAATTAGGTACCTCTAAGGTAAAATGCAGCTCTTCTGGCTTGAACAAAAGATCGAAGAGAGAGAGACTGGTTTCCCCAGAAGACAATGGAAAATGAGGCAAAGGGAACATAAAAGAATCAGAGATATTTTTTGTTCTTCATAGTAAGTGTTAATTTGGTTTCTAACACTTGTAGTCTACTTAACAGCTGATAATGAAATGAAACAGATGGGGCTATAACTGGGAAATGACCTGGGGCTGCCCATATATAGCAGTGGCATAGAGAAAGCAAAGGATAAGAAACTGAGCCTTTATCACAGTTAAATGACTGAATGCATCCTTTGTGCTAAGAAGGTTCTGTTCTTTTCACTCTTTCTCAGTAGTACTGAATAGTTTATTCAAAAATTCAACTTAATTATTTCTTGTTTGTTTTTCTTTAAAAATTCTATTTTCCTGGGAAAAAAATCATGACATATAAATTGTATATTCTCCCTCCCTTTTTTATATTGTTTCCACAATCAAAGAAAATTCAAATGACTTTGCCAGTGCTACCCTGTGGAGGTAGCACAGATTACCTGAGGGTAGTTACCAGATAACCCTAGAGGAAGAAAACCAAACCAAACCCCTCTTTTGGATAGAGCTTAAAATTTCAGTGGGAGCATTTGACTCCACGTAAAGAAGGCTTATAATATTAGAAGGTCAAGGTCTGCCATTGGTACAACCAGTGTTGTTGGAATACTCTTTTTTGTGTAGATCCAGGAAAATGCAAATTGAATCACAAGATCCCACAATTTTAGAATTGTAAGGCACTTAGTCTAGCTCATACCAGAAAAGAAATCCCCACTATAACAACAATCAATTAATCTACAAGTATTTATTAAATGCTTTTTTCTGTGCCAAGGCACCATGAAAAAGAGTAAGAAGGACAATTTGACTGGAATAAAGAGTATAACTGTTAGAAGTTTCTCTTTGAAGATGACCAATGAAGGGGTAACAACTCCAATGTGCTTTTGGATAACTCTAATTTAAGGAATTAAAAAAAATTTTTTTTGGTGAAGTCAAGTTTGCATTTGTCTTTTTACAACTTTTACTTGATTCTACCATCTGAGGTCAAGTAGAAAATGTCTAACCCCTTTTTCATATTACAGTTTTTTAAATACTTGAACATAATTACTATATACTTTCTGAGTCTTCTCTAGGCTAAACATTTCAGGTTCCTTCCAGTACTCCTTATATGAGATAGACTCAAAACCCTTCACCATTCTGCACCTTCTGCAAAGTCTCCAGCTTTTCATTGTGCTTTCCAACCTGTAGTACCCAGAACTGAATACAGCAAGCCAGATGATTTTTTTCCCCCGCAATTTATTAGTACTGCCAGACTCACATCAGAGTACTGCATTAGGTACAAAGCACAATGATAAATGGTTCTATGAGGAGATTGGAGGTATGGCTGTTTAGTTATGTTATTGTGTGGCCATAAACTTGTAATTAATGACCTGAAAGAACTAAAAATGCTTTCCTGACTTTGAGCTCTAGTTCTATAAATCTAAATTCCTAAGGATTATTGGAGAACATAAACTCCTTGAGTACAGTAGGCTGCCTCCTAGTCACTTAATAAACACAAAAATGAAAAAAAAAACATGCCTAAATAGTAGCCACTTAATAAATATTTTTGCTAATAAGTGTAAGGGTGTTTGACGCCATCAGCCACTGGGGGCACACCATGACAGCCTGGGGACGGGGTAGAGGCCCGCGCATGTCTCAATGAAGAAGGCATGATCACGCGAGATGTCTCCTTATCTTTGGGGCTGTACGTGAGTGGCTCACCGGGCGATGACGGCACTCTGAGGTGGGAATCAAAAGCTAGGGTATAAAAAGGGGAACCGCATGCGTGTAGCTCTCTCTGTTCCTGTATATGCTGCAATAAACATCTTTACCGTTTGCCCAAGTCCTGGATGCTCTGTTGGGGGGCAATTCTTCAAGCTGGTCTTGAAGCCGGTGACAACCGAAGCCTGAGAGGAGGGAAGCACCTGGAAGAGGTAAGCAATAGAATAGGGTCCCCAGAGTCCGAGTTGGGGGACATTTATAGAGTAGGGTCCCCAGAGTCCGAGTTGGG
>CM053580.1:479657617-479670146 GCA_028627135.1 Pseudochirops cupreus
AGAGTCAGAACAGATAAGAAACCAAGTAAGACTCTGAAAAACTATATGCTAATACATATGGTTAAAGAGACTCTCTCAGATCAGATGAAAATTAAAAAGCAAAAAGCACATAGTATATAGTAACATCCTCTCTTGTGTGTCTTCCCTTCTGAGGGCTTTTATTATTACCTCTCTATTGTTTGGTTAGCAAAACAGCTGTTCCCATTTACTCTTAACGGTTTTAAGTTTTACTTCTGCCAGAATGACGATTGACAATCTATTTAAAGAGCTTTCAAAAGAATGCTCTAATATTAATGTTAAATTTTGAAAACAGCTTCTCTCCTGAAAGGCTGAAAGACTGCTCATATAGTAATCAGCTACAGTCTTTGCAAACGAGACACAGACAGCAGTTTGCAGACCATAAAGGGAAATAATTATTAAGTGGTCTCCTTGACCTCAACTTTTTTTTATGGGTTTGTTACTCCCTATCCCAGATGGAACATGGGAGGAGTCTGGAATGCAACATTTCTATGCTCAAGTCATAAAAGGCTAAATGTTTAGTTCTCATTAATTCCATTTGAAATGAAGGTATTCAAATGAAAAAAAAACAAAACAAAAACAAACCCAACCTGAATTGGTAGAGAATAAACATTAATCTAAATTACAGCCTTGAAGACTCTTCTCCTTGATTCTCCCAAATGAAAGATCTTAGGTTAAGACTTAGAGTTATGTAAGTTTGAATTGTACTGATTATAAACTCAATACATCTTTTCTCTGTAGGATTTTTCATTTATCAGGACAATGAGAGCAGATGGTCTTGTTAACATAGAACATTCTACCACAGAACTGCTGAAGAGTAAACATCATGGATGGTTTTGCACAAAGAGAAATGAATGCTTCAGTGGCGAGTTGTTAGGTTTACTACCACTGTTTATTAATTTTGATTTCTTTATGACTATTACATTATTACAGGGAGAATAGAATAATTACCAAAAGTAAACCCCCCCCCCCATGATATTATTACTGATACATTTTCTTTTCCCCTGACAGAGGGAAATGAAACATTGACAGTTTTATAAAGCACATCCATTTCTACAGATAAGCAATAAAACCGATTTGTGATATTGCTTACAGGGGTGTATGTGTGTGCTCCTAGATATTTGATTAGGGGGTGTCTAACTGCTCTTCTTTGGGATTTGAAACATTGTAGTACTTGCACTAGGTAGAACATCTTTTAAATGTTATTTTGATATGTCAACCATTTAAAAAAAGATGCTACTTGAGGACAGGGACTGTTGTTTGCCTCTACTTATATTCCCAGAGTTAGCACAGTGGTAAAAAGTAGTCACTTAATAAATGCTTAATGATTGACTGACTGACTGATGTAGAAGAAACTGCTTATCATTTTCTTTTGTCATAATGCAATGATGGGAAATTGGAATTTTTCAGTAGTCTAATTTAGCAAAAATGTAAAACTGAGCACCAGTTCACAGGGAATGAAGCCATTTGAAATGCAGACATTAAGACCACTGGAAAGAAACCTGGGGCCTTTGGAATGCATAATGTTTATATATCATATGCAGTATTGATTCCACACCTGAGCAATGTTTTTGCCTTTTGATATGCTATGTGTTTTTAGAGGTTTGGCTCTGTGAATTATAAATGGTGCAACTCTGTTTCCAGCCTCCCCAGTAACATTTGTTTCCATCCATTTGATTTTCATCCTTGTTGGAAATGTACTTTTTAATGCTACTCAACCCATAAATCTTTCTCCAGAACGCTCTGTCAGTTTTAATAAGCACTATGCAATAGCCAGCACTGGTTTCCACTGACAGTAGACGAATGTTAAGCAGCCCTGAAAAATGTTAAGTTGTGAGATAACTGACTCGTTTTCTTAAAGCTCTTTGGGGAGCCTGGGAATTAACAATGCTTCTCACCTGCCTCTTCACACTCCAACAGGAATATGCTAATTTACTATAAACCCAACTCTAGCAGCCTCACATCTCATTTTCAATAGTTCACAATCCACATAGGAACTTGTCTACCGGCACTGGGCATCACCCACAGAAAGGGAGCTGGAACTCCCTGCAGTGAGATTTCTGTTTACAAAATAGCCAACCTGCTTTCATGTTAAGATGACAGGAAGAAGTGTGATATATGGAAGAATATAAATACAGGGCTCTAAGGCTTGCTGGTAAAAGATCTGTGATATGACTCTCTCTTGTGTCATAGTCATTTGTTCATGCGTCTTTCCCCCTGCTGGGTTATAAGTAAGTTCTTTGACAGCAGGACCTGTGCTGTATCTATCTTTGTCTTCCCAATACATATAATTCCTTATATATAGTAGGGTTTAATAAATGTTAAATCGGATTGAATTGACTTTCTTTTCTTTAAATATACTTCTATTTTGTTAAATATTTCCCAGTTACATTAAAATTTTTTTAACTTTCATTGTTTTAAAAAAAAAATTGAGTTCCAAATGCTTTCCCACCCAACCCTCCCCCATTACTTGAGAAGGCAAGTAATATGTCAGTTATTCATGTGATATCATACAAAACATTTCTATATCAGCTATGTTGTCAAATAAAACATATTTTTAAAAAAAACAAGAAAAAAAGGATGCTTCAATATGTACTCAGTGTTCCTCAGTTCTCTGTCTGGAGGTAGATAGTATTTTTTGTCATGGGTACTTTGGAATTAATTGTTTTGGATCATTGTCTTGAACAGAGTTACTAAGTCTTTCCCAGTTGATCAGACTTTTTTGCACACATAAGTCCCTTTCTCATTTTAAAAAATTTCTTTGGGATACAGACCTAGCAGTGTTATTGCTGGGTCAAAGGGCATATACATAGCATTATAGCCCTTTTGGCAAAGTTACAAACTGTTCTCCCAAATGATTGGATCAGTTCACAACTCGACTGCAAGTACATTAATGTTTCTATTTTTCCACATCCCCTCCAGAATTTATCATTTTCCTTTTCTGTCATCTTAGTCAATCTGATAAGCCTGAGGTAACAGCTCAGAGTCATTGTCTTAAGTTGCATTTCTCTAAACAATAATGATTCAGAGCATTTAAAAAAATGTGACTATTGACAGCTTTGATTCTTTTTCTGAAAATTGCCCTGGTCGTTGGAACATCTGCTATATTGTCAACAAACTTCCCTTTATTCCAGATATCTTCTCTTCATCTTTTCCCCATCTTTTAACAATAAAATAAACCTGATTCTTCTCAAAAGTAAAGGTTATTCTCTCCATTATTGGATACTCTTTTTCTTATGCCCCCTAAAACACTAGGACTGAAAGAGGAAGTCATAAGCATACTCCTGCAATTTCCTTGTAGTGTGCTTTTTCTGAGTCTTTGTTGTATTCTTGTAGTAGAATGTATGCATCTAGACGACAGAGACTACTTTGTTTTTGTCTTTATATTGCCATTGCCTAGCACGTTGTCTTGTGTATAGTTAGGTCTTAATAAATGTATTTTGAAATACAGGGCTCAATTATAATTGTGATGTCATATTCGTGCTCTTTCTCCTTTTTTTTCCCCAAGTATCCCATTTTTTTCTTTCTTCCTTTCACATCATTGTTTCTCTTGTTTTCAATATTATAATGGAAACCGCTGTATCAAAGACTTTGCCACAGCATAAAGAAACTAGGTGAATTTTTGGTGATTTCTTACATTTCTGGACCATTTATTCCAATAAGAAAATCTGGGAACTTTTCTAAATAACATCCCCCAAGATGATCTTAAAAACTCCCTTTGCAAACACCCAGTTCAAAATCCTTAAGGATGAAAATAGCTCTTTACAGGTCAAAGAAAACAAATGAAGGTGTCGGAGTTCATGGACAGTAGGAATACTTGCCAGTGAACAACCTCCCTTGGACACTTGCATGACCCAGATTACTTATACTTATTCATAAGGTGGATACTCTTAGAAGTGGTCACTTTTTGTTGGGGTATGGTACTGTAGTTCTCTGCAGCAACTAGGAGGCAATAATATATGCCTTATGTGGAATGCCATGCTGCCTTCCCCTTCCACAATGTCTTTTTGGTGAGCACCCTGTCTCAGTTTGACAGAGTATATATGTGACAACTTCCTTCTTGTGTTAGGAGTTATGTTCTCTCTGTTTTATAGCTCAGATAGAAGTGTCTAGGATTCTATTACTGTGCTGTAAGAAACAAGGAATATTTGAAAAATTCAGAGAAACATGGAAAGACATATGGACTGTTGAAGAGTGAAGTATGTAGAACCAGGGAAACAATATTGACAATGAGATTAATAACATAAATGAAAAGAATTATAAGATGAAGTTGAATATTGTGAAATTAGAATAATCAGTCTTGACCCTGGGACAAATATGAGGAAATTTATTTCCTTGTATTCATTGGGGGACTAGGTGTAGAATGTTCTGTTGCTGTCAGACCTGATTAATGTGCTGATTGGTTATACTTGGGGTGACAGGGAATTCACAGAAATATATCTATGAGTTATTGGTATGAATAAAACTTATCAAACAACAACAATAAACCCTGAATCCCACTCCCACTGTCACAATCAAACATATTGTCCAACATAAATGCTTTTCTTTGAAGGTTTTTTTTGTTTTAATAGTTTCTACCAAGGAACATCGAAGTAGTATGGTGATGAGGATAGTATAATGAGCTTGGAGTCAGAAAGACTATTTATATCTTGCCTCAGACTAGGCTGCATGATCCTGGGCAAGTCAATTATTTTCTTTGGGTCTCAGTTTCCTTATCTGTAAAATATGCAAACAAAAGCTTGAGTTTATATGGCTTCAAACATATTGACTCATTTTATCCTCACAAAAACCCTGGGAAGTAGGTGCTATTATTGCCCCTATTCTACAGATGAGGAAACTGAAGCACAGAGAAGTTTGCGGCTCAGAGTCACACAACTAGTAAATGTCTGAGGTAGGATTCAAACTCAGGTCTTCCTGATTTCAAGTCTCTAGCTCTACTCTGAATCACTTAACTACCTCCAAAATAGAACTATCAAAATGAAATTAGTCCTGCCTTTATGGTCTCTTCCAGATCAAAATCTGTGACCCTGTGAATCAAGGACATAGTCAACCCTACACTCAGAATCTCTTTTCTGAGTTGGTCTCCAATCAGACCAGATTGGGATAGGGAGATTTTGTTATCTGATGTCCTTTCTCTCAGAACTTCCTGTTGAGCCTAAAACCTTGAAAAAACTCCTTCGATTTCACAAATTATCTTTCTAACTATATGAGTCTTTCTGGGTGCAATTTGACAGAGGTTATTCAAATTTCCCCTTGGGCTGCTTCCTATTACTTCTTGTGCAGACTGGGTAGCCAAGTATTCCCTCATATTAACAGTTGCCAAGAAAGCGAAGCTAAGGGGGAAAAATAAGTCCTTGATATATTATCTCCATGCTTCATGCTTAAATTTTTTTTTCTGTAAACAGCTTTGAACTCTTCTAAAGAGAACACTCTCACATAGGGTAATAAATAAATATTCTTCAAAATATCTCCACTATTTATTCTAATCATGCCAATTTGTCGTTTATCAGTGAGCTGGAAATAATGCTTTCAATTTCTCCAGCATGAGCCATTATGAATTAACAAATGAAAAGGTCTTTGCGTGCTTACTTTTGTGCCAGGAACTATGCATTTTGTAGGCAACTTATAGGAATCTAGATGAAAACATCATTAAGGCTCACTGCCTTAACCTTCTTGGCACTGAGCAAGTCATTATAAATAGCCTCATATCATGATTATATGGGTGATAATCAACAGTGTTGGGAGAGGGAGTAAAATAACTATGGCAGGAGTGAAAGAGGCTTCAAATTTCCCTTTTGTTGGCTAATATACAAAGTAAGTCAAGAGAGGAACAGGACAAAACTAAGAAATTTGTCTCTGTAATAGTTCTTTATTTATGTTTTCTGCTCTATTATACTCTACATAATTGTAGAGATAAGGGTTGTACCAGTGCTGCACACTGGGAATATCTAAGAACATCAAGGTTTAAGACTGGTGGTTAAGGATACGGCAGCGTGAAGAGTGTTGGCTCTGGAATGAAAGGACATGGGTTCATGCTCTTTGCTCTTAGATACTCTATCTGGTTGGATAGCCAAGTAAATTGCAAAGTCACTTCGTCTTTCTAGATTTTGGTTTCCATTTCTGTATGCTAAGGAACTAGATGAGCTCTAAAAATACTTCCACTTCTAAAGCCCATGGTCCTATGCTTTTCTGGACTGGGGAATCAGAATATAGGCAAGAACAAAATGAGCAACAGAACACATTGCAAGAATCCAGCTGGCATCTGATCTAACTTTTAGAGTAAGAGTTCCCATCTGGAGTCAAAAAAACCAAGTCAAAAACAAGAATCAAGGCAGGGAAGAGGTTAGACCAAGAAGAGGTTATACCAAATTCTAGCATAATACAGAAATGCTAGGACTGAACCAGCAAGGTCTTTAGATTCTCCCTTTATTAGTAGATATTGTTGACAAAGTTTGAATGTATGGGTAAAGCCAATAGGAAGGCAGCAGGTTACTCTTACCTCATTCCATCAAAAGGCCACAATAGGCAGACAGAGCATAATAGATTGGTGTTTTTAAGGGAGAGTGAAAAAAATTATATTAGTCAAACTAGAAAAAATAATGTGACAGTGGAAACAGATGAAAGCTGTTCTATCTTCTATACTTCAGTAAAAACATAGTTAGTTCATTTAGAACTTCTGTGACTCAAAATAGAAAAAAAAAGGTGCTGCTGATTTTTATAGGATAACTATATTTCTAAGTCATGGTTCAAAGCCCTTGTCATGCAGCTATTTCTACTAACACACTATAAATTTTTGAAAAAATTTCCATTAGGAGTAAATAATTCTTTTGTGAAGATGCCTATCAGATTTTAAAAATATCAATCAATCAATTAATCAATAACAATTTATTAAGTACCTACTACCTCTGGAAATACAAAAAGAGGCAAAAGACAGACCCTGCCCTCAAGGAGTTTCCAATCTAAGGGAGAAGATAACATGTAAATAAATGTATACAAAGCAAGCTACATACAAGGCAAACAGGAAATAATTAAAGGAGAGAAAGCACTGGAATTAAGAGGAATTAGTGAAGGCTTCCTATAGAAGGGGGGATTTTAGTTGCAACTTATAGGAAATAACTTAATAGGTGTGTGACCTTGGCAAGCCACTTTAAGTCTTTGATCTTCAGTTTCCTCATCTTTTTAAATGAAAGGGTTGGACTAGGCAGAGTTTTCTTCCAGCCTTAAATCTATAATCCCAAAATGTGATCAACTGCCAGTTATTTGTGGCAATTTGGAATAGGACTAATATAATATATGAAATCATTAGTTAACCCTCAAATCTTATTGTTTTTTGATATTGCCTCCTTGTTTTTGTTGTGAACATTGCCCTCTATTATATATGATTATCATGGAAATAACACTGGACTTCTACTGAGAAGAGCTGGATTTGAGTCCTGGGTTTTAGTTACTTGGAGTTAAATCATTTCCATCTTTTAACTTCAGTGATCTTATCAGTAAAATGAGCTAACACACTACCTACTTCATAGAAATATTTTGAGGAAAGTGTTTTGTAAATCTTAAAGTACTTTAGAAGTTTCAGTAATTATTACTATAAGGTCTATGTGGTTGCTAGTTATCATATATAAATATGGCAGGTGTGACATAGATAGATATGGCCTAGGGTTGGGAACTGGGCAAATGTTTAAACAACCAACTCTGGGAAAAAACATATGATTGATACATTCTAAAGTTTAATTTGCATTACTTACATGTTCTCTATCACTTTTTAAAGTCATGGTAATCAACAAAACAATGACTCAAGCCCTGACTTGTGGTGTTTGTCAATTTCCAAGACAAATGCTTGCAGTCAGAATTTAACAGCTGGCTCTTCTGAGCTGCAATGAGCTGGCTCCAGCAGACCCCTGCATCTGGACCACCTCATCTATAAGGCATATTGATATTTCCACTTCTGTGGAGAGTAGGAGAGCTATGCAGCCTAGCTGGTAAGGAGCAGATAGGACCAAGACCCAGCATGACTGTATAATCTCTCCTTCATTCTTTTTCTCTAAAAGTGATATCAGGCTAGAATTCTCTGTCTCTGTCTCTGTCTCTCTCTGTCTCTCTGTCTCTCTCTCTGTCTCTCTCTCTCATCTTGCACCCAAGGACAATAATAATAATGACAGGTAGCTCTTACCATATACCAGGTGCTATGTTAAGGATTTTACAATCATTATCTCATTTGATCCTCATGAGTACCCAGGAGTAAGTACTATTATCCGCATTTTACAGATGCAGAAACTAAAGCAGTGGTTAAGTGACATATTTAGCATCAGCACAACCAGTAAGTAGAACTATGGCCCATTTGAACTCGAATTTCCCTAATTCCAGGTCTGGCACTGTCAACACAATAGTCTAGAACATGATGAGGGATTTAGAACAAAGGTACTGATCACTATCAAGGAAAAGGTCAACACTTGGCATTCTATTGCCAGTTTAGGTACCTCCCACCAAAAGGTGGTTACACAAAAATTCATCATGAATAAACTAGTAAACCTTTATATAAAATTAAGCTGTGAACAGAAATCATGGATTTTATATGGTTTAGGATAGGTGGATGCATATACAAGACTGAATACTCTCTTTGGGAGAATGAGATAAAGTCTCAGTTCTGGAAAGATAGCATGATCTCATTAAGGGGAATGTGCTCGCAGTTTCTAGGGTTGTAGGCACAGGGAATCAAAGGATATGATGGAGGTTGACTTCCCTCTCCCTGTAATGTGCAGATCCAGGGAGATCTCTGCTCAGCCACTCAAAAGACTTGCCTCTCTTGATGGCCCCTACAGACCACCTTTTCTGAGGTGTTGATTCCCACATGCAGGTATGCCTCTCAGAGGAATCTCTCAGTCAAGCAGGTCTCATGTCCTCAATTTCAGGAGGATATTCAGGTCAGTCATCTCGTCATTTCCTACTGAGCTGCACTCTATTGAACTTCATATCCTCTCCTCTTCCTCTCCACCCCCCCATCCCTCCTTTTTTAAACTTGTCTTCCTACATTAGATTGTGAGCTCCCAGAAGGCAGGGACTGTCTGTTGTCTTTCTTTGTATCCTCAGTGCTAAGTGCTTAATAAATGATTATTAACTAACTAATCACTTTCTGAGTGCTCAGCAGGTATCATTATAGGGCTGCCTTTCTGGGAACCATCAAACACTAGCACATGGAAGTGCCATATTTTTATTAACAACAATAATAGAATTGGTCTAATCAATTAGACAGCAGAAAGACTGACCAGTTAGGAGGTCTTTGCAAGAGTTCAAATGAGAGGTGATAAGAATTTGAACTAGGGTAGAGACTGCATCATTGGAGAGAAGGGGACAGAGGTGGCCAATTTGGTGAAGATAAGATTAAGATCCTAATGACTGAATAAGGAGGTTGAGGAAGAGTGAAGAGTCAAGGATGACTCTGAAGTTATGAACCTAGGGGATTATGGGTCTACTTTAGAGTCAGGTTATTAAACTCAATCCAGGGTTACTCTGGGATGTCCAGGAAGTGACTTGGTCTCCAGAAGGTCCTTTTGTGCTGTGACCCATCTGAGGCTCTTTGCTTTAGCAGGGGCTTCTTCAGATTGGAAATGATCACTGGCCTTAAACTGACAAAGATATTTAATCCTGAATAGGGCTGAGGGTTTTCCCCTGCTGTGGGAATTCTACCTTCTATGAAAAGAACTAAAGAGCAGGGAAGTGACTTACAGGAAGACAGCAAGAGGTAGCATGAAGAAATTAAGAGAATCAATAACCTATGAACTAAATCATTAACTCCTGAAAACTTGAAAGCTGATGGAAATTGTTTTTGTAACAAAATAAGACTTTATATTGTTTTATTTGAAAGCTCTTTTTTCCCCTCCGTATTCTAAAGGTTGCTTTTCAGTATTATGTATGGTGATGTGTGGTGGTGGTTTTATTTTCCACCTTTCTGCTCCAAGTCTTCGGATTCAGCTTTTCATTTTTGCCCTTTTCATTTCTTGCCTCAGCTACAATTTATTTCATTTCCTATTATTTGCTCATCATACCTCAAAATTTTTCTTGGCCTTCATTTTCAAGGACTGTGTTCACCTTTCTATTTCTTTCAGTCTTCTAACAGGTTAAGTTCAACCATTTTTTCCCTGTTTTATAACTTCTATCACATCTCTGTTAGAAAATCATAAAGGCTCATCCCTCTTTTGGCTGTGTTTATCCTAAGGTAGTAAGGTAAGCAATAGACAGAATGCTGGAGTTAGGAGTCACAAAGACCTGAATTCAAATCTAGCCTTTGACACTTAAAGACTTTGTGACTCCAAGCAAATCAAAACTTACATCTGCCTCAGTTTCCTCTTCTGTAAAATGAGGATAATAATAGCATCTATTTCATAGTAGGGTTATTGTGAGGTTAAGATGAGATAATATTTGTAAAGAAAGTACTTTGCAAACCTTAGTTATTATATGAAATATAACTTATCATATAATATAGCATATGATTATTTTCTAATTCAAAAACCTTAATTATGATATAATAAAGTACACAATTATATAAACTATTGTAAGAACAAGCAAGGTAGGATTTTTGTTGTTTTCTTTTTGGAGTTCAGTTTCCCAGGTTCAGCCTAAATTGTAAACATCTGAAGGATCAGTCGCCTTTGAACCCTGATAATTCACAGCTGTGTTGAGTCACATAGGTTTGTGCCTTTGGCAGTGAGGTCAATCAGGGGCTGAATCTTTGTTGTATATTCTGGGAGGTTGGCATTTTGATTTTGAGGCTTGCTTATGAGAAGAACCTTTTGGTTTTCTGGACTAGACTCTGAGTAGCCATTTGTTGAGATCTCCCTCCTTCCCCCTCACTAGTCAGATGTTGGTGCTCTCCCAGTCTGAGGGTGTATGTAGGTGGTTGTATTACTTTGTTCAGACAGTTGGGGCCCTGTCCGTTGAATATCTGTGTTAATTTCTCTGTTTGTATTTCCTATTTATCTGTAATTAAAGTAAGATTATCGATCCTCTTTAAAGCTGTCTTTCTTTTAGAAAAGCAGATCAAAGAACCTGCGCTAGCAGGCCATCCTGGGTGTTCTAGGGTGCTTGCTACTACAACTATATTACATACTTTATATTTTTCTATAAATATTAAATGGTTATAAAATATACATTCTAATAATAATACTAACAGTAATAAAATACTGCCTCTCAGTTATCAGACATACCATAACTTCAGCTAGAAGTCTAAATTTACTCTCTAACTGCAGTATCTCCTCAGAAATATTAAATTATTTTTTAATTCATGTTACTGTCATTGTGTATAAGTAGCTATATATAAGTATTTATTTATTTGATGCAAAATAATAACCTGAAGGCAGTTTGATTGTTTTCTTATATCACCAGTGAAAAAAGAACACGCTTGACTTGCTTCTAGTATTTGAAAGTGAGTAGGAAACCTTGGGGAAAAGAACGACCAGTACTAAAAGTTTGAGAAACAAGTCAGTACCTGACCCCCTCCATCTCCTTCCTCCATCAAAGAGAGAGGGACAAAGCAAGGGAAGGTAATACTAAGGGTTTGTGTATTATTTCCTTCAGTAGGATAACTTGAGTCTCCTTGACAGGTTCCCTGTCATAAAATCATTGCCTACTTTCCATCTCTGTTCTTTTACATTACTAAGAGAATACATGTTTTACACCAAACAAATTAAATGAAATTCTGTGTCTCTTTGCAAATTCATTTTCTCTAGGTAGCTTATGTTGTAAGAACCTGTAGCAATTACCCTGAGGCCAATCAATTGTCTGTCCTATGGGGATTGACACTACAACTGAGACAGTGAAGAGGTTGAAGTATCTTCTAAATTACTTGTTAACCATATTTGAGGATGCTGCCAGAGAGGATGTCTAAATTAATGAATATTTTCAAATATTGAGAAAAGCTCATATCAAGTTTGAGCATAGTCCTTGGGAAAGGTTTTAGGAGAAGTTAATTAAGCAAAATTGCCTGTGGATGGTGATTATTGTTATTGGATGGCCACTTGCCATCCTACAAAACAAAACAAAAAAATGCAAAATAGTTCTCTAAGAAACTCTGTCACCTACATGTTTGTCTATTCTTACATTCTTTTAATTTGTTTTATCTGCTGAATTAATGACATCTCTCGAATATAGTTAGTGAAGAACTAATTTGTAGTGGTAGGTCTATGTTAGTGCTAAGCACCAAAAATAAAACAAAAACAAAAAGCCCACAAAAGAATCTAACCAAACAAACCAATAAATAGAAGCTAGAAACACAAGATTAAAGACTAGCAGTTAAAATCAGGATCTAGAACCAGGAAATTAGTCAAGGATGAAAGAAGTAGCAAGCACATTCCTAAAACTAGAGGAATCCCAGTGGTGACATGAGCAGGTTTGCTCTTTACGAAGGAAAAAGACTCATCCATTGACTGGATAAAGGAGAGATGGGGAAAACTGACTATTCACCTTATTTCTCATACTGGTTCTTTTTGCAAGCTTTGGTAACTCACTTTTCATA
>CM053580.1:479670646-479687313 GCA_028627135.1 Pseudochirops cupreus
ACACACACACACACACACATATATATTTCCCTAGCAGTTGATGTATCCTTTAACATAGGGGTTAGCCTATGAACATAAATTAGTATATATACATATATTTACATAAATATAAATTAATATATATGTACACATTTATATAAATATAAATTAGTAGATAAAATCACAGAATCACAAAGTTGGAAGGAATTTTCAAACATAATTTAACCCATGTTTAAACCTTAGCTTTTCTAGAGAGTTTCTATCCTAGCCTTGCAAATATTTTTTTAAAAAATTGTCAGGCTGTTCTAAATCACATTTAGTTTTGGAACTCATATTCCCAGGTGAAGAGAATTGGCATTCTTCTTACAGCATGTATTATGAAGATATATTGACTATCAATAGTAATTTAAAAAACAGTTCTGGTTCAGAGCTATCTGAGATCATCCTATTCTTTACGTAATACTAATCAAGATGATGTTTCCAAGACTATAGTCAAAATGTTACCCTCAAACCAATTCATTTCCCAGAAATAAAAGTATGGAAAGTATTCTAGTGGGAAACTCATCTAGTATTCCACAATAATTAGATAAATTATTTCATATAGATTAATTGATTATCCTGAAGTATGTATCAACTAATTAACTGATGCATATTTATTGTGTACCTACTATATACCAGAGGCAGCTAGGTGGCAATCAGGCTTGGAATAAGGAAGGTCCATCTTCATGATCTCAAATCCTGCCTCAGACACTTGCTGGCTGTGTGACCCTGGGTAAGTCACTTAACCCTGTTTTG
This sequence comes from Pseudochirops cupreus, assembly GCA_028627135.1. Lineage (NCBI taxonomy): Eukaryota > Metazoa > Chordata > Mammalia > Diprotodontia > Pseudocheiridae > Pseudochirops > Pseudochirops cupreus. Next base: position 479,671,421 of record CM053580.1, read on the forward strand.
CCTCAGTTCCTCATCTGTAAAACTTAGTTGGAGAAAGAAATGACCCACCACTCCAGTGTCTTTGCCAAGAAAACTCCAAATGGGATCAGGAAGAGTCAGTCACCATTAAAGCGACTCAACAACAATACCACGTGCCAGGCAATATGTTAGTCATCTAGGGTGATACAAAGACAAAAACGAAAGCTGTTTCTGCTGTCCAGAAACTTAACTTTTTATTGGAGGAGACATGATGTAACTTGGTAAGTATTTATGAAATAAATACGAATGTAACAACTGCTAGCAAAGGGTTGGTGGGCTGGCCACAAAAACCTCTGGAATTTGTAATTTTTCCCAGTTTGAGATGAGAGAAAACTCATTGAAAGGAAACTAATTTAAGTTTGTTTATATGTGGGTGTCTGCAGAACTTTTGGGATTCTCTTAAGAATGAGAAGAGAAAGCAATGGTGGCGGTTTTCTCATAACAGCATCAGAGCCATGGCAGCTAATGTCTATCCTATCTACTCCTTTTTCAAGATTGTGAGAGATGATTGTTAAATAGACAGGTCTAGAGGTATGTGATTCTGTATGTGTGTGCAGGCGCGTGAGTGTAGGTTTAATCATAGGTCTTTGCTCTAGAAGTGGGAGGAAAAGAAACTAGCCTTGACGGATGAATGTATTCCACCCCATTCCTTCCTTATTTCTGCTTAAATGTGTTTTTAAAAAATTCTGCTAAAGAATACATTTGCTGGATTTAATATAATTTCTCGGAAACACTTGTGGCTGATCCCCCACTTCCTGTCCTTGTTTAGTGTTCCTTTGTTTGCGGCATGGGGACACAATGAGAGCCACAGAGGAGAGAAGAATCTTTTCTAGTACAGGGCTAGGAGGTCAGCAACCAGCCCATTGTTATAGACTTGTACTTTCTGACTGGGGGCATAGACGCCAGTCATTTTATAACTACATTTCCAAGTACAGAATAACTATGAACATGTGCCATTTTCAATAAGTCTGCCACACAGATAAGAACTGAAGATTAATTTCATAAGGAAATTTTTCATGGAGGCACTAGCCTAACCAGGGTAGAGGGAAGAAAAAAGAGTACTTATAGAAAGTGGTACTTGAGCTAGGTCTTGGAGGAAACTAGAGATTCTACAGGGCTGTGATGAGAAGGATGTTTGTTCGGGACATATAGGTCAACCTGTCCAAAGGCCTGGAGACAGGAGATAGGGTATAATGTGTGAAGAACTAGTTAGAGGAATATTAGAAGGCCAGTTTGGTTGGTTTATAGAATGCATGAAGGAGAATAATGTATAATAAAGCTGAAAATGTAGGTTGGTGATAAGTTATGAAGGGTTTTAAGTGTCTAACAGAAGAATTTGTATGTAGCATTATTGATAACAATAAGGGAAATAATAATTATTAATAATAATAAGTAATAAATGTTTACAAAGTACCTACTATCTTCCAGGCCCTATGGTAAGCACTTTTACAACTATTTATTTTATTCTTAAAACAACTCTGCAAGGTAGGTGCTGTTAATATCCCTATTTTACAACTGAGGATACAAATAGAGTTTAAGTGAATTGCCCCAAACATACAATTAGTAAGTGTTTGAGGTTGGATTTGAATTCAGGTCATATAAATAATATTTAATTTTATCGTGTATCATTATTTTTGTTACTAGCATTTATACAAGGCTTTGGTTTGCAAAGCACTTTAGAAATAATCTATTTTATCCTTATGACAACCCTGGGAGGTAGGTACTATCATTCTTTCCACACTGCAAAAGGGGAAACTGATGTACATGGAAGTTAAGTGATTTGCCTAGGGTCACACAGTAGGTAAATTTCCTACACAGAATTTGAACTTAGAGTTTTCTAACTCCAAGTGCCTTACTCTATCCACTTCACCACTTTGCTAAAGGAAGCCTCTGTAGTTTATTAAGCAGGGAAATTTTTTTATACTTTATTTTACATATATTAAAAATGATCTCCAAATTCTTTCCCTACTTTCCTTTTTCCCACCCATTAAGATGGCAAGCAATATGATATTGATCATGCATGTGAAATAATGCACAGCATATTTTTATGTAAGCCATGTTGCAAACAATAAAAAACAAGAAACATTAAAAAAAGTTGTTTTTTAAAAAGGATTATTCAATCTGCCCTGATTGCTCATCAGTCCTTTCTCAGGAACTGAATAGCATTTTTCATCATGGGTCTTTTGGAATTGCCTTGGATCATTGCATTGATCAAAGTAACGAAGTTGTTGAGCAGGGAAATAACATAGTCAGAGCTGTGTATTATGAATATCACTTTGGCAGCTATAGAAAAGATGAACAAGAGAAGAGAGAGATTAATTAGAAGGCAATTATAAAAGTTCAGGCATAAGGTGATGAGAGCTTGAATTTATCCCAGTGAATGGAGAACAGGATGGACATTCTCAAGCGCTGTTTAACAGCAGATGAAGAGGAGTGGAGAAAGCAGATGGTGGGAGTAATTCAAGGTTGGAGTTTGGCAGGGCATGACTATTGATAGGACAAGGGGGAAAGGAATTTGAGAGAAGAAGACAATGTAATATTTAACTGGTTAACTATAAGGTTCAAGATTGGGAAGGAAGGAAAATGAAATCTCGTATAGAATCTGGTCATCACCAAGGAAACTACAAGGTAAGACTTTCTTTTGATTTTCTTTTTCTTTTTGTCACAGCAACTCTGAAACATCCTTTGCCAAGTTTTAGAGGGGTTGCAATCTGTGTTGGTGAAGGGAGTACCCATAGGGAGGAAATTACAGATTCTTGAAATTTTAAAGTAAGTATGGGTGGAGCATTCCTCTAGGAGCCAGGTGAGATACAAGGATAAATAATATTATGTAATTCCTGCTCTTGTAGAGTTGACACTCTAGTAAGTTTTTAAACCAAAACATTTAATTAAACCTTATTTTTCCCATAATTAGGTAAGATGTGAGACATCGAACAAACTGTAAACCAGAGGAAGCAAAGTTCTGCTGAGGCTAGTGCTTCTGATTGACACCAAAGATAATCCTGTCCTTCCTTCTCGTTAAAAGGGGATTGATTACTAGAGAAACTGTGATAGTTTTCTAGTCTATTCTGAATTGGATCTTCATAGTGTGAGTCTTCATTATTTTATTCTATTCTATGTTGCATTCTGTTCAATAAACTTTAGTGGCTCCCTATCTCCTCCAGGATGAAATATAAAAAATTATCTGTTTGGCCTTCAAATCCTTTCATAATGTTTCCCCATTTCCCCCCACCTTTCTGGTCTTTTTATACCTCATACCACCCTACCTTTCACATACTCTTAATGCAGTGCTATTCCATGACACTCCATCTCCTGACTCAAGGGATTTCCACCCAATTCTTTTCCGTGTTGGACTGCTCCCCTTCCTCGTCTTTGTTTCCTGGCTTCTCTGGATTCCTTTAAATGAAAGCTAAAATCCCACCTTCTGTAAGAAGCCTTTCCCAACCCTTCTTCATTCTAGTGCCTTCCCTTGGTTGATTATTCCCTGTTCATCTGTAATAGTAATGAGATTTGAATTGTATTGCTAAGCTAAGAGGTATTTAGCATCTAGTTCTGATTAAGCCTCTGTTAAAGAAACAGAAGGTATGAACTCTTGTCTCCTGTTGCTGATATAACAGGAAAGGGGCTGAACAGGGAGGGCAATACTGTATATAAGGAAAAGCCCAGAGATGGAGAGTCAGATCTTCTTGGAGCAAGCTCTGTGGAGGCAGAAGCTGCTGCCACTGGGGAGGCTGAAGAGGAGCCAAGGAGGCTGAAGAGGAAAGCACCCCCCAGGCTGGAGAGAATCATGATTTTGCAAACCTGGATGGAGTGATTTTGATTATGGGAACCAGTTAAAACTTCTGCCAAGTCTGAGGGCCAGCTGGAGCTGCTAAGGATTTCCAAGGGCCAGTCAGAGCTAAGGGCCAGCCAGAACTGTTGAGGTGCTGCTGAGGATTTCTGAGGGCATGAAACTGAGGAAGCATGACTGTGATGCTGGTACTTTGAATGAGACTGTTTGTGGCTTTGTTAAGCCTTGACTTCCTGGGAGCAGAGACTGTGAAGGATTTAAGGTGGACTGGGCACTGTGAACTTCAATGTGGAGCAGGACCTGCATGGAGAGCTGGAGAAGGACCTGGGAGCTGTCTGTCTTTGAACCCAGGTGACAGTTTGGTGAATCCAGGTAGGATCTGGGATCATGGAAGGGGATCCAGGGAATTTGAGAGACCACCAGAGTCAAGATGAAAGAAGACTTTACTTGGTTACTGTGTACTGACTGAGAAATTGTAATTTACTAGTGACCTAGGGGTGGAGGGTCTGTGTAATTTCTGATGATTGAATAGTGAATAATGAAGGATGATTGAATGATTGAGTTGATTGAATGATTAACTGACTAAATGATTGTACTAAGTGAATGATGACTGAATAAATAATTTATTTGTAACTTAGTGTGCCCCATGAGTGGAGAATTTTGAGTATTGTACTTTGTATCCCTTAAGGAGGCAAACCTCCTTAACGACGATTGAATGATTGAGCCGACTGAATGATTGAGTTACTAAATGACTGTTCTTTGTTCAAAACTTTGTGACCACTGTAGTGGAAACTCTGTGACCATGTTTGAATGCTATATTTTGACTTTCTGTGATAAGTTATAACATTGTGAATGCCATATCTTGATTTCTGTGAATGTTTTGCTTTGACTTGTTATTGAATAGAGTATTTGCTATACTGTGTAATCCAAACCTTGAAAGCTGTTCACAGCAGCCATTCTCTGGATAGCTGCTCATGCATGGCATTACGTCATCCTGTTTGTGCATAGTTATTTGCATATCACCTCCTACATTAGATTGTGATTTCCTAGAAGGCATAGACTGTCTTTTTCCTTTCTTTGTATTCTCAATGCTTGGCACTGAGCCTAGAAGATAGTAGGTACTAAATAAGTGCTTACTGACTGACTGATTATTCTGAATTACTAGAAAATAAGACAGTTCAACTCAAGTAAAAAACTACATTCTGTAGCGTAATAGAAATTATCTTTTTGATGCTCTATAGTAGCTCTCTTTTAATGGGAATATTTGAGAATTAGAATATAGATATTTGGAAACAAAGATAAGATTAGTTGAATGAAAGGACCATTAATTCTTAACTATAGAAATGTAGAAAAAAAATGACCATTCAGAATGTTTTTCATTTATCCATTGAAAGGGCTACTGTCACTTTTGATAACACTTTAGAGATTCAGACTTAGCTCAAATCCAGACATAAAGAAAAATGCCCTAGAGAGCCAGGTGGACAATCCTGAGGTTGAATGGGGTGGGAAAGTGTTTTGGATATAAAAATCATATCAGACAAAGATTTAAAGTATGAGAGGAAATCTTAAGATTAAATCAAAGCAATTAAAGGTCTTATTAAATATGCCAGAAATGAGAAAATGTATTTCAAGTAACTCCCAGCAGGGAGATAAATGCCATATGCTTGACTTTTGAACAGTTGAGAAGCTTAACTGAAAAATTGGGATTAAGATTACTTTTGAAATTGGAAAGGACCCAAGACTGTAGGACTGGTTGGACTCTCACTGAATAGATAAGGAAAATGAAGCCTATAGAAGAGAAATGACTTCTCAGTCAAATAGTGTAGTAGAAAAGAATGTTAGTCTTGGAGTCAGGAGATGCCTGGGTTTAAATTCATTTCTGATTTTTATTAGCTGTCTGACTATGGGCAAGTCACTTCACCTCTGATTCTGGTTCTTCGAATGTAAATTAAGGATGGCAGTAGCTATAAGTACCATTCTTACAGGGTTTGGATACAGTGAGTGGTATCCAGTAATCCAGTGAAATTATATAGGCAATGTACTTTTGCAAATCTTACAGGACTATTTAAACATCAGCTATTTTTATCATCATTATTATTTAAAGGCTTATTGACTGACATACAAGTGCTTAAGCAATGCTCGTTTTATGAATGAATGAATAAAATGTGGTTTGGAGCAGGTAGGTTGTGTGTGTGTGTGTGTGTGTGTGTGTGTGTGTGTGTGTGTGTGTGTGTGTATGCATATGTATATGTTTGTATCTGTGATTTCATTGGTTTAGTGAATTTCCAGATAAGGTTTCTGAATATTTATATTTTAATTCTCAAATATTCCCATTAAAAAAGAGCTACCATGAGGTAGAAAATCAAAAAGATAATTGCTATTAGGCTACAGAATGTATTTTTTTACTTGAGTTGGACTGTCTTATTTTCTAGCAATTCAGAATAGTCAGTCAGTGTAGGTTGGCACTTTCTCTGCAATTTGTAGTCTTAACAAGTTGCCTGGGACACTGAAAGGTTAAGTGACTTTGATGGGATTACACAGCCAGTATTAGAGGAAAGACTCAACCCAGGTTTTATTGATTCTCATTTCATTACTCCATGCTGCTTCTCAGGGAGATAATAATAACTAATATTGCTATAGGTGCTTCAGGTTTTTGTTGTTCAATTGTTTTCAGTGGTGTCTGACTCATCATGACCCCATTTGGGGCTTTCTTGGCAAAGATACTGAACTGGTTTATCATTTCCCTTTCTAGCTCATTTTACAGATGAGAACCCTGAGGCAAAAAGGGTTAAGTGACTTGCCCAGGGTCATACAGCTAATGTCTGAGGTCACATTTGAACTCAGATTTGAACTCCCATGATCTCACCATTACCCATAAGTGGTCTATTTCTTTTCTTGACTCCAGGCCCAGCACTATCTATCCACTGCAACATCTAACTGCTATGTTTCATATGTATTATCTCATTTGAGCCTTATGACAACCTTGTGAAGTAGTACAGGAGGTATTAGTATCCCCATTTTATAGATTAGGGAACTGAGCTTTAGAGAAGTTAAGTAACCCATTGAAGATTATACATTTCCTTCCCAACTCTCTCCATCTTCTGGCTGAGACCTTGCTCCTTCCTGATGGCAGGGCTTCCCTGACTGCCCCTTTCATTACTTGTTGAACTTTAGTTTAAACCATTCTACTACGGGCCATGGTGGAATGGTTGGAATACTCCTTGCCTTCCTGCCTCATCCAGAATCTCCTTCTACCACTATAACTCAGTAATCTCTACTTCTTTGGAGTTTATTCAATCCAAACTTAACTCTTAATCAAGATTCTGGTAACTGTCATCCACTTGCTTCCTTCCCCTCAACTAGACTCTTTCTTTTCTCAATGAGTTCAGTCCTGGTACATAACCTTTCTCTCTACTCTGTCTCTCATCCTCCTATGTAAAGGATTTCAACATACGTATTGTTACTTGTTATTAAAATTTCTTCGAGTACTCTGACTTCTCAATTCCTCAGTCTACTCATTTCCCATGACCTACTCCTCCACTCCACTTCAGCTATACAAGAGATCATCATTCCCATGATCTCACCATTACCCATAAGTAGTCTACTTCTTTGTTGCTGAAATCTGAAGTTTTCTTATTTGATCATAATCTCTATCATTTTGCCTTTCTCTCTGCCTTGTAATACCTAACCCTGTTCTTCATGGTCACCATGACCTCCAATCCCTTCACCCCTCAGACATTTCTCAGGACCCTGGCACTGGCTACACTCTCTACCCTTACCCATCTTTATCCCTTGGTGAACCAGTTCAATTCTACATTGTTCTCTATACTATGGTGCCTTGTACCCTTACCTTATCTTATCTTATGATTGATAAGTTTCAGAGTCTTCTCTACTCCAAGTCTAGCATTTTATCTACCCATGATTGAAAAGTAACCCATTTATTCCATTTAATTCACCCATTAATTAATGGAGAAGGAGAAAAATAACAAAACCATGCCAACTTTATTCACTACAAATTTATGCTGGGCCCTCATTGCAGCTGGGCCTTTATACTTCCCTCTCACTATCCTACTTATCACAGTCTTCCAAAAGCTTTTCATTCCTCCCCAAATCTTTGTTTGCACCCCATTCCCCTATCTGTCTCATCTATGGACCTTGCCTCTATAATTTATTTGTGATTGTACTTTGTGATTGAATTAAGGACTCTGTGATTGACTAAACGAATGTACTACCCAGGGGTGGAATACTTTGACTTTTGCATTGTGTGTGCCTTAAGGAGGCAAGCCTTCTTAAGGATGATTGAATGATTGAGTTACTAAATGATTGTTCTTTGTTGAAAACCATGTGACCACTGTGGTGAAAACTATGTGGCCATTTTCTGTGATAAGTTGTTGTGAATGCTGTATTTTGATTTTCTGTGATAAGTTGTAACATTGTACCTTGTTTTCCTGTGAATGTTTTGCTCTGATTTGTTATGGAATAAATAGAGTGTTCACTATACTGTGTAATCAGAACCTTGAAAAGCTGTTCACAGCAGCATTTTTCTGGAAAGCTGCTCTGCTTGGCTTTACAGCTTCATACTTCACTGAAAAAAAATTTAGATCATTTACCAAATGCTCCTTTCCCTCTTCTGTTCCTTATCTCATATTACTTAGATGCCTTTCTCTACTATTTTATCTCACAGTCCAGTCTCATATGAAATGGTAGCCCTTCTCCTCAACAAGGTAAATCCTTTCCTATAGTCAAGTGATCCTATTCCAACCTGCATTCTCCAGCAGATCACCCTCTCTATCATCTCCATTCTCTTGCTAATCTTCAATCTCTTCTTGTCTACTGGCTGCTTCCCTGCTGCCTACAAATATCATCATATCTTCTTCATCCTTATAAACAACTCTCACTTGAATCTACCATACTGATAGCTTTGGTATTATAGCTCTCCTTCCTTTCATAGTTTAACTCTTTGAGATTACTCCCTATATACAACACACCAAAGTATGTTGTCTCCTCCATTAGAATGTGATTAGAAGGTGAGGACTGTGGTTTGGGGATTGGTTTTTAAATTTTCCCTTTTTAGTTGTCTCCTTGGAACTTATTACAGTGTCTTGTATGCATTAGGTATTTAATAAATGCTTGTTGGCTCTCTGGCAAGTTTCAGAGTCATCTCTACTTTAAGTCTAGCATTTTATCCACTTATGATTGAAAAGGAACCAACTTGCTCACTTAACTGTAATATGACTTGATAATAGGGCCATAAATTAAAGCTAGAAGGGATCTTGGAGATGATTTTAATGCAACTTCCCCATTTTATAGATAAGGAAATTAAGGCCCAAAGAAGTGATGTGATCTGCCCAGTTGCACGTTGGTAGTGAATTGAAGGATTGGGATTCAAACCCTGGTCCTTTGACTCCATTTTCTGTACAACACTAACTCCCTAAATTTTCCATGGATTTTTTTTTTCTGTAGAATTGTACTAATTGAACACAAGAATGATCTTTCTTGAAGATTACCATAGGGAAAGATGACAGAAAACTTTTGTTGTTTCCCACTATATGTATGGTCTAAATACACTGGGTTTTCTGTGTTTATAACATCTGACAACTCACATGAATGAAAAAGAATGGTAGTAACAGATTAATTCATATGTTAGATTAGAGGAAAAAGGAAGTGACAATTACAAAGAGCCAGCATAGCTTCATTAAGAACAGGTCAAGCTAGACCAATCTCATTATCTTTTGAATAGCATGCTTATCAGATTTGTTAAGACAGACAACTATGAGGGATAGCTAACCCATTGGATGGTAGAAATGGAATCCAAAAAGGTCTTGTTAACTTAGACTATTGAGTGAGTCTAATAAAATGATATTTTTAAAAATGTAATAAGGATGATTGGAGGAGCTTCCTGGTTTGCTGGACTAGGCCACTTTCCATGGAGTTGAGGATACTCTCTGGTTTCTTTCTGTGGGATGTGCACTCTAATCCCTTGCTGAAGGATATGCACTTTGTTATGATGCCACAGGAACTTCTAATTGATCCCTGGTGACAGAGATTTAATCAAATCTTATTGGCCATAAGGATGACTGCAAAGTCTTATCCTCAAGTTCAAAATATCAACTTCATGAGTTTATGTTAGACTCAAAGGGTGTGGGTTCCAATATCAGGTCTGAGATTTCAACCTGTGTGATACTAGGTATGTCATTAATCTTATTTAGGCCTTAGTTCGTCATCTGTAAAGTAGGGGGATGGTGCCAAAGATTCCTTTCAGCTATACATCTGGGGTCCTGTAATGGTTGTTGTCCTTCATTCTTAAAGAGGACCAAAATGACATTACGATGTTGGGGTCAAAATACAGTGTGTCTGACTGGCTGATCAGACCAATATGAGCTTGGAAGGCCCTACCACAGATTGGGCACGAATAGTCTATATGAACATTTAAAGTGAAGATGTCTCTAAATTTGTGCATCTCACATTTCTTTTGAATTCTGCAATTCTGGTTTGCTCAGAAAGCATAGCATTCTCTTAAATGGAAGCATACCATGCTGGGCAATTCTGTGCCAGTGTCTCCCATGGCTTACAATCAATTCCAGAATTCTTCAGAGAGACTTTAAGAGTGTCTTTATATTTCTCTGACCTCCCCGTGAGAACTTGTCTCACGTGAGTTCTCCATAAGGTAGTCTTTTAGGCAAACATAGACTTTGGTATAATAGAACAACGTAGCCAGCCCATCAAAGTTGTTCTCTCTGCAGGAGAGTTTGAATGCTTGGCACCACTGTATCCATACCTGCTGCTTCATCACTTGCCTGTTGCCACAGAACTTTGAGATAGATAAGAATGATAAAATGGTAAGGGTGATGTCTTTTGACTCTCATGTAAATTATATTTAAATGAGATAGATTTGTATGAAATCATCAGCTTCACTCTCTCTTGCATTCATCAGAATCCAATGGCAAGACAAAAGTCAAGATGACTGGCAGTGTCTTGAGCTATAGTGGATGACCTTGGAGTCTTCAATGTCTAACCAAACCCTAAGCATTCCATAGCACCTACTTCATGAAGGGCAAAGGGCCTTCATGGTCCTTTGGAACAAATTGTTCATATCTACCTATTCTACTGGGAGAGGTCTTACTATCTAATGGGAGAGATAACATGCAAAAAATGATGTATAAACAAGCTAAAAACAGGAGAAATTAGAGGTAACCAATGGAGGGAAGGTACTAGCATCATGGAGGAATCAGGAAAGTCTTCTTGTAGAAAGTAAGATTTTAACTGGGACTTGAAGTCTTTCCTATTTCATGCTTGTAAAGTTGATGTTTAAACCTAAATTAAAAGCTTTATATTTATTCCATTCAATTTAATACACATTTGCCCCTAATATTTTTTGTCTTTTTAGATTCGATTTGATGTCCTGGGCTATAGAGATCCTTTGGGATCCTAACTCTGTCATCCAACGTGTGAGTTTTGTGTTATTTTTAAAAATCTATTTATTCTTTTTATTTATTATGTTTACAAATAACGTAAATGTTATTTATATTAACTTAAATATTCCCTGATCTACCAGCTGTCTGACTCTTTCGAGAAAAGGGGGGAGTAAGGTCAGTTTACCATGACCTTGCTCTTAATTAAACCAATCTGGATCTTTGCCTTCTTAGTGATATATTCTTGAAACTTACCAGAATATAGTTTACAGACTGTTCTTTGATTTGCTTTTTTATTCCCATTATAATTTCTTTTTCTTTTTTGCTTATAAACTCATTCTGAGATTTGGGGTGTGGCAGACTTTTGTAGTCATCCTTTGTTACCTGCCCCTGCTTCCAACTGGGGATGTCTTTTAAAGATCCGAATTGGTTGATGAGTTCTTTCTCTTCATCAAACTCCTCAGGCTATTATTTAAAACTATCCTTATCACCTATCTAGGGCAGCTAGGTGGCACCATAGTGCATATAGTGCAGAGCCTAAAGTCAGGAAGACAAATCTTCCTCAGTTTCCTCATCTATAAAATGAATTGGAGAAGGAATGACAAAGCACTCCAGCAATTCTGCCAAGAAAACCCCAAGGGGAATCACAAAGAATCAGACAATGACTGAAACATAACTGAACAATAAGCTGTCTCCAATCTACCTTATCCAGCCTCATACCATTCCCCAACTTGCTTTCCTTCCCCCTAGACAAACAAGAGTACTAGCTGTTGCTTGTGAATTCCACATTCCATCTCTCACCTCCATGCTTTGTACAAGTCTTAATTTGACTTTTGTAAATAGCTCTCTTACTCTTCTCAGCCTTCTGTTTGTCTTCTTTGTCTTTCTCTTCTTTTCAGTTTAGTAGCTAATGATAATAATAAACATTTATGTAGTTCCTTAAAGTTCAAAAAGTGCTTAACATCCATTATCTCATTTGATGCTCACAAAAAACCTGTGAAGTGGTTAACCACAGGTATGTTACAAGGAAGGAAATTTGGGCACCAAGAGATGTCAAATTTAAGCAATTTAAATTACCCATTTAACCAAGAGGTTAAATGACTTGCCATGGTTATTGAGTTAGTAAGAGTTACTGAGATCCCAAAGTGGACTCAGACCTAAACTTCTCCTGACTTCAAATCCAACATTCTCTCTACTATGACATGTTGCCTCTCCTGCTAATATACCCTCTTTATTCCCAACATGACCACTATAATTCAGGTACTCATTACTTTTGGCCTGAATTATTTTAATAGCATGCTAAGGGTCTCCCAAATAGAAATTTTTTTTCTTATTTATTGTTTTCAAATTGTCTGTACTACTTTTCTTCATAAGAAACACTGCTAATGAATAGCTGATAGTCATCTTTCCCACTTTTACCCTTTGCCCATTCCTCTGCAATGTCTATTCACCAAGGCCTGTTCTTTTTTCAAAATCTTCCAAATCTGTTACTTCCTTTTCTTTCCATTGTCATCCAGTCCCTACTTCCCTTATTAAAAACTATGATAACTTGCTAAGTGAACTCCATGCTTTTAATGCGATGTCATATGAAGAGTGAATTGAGGTAGATAAGGTTTTCCTAAATCACAAATATACCACACAATTCTCTGCTCAGGAATATTCAAATATTCCGTATTGCTTCTTAGATAAAGTCCAAACTTAGCCTGGCACTCAAAGCCCTCTACCATCTGTCTTCAAACTATTTTTTGGGTCTTTTCTACTTTATTATCCTATCTATCTGTGCTCCAGCTGAACCAGAATTTTCATTGCTCCCCAAATAAGCTCTATGATTTCCTGACTATATCATTGTTTGATATTCCCTTTATCTTGAATGTTCTTTAGCCTTTCATCAATGTCTGGCTCAAATGTTATCATCTTCATTATGACTTGCCTACTTTCCCTTCTTCATCCCCATTTCTACCTAAATCTAGAAATAACCTTTTTTTACTCTCAGCTACCATAAAAACTTATATGCCTTATCAATGATACTTTCTACATTTTACCTTTGCTAATTATAATTATTTAGGCATGCTTCTTAAGTCTTCTACTAGACAGTAAACTCCTTGAGTGTGGGTATTATGTTTCTTGGTAGTCTTTGCAATATGTGGCACATAATCTTGTAAGAAGTAGAGACTCAGTGCTTCAGTGACTCCACACATACGGGTACTCACTTTTTCCCATTAGTAAAAATGAAACCAATTTTAGATTGCTCATTTTGTTTGTTTCTTGCCCTACAGAAAAACTCCTACACAAATAATCTATCTAACACACCTGAGGTTTTCAACATTAAGTTACTCAAAAATGTGAAATTAATTAATCTAATTAAATTTCTTCTGGATACTCTTAATTCCTCTCTTTTGAATCTGAAAGATTGAAGGCAGTATATATTTTAAAAAATATTTTACTGAGAGTCTTTTATACAAAAAATGTGTAATTTCTATTTCCTTTTTCTCGCAGGACTAAAGAACAACTGTAAACTTAGCTATGAAACCATGCAATTTGGTGTTTAAAGGGACTTCAGAGATTGAGTACAATAATCATGTTACAGACAAACTAAGGTGCAGAGAAATTCATACATGAGAGTTGGGATTAAAATAGAGGTCTTTAATGAAAAAAAAAAGAGTTATTGATGAAAATGGCGAATAGCATAGGACCAGTGAATTATCCCTGGGTACTCCATCACAGATTTCTCTCCAAGTGGAAATTCACTTATTAATTAACTTTAGGAGTTTAGTCTTTCAATTATCTCCAAATTCATTCAACTGTACATACTATCAGTTTCCTCACACATCTAGAGATGGAAAGAACTTCTGTCCTTCTATTCTCATACTCTCATTTTACACATGAATAACTGAGACCCAGGGTGGTGGTGACCTGATGCAGGTCAAACAGGTAGTAATTGTCAAAAGTGAGCTTTGAACTCAGAGTTTCTTCTGAGCTTGTGCTTTTTCTATTTTCACACACTATCTCTTCTATCTTCTGCATGAAGGTAGTGTGAAAAAGTACAATTTTTATTATAATTTAAATTTTTCATGACTACAGAATTCTTTTGAGCTTTGTGTCTAGTAACCATATGAAAAAGGTAACAGGTTTAGTCTGACATGATCTTTTTTTTTTTTTTGGATGAAACTATGCTGGTTTTTAGTGATCACTGCTTCCCTTTCCAAAATCTCACATACCATGCCTTTAATAACAGGTTAAATAATTTTCCCAAGAATAGAAGTCATATTCTCTGGTCTATCATTTTACAGAATTCACTCTCTTATCTTTTTTTGAAAATTGAGACATTTTCCCTTCTTCCATTTCCCATGATGTTTAAAAAAGATTATAGGTAACAGCATAGCAGGCACGTATATTTCAGCCAGCTGTTTAAGTTAGGATGTATTTCTTATGGGTATGGTACTTTGAACTCCTTAAAGAAAGCTAGATCTCTTAATATCTTCTCATGAATCTCTAGTTGTAACTCATTGACTATATTTGTTCTATCTTTCCTGAAGTAACAATTAAACACTCCAGTCTTCTTATCAGTGAAAGATTTCTCACTATGTCTATTGAAATAATAGATCTAGATCTAGATATATTCATTTTCTTTGCCCCATACGGTAACATCTCAAAGTTTGACCTGCTCCAACCTGCTAAAGGGAACATGAATTTGGAGACTTGGGATCCTGATGTGATGGCAAGCAAAGAAGTACTTAGCATCTTGTTTCAGCTACTTAAGTATTTTGCACCTTGTTTGAGCCCCTTGTGATTTGAAAGTGGGAGGAACTTGCTGACACAACAGGACAGGTGGGACAGGAAGGAGAACCACCATATAAAAGGAAGAGCACAAGCTGGGACTGAGCAGAACTGAGAAGGAGATCACTTGTGGTGGCCAGCGTTCTGTTTGTCTGTTCTATTTGTGTTGATTTGTAGTTGTTACTTTGTCAGACAGAAATATTCTGTCTGTTGCTTGTGTTACTTTGTCAGATCTGTTTGCTGATAGAGGACATTGCTGTTGTTACAGAAGCCCTGGGACTTTACTGTTGGTTCAGAAGCCCCGAAAGAACATTTTCTTGTTGTCTGTTTATAGAAGTCCTGGGAAGAGGATTTTCCTGATGTTTTCAGAGGTCCTGGGACTATACTGATGATTTGTATTGAGTTCTTAGACGTTGTTTGTGGGTCTGTCTTGATTTCGCAGGCAGAAAGTGAATTGATGATGTGCCAGCAGTGTATATGAATGTTGTTTTGGCTCTGTTAAGCTTTGTCTTCCCAGAAACAAAAACTGTGAAGAATTTAAGGTGGATTGATCACTGTGAACTTCAATATGGAATGGGAACTGGATGAGGAACTGGACAAGGAGATGAGAACTACCTACCTGTGAATCCAGGTCACAGTTGGGTAAACTCAGGCAAGAGCTGGGACCATGGAAGAGGAACCATGGAATTTGGGAACCATCCTCAAGCCAAGATGAAAGGCCCTTCTCCTTGGGTACTTAGTGCTGACTGACAAGATCATTATTTACTGTTACTAGGGGTGGGAGAACTTTGTACTTTGAACCTTGTACCCCATAAAGATTATTGAGTTAAGGATGATTGGAAGCTAGTCTTCAGTCAGGAAGAAAGAAGACTTTCTTTTTTTTTTTTTTTTTTTTT
>CM053580.1:479687813-479705706 GCA_028627135.1 Pseudochirops cupreus
AAAAAAAAAAGAGTGACTAAGAAAGAATAGACTTGCTATTTGGTCCAGAGGTCAGAACTAAGACTAATGGGTAGAAGTTGTAAAGAGACAAAATCAAAATGACTTAAACGATGAAAAAAATTCTTTACAATTAGAGGTGTCCCAAAGTGAACTGGACTCTTTCTGGAGGATGGATTAGACTAGGTTACTGATGTTCCTTCCAGTTCTCCAAGGTGGTAAAGATTTTGCTCACAGAGAAAGCTATTGTTTTAGGTTCCAAGTCAATCTGTCCGTCTCCTTGGCCAGTCAGATCTTCTTAAAACCACAACATGCATTTTTTAAGTACTCACTATGTGCCAGACAAGGCTAAGTGCTAAGCAGTCGGAATAAGAGTATAAGGGAAAAGAAAGTCCCTGGCCTCAAAGGGATTTCATTCTAATGGAAAAAGGGGTGAAGGAGAGAGATAGACAGACAGAGACAGAGACAGAAGAGAAAGAGAGACACAAAGACAGAAAGAGACCTGAAGAGCTGGGGGAAGGGAGGGAAAGGTATACACCAGGCAATGTAGAGATGTCCAGAGATTCAGAAGAGGAGTCGAGACAGAAATGAAGGAGTGAGCACAGCTGACCTTTGAACAAAGTAGTAGTTGTTCTGAGAAAACCTGGGCTCCTAAAAACCTATGTGATTCTATGTACTGAACAACTACCATTCCCCAAATACAATGCATCTGTGTATTTGTACCACATTTAAATCATGCTTCTGATACTTATTAGCTGTGTGACCGTGGACATGTCACATCTGAATCTCATTCTTCTAATCTTAAAAGAAAGATAATAATAGTACAAGATTGTTGTAAGGATCAAACAAAGCAAAGCATTTAAAAATGTGAGCAGTTATTATTATTTTTGCCTTTGTAATTCCAGAACCTTCCAAAATGTCTTGCACTTGTTAGTTTAAATAGAATTAAAGCTGACGTCATAGTAGTGTGACATATAAAATATTGGAGCAACATCACTTCTGGGTAATTAATCACTTTATTAATAATGCTAGCATATCATTAATAAAAGAGGCAAGTGACATTCTCTAAGCCAAAGACCCCTCATGGAACCTGCTCAGCACTTATGTGTTCTTGAAAGAGTGGGTGTTGCTGAAGGTAACAATTGACTCTGATGGGTTAACAAATAGAGAGAGAATGAATATTATGATGAGATATGGAACTATTCTGATGAGGGGCTAGGGCATGTGACTTTGATCCTGTATTTTACTTCTAAATCACCCCCAGGCTTGGGCAATTTATTAAAAAATTCATCCTCATTCAAACATGAGCAGAACACAATGAGTTTCTCCATCTGGGTGGGGTCTGAAAAAAATTGAAGAGGAAGTTAATTCAGTCTCATTATCAGCAATACCCTTAAGAGACTGAACAATGTACAGACTTCTGAAAAAGTCCTGGTCCTAATTCAATAATTGATTATTAACAAAAATGCTGATACTATATCCCCAAACTGCTGACTGTGGTGACCTAGTAAAGTCCGCTCTGCCCTTCCAACACCTAATTCCCACTGGAGAGAAACTTTTCTCTTATTTTGCAGGATCAAATTCAAATTGACACCAACAAAAATATATACATTATGTGTATGTGTATATATGTGTGTGTATGTGTGTGTGTGTGTGTGTGTGTGTAATATGTATTTGCAAGGCAAACAAGGATAAAGGACTTGACCAGAGTCACATACCTAATAAAAGTCAAGTGTCTGAAGCTGGATTTGAACTCAGGTCCTCCTAACTCCAGGGTCAGAGCTCTATCCACTGCACAACCTGATTGCCCCTAAGAAATATTTTTTGAAGAACTGCTGCACACCATTGGTGTCAAACTGACATAGAATATGGTCTACTAAGCCACTAAACCAAAAAAATGCTCCCTTGGGGACTAGATATTACCATCCGCATGTTAGCATTATTGATGTTCTATTTTATTTTTATATTTTATTATATGTTTTGCAGTTACATTCTAATCTGGTTCAGGTGACACCCTGTGCAATGCCACTTGGGCATGTCTGACATCTCTGATGTACAAGACAGCACTTCAGGCATTGTGGGAATAAAAAAGGATAAAAGCTGTGTAGGTTAATGTGGCTTCACTACTGCAGAGAAGAGACTTTTTTGATGAATACTGTACCATCTTTAGAAAGTAGTCTAAGGATCGCTTTCAGGAACAGGACCATCTCATATTGTGGTCAGTGAATCCACATCTTCTTTTGATCCATTATGTTTCCCACCCACCACTGGTCCTTCATACTTTAAAGGGCAGAGGAGAATCAGTCAAGGTACCCTTGACCAACTAATCCCTCTCTCCCACTCTCTTCCCTAACCTACCCTCCCCCCCTTTCAGGGAAGCAGTGTGGTAAGGTTAAAGAGCACCAGCTCTGGGGTTATAGGACCTGGGTTCAAATTCCATTTCTGCTGGTTTCTATGTATGCAGGCTTGGGAAAATAAATCACTTAACCTCTTAGGGTCTTGGTTTCTTTATCTGTAAAACAAAGGGGGTAGACTAGAAGGGATTTTGAAGTTTCTTCCCAGACCTAGGACTTTTAGCCAGTTGATGAAGTCACCTTAGCAACATATAACAAGTTGTTAATGTGTTAAATGAAGTGTAAAGAAATGCCTGTACCCTGTTATTCCTTTACAAAGTGTGAAAAAATTTTCTGGTAGAGTTAGAGAATTCTCTGGATGTCACTGAATGATGACTGAAGTTTGGAGATGGCCTGAGTAAAGAGAGTGAAAGAGATACAGAGACAGAGACAGATAGAGAGACAGAGAAGAAAGTCTGTTTGACTTTAAGTGAGAATTAGACCTTACATAGGGAGACCAGCTATGGTGATAGGCAGGGCAAAGGTATCATATGAGACAATCACCCAGAATGAATCCTGAACCCAGAAAGGAGCAGTAGAACCTAACATGAGACAAGAAATAGTATCAGTTGTCGTGCCTACATTCATATTGTAATGTATGTGCCTCACTACCAGAATACTCTATACTTGTGCCCATTTTTTGTAATGCTGTACCTAATAGTGGGAGAAAGTGCTTGGGCATGGTAGCCCCTGTTACATAAGAAGGTGAGGTTGGAGGATAGTGGAGTTCTGGAATTCTATAATATAATAGGAAGGACAGAAACAAATATTTATTAAGTGCCTGTGTGCTAGGTACTATGCTAAGTGCTTTGCAAATATTATCTCATTTAATCCTCTCAACAACCCTGGGATGTAGGTGCTAAAGCTAATTGGGTGTCTACCATCAATATGATGATCCTTCAGGAGTAAGAGACCACTAGGTCTCCTAAGGAGGGGAGAACTGACCCAGATTAGAAATGGAGCAGGTCAAAGCTTCTGTGGCCATCAATAGTGGTATTGGGTCCATAAGTGGCTATTGCACTTTCAACCTAGATGAAATATAGATAGACACAGTCTTAAAACAACAACAACAACAAACTGGGGGGGAATGTGAGTGCCCCAAGTTTATGGGAGAAATGCTTTATTGCTACTGTTTCTACTAAGTCATCTTAAAAAAAAAACTTTGCTCCAATTATGAATACAGATGGGATGTTGAAGGCAAGTACACCAATGAGAGCTCATTAGGTGTGTGAATCACCCAACTCACAACCTGAAAGTTCAAGTTCTTTGTGGAGGAGGAGGGAGGAAAGCCACTGACAAGCCACAAAGATTTGAACGAGAATAATCTTTAGTAAAAATCAAACAATGTGGCTAGATCACAAGAGTTGCACTCTCTGGCATGTTAGCTTTAGAAAGGTCCTGAGTGTCTAATACCTTATTCTGACAGGTAATCTTCAGAATCTTCCTTAGACAATTCAAATGAAAGTGATTCGGTTTCCTGGCATAGCCCTGGTATACTGTCCAGGTTTCACAGGCATACAACAATGAGGTCAGCATGACTCTGTAGACCTTCAGTTGGGTATGTAGTCTCATTTCTCTCCCACACTTTCCTTCACAGCCTCCCAGACACTGATCTAGCTTTGGCAACACATATACCAATCTCATCACCTATGTGTACAGTCCTGGAAAGTACACAGCCGAGGTAAGTGAATTTATCCATAGCATTCAAAATTTCTCCATTTACTGTAGCATATGGTTCCACATATGGATGGTGTGATGCTGGCTGGTAAAGAACTGCTGTTTTCTTGGTATTAATTGTGAGGCCAAAGGGAAGACTACTACCTCTGGTGTGAAGGGTGCTGAGCCCTTTTCAGGGCTGCCTTCCACCTGTAGTATCCACTTGATTCATCCAATTCTCATCTGTGGCTCCCAGAAGCTATAGGATGTGCATCAATCACACCCTGGTATACCATTTCAGCAAATGGACTAAACCAGGTTGAGGGTGACCAAGGGGTCTCAAACTCATAAGTGAGTTGGTGGGGTGTCTACCCCAAGCATGTGGAGATTTCCCCAGGTAGAGTGGGTACATGTGAAGCAATCGTTCCAACAGTCATGAAAGTGGATGAAACAAGCACTGTGGAGAACTCAGTTAAACATAGAAGACACTGCAGCCTGAGCCATCATCAGTCTTCTCAACTTTTCTCTTGCCACTGGAATCCAATGACTCTGGAAGTGAGTGTGAAGCCAACTTCTAGCAACTTGACCTCACTTAAATCCAATTTATGGAAAAATCAAAAGACATCACCCATACCATTTTTTATTATCCTGTACAGTAATAGGGAGGAGAAGAGGGTTAGGGGGAAGGATGAGTTCAGTTATGGACGTTAAGTTTAAGATGTCTGCTGGACATCTAGTTCAAGATTTCTGAAAGTTAGCAGAGAGTTCAGGGCTGGATAGACAAACTTGAGAATCATCAGCATAGAGATGAGAATTAAATTCATAGACGCTTATGAGCCCACCAAGTAAAATATAGGAGAAGAGAAAGTGGCCCAGAACACAGCCCTGTGGGATACCAACAACTAGTGGGTGTGAACCAGATGAACATCCAGGAAAGGAAACTCTGAAGGAGCACTCAGACATGAAGAGAACCAGAAGACAGTGGTGTCCAGAAAACCTAGAGAAGAGAGAGCATCAAGGAAGAGGGGGCAATAGTAGCATCAAAGGCTGAAGAGAGGTCAAGATGAGTGAGAATTAAGAAAAGATCAGATTTGGCAATCAGGAAATAACTTCAGAGAAAGCAGTTTTAGGGGAATGGTGAAGTCAGAAGCTATGTTGTACGGGCTTAAGATTATAAGAGGAGATGAAGTAGATGCATGTATTATAGAGAACCTTCTCAATGAGTTTAACCAGAAAAGACAGAAGAAATAAATAATTATGGTGAACAGAGACAGAAGGATCATGAGAAGGCTTTTTGAGCATGGAGTGGACATGGGCATGTCTGTAAGCAGTAGGAAGAGCTAAGGGAGAGGCACGTCTCTGATAAGAGTTTTCAGGTTTGCAAAACCTTTCCATAAGGTATTTTCTTCAATGCTCCCAAAAGTTGTGAGAGGTAGGTGATGTCATTATCTCTGTTTTGTGGGTGAGCAAACTTCATCTAGAGAAGCTGAGTAACTTCCCAGGTCACACAGCTAGAAAAGTCTGAAGACCTGAATTCAGGTCTTCCTAATTTCAAGCCCAATGTCCTATCTACTATATCACATAATCTAACTGTTTCCTGAGCACCTCAGTCAACAACCAGAATAACTCTGTTGATTGTTAGCAAGGTTTTACATTAAATAATTCTTTTTTTAAGTCATTATTTTGCAAGAAAGCCAACAAGAACAGTTGTGAGCAAAATATGTGTGTGTAAATATATATATGTAATGTGTATATATGTATTTTATATATTTATATATATGTATGTATGTATGTATTGCATCCCAGGTGTAGTAGTCTCAGTAGCAGCAATTAACCCTACGTAAGATGGCTCTGACATAAGAGACACTGAGTTGACAAGAGATGGGAAATGTGGGTGAGAAAACGCAGGGGAGACTCAGGGCTCATTTAACTGCTGCACTTTATGACTACAGTAAGAAGCCTTGATGGCCCAAAGAGCTGAAGAATACATGAAATCATGAAAGGGAAAGTGCTTATAGAATGTAATAGACCAATATTGAAAGCCATTAGCAAAGGGAAATGATCTGCTTACCACCTGACTGATAGAGCTGCATATTTATAATGATAAGCCGAAATTGTTCTTTACCTGATTCTCCGAAGCACCTCTTCAAACATAAACACTGAAAGAAAGGAAGAAGAGGAAATTTGATGCTTTTCTCCCCCTCCAGGCTTCTTCTGGGACACGAATTGTTTGTGATTAACCTGGCTCTCTTCCCTCCTGCCTGTCCTCTTTCCACTTGATTTTATCCTTAACGTTAGCTCAGTGGACTCACTTGTGATATCCCAGTCCACAGTTGTGGCTTTGGGCTACGTAGTAATGTCCACAAAACTACAAAACTAGTTACTATTGCTAAAAATAATAGGCCTCTTTCTATTACTTTTTAACTCACAGAGAGGAAGTAGCTTAATTTGAGATCCTTAAAGGAATGAAATGAGGGACAGGGAAGTAGGGAAAGCAATGATGATGAGGCTGGTGGTGCTGAGGAGGAGGATGATGATGATAGCTAGCATTTATATGGTGCTTTAAAGTTTGCGAAGAACTTACTATATATTATCTAATTTGATCATTTCAAAGGGAGAGAAGAGGAGACAAGGGTACTCAAAAGACAAGCATGTTTCCATGAATGGTAAATATATCTCCCACCTAGCCAGTAAGGGAGTCTAGGTCTTGGGTGATCATGAGATCATGGATCTAGCATTGAAAGGGAATTCAGAGGTCATCTAGCCTAATCTCTTCGTTTTACAGATGAGGAAACGGAAGTCCAAAGAATTTGTCCCTTACCCAATGTCATTTAAGTAAGAAGTGAGAGAGCCAAAATTTGTACCCAGATGGTAAGAGGCAGAGTAGGGATTTGAATTCAAGTACTAAAACTCCAAGTTTAGAATTCTTTCTATCATACCATGCCATGAGGTGATCAAGAGTCCTAGACAACAGGACAAAAAGAACCAAGGAATATAGAAGATGGACCCTCTGGACCTATTACTGAGGTAATGCCAGGCTCTCTCCCCTCCTCCTATTTCAGAATGGCACATCTGTCATCTCACAGAGCAGGGCTTCTGGGCCTTTGCAAAAGGACCAGGTATTTAGCTTAGGATATGGTTTTTCTCAGGCCTGTGAGACTGACTTGCTGGTTTCCCACTTTTGCTCACAGGTGCCAATTAGCCAAAAAACTGGAGATTTTAGCAAGGAAGAGAAGAGCCAGGGAAGGAATTTGAAGCAGGAGGAAAAGGCAGAGCAAAGAAAACCTGTAGAAAGAAGGACTAGCCTCCCAAGTCCAGATGTTTGTTTGTTTTTTTATTACTGTGAATGCTGGTGAGGCTGTTGGACCTGCCTCAGCCCTCTTTAATCTATTTTTCTAGCCCTCAGTTATATGAGCAAGAGTCCAAAGCCTAGAACACCATAACCTTGACCCACTGGCCATAGCCTGGGGACAACTCTTCTCCCCCCACCTAATTCTTTACTCCTAGGTAGGAATGATTTTTCATCATTTTAAAGCAAAACTATTTCTACCTTCTATTCACACATACATACATATCTTCCAACACACTTCCAGGATTCAGGGCATACTTCACTCTTATCTGAAGATCTCTACAATCTTGCCCTACTAAAAGTTATTTTTTTTCTTTTATCTTGTTTTATCTTCTCTAAGATGACTTCTCTTTCTGAAGAAAATAATATTACTTCTCATCCCCTAGTTAGTAAAAATGCCTGGCCCTACTGACCTCTATAGCTAGGTCCCCATTCTGGTCATTACCGTTGCTGACTAAACAATTCTCTTTTTCTGAACCCTATATGGTTCCAGTAACCCAATCACTGGCCCAGCTGAGCTAATGAGCACATCCAAAATGCAACGGACACTGGGGTACTGGATACTTTTCCTTTGTCTTAACTATTGGTTCCAATCATTTATGTGTAACATTCCTTTTTCTGGCCCTTGCTGCTTGAAGACCGGATCTGTTATGTTTCACCCTTTCCCTGCAGGGTAGTTCAAGTATGCTTAAGAACCTGATTGATTGACCCCTTCTCTGCCATTGACTCAAGCCACAACCAATTATATTTCCCAGTTTTAGGGATCCAAGCTCCTAAATTCCATTTTTAACTACTTATAACAGTCAGATTAGCTTCCATAAAGAAATATTTACTTCACAGATATAGCCAGAAAAAAATCAAACATACAAACATTTCCTTCCTCAGAAGCATAGAATCTCCCATGTTACATTGGTCTCAGGGATGGGAAGGGGCTCAAGCTCACAACTTAACTCAGTTCCACCATAACATTAGTCCCATTGTGTACCCAGTCCAAATCCTCCCAGATGTGCATCCTATGACTCTGATATCTCAGGGCTTCCTGCCGGGCTGGCAGTAACATCTGGTCTGGAATCCTGGGCTCCAAGAACATCATGACTCAGTTTCCTAGGCTGGGGAGTACATTCCATACACCCAGAACTGAAAAAGAAAAATGAAACAAGAATAAAACGTCAAATTCATTTTTCAGAGCCACAAGGTCTAAGGGGAATGGATAGAGGCCCTGGGCCTTTTCTTCCCCACTCCCAACACCCCAGCTTACTTCATGGCACCCTTGTAAATCTGAATCCCACCAGAAAGACAGAAGAACTATTTCTCAGTCCAGAACTCTGAAAGTCATGGTATGCAGTCTATGAAAAGAGGCCACTCCCATGCAGGTGGTAAGACAGCCAATCCAGGTGGTCTTCTCCCAGAAGCATGGATGTCTCCTACCTGGGTGCCTTCACCTTAGGTAGTCATGTGGATATCATAACAAGTTGTAATCTCAGGTTTTTGTCTTATTTCTGAATGAAAACAAACCATGATAAACGCTATGAGAAGCAGTATTATGTAGTGAGAAAAGTCATGATAAGCTTACATTTACATAGAGTTTACAAACTATGTGTTTACCATACATTGCAGCATTTGAACCTCAAGTAGTTGTGGGCTTAAAGTCATGGAGACTCAAGTTTAAATCCTGCCTCTGATGCCACACAGCTGTGTGACCCTGAGGAAATAATTTAATTTCTCTCTAACTCAGTTTCCTAATCTGTAAAATAAGGCTCAAGGGCTCCCAAAGCTCTTTTCACCATTGAACCTATCATCCAAACCTATGAAGTAGGTACTTTTGCTATAGCCATTTTATACATGAAGCTTTTAGCTTAGGGTTACACAACTAACAAGTATCCAAGGGAGGATTTGAGACTGGGACTGTCTGACTGATTCTAGAACTCATATAATCTTTGTTACTTAAAAAAAAAAAGACTTCATTGCCTATTAACTGTATGATCTTGGGTAAATCAATTTATTTTGAAGCAGCTGGTGGCTCAGGAAGACCAGAGTTCAAATCCAGCCTCAGACACTTAATATCTGGATGATAGTGGCAAGTCTCTTCACCTCTGTTTGCTTCTGGTGAAGGAAATGGGAAACCACTCCAATATCCTTGCCAAGAAAACTTCCTGGATAGTATTGATGGTATATGATCCACAGGGTCACTAAGAATTGACTGAACAGCTGAATAACAATATATAGTGATAGTAATGGAAACCATGGATGCTGATAAAGTCAACAGTAAAATGATGATAATAGCACCTACCTCCCAGGGTTGTTGTGGGATTCAAATAAGATAACACAGGTTTAAGGGGGATAAAAATCACTTAGCATAGAACGTAGAGTGGCTCTATAAATGTTTATTCCCTTCCTTCCCTTTCCCTTGCTTCACTGTCTAAATGAAGTTCACATGGTCCAGGATGACCTCTGAGAAACCTGCATGTATTATGTCCTATCATCAATATATTCTCATTCCTTCCATGCTGTCATTGTGAGGGCAGGGTTTTTTCACTACAAAGACTATACTGTTGAGACACAAATAGCATTTTTGGAGGTTGGTTCTCAGTTATTCTTACTGGAGCAGACCCAGATTTAGGCCCAAGGGGTTGTGCTTATTAGTGTTCCCTGGCAGTCAATTTTGAGTCTATTGCCTTTTCAAGGAGTCTATTATGTTTTCAATGAGTCTGAGTCACCCTCTTCCCAGGGAAGAGAATGGGTTGAGAAAAAAGCCAAGAATTGCCTTTGGCTATAATTAATTTTTAAAGTACAAAGTACACAGTCTGCTTGAGTCACCATGAGGATCTAAAAAGAGGTTATTAAGGGGCAAGAGAGTCAGGATCAAGGAAGCCTTCCTGGAAGAAGTAGCATTTGGGTTGGATTTTAAAGGATAAGAAGGAATTAAAGCTTCTCCTTAGTGAAGCCATTCTGAGTCAAGAGAAGACTAAGCAAAGGGAAAGAAGAAGAAAAATTTAGAACTAGCACTAAGAATGCTAATTAATCTAGTTTGGTTAGAGTGTAGAGTACACATAGAGGAATTGTATAAGATTAGACTGGAAAGTCAGAATGCCACCAGACTGGAAGGTCTTCTTAATGTCAGTTAAAAAAGTTTGAACTTTACTCTATAGGCAATAGGGAACCACTGAGGATTTTTAATAGAATAATGATGCAGCAATAGCAATACATTAAGAAGATTAGTTTGGCAGTGATACAAAGTCTGGATTAGATGAAGAAAGTATAGAGAAGAAAATTGTTGAGACAGTCAAAATGGGAAAAACCAAACTAAGAAGATGGAAGTGTGAAATGCAAGAACAAATAAAAAATTTTTTCTTTCTTTTTTCTTTTATAAATTTAATTTTAAAAAATTATATTAATTTCCTCTCTCTCACCCCACTAAACAACAAAAAAATTCTTAATGATAAATGTTCATAATCCAGCAAAACAAATACACACATTGGTCATTTTAATTCTATCATCCCTCTGGCAGAAGAGAGGTAGATTTTTCTCTTATCCTGTGATTTCCTATCTTTATCCTATATTCCTACCCCAGTTGGATGCTGGGATTTTGTAGCTAATTACACCATTTCATCAGTCTTTGGGAATCTAGACCCACCAGAGTGAAGGCAGGTTAAAGTGAGTAGGTATTGATACACCCCACATGGGATGTGAGACAGATATATTGTGTTATTTGATAGATGGTTATTCCATGTTACCATTCATGTGATATTACTCACTGGGACAATATCACACACTGTTGATACTACACATGCCTTGGAAACCAGATGTTTTTATGCTAACTCAGGGCTCTTTCAGACATTAAGAAACATTAACTAGATTCTGATATTCCCAGAAGAACCTTCTGGCATGAGTCAAAAAGAAGTATTAATGAGAAGCCTTCATAACGGAAGCAGGAGATCTGTGCGAGCTCAAAGCTTCTGTAATGGACCAAAGATCATACTAAGAATAAATCCTATAAAGAAAAGGAAAGAAGTCCTATGGGTAGCAATCTTTGAACTCCAACAGAATAAATAGGAGGGACAGAATGGAAGTAAGTGGCAGCATGTACTCACACATCAGTGATCACACCTTAGTGATCTCAGGATAATTAGAAACTGAATAGGCACGGTTCAGATAGCATGGCAGGGTTTTTTTTCCTAATATTGAGACATGATAGGCTAGAAAATTTCAATGTCTAACTAAAGACACAGAATGGTAAGATTTGAGAAAAACTTTGAAACCTGTTGGAAGTCCTTAAGCTGATTAGATGTAATTGGATTGCCAATTAGGACACCGAGCAAAATTTCCATTTCACTTATGCAATGGATCTGAGATCTCATTGATGTGAGTATGCCTTGAATGATGTCAATCAGAGGTGTCAAATATGCAGCCCAAAGAATATAAGTGGCCTACAACAATCCTGAGTGAGGCCTGAACCAGAGTAAAATGTATTTTCTATCTGATTTTATTGTGTGTATTCTATCTGGTGGAAGGGACTTTGGGAGCCCTTAAGCCTACTTATTCATTTAACAGATAGATATAGATATAGATATAGATATAGATATAGATATAGATATAGATATAGATATAGATAGATATATACACATGTACATATATATATGTATGTATGTAAAAATGTGTGACTTTCTAAGTCAATATGAAGCCTACAAGGATCCTTACATGTGGTTAATAGTCCCCATTTTATTTGACACCATTGATATAAATCACAATCTAACCCCACCTTCTCAAATTTGAACATTTCCTATCCTAATTTCTGCAAAGAGAGGGTTCACTTAATATGTGTACAGGTGCCTTTTTTGATGTGTGTGCCAAACTTTTGGCCATTTTGCATGATTAGCCCATCTCCTTTTCAGGTTCTCTACCACCTTTATGATGTCTTTTGGGACTTTTTGTATATATAAACCTTCACTGGTAGCACTCTGTATCCTATGCATGTCCCTCATGCCAATGACACTTTATCCAAAAATAGGACACCTAGGTAGCACAATAGATAGAGTGCCAGGCCTTGGAGTCCAAAGGACCTGAGTTCAAATCCCAACTCAGACACTTGCCAGCTGTGTGACCCTGGGCAAGTCACTTAACCCTGTTTGTCTCAGTTTCCTCATCTGTAAAATGAGCTGGAGAAGGAAATGGCAAACCACTACAGTGTCTTTACTAATAAAACTCCAAAAGGAGTCATGAAGAGTAGAACTCAACAGAGCCAACTGAACAACAATACAGAACCACATTCTCTAACGACCAAACTCAGAAGATAAAAGTCTTACCCATCCAAGTACAAGAGGGAAAATTATGTAAAGGAAATTATGACTACAAGGAACCCATAAAATCCTGAAAAGAGAAAGTGTTTTCCTAATGAAATAAGTTATTTTTCATAGTTTCTGAGAGATTTGCATTGATTTGGAGAAATTGGTCAAATTTATCATACGAGAGCAAAAACTACATTTATTTTTTTCAAGTTTCTTTCCTCTCTTGGGTAAATAATTCTTTTGTAAACTTTTGTGGTTTTAAGTTTAATCTATGTTAATAGATAGAGAGATAGAGAGATAGGTAGGTAGACAGGTAGATAGACAGAGATAGATATTGACACAATTGTTTGAGTCTGTTATTTAAATTTATGTACCCTAGTGTACAAAGGATCAATTTAGTCCAGAAAAAGAACCATATATTTTTTTAGCAGAGACAAAGTGGAAGTCAGCTAGTCAGTAAATATTTACTAAGTGCCTACTATGTGCCAGGCACTGTGCTAAGTGCTAGGGATATAAAGAAGAGTAAGAGACAGTTTCTGCCCTCAAGAAACTCTCAATGGAATGGAAAAGAAACATCTAAACAATGTACAAACAAACTGTATATAGGACAAATTGGAAATAATCAACAGAGGGAAAGTACTAAAATTAAGATGGATTGGGAAAGGCTTCATTTAGAAGGTAAAATTTTAGCTGGGCCTTGAAGAAAGCCTGGAGGTGGAGATGAGGAGGGAGAGCATTCCAGGCACGAGGCCAATAAAAATGGCCCAATTTGGGAGGTGAAGAATCTTGTTCAAGAACAGCAAGGAGACCAGTGTCCCTGGATCAGAGAGTACATGGTGAGTGTATGATGTAAATCACAAAGGCACCTGGAACAACCTATAGAAACTAAAGAAGAAAGTAATGAAAGATAGCATGTTGAGGCTAATCAATGGTGGACCTTCAGGGACTGAACAAAGGGGTTTGAACTTGATCTGCAGATCAGTCAGAATCTTATTTTCCCAAAATGTGACAGTGGCTTTGACAACATAGGAGACAGTTCTTTGTCAACTGCTGTAGTTTTAGGATGATAGTTGGTCAGTGATGGTTGTGAGGAGAGAGACCTTTATTAGTATGTGTTTTCAAAATAGTACCAAAACTTTCCTGATTCATAAAAAGAGACATGTGTTTTCAGATAACACTGTTTTTCTTGACTGCTTGTTTGTTACAAATGTTTTTGTCTTCATTTTTAATTGGGGGGTAGGGTGGAATAAGAGAACTAGCCATAGTGGTACTTTCTCAAATAAGAAGAAAGAAGGCTCCTGAAATTATATTTATGTATGTGTATAAAATATGTGTGTGTGTGTGTGTGTGTGTGTGCATGTGTGTGTGTGTATGTGTGTGTGTATGTGTGCGTGTGTATTCCACAGAAGGGAACAGAAGGAGGTTGAAAAGAAGCACAAACAGAACAGTTTGAAAGTAACATGCTGAAGGAAAAATATATATATATATATGTGTGTATATATGTATACATACATATATATTTTTATAAGCATCATGGAATAGACATTCTCAATTTCGTATATAATCCTTTCTGTATGCTCTACTTTGTACATGAAAATGCTTGGGGATGGGGGAGAGAGGTGTTTGTAAAGTTCAAGATTTTAAAAAATTAAATTTTTTTAAAATGTCAGATTGTCTACTCCCTGTTTAAAGGTTAAAAACTGATATTTTCATTGTGTAAAATGAAAAAATAACTCGCAAAACTCTAACACGATAAGAGTAAATTAATGAATGAAGATATTGTATATTAAGTACTGACTTTGGGCTAGAAATTTTACTGAGCCCTGGAGAAGCAAATACAAAAGGACAATAGTCCCTCCCCTCAAGGAGCTCACATTCTAATAGAGACAACATATAGAGAGCAATAGTCAGAAAAGAGTGAAGTCACAAGGATGGTAAGTGAAGCTATAGGGCAAATGAATGGTGAACCATTTTCAGAAACAGTACTTGTATTGATATGATTACTATTCCCAGAGCAAGAGATGGAAAGTAGTTTGAGAAGAGTATGTTTGTGATAGCATGGCAGGAAGATGGCATTGCCAGGTGACTGAAACAAGCTAGATGGGTGAGCTTTCACCAATCTGCACAGTTCCTGAGGAAGGAGCTGGAGATCAGGTTAGTAGGATCTATGGTTGGATAAGCAACAGAATGTCAGGAGAGTTCTTTTTTAGCTGCAAACATAAAAAGAAAAGATGATGGGCAAATGCCCGAAATGGGCAAATTAGTCCTATGAATTGGGGAATTAGGGAATTGGTTTTAAGTTCAAAAAAGTACTCTTATTTTAATTGACAACATTGAACTTCTGAAACTAATTAAGTGCCAACAAAAATTTTAGAAAGACCAGTCTATAATTGTTGCCTGCACTAATCATCACCCTCTCAGTTCTCAACATTTGTGTTATTTTTAACATTTTCTCTCATTTTATTGATATCTTTGGTTTTTCTATCATACCTACTTTTTAATATATACCTTTCCTCTTTCCCTGACCAGAAAGCCATTAATTGTAACAAAAAATTAAAATAAAGAGGAATAAAAACAATTCCATAAAGCTAGCCAACACATTGACTATGTCTGACTTCATATATAACATTGCAAAGTCATAATTAGTCTCCCACCTTTGCACTGAAGGAAGGGACATATATTTCCTCATTCTTTTTTTTAGGCTTAACTATATAGTAATCTATTTTAATTCTTTTTTTTGAGCGGGGAGGGGTTCTCTTTCCATTTATGTTGTTGTACTGACTGTGCATATTGTTTTCCTGGTTCTGCTTACATTACTCTATATCAGTTCATATAAGTCTTACCATATTTCTCTGTTTCATTTTGATTGTTCTTATAGGGCAATAATATTCCATTACATCCATGTACCAAAATTTTTTTGACCTTTCCCCAGTTGATGGGCATCAAATTTATTTCCAGATCTCTGCTACCACCAGAAAAAATATTTCAAATATTTTTATATGTTTAGGACATTTCTTTTTGCCTGTGACCTCCTTAAGGAATATGCCTAACAGTAGGAAAAAGAATTGATTTTTGAACTGTAATGTTTCAACTAGCTGAGATTCTCATATATCTGGACATTAAAGGATGAAACATTTCAGCCCCTGAATAAATTGTGGTGAAGGGCTACATGGGTTTGGTAAATTTATTGTGTCATGATAGGAATTTGTATGAAGAATTTCTCTTTTCACAACAAACCAAAGGATAACCTTGCTTTCAAGTGAGAGGATGACTTGGCAAATGCCAAAATGTTTTCTAATCTCTTTTTCTACATTTCACACTTTAACTCAATTAATTTGAATATTTTTCAGGCACTATTTGGTTAAGAATGGATTTGGTGAGTTGCAAATTAAAATGAAGTAATAAATCATTAGGTTTTGATCACATACATAGAGAATCACAAATAGTTTGGAACTACTTCATTTGTTTGGGATGATATTTATCATCAGTGACATATTGGGTACACTATCATTGTTGGAAAAGTGGAGGAAGGGTCCCGCTCGAACTTGATATTATTCTCTGATAGAATGATAAAGAATGGTAAAGACTGTTCTTTTTTGTTTGTTTGTTTGTTTTTAATCCTCAGCCCCTACTACACTTCTTGTCACACAGGAAGGCCTTAATGAATTCTTGTTGATTGGTTATGATGAGTTTCCACATGTATCTATCATCAATTGTCAAATTTAGGAGCAAAGAAACAGAACAGCTTAGTGGTTCCATGTAAATATTCAGCAGTTTCATCCAGAAGGCAAAAGTCATTATTGTATTAGTCTTGTGCTAGCTGTAGATCCAGGGATGGAAGAGAGGGAGCGAGGCGTCAACTGCCTTTTAGTAAATTCTGAATTATACATCAGCATACTGATTGGTACATTTCAAAGATAAGTGCTAAGAACTGCCTGAAGAATGAATGTAGGAGGTGGGATTTTGAATAACCTCTGATTACAAGTTATTTTTCAGGTAACAAGTCACTTGGGAGATGAATTGGGCCCTGGATATTCTAGTACCAAAATAACTGCCTAAGGGCATGGACATTGCTGAGAGGAATGTTAAACATGAGAAATGAGTGGACATGATAGGAAAAGGTCATGGAGAAGGCTAAAGTAATAAACATAAGCCATTCAAACATGAACATAAAGGATTTTCTCTGAAAGCTATACTCAAATGATGGGAGGGATGGTCAGCATGGGCCAGATGTTACTAATGCATTAGAGGCCAGCCTAAGGTAATAGGATTTAGAGCTTAAAGGGACCTTAGCCATCATTTAGTGCAACAATCTTCTTTTATAGATTAGAAAACTGAAAACCAAAGAGTTTCAGTGACTTGCCCAGGGTTATATAAGTAAATAATAGCAGAAGTGGTATTTGAACCCATATCTCTTATTCCAAATCCATCACTCTTACCACTATTTCACATTGCCCTGAGCAGCAGTTCAGGTGGTATTTAAAGGTCCTTCTCTCCAGCTAAGAAACAATATCCTATTTTCAAGGAGGCAATGCTAACTAGGAATAAAGAAATAGGCCCGTGGATATTGCAAAGGGTAGGCTACATAGTCACAAATTAGGTATGAAACTCCTTAAGGTGTTTTCATAGTTCCATGGAAGGTAACTATACTTGGGCATAAGAATTATTTTGTACAGTCTATGAGATGAGGGATGGGGGAGCAGGGTAAGGGGAAAGATCTTTATAGAAGGAGTAAAAGGAATACATTTTTTACTTTTTCACATTTGCCAGGTGTAAAGCAAGCATGAGCAGCTCTCCAGAGGACTGCTACTGTAAATAGCTATAAGGTTCTGATTACATAGTATAATGAACTCTCTATTTATTCTGCAGTAAACTAAAGCAAAACATTCACAGAAACCAAAGTACAGCATTCACAATGATATAACACAACTTATCACTAAAGTGGCCTGAAGATATCATTCAGGATACAAAATACAAAGGTCTCCCACCCCTAGATCAAAGTGTCTTAATCTCTCAGTCAGAAAGTCTTCTTTCTGATCTTTTCCCCCAAGATGGCGCCGAAGGCGAAGAAGGAAGCTGTTGTTCCCCCCAAGACAGAAGCCAAGTCCAAGGCCTTGAAGGCCAAGAAGGCAGTGCTGAAGGGTGTCCATAGCCACAAAAAGAAGAAGATCAGAACATCCCCCACCTTCCGGCGACCCAAGACACTAAGACTT
>CM053580.1:479706206-479728223 GCA_028627135.1 Pseudochirops cupreus
ACCTTATTACTTTGTGATTGGGCAGTGGGTCAAGAGGGCTGTGATGGTCTCTGATCCAGGAGAAGGCTATATATATGCCCTGATGTGAGGTTTTGCTTTGGGGCTCACTTTGAGAAGAGTTGTATGATTTGGCCAGATGAGACTCTAGGAAGCCGTTGAGCCCCCCAGCTTTGAAAAACCCAGATGTTGATGCTTCCCTCTCTAGTAACTGAATAGGTATGGATGTAATGGTCAGATGGTTGGAAGCCCATCTGTTGATCTGTTTCTTTGTCTGCTTGTAACTTCTGTTTGTATTCTGTTTGCATTCTCTGAAGTTCAGGGTGCTGACTTTTTCCCCTGAACTAGGTAAATGATATGTGTTTGATTGATTAAAGTGAGACTGTTAACCCATTTTGAGTTGTTTCCTTTAGAAGAGCAGATATAGGAACCTGTGCTAGCAGCCACCCTGGGTATGCTGGGGTGCTTGCTGATACACTAACACAAATAACAATTTTAAAAAATGAAAACCAACTATATTTTCCAAAATTAAAAAAAAACAACAGTAAGAATAATGGCTTGATTTTATATGTTTTGCAAATCTTTTTCATGTCCGACTTAATAGAAGAAAACAGAATTCTATCCGTTTCTGCATTTGATCTGTTGTAATATGTTGTTTTCTACCTACACAGACATGTAGGTAGAAAAGAGAGGAATATTTCAATAGGCAAATAATACCTTAATATCTTTATGAAAATGATTTTTATAGTGAAGAGGAATCTACAACATCTGGAGGAAGTTTATTCCACATGTTTTCCTTCCATTAAGCCTACATTTGCCTCCTTAATATAGCAACCATTGCTCTTAGTTCTGCCTGCTGGAAATCAAGGAGAACAAGTCATCGTCCTAGGCAAGAGATTTTCATGTACTTGAACATAGTCCCCTTTGAATGTCCCCTTTGAATCTTCTCTTATGATACACTTAGAAAACTCTAAAAAACAAAACAAAACAAAAAAGAAAACTTTTGTATTTTTGATAATATGTCTTGAAAAAAAGAAATAATTATTGAGATATAAAAAGCATGAGTTACTAATGACAGTTGATACAAGTAAAATCATAAAAGTCTTTGTGGGGTGTCTGTAGAATGGAAGGCACTGTTCTGGGGCCACTCTAATGATATGTTTTGTAGAAGGACCATGAACTAAAGATCAGAACCAAAATACACATATGTATCACGATCCTAATTTAGTTCAATTAAGTCCTTGTTAAGTGCCTATTATTACCCTTAATGCATATTCCCAGGATCTGGAGATGGGAAGCCAAAAATGAGATAGTCCCTACACTCAAAGAACTTATATTTTATTTACTTAATAATTTGTCAATATGGACTTTAGTCTTGCTACTACATTGGGAAGCTTGACTAGTTTTATATGATGCTACTTTATAGTTCCTACATACATTTAAAGCAGTAAGAATTGAGTCCAAGGTGACATGAGCAGAGTTTTCTGCGCTGGTTTTGTGTCAAAATAATTTTCTTTCAGGAATACATGCTATTTGACTTCACCTTGAGTGGTAATGTTTCCCTTGAGACAATCATAAGGGTACATAACATCTGCCTTCAGTCAAGAAAATCAATAGTAGAAATGTGGCTCATATGGCTTACCAGATGTTACTAGATTATCTGGTTCTTTGAAGAAATGACCAATAGTGCCTCCTATAAAAAAAAAAAGAGCTGAACTACAGCACCTTTCTTTGTGTTCCCAGCATTTAACATACTTCCTCACTCATAGCAGGCACTCAATCAATGTTCACTGATTTACTGTTACCTCTTGCTTCATGATCAGCCTACCCGAGGACACATTTTCTGAGGACACATTTCCTGGATAAAATCTCTTCTGTGTGGTGCAGTGGGAAGAGCACTGGCTCTGAGAGAGTTCAAATCCTCCCTCTGACACTGCCCCATGTGGACTTGGGTAAGTCACTTTATTTTCCTGGGCCTTAGTTTCCTCAAGTTGGACTAGATTGCCTCTGAGGTCTCTTCCAACTTTAAATCTTTGATTCTACAGCCCTATGCATGTGAGGCTATATGGTGCAATGAATAGGGAGTCAATCCTGTGGCCATGAATGAAAAAAGCATTATTGATTGATTAATGTATGCCAAGCACTGTGTTAAATGCTAGGCAAATTAATTGAGAAAGTGAGACAGTCTTTTCTCTTAAGGAATTCACATTCTAATCAAGGGACATAATACATAGGGCACCATGAGAGTTCATGCATGGGAGTAGCAGCAGGCTGGGAGAGATGGCAAAGCCCTTCAGTTGCATCAAAGTCCATTTATCTAGAGGGTATAGTGGCAGGGCAGATGGTAAGGCCTTCCATTTCACCAGAGGGAATAGCGTTGGTGATTTTCATCCTTTCTGAGCTACATGAGTAGTCAAGTAATCTGGATGTGTTCTGGTTAGCCACGGCTGGGGAGGAGGTGAAGGGAAAGAAAGATGGAAACACTGCTTCCTGTAGTGGCAAAGGGGAAAAAAATAGGAAGAGAGGGAACAAAGACCTCTCTAGTTTCCAAAACATACTAGTTATATGATCAAGGGCAAATTACTTAAGCTTTCAGTACCACTAA
Organism: Pseudochirops cupreus; assembly: GCA_028627135.1. Lineage (NCBI taxonomy): Eukaryota > Metazoa > Chordata > Mammalia > Diprotodontia > Pseudocheiridae > Pseudochirops > Pseudochirops cupreus. Next base: position 479,708,809 of record CM053580.1, read on the forward strand.
TAATTGTAAGATAGAAGAATTTTGATTCTGCATTTTGAAGGCAATTTCTACATGTAGTCTGGAAAAACAAACAAAACAAAATAAAAATATGCTACAGCCTACTTGTGACTATCATATGTCTCTATTTCTTCCTCTGAATCAGCTGTAATTTTGATTCTTTGGATACTGTGGTGTTCCATGGTTTATAGTCACATAGAAGCACCTTGAGAATAATATGTGAGTTTGGCATTAGATTTCAAAGTATGAACTTTAAAAAAAAAAGATTTTACTGCCAGGGCACAGTTAGGGATGATAAAAAAATGTCGTATAATTTCCCAAAAGCAATCTAACCCATTCTCTTCCTCCTATTTAATTCTGGATCCACCTCATTGTCCATCTGCTATGGTTAGCCATGAAATATTTACTAGTAGACTGCCCATCCAACTGCATACATGTCGTCGTCTGGAGAATAGCCATTTTTTATCTATTTTTTTCTTTCCCTTCTTGCACTGTTAGGTCTATCTTTTCTTAAAATAAATTTTATTGATATCATTTGGCTTCAAAACACCTATATTTCCTAATGTTTCTCTCCCTTCTCTCCTTCCCAGAGATCAATAATATGAAAATACCAAGAACCTGAACTAAAAAGAATGAGAAAAATGATTCAGCAACATATGGAAAAATTCTAACATTTTAGGCAGTTTTTCAGCCTCGCAGTCTCCCGCCTTTGCAAAGAAGCAAGGAGGGTTAGAGCTTTATCACTTGAGTAGTCTTTTTGACAAAATAATCTCCATATAGGTCTTCATAAAGGAAATTTTGGGGAAGCTATATGGGGTTCCCCACTTCTCCATAACAGTGGCAAAAAACTTTTTAATAATCTAGGAATCTGTTGTATGTCTTACTTAAGCTTGATAATCATAGGATTATCAATGAATGTCTTTTTGCCTGCATTTATTTTTTAAATTTTATTTTTAACTTATGGAATAAAACAAGCATTTCCATAACATAGTACAGTAAAACACTGATTGTACATGAAGCTGCAAAGCTACTCTGCACAACTTACTATTCCTTTCCAATATATAACAAAATTATCATGTACATTTCTTTTTTTCTCCCCTTGCCCTCTCCCTCATCCTAGAGATGGCTATCATTAGACAGAAATAGTTATATGCAACATTATTGTGTACATATATATTTCTATTTATCAGTTCTTTCTCTGGATGCACATAGTGTCTTTCTTTGTATATACTTTATAGTTAATTTGGTATTTATAATAGTCAAAATAACTTATTTGCTCAAAGTTGTCCTTAAAACAACATTGCTGTTACTGCAGTCTATGCAATATTGTCTTGGTTTTGCTCATTTTGGTTTTCATTATTTCATGGAAGTCTTTCCATGTTTTTCTAAAATCATTGAGCTCATCATTTCTTATAGTACAGTAGTATTCCATTGCAATCATATGCAACAACTTATTCAGACATTTCCCAATTGATGTCCATCTTTGCAATTTCTTGGTTTTTTTTGCTACCACAAAAAGAGCTGCTATAAACATTTTAGAACATATACGTTCTTTTCCTTTTCCCCTAATTATCTTTGGAAATAGACCAAGTTATAGTATTGCTGGGTCAAGGGGTATAGGTAGTTTAATAACTCTTCGGCCCAAATTCCAAATTGCCTACATTTATTTTTAAAAACTCTTCCATCATCTTTACACATGCATAGGAAACAACTTATTAAAAAAGGGGCGCTTAGAGCATTTTGCCACACTGAGTCAAGGTAAATCATAAATAGACAATCATAGTAGGATCTTCTAGCTTCTATACTTTTCAGTCAATTGTCCTTCTGTGCATTCTTGGTCTGTCACAGAAAACAATTTATAGAAATCTGACTGTTTCTTCTTCACTTCTATCTTAAGCTTTGTTGTTGTCTTTTATTTTTATATAGCAGGTATTTCCCTGTAAACTATTTCTCTTAGCCCCTTGTGTAGAACCTTCCCTTGTGACAAATTAAGTCACTTTAGCAAAACCAATTGATATAAAACCACATCTTTAGCATATACTACATTTCACCTCCATAGTACCTCAAGAGGAAGAAAAAAGGAAGGAAGGTAAAAAGGAAGGAAGGAAAGAAAGAAAGAAGGAACAGAGGGAGGGAGGAAGAAACAGAGGGAGGAAAGAAGGAAGGAAAGGGAGGAAGGGAGAAGAAAGGAAGAAAAGGGAAGAAGGCAAGGAAGGAAGGAAAAGAAGGTATAAAGGAATGGATGAAGGAACAGAGGGAAGGAAGAAGGAAGGAAGAGAAGGAGGGAGGAAAGAAGGGAAGAAAGGAAGCAAGATAGGAAGTAAAGAAGGGAGGAAGGAAGAGAGGAAGGGAGAAGAGAGAAAGGAAAGAAGGGAAAGAGACAAGAAAAGAAGAAAGGAAAGAAGGTATGAAGGAAGAAAAGAAGGAAGAATAATTTATTAAGTGCCTACTATGTTCTGGGCACCACAGTAGCTAAGTGCCTACAATGCAAATATGAGCAAAAAAAAAAAACCACAGTCCCTGTCCTCTTGGAGCTTACATTCTAATGTAGGAAGACAACACATAAAAAGAACTGAAAGCACGACGGGATTTATGAAGGTGTCCAATGTGACAGCATAGTTTTGTAGTCCAGAAAGTCAGGAACAAGGTTGGGAGGGGAAGGAAGGCAAGCTGGCCAGGACCCATTCACAAAATGGAAGCTCCAAGAGGAACTCACTAAACTTACCAGTGGGGAAGGGGTGCGCTATTAGGCTCAAATGAGCTAATGAATGTAAGACATATTTGGAAATCTTAAAGAGGTATATAAACACCATTTTTTGCTGCTGTTGTTATTATCTTCTAGTCACCAGGCCTCCAGTATGGTGATGACTTCATTCCTTCCATTTTCTGCTGCATTCCTACTGAGCTAAAGCAAGGTTTATAGAATAACACAGGGACATGCTGGTAAATGTTTAACAAGAGGGGTTATGCGCACATAGACTTTTAAGTTTAATCTGCATTATTAACACTTTCTTAAGTCTAGACAATCAACAAACCAATAAATTGCATCTTGATTTCTAGAAATTGATGATTTTCAGGTGAAAATGTTTACATTAAACGTTTAAAATTGGGCTTTTTTTGCAAGCTGGCTTATAGCTGGTTATAGCTGGCTTCAGCCCACCCCTGGGTACCAGCCTCGTTGAGGAATATTCTAAGTCCTCTTATGTGTCTCTAATCTATTTATATTAATTGTTTCTTATGCTGTAATAAGAGACCATTGAATTCATATACCACAATTTATTTAGTCATTCTCTAATTGATAACTAACTATTCATGTGGTTTCCAGTTTTTTTTCCCCTTGCTTACCACAGAAATTGCTATTATGAATATTGGGAGGTATAGGATCTTTCCCTCTTTGACCTCCTTGAGATATAAGGCTCTTAAGTGGATTGTTGGGTCAAGGGGGCACATGAACAGATTAGTAACTCTTCATGTATAATCCCAAATTGTTTCCCCTAATTGTTGGACCAATTCACAGCTGTGCCTATCTTCCCAAAGCTCCTTTTAACATTGACTATTTCCATATTTTGCTAATTTGATGAGTATGAGGTGAAACCTCAGAATTGTTGTAATTTGCATTTCTCTTATTTGTGATTTGGAGCACGTTTTCATGTGGTTGTTGATGATTGGCAATTTTTCTTTTGAGAACATTTTTGCTTATATCCTTTAACCATTTATTTACTGGAAAGTGGCTCTTGGTCTCATATATTTGTGTTAACTCACTTTTTGCGGTGATTTTTTTTGTGTGTGTGTGGCAATAATATGGTCTATGCTTTACTCTATTTGGTATCTTTTTTTTTTCAGACATCTTGAAAATTGAATTCTCAATGCTTTCTGGTATAGCTGCTTTTCTGATCTTCATTTTTTTGAGTACCATTTCTACTCCCTCGTATAGCATATCAGGAAACATGTTATTGCCTAAATGTAGTGTTTGCAGCGCCATCAATCACGCACATTTTTTTTTTGATTGGGACTCTCTATTTCATACAGGCTGGAAGTGCAGCAGAAAGAGAAAGAGAGAGAGAGAGAGACAGAGAGAGAGAGAGAGACAGAGAGACAGAGAGACAGAGAGACAGAGACAGAGAAAGAGAGAGACAGAGACAGAGAGAAACAGAGACAGAGAGAGAGAAAGTGAAAGAAAGAAAGACGTCAAGGAAGAAAAAGAAAAAGAGAGAGAAAGAGAGACAGAAGGAAAGAAAGGGCCTGATCTCAGTGACAAACAGTATGGAAGCTTTAACTTGCTCTGTTTTTACAGTCTGGGCCAGTTTGTCCCTCCTCAAGAAGCCTAATGGCCTGTCAATCCCAGAGCCTCACCATATTAGTGCCAGACTTAGGACAGATAGCTAATAGGGCTTTGCCCTACTAAAGCATAGAAATCTGCCAGCCTCAATCCCTAAGAGCAAACATTATAGGTGTTTGTCATGATGCCTGGCTGTAAATAGATTGTAATAGGAATACTTGCAAATTTATTTCTATTTTTTCATTCATTTGTTGTCCTCCTTTCAGTTTTATCCATAAATAAATACTCTGGTAATGATCTGACTTCGTTGGATCTCACACAAACCTTGCTTTAGACTTGTATTTTATTTCATTCCTCTGCTGTTTTCTAAGGTAATACTATACTAAATCTTCTATCATTTTCTTTCATAATGTGTCTCTCCACTTGTCTCCTCTTGATTGTGAGGATAGAAGGCATCTTAGAGGTCTAGTTTCACTAGTTTCACCTTTTTCCTTTTTTTTAAGGAAGAAACCTAGATCCAGATAGCTTGTGACTTGTCCAAGGTTGTACACACTTACTTAGTGGTTGTTCTCCTTTCTTCTCAAAGAGGACCAAAATGACATCTCTATGTTAGAATCAAGCTATGGTGTGTCCAGCTGTGACTGATGAGACCAATACAAGCTCAGAAGACTCTACCACAGATTGGGCATAAATTAGTCCATGTGAACACTTGGGGTGGATTCTCTAAATTTGTGTATCATGTGTTTCTTTTGAGCTACTTCAATTATGCTTTGCTTATGGAGCACAGCACCTTCTTAGATGCTGGGATGCTATGTTGGGTGGTACTTTGTCAGCATCTCCCATGTCACACAGTCAATCCCAAAGTTCTTCAGAGGGACCTTGACAGTGTCCTTGTATTGATTCTTTTGACCACCATGTAAGTGCTTGCCTCGTGTGAGTTCTCTGTAAAATAGTCTTTTAGACAAGCATAGGTTTGGCATTCAAATAATGTTGCCAGCCTCAGAGTTGCTCTCTGAAGTAAAGTTTGAATGCTTGGTAATTTAGCCTGAAAAGAGACCACAGCGTATCTCATCCTGCCAGGTGATCTTCAGAATCTTCCCAAAACAATTAAGAGATTTGGTATATAGCACTGCATTTACTTATCTGGGTCAGAACACTTGCAAACATCAAGACTGGCTTCATGAAAATGGTGAGGAAATTCAGAAGCTACTGGATAAAAAACAACGAGAATTCCATAGGCTTTACCAGAGGGATGGTTCGTCAATCTCTAAGAAACCAGCATTTAACTTTATTAAAAGTAAAGTACAAGTGAAGTTTAGAGAGATGCAGGATTCTTGGCTTAATAAGAAGACAGATGAAATACATGCTTAGTAAGCAACGTCAGAACTAGGACTGGAATCCAGTTTTTCTGAATCTAATTTATACTAAGAATGTCAGTGTTTACATGGCTCTAGTCCATTCGTCCAGCAAAATATCAACTTATTGGTTTCTTACATTTACAGCGTCAGCAGTTAAATAAATATTTATAGTTTTCTTATGAGCATGAAATTCTTAGCACCCTCTGCCCTCTTTTTGGCCACTCTGCCATTGATTTTCAGAGACAGAAGGGGAACACAGAAGACTGAGGGTTGTTAATATTTTTCTTCTTCATGGTTTTTATGACTTGCCATGGCCAAAGAATTCATCTCCTAGTGGCTAACTCACTGGTGATGAGTCTTTCCATTCTTCAGTTAGCCAATGTCCTTGGACAAGATATGTATCCATTATTGGGATGCAATTATGTTTAAATTAGGGCAGCTATATGCCATAGCGCATAGAGTGTTGGGCCTGGAGTCAGGAAGATTCTTCTTCCTGAGTTCAAATCTGGATTCAGACACTTACTGGCTGTGTGACCCTGGCCAACTCAGTTCTCCCTGTTTGCTCCAGCTTCCTCATCTGTAAAATGAGCCAGAGAAGGAAATGGCAAACTTCTCCAGTATCTTTGTCAAGAAAACCCCAAATGAAGAATCAGACATGACTGAAAAATGTCTGAACAACACGTTTAAATTGAACTACATCTATGATGTCATTGGTATAGAGAACTCTCAGGAAGCAAATTCCCTCTAGTAAGGCAGATCAACATCTGCTATGCAATTTAAAGTCTTAAAAAGTTGTATGGGGCACTGGAGAGGTCAAGTTACTTGACCATGTTCACACAACCTATACGTCAGAGGTATCCACTGAGCCCAAGTCTTCTTGACTTCAAAGTCAATTCTTAATGCATTATGTAATAGCTTTCTATGTTCTAATGGGGAAGAAAATATAGGTTCCTGGGAACTTATATTGAAAAAATTATATAGCTTGCTTTGTATGTATTTGTTTGCATGATTGTAAGCTCTCTGAAGACAAACAATGTCTTTCACCTCATTTTTTTTGTCCCTTGTCCCTTTTGTCCCTTAGCCCAATGCCTGACACATGGAAGATGCTTCATAATATTGATCGATATCTGTGTCAAAGTAAATGTTTTCAGTGAATAGAGCACTGGCCCTGGAGTCAGGAGCACGTGAGTTTAAATCTGGCCTCAGACACTTAACACAAAAACTAGCAGTATGATCTTGGGCAAGTCACTTAACCCCAATTGTCCCTTCAAAAAAACAAAGGAAAAAAAAGTAAATGTTTTATGACTTTGCCCTGTCCAAAGAAGAGAAAAAGATGACTACTTATATTTACAAATTCCACCCCATCTCCCAACTCCACATACTTTATAGGAAATGTTGGTGTTGCTGTTACCATTTTATAAATGACTAAGACCAAAAGAGAGGCTGAATGACTTGTTTTAGGCAGTGCAGGGAGATATAGTCACAGACCTTGGATTAGAATTCAGTTATTCAGCTTCCCAATTCTGTGCATTGGCTCCTAGGTCAGTTGCTGCTACAAGAGAGATGAGACTATATGCTAGATCTATTAAACAGTCCTTCCCTAAACAGAATATTCTCTCTCATCATCATGGGCTCCTGTTCTGGAAAGCTGTTTATTCTAAGGGTGACTGGAGAAGTAAACCTTAGTCTTGTGTGGCCCTGCTGGGGTTGGGCAGATGGTTGCCTTCACTGGGACCAGAGCTGCTGTGTTTTTCCTGAATTTCTTCCCAGTTTAACTATTGCTTTGGTTTGTCAAGGGCACTTCCTCTGTGGAGGTTTGTGTGATCTGAGTCAACAAAAACTTGTTTTTCTGGAAGAAAAGAGAGCCTTTTAAATTCATGAAATGAAAAACATAAAGGGAAACAAAGCACCAAGTGTCCTGCTCCTTGGCCAAACTCTCTGATAAAGCACACCAAGTTCATAAGCAGCCTTGGCAATGGTAGCCTAGAAAAGGCAGTCATTCTAAAGCAACAACTTTCTATCTAATTTATGATTCTTTGGATTAGTTAAGGTTCCAAGCCTTCTACCGGAGTCCAGTTCATATATGAATCCCCATTCAGGGTCACTCTGTTCTTACAGCATCTTTCTCTTCATTCTTCCCCTAATCCTGTCCCCCTTCCCATCCCCCAGTTTTATATTGAGTTTAACCTAATGGTTCCTTCAAATGAGAGTCAGTGAAGGGTGTGAAGGTCCGGAGAGATCAAGAAGTTCATTTTAATAATAATAGCTAGTATTTACATAGAGTTTAATGGTTGGTAAACCACTTAACAGGTATCATTTCATTTAATCCTCAGGATAACTCATGAAGTACATGCTTTTATTATCCCCATTTTGTAAATGGGGAAACTGAGGGATAAAGAGGTTAAGTAATGGGCTCAGAGTTCTACAGTCAGTAGATATCTGAGACAAGATTCAAACAAAGGTCTTCCCAAAGCCGTATCCATTATTCCAAACAGACCTACGGAAATTCTGATCCCAGATCATTGTCCGCAGGCAATGTGGTCAAAAGAGAAGTATCCATAATCTAGCTGTATGGATTGCTCATTTAATTGCATGGCACAGTCTGGACCAGAGGTATCAAATTCATGGTTGAGGAATGCAGTCTAAAATACTCTCAAGTATGGCTAAACCTGATTAAAATATCATTTGGAAAAATAAATAAAAATATAATATAGATAATGCTAATGAATGGTTTTTTAAATCAATATGCATTCCAGATGGATCTGTTTCTATTTGAATTTGACATCACTGGTCTGTACAAAGAAACAGTTTTCATCTTCTCAGTTTTTCCTGTAGGAATAGGCTGAGCTATGTTGAAAGAATGTGGCTGTAATTTAGAAGGTTCTTCAATGTTCTTGATATAATCAACTCAATGTCATCTATAAACAGTATCATCCAGAGGATCTCAATGTATATATGGAATCTCTTTTCCATTTGGACTTTCATGCTGAGCATCTTCCATAACAGTGTTGAATATATTTGTTAATAATCATTCAAGTCTTACAAAGTTGTATGGGGCACTGGAGAGGTAAATATATTATTCATAAATAAACCACACTTGTTGAGGATCCAGGAAGTTTCGTGATCTTTATTTTACATTTATTCTGTAATGAATAAATGGGTAGCCTCCTGGAAAAGACTACAAAGGATCAGACAAAGGCAAACCTTTTTAAGCTGTTTCATTTAACTTTCGTGCCATTCCTCCCTTCAGAGCTGGGATTGGCTCCAGTTCTTCTGGGTTACAACTCTCCCAACCTGCCCATTAAAGCATGCATGTTAATGAAAAGTCAGAGACCATCCCCCAACTGGTCTGAGCCAGCCTAGCTCAGACTCCTCTTTCCAGATTTTATGCCTTCCTGCATGTAAACAGCAATTGTTCCTATAGAATCTGTGGAAATCAAAATGCCAGCATTTCTCACATTTAGCATGTGCTTGTTATTAATATTATATGATATTAAAACTGTCATTAATTATTAGCCATCATTCATTATTCATAAACAAAAAGTCATTGACCTAAGGTTATATTTATTTTGTAGCTTTCAAAACATACCATGAAACTTTAATATATGAATGGGAAAAATCTTGTCGCAGGAGAGATTTTATGCTTTACTGAAGCAAATGCTTTTTCATAGCCAGCAAAGAATAAGTACCAGGGGAGCTTGAAGTTTCTATATCTTTCAGTCAGTTGTGTGAGTACAAAGATGTGATTGGCTGAAAAATATGATTTGAGAAAATCTACCTGTTCCCTTCTCATATTTTCATCAAAGACGACTTTTGCATGTATCAATTACTCTCATAAAGATTTTGTTGGGATGGAAAAACAGGTTTATATTTTGATAGTTGTTCATATTCCCTTGTTCACCCTTTTTAGATAATATTGAGATCTGAGATGTTTTCAGTAACTTTATATCTTATCATTTTTGGATATCTTGAGATTTCGTTGCCTCCATTGGATTACAACGGACACCAAATTTATTGAAATATATTCATCAAAATATTTTAAGAATAAGTTCTTGGTCACCCAGTTAAGAACTCCTATTCTAGTCTCATCCTGATTGAAACCTGAATCTGTCTATAACAGCTCCACTAATAGTCATATGGCAGACATAGCCAGGAGGGATGGCATAGAACAAAGTTAATTCCATAGGAATGACAATGCTGAAGCCAGTTGTGCAGATGGCAGAATTGGCACCTGTGCTTGCTGGCTCCTGCCCACCCTTATTCTTTCATTCCTGCCTGGTCAGGGTATGCTTAGTGCCATCATGTTGCAAACATGTAGGTGCTTAAATATATTTTGATAATTCAGTGCCATTTGACAATCCTCTGTATGCAAAGTGGAGCAATGCTGCTCCCATCTCACAGACATGTGGACAGAGAATGCCATGGCAGGTACTTTGGACCAGGTTCCTGCCAGCAGTTCCACTCAGGAGTCATTGATTCTTTGATTGATAACACTTCCCTCATGTAGTTGTTGTGGGGTTCAGATGAAATAATGTATATAAAGTGCCATGCAAACGTTGAAGTGCCGTACAAATGTTATTGTGGTTATGGATTCAATCTTTCCATGGGTAGTTATTGAAAGTCTATTATATATGCTCAGTGCTATGTGCCCTGCATCTATTGGGGTGGAGATGGTTGTGAGTAGGGAAGGTAATAAAGGCATATGAGACATGGTTTCTGCTCTCACAGATCTAATGTAGTGATGGTAGTTGTGTTGGAGGTGACAGAATTTCTTTTTTAAAAATGGGGCAATGAACAAAGTCAGACTACAAGTATTCACTAGGTTAAGGTGGGGCAGGCCAGGATTCAGAAGTTTTGGAAATTAGATATTCACCTAGAAACCATTTAAATTTGTTTTGGAGTCAGCATTTGTAGTTCAGGGCTCCCAATGCCCCTATCCTCATCCCCCCTTTTTTTTCCCCTAGAAATGCTGCCTGCAATTGACTATGAGCTGACCTTGCCTGATTCTAGAGGTACTAATTGCCTGAGGGGGATCAAAACCAGTTTAAAAAAAGGAAAAAAAAATAGAAGTTGGCTGTTTTGACTAGATGTTACCACTCCTGAATCTCCCTAGCCTTCTCTATGGACTTTTGCTGTTCCTCAAAACAACTTTTGTAATAGCTTTTTGAGGCCATGCCTCCCCTAAGACTCCCTTTCTGGTGAAATACATTTAATCCTACCCCTCTTTGGGCACTTGAGTACTTTGGTGCTACATGGTTCCCCAAATGGCAATTCCTTTACCTCAATTAAAGATCTTAGTTTTTATTATGTGGTAGTCTATTTCAGGTTAACAGGGGCATTGACCTGATAGCCCAAGAATAAAACCTTTATATTGTATAGTTTGAAGTACAGGTGGCAGCAACACATTTGATGCCCTTTAAAATGATTCCAAGTTTCCCAACATCAGGGGAATCTTTGCATCTGGTTTTGAGGACATTGCCTCATGAATTCTTCTCTAACCAGGTATCTTTCATGTACATGGAAAGCTAGGTGGCATAGTAGATAGTGTGCTAGACTTAATTTAGGAGCACCTGAGTTCAAATCCTGCCTCATAAATTTACTAGTTGTATCACCCTAGGTAAGGGAACTTAACCTGTCTTAGTCTCATTTTCATCAACTGAAGCATGGAAGTGATAATAATACTGACTTCCCAGGGCTGTTGTGTAGGTCAACTGAGACAATATTTGTATGGTGTTTGCAAATTTTGAAGTGTTATATAAATGCCTCTTCTTGTCCTCTTCCTCCTTCTCTTTCTGCTCCTCTTAATCTTCCTTCTTCTCCTCCTCTTCTTCTGTCCTCCTGCTCCTCCCCTCCTCCTCCTCCACCTCCTCTTCTTCTTCTTCTTCACAATTATTCATGTCTTCCTGTATTTATCTCTTCATTCAACAGTTTCCAACAAGGACAAGCAGAAATGTTCAACTCAATTCACAAGCATTTATTAAAATGCTTGATATGTACCAGTCATTGTTCTAGGCACTAAGGATGCCAAAACAAACAAATGAACAAAAAATAAAATAGCCTCTGCTATTAGTAGGGACCTAATAAAAAAGTCTTTATATTCTACTGGGAGTTGGGGATAAAGAAGAGATTATGACATATATACATATAAGTAAATGTAAGATGCATGTAAAATAAATACAAAGTGATTGTAGAGAAAGGACCCTTAATAATGGGTTATATGGAAAGGTCCCTTGAAAAAGGTGATATATGAGTTCACTCTTGGACATAGCTTGAGTTAAAACCTAGGAGGTAAAACAGCTCATAGTCAGTATGTTTTTTAACTTTTTTTTTATTGTGAACTCAATCATTAACCTACAAAAACATTTCCCTATATAAAGAAGAAGAAGATAGAGAATTCTCTGAAGGATTGTAAAGTTCTGTTAACAGCTTGTTTTACAGTGACCTACTTTTTGACATCTTAAAAGGAATACTACCTACACTTGTCATATTCAAAAGTTAACAGTCATAAGGCATACATGCCTCTACTTCTGAGACTTTTAAATGACTGGTTGTCTGTCATGATATCACACCTTTAATCTCCTTTCTTTCTCAGGGAAGCTGGGGCATAGGAAAGACAAAAATAAAAGTGGTTTTCCCAGAGCTATATAACAGATGAATAGCCTACCTAGGGATAACCTTCATTCTCCAATCTCTACTTTCCATAGCTCACAAGACTGAGTTGCCTTCTTGTTTTAAGGCACTACCAATGTTTGAGTTTGGACTCATGAGCTCTTTGCAGTTTTTCTACTATGGTACTTATTCACTTGAAAATACAAAGTCCCTACATGGGAAGTAGATGTTGAGTTTGACAAAAGCTGGTTTAGTATGTATTTCTTAGATATATATTTTACCACCTAGAAACCAGCAGGAAGGCCGTCTCTTCTCTCTTTGACCAACAGGTATACATTCAGCAGTCTGGTCTGAACTTGAAGACAGCTGTTTCTTACTCCTTTAAATGGAGAAGGAGTCATACTAGTCTCAGTTTATATAAGAAAGACCAGTGTTTAATAAACACATTGTAGCAAGACACTAAAAGCAGAGAAAGGAAAATGAAAAAAATTAGATAAGGTTAGATGGTAAAAAAAAAAAAACCAAACAAACAACCTACCACTCTCTGAAAGCAAATTATCTTGACAAGTAGCTACAGAAGAAATTCCTTAAATCTGGTGAGTTTGTTGAAGTGAGGAGGCCCATGTTGGGGAGATGGAGGGGTGCCCATTAGACCCACTGTACATATATAGGGTTTTCAAATACAGTATATAACCACTTCCTACTGATTGGTTGACAACTATGTGATTATAAAGAAACTTAATTCCAAAAACACAATTAGATGAATTGAAGCTAATTCCAGTTGAATGAAGAGAACAAGATGGAAGAAGAAAGGAAACAAGATTTTACATGCCACTCACTATGTCAAACACCTTACAAATATTATCTTATTTAATCCACACAAAAACCCTGGGAGATAGGTACTGTTATTATTCTCATTTTCAGAATGAGGAATGAGGAAATCAGGGCAGATAGGGGTTAAATGACTTGCCCAGGATCACATAGGTAGAAAGTATCTGAGTCTAGACTTGAACTCTGATCTTCTTGGCTCCAGGTTTAGTACTCTATCATTGTACCACTTAGTTGCTTCCCAAGACAAGATGGAAAAGGAAAGGACAATTGTATAGATGGAAAAGAGGCTTCAAAACCTCCTCAAGTTAGGAATGTCTATACTTAAAGTATGGCTCGTGGGAGGCAGGGGAAGATGTGCTGGATTTGGAGTCAGAGGACCTAGGTTCAAATATTAACTTTTGTTTACTACCTGTGTGACCTTAGGGAAGTCATTTGACTTCTCCAGGTCTCAGTTTGCTCATTCATAAAATGAGGGGGTTGGACTAGATGATTTTAAAGTCTTCAACTTTAAGTTTATGCTCCAGTCAAAGAGAAGCAAATAGAAGAAGAAACAGATACTGTGTATCTGATCTATAGTGTATACTGAGAGCTTTTCTACTCCCTTTTAATGGACACCCTATACACGACTCCAAACTATTCTTAAAGTGATTTTCCAGAGAGGAGGCATAAAGAGAAAAAAAAACAACAGCCGAGGCTCCCCTGGGACAGAACCCAGCCTGCCCTCATTTGGATCCAGATCTATTGGCCTTCTTAGAGAGAACAGGCTCTCCTAGACTCAGAATTGATTGTGTGCTATTACACTGAAATCATAAAGTTTCCAAATTAGTCTTGCATTTGAGAAGAGGGTGGAAGTTGATAGGGAATGGCATTGGGAGGGCAGCAGGAGGCTAGTCATTAGAAAGGAATACAAAGCTAAGAGATTTGGGTTAGAATTGGGTACCCATGGGTGGCAGTCCTCATACTAACTTTCACATGTTAAGGGAAATGAAGTCAAAGTAATACCAACAGAGGTGCATTAGTGCTACTAACCACAGCACTGCTAATTCTGGCATTAATTAAATCTTTTTATTCAGTAAACATTTATGAAGTTCCTACTATGTGCCAGATGGATTATTCAGTTGAGTGATCCTATCTTAAAATATGGATCTTAGTACCCCAACCTTGTCTCTGCAGCTTGAAGCAGCAGAGGGCTAGATTTTATTCATGACTAAATGAAAAAGAAAAATCCAGGAGGGAAAACTGACAGATTTTACTTCTGTATCTCCTGCAACCTCTAAACCAAATTGATAAGAAGCATGGTTTTGTTATTTCTTTTCAAGTCTCCTGAAGCAGTGCAAGGCAATTTATATAGCTTCTGTGCTCAGTGTTCTGAGTTCTATTGTGAAGAACACAGTTTGTTCTGCTTCCCAGCCTTGGGGTAAAGGTACACTATGAATACATCAGCAGCACAGCAATGTAAATGGAATTAAAATGTTGATTCTTCATTGTACTGCTGTTTTAGTAGCGAAGAGTACATCTGGAAAGACTCTCTTTCTGAAGAGGAACTCACTGTTCTATTCCAATCCTCTGTCAAGCACCACCTGTTTTGTACTTTCTTCTTATTCTCTCAATCAAGTGACCTTCTCTATCATTGTAAGATTTGAAACTAAATAAGGTGGTGTAATATTCTCTCTCCATCTTCAGGATCACACCAATAGGCTTACAATCTGCTGCCTTTTTTGATTCACTTTCTGTTAGGGTAAACTGAATTTTATAGTGTAAAAGTCAAAAGAGGCATTTTTCACATTTGAACATTGACAGGGACAATTACTTGCCTATATTTCTTGAAATTCTTAATGTCTTTCCTCATTACTTTATTTTGAGAAGTATAACAAATTTTGTATATGCTCCAGAATGACATTTTGGGTTATTCTTGTCCCCTATATTCACTCGTTATTCAATTAGTTGTGACAGCAAGCACCCTAGAATACCCAGGATGGCTGCTAGCACAGGTTCTTTGATCTGCTTTACTAAAGGAAAGCAACTTTAAAGGGGTCAACAATCTTTAATTAAACACATGTTTAATATGCGCACGTACACACACACACACACACACACACACAAACCAAAACTGAGAACAGAAATTTACAAGCAGACAAAAAAAATAGAGAAAATAACAACGCAACAGACCAACAGATAGGGCTTCTACCTTTCTGACAATCACATACATACATAGTTATCAGAGAGAGAAGCAAAAATATCCGGGTTTTCAAAGCTGGCTCAACGGCTTCCCAGAGTCTCATCTGGTCAAATCACACAACTCTTCCCATAAGTGAGCCCCAAAGCAAAACCTCACCTCAGAGTATATGTACCCTTCTTCAGGGTCAGAAGACTTCACAACCTTTGTGATCTACTGCTTAATTATGAAGTAACAAGAGGTGTGGGCCTTCCTGAAAAAGCCTCCCCCCAATCAAGCCCCTCCTGTTGGGTTCCACTTGAGGCCCATTAAGGGGTAGGGAAGATCTTCAAATTCCCTAACCCATTAGTACAGACTGGCTAGGGAAGGGACTTTGAGGGGATCAAATCCAAAAAGAGAAGATATGGTATAGGAACCAGATGGTGAGAATATCTGCTTTCTCCAATGCCTTCATTCTTGGACTATAATGCTACTAAATGTCAGTCATGACTCCTTCTGTAGTCATCAGATCTGTGCTGGCCTGTGTGTTATTCTCATTGCTTTTTGCGCTTATTTTGTGATTTTAGTACTAGATAATTATCTTCCCAGTCCATGAAATGATAACACTTATATTACATATACTTTAGAGCAAAATAAATGATGCTTCCACTCCTCAGTGGTACCCATTTGCATCCCTCATCTATTCAAGTGCATAGTTCTTGAGTCCTTATCCAAGGATTATGTGTCCGATCAAGTCAGATAACATAACATCAGAGCATAAGATATAGTATACATATCTCTATATATTTATAGTTAAAATATATTGCAATAAATATCAAGGAAGGTCCTTCTATGTCTCTTTGGCAGACTAAAAATCGACTTCCCCATCCCATACTTCTGAGTTCCCAACACAGCAGGAGAACCATTTAAATTTATAGTGATATGTGAGACAGTTTGCTGCAAATGCTGTCATCTTAGTCAATGCCTTCTGAATCTTTGTGCAGCAGCAACATTAGGAGTTTGGGTTTCTTGGAATTGTGAATTGTAAAATTGAAGTCATGGCTCCTGTAGTTACTGTCAAGGTCCAAATCAGATGCTAGAGTTCAGAGCATGAATGGAATTCTTTTTGTCTTCCCTGATGCTCTTCTGGCCATGTGTGCCCATGGTTCAACACCTGGATGAACCTCTGACATTCTCTTTTTTTCAGTTGTATATGTTGAATGCGTACCTACTCAATCATAATGTGCATTGGGGATGTACTCATGCTATAGACATTTATAGTCATCTGGAGTAGCATTTATAATGCAATCCACAGAAAAGTGACTTTGATAAGCAAGGTTTTCCAAGTCTTAAAGCCCTGAGGAGAACTATAGTACATGGTGTGTCACCTACAGTGAGTTCTTTATGTAAGACCTATTTTCAACAGAGCCTTGATCTCATTTATTCCTTTAATTCAGTTTGATTCAATTCAACAAGAATTAATTAGGGATCTGTGTGCCAAGCACTGTGTGCTAAGGGCTAGGGATACCGAAAGAAAATTCCTTCTTTAAGGTTTTATTCTTGGGGCCACAATGTGTATACAGATAAGTAAATATAAGATTTATAAAACTAAATGCAACATAATTTTAGGGGTGGGAGGAGAAGAATAAAACCTAGAAGTGTCAGGAAGGGCCTCGTATGAGAGGTAGCAATCATGCTGAACCTTAAAGGGAGCTAGAGATTCCAGAAAGAGGGGGTGAGAAAGGAGATCATTCCAGGCACTAGGGACAACCTGTGCTGAGGCAAAGGAGTGGGAGGTAGAATATAATGTATAGGGAACAGCAAATAGACCAAGCTGGAATGAGTGCATGAGAGGAAGAAATGTTAAATCAATTTAGAAAGATGAGTTGGAGCCAGATTGTTAAGGGCTTGACGTGCATAGAAAAGTTTATATTTTATCTTAGAGAAAACAGGAAATGACTGAAGGTTTGGTTTTGTTTGTTTATTTTGTTTTGTTTTAGCAGGGAAGCAAAATGGTCAGATCTGTGCTTTTGGAATATCAATTTGGCAGTTTTGTGAAGTATGGATTGATTGCAAAGGAGAGAAACTAGAGACAAAGAGATAAACTACAAAGCTAATGTCATAGTGTAGACGAGAGACCCTAAAGGCCTAAAACGAGATGTGACTATTTAAGGAAGAAAGGAAAGAAGGAAGAAAAGAAGGAAGTAAGGAAGCATTTATTAGATATCTATTATGAGCAAAGCAGAATTGAAGTAGCTCAAAAGAAACATGAAATGGGAACATTTACAGACTCCAGCCCAAACGTTCACACAGAGTATTTGTACCTGTTTTGTGGTAGAGCATTCCAAGCTCATATTGTGTTAGTCAGCCACATTCAGACCCACTATAAATTGACTCTAACATAGTGATATCATTTTGGTCTTTTTTGAGAATAAAGGACAACAACCATTATGAGCCAGGCACCACATTAAGAGCTTCACAAATATCTCATTTTATCCTCATAATAACTGTGGAAGGTTGATACTATTATTATTTCAATTTTACACTTGAGAAAATGAAGGCAGATAGAAGTAAAGTGATTTGCCTAGGGTCACAGAGCTAGCAAGTGTCTGAGACTTGATTTGAATTCAGGTCTTCCTGACTTTAGGCCTAGTGCTCTACCCTCTGTGCCACGTACCTGCTCTTGGGTGGAGAAGAGGTGATAAATATAAAACATGGTAGGGAGGGAACACTGACAAGACTTGGCAATTGGTTACATATCAGGGGGTGAATGAGAGTGAAGAATCAAGTATGACATGCTTAACAAATATTTATTGACAGACAGACTGACTGATACTGGGATTGTGTACCAGGGTTATCAGAAGCTATTTTCCCAGATTCTGAGATAGTTTTTCCCTTTTACACAAATTTCCTAGGCCATGACTCCATTTCTCACACAATTTAGTTGATAGATTCAAGGAAATATTAAAAACTTATTCATACTCAGTGTTTTTTAAAAGTCATTGCATTTAAAATTTTTTAAACACATTACCTTGATTTTTTTTGTTTCTTAAATCACCATAGTTATTCAAAGTATCATTTCCCCTTGTTACAGGTGGAAAACCTCAAGGGACAGAATTTCTAGGTAATTAGTAATCAATTTATTAATTAAGCTAGCTGGCAATCAATAAATTGATGGTTGGTGGTGTGTTGAGGTGGGGGCTCTGCCTACCCCAAAACTGTTGTAGTTTCATGTTGTATTGCGGTGGAACCATCTCAAAGAATTCAGAGTCAGACTGCTTCTAATTCAAGTATAAGCATTTATTGAGATTGACCCCTCTCATGGTGCAGGTTAATCTCCAAGAGGAAACAGCAACTTCAGAGAAACCAAGACGGATTTCTATAGGGTAAAGATGCAATTACATAACAGAAATCATGAATATTAAAGAGGCAGGAGGCATTCATTAAGGGATTAGGAAATGGAGGAAGGGTCCCTTCTGTGGTTCAGTGGTTAAAAATTCTGGTCATGCTGCCCTCCAATTGACTAGCTATTGTGGTCCTGTCTGGTCAAGATAGTTAAGTATTGTGGTCCTGTCTTGGGTTACATGGATGATATGATTGTGGTTTAATACAAGAACACACTTGTTTCTGTGGAAATGGGTCTGGGGGCAGTGACTAGGTAGCAACAGTGACTGGGTTCCCATTACATGGACATGCCTGCTGTTCTGTGGGATCTAAAGAGTTCATGGACACACCTGTTGTTCTAATGACCAATGAGACATATATGAAGAAGTTAGGACATTGTTGAGGTGGGGGGCTAGGTAGGTACAGTGGGCCTGCTGTTCATTGGGGTCTACAATGAAGTTAGGATATTGGGACTGGGGACAGCTTTATTAGTATTTAAATCCATCAACATGGAAAGCTTGAAGGCTTTAAATAATCCTTTAAAGGGAATTCCCTTGACAACTGAAAATCAACCCTGACTGGTGGACATTTAATGAGCTGGTGGGCTAGAAGTCTTTAGCTTCTTCTGCTGAGAATTTGACTTGATCATGGAACTCAGCTGCTGTAACAGCAAGCACCCTAGCATACCTAGGGCGGCTACTAGCACAGGTTCTTAGATCTGCTTTTCTAAAGGAAAGCAACTCAAAGTGGGTTAACAATCTTACTTTAATCAATCAAATACCATTTACCTAGTTCAGGGGGA